>OU342740.1:389262894-389862894 GCA_910589775.1 Avena eriantha | reverse complement strand
GATACTCCAGTTGGATTAAGGTAGTCTAGTATTTTGGAAAAATGACATGGAACCATTTTGAAACTCTCATTTGGTGGTTGTTTCACAAAACGCCCTATTTTTAGCACTCAAAAAATGGAAAATGCATTTTTAGCGACAAAAAGGAAAACTTCCTCTTGCAACATTGTTCGTCATCCCAAGATGCATATGTGTGTACAATATGGGCACATTATCACAAACTATTCATGATTCTGGCCATAACATTGGTCTTTTTACCCAAAAGTCACGAAACCTTGAACATGATAGGTCATTTCTGTGAAGGTTTTTTCGATATGTTTGCAATATACCAAGTTTGATATTTTCCTTGAAAATATGTCACATAATATGACATCACGTGAAGGACTTACCTCGTTTGGACCGTTTTGATTTTTTTATGCCTATTTCAAAATTTTCTCGTTTTAAACTATGGTCAAAACAGAGGGCATTGAAGATAAGGGACGAGCCTCGCTAAATTTGTATTGGATTTCTGAAGAAACATCATATTGTGAGTCTAAAAATGTTTTTTTCAAAAAATCATGAGTGTTAGATCATGTACCTATAGTTCAAACCGAACCCACTTCCTACCGATTTGGTAGACATTTGTGTTTTTCACCAGGGGTGGACGGAAAAGTTTGAGATATCCCGGTTGGTAAATTGTTCATGTAAGGTGGGTCTAGTATTTTTAAAAAATATGGTGATAGTATTTTGAATTAACCATTTGGTGGTTGCTTTAGAAAATGCCTCGTTTTTGGCACTCGGGAAATGGAAAATGCATTTTCTATGCGACGAAAAGGAAAACTTCCTCCTGCAACATTGTTCTCCATCCCAAGATGCACATATGTGTACAATATGGGCATATTATCACAAACTATATCGCGATTCTGGCCATAACATTCGTCTTTTGACCCAAAAGCCATGAAACCTCGAACACGATAGGTCATTTCTGTGAAGGTTTTTTGATATGTTTGCAATATACCAAGTTTGGTATTTTTCCTTGCAAATATGTCACATAATATGATACCACGCGAAGGATTTGTCTCGTTTGGACCGTTTTTGAATTTTTTATGTCCGTTTCAAAATTTTCTCGTTTTAAACTATGGTCAATACAGAGGGCATTGGAGATAGGGGATGAGCCTCGCTAAAATTGCATTAGATCTCTTAAGAAACATTATATTTTGAATCTAAAAATGATTTTTTCAAAAAAACATGAGTGTTAGATCATGTACCTGTAGTTCACACCGGACCCACTTCCTACCGATTTGGCAGACATTTGTCTTTTTCACCAGGGGTGGACGGAAAAGTTTGAGATATCTCAGTTGGTACATTGTTCATGTAAGGTGAATCTAGTATTTTTTTTAAAATATGGTAGTAGCATTCTGAATTAACCATTTGGTGGTTGCTTCACAAAATGCTCCGTTTTTGGCATCGGAAAATGGAAAATGCATTTTTTATGCAACGAAAAGGAAAACTTCCTCCTGCAACATTGTTCTCCATCCTAAGATGCACATGTGTGTAAAATATAGGCACATTATCACAAACTATGTCGCGATTCTGGCCATAATATTGGTGTTTTGACCCAAAAGCCATGAAACCTCGAACATGATAAGTCATTTTTGTGAAGGTTTTTTTGGGTATGTTCGCAATATATCAAGTTTGGTATTTTTACTTGCAAATATGTCATATAATATGACACCACGCAAAAGATTTACCTTGTTTGGACCGTTTTTGAATTTTTTTATGCCGATTCAGAAATTTCTCGTTTTAAACTATGGTCAAAACAGAGGGGATTGAAGATATGGGATGATCCACTAAACTTGCATTGGATCTCTGAAAAAACATCATATTGCGAGTCTAAAAATGATTTTTTCAAAAAAACATGAGTATTAGATCATGTACCTGTAGTTCAAACCGGACCCACTTCCTACTGATTCGGCAGAAATTTGTCTTTTTCATCAGGGGTGGACGGAAAGGTTCGAGATATCTCGGTTGGGACATCGTCCATGTAAGGTGGTATAGTATTTTTAAAAAATAGGGTGGTAGCATTTTGAATTAGGCATTTGGTGGTTGCTTCACAAAATGCCCCTTTTTGCGCTCGAAAAATGGAACATGGATTTTTCGAGCGACAAAAAGGAAAACTTTCTCCTATAACATTGTTTGCCATTCCACGATAGACATGCGTGCACAATATATGCATATCATAGCAAACCATGCTGCGATTCTGGCCATGATATTGGTCGTTTGGCCTAAAAGCCATAAAACGTCTAACATGATATGTCGTTTCTGAAAAGCTTTTTTGAGATGCAATCAGTATACCAAGTTTGGTATTTTTCCTTGTAACCATGTCACATAAGATGGCACCACGCGAAGGATTTATATTGTTTGGACAATTTTTGAATTTCTTATGCCCGTTTCAAACTATGGCCAAAACTGCGAGCTTGAAGGTTCTTAGCTAGGGGCTGAGTCTCGCTAAACTTTCAGTGAATCTCTGATAAAATAGCATATTATAAATGTAAAAATGATTTTGCAAAAAATCAGGAGCATTAGATCATATACATGTAGCTTAAATCGGACCCACTTCTTACCGATTCAGACATTTGTCTTTTTGTCAGGAGTGGATGGAAAGGTTTGAGATACCCCGATTGAGAAATTATCCATGCAAGGTGGTCTAGTATTTTTGAAAAATAGGGTGGTACCATTTTGAAACTTTAATTGGTGGTTGTTTCACAAAATACCCAGTTTTTGGCACTCGGAAAATAAAAAATGGCCAACCAATCAGAATAAAGAACCAGACTACCCACGGATCAGCCCACCAAATAAGATCTCAACCGTCCACTTAGACTCCATCCAACAATGGAAATTTCGTTTCCCTCGATAATAGCGCCAGTTTGTCCCACCTCCCGTCCCCTCCATACTTTGAACGTGAAAATGATTGAAACATCCTGCAGTGCCCACCCACTTGCCACAAGTGCTTAGGGGTAATTCCGTAAAGCCTCACTCCACCCATCCAGATCGAACAGACCCCCAAGCCCTAATCCCCTTATCATACCACGCAGACGCACCCACCACTCCCTCGTCTCCTCCCCCACCTACCCTCATGCGCCGCCTCCACCCCAATCCGATCCCATCCCCATCTCGTCTTTCCCTGGCACCTTATCGCCGCCCCACCTCCACCCTTTCGTGCGTCGCCGCCCATCTCCCTATATGCCCGTGCTGCCACCGACGCCGTCATGTCGCACAACTACGGGGACAAGATCCCGCTCAATGCGTCGTCGGAGCAATCCGACATGGACATGATCGGAGCCTCATGTATGGCGGGCACTCCTCCACCGTCCTCCCCGCCATGCGCCTCCATCCCCATATCATCCCCCCTCCCCAGATCGAGGATTGCTTGAGCCCGCGCATCCTGGCGTCAACGGAGGCTCCAACAACACTGTCTGTGTCTGCATCCCGTCGCCATGCCCTTCACCGACTCGCTCCCGTCCTCTCCTGCGCCCCGCCAGATGCTTCGACCAGGACTCTGTCGGAGGTACATACACAGCTGCCACTCACGAATCACACGTGTATTGAGGATTTGGTCTTGAATAGGTTACAGATACTGATCAAAGCTTGCCCTTTGACCTCACCTACTACCCTAGGTAGGGGGGCCAGTGAGTTCGTCGTGCCCAGGAAGGAGGTGGAGGACACCATGGCAAACTGGGAGCCCGGGCTGCAAGTGCGCATGAGGTTCATCGACAGCGAGGAAAGACGCTCCGAGTGGGTCAATGGCATCTACCGCATGCTCGAGGTACGTTTACATATCCATCTGGTCTGTTCTGATGAGGCCTCAATTGATTGTTCAGTGTCCTAACAAATCTCATCGATCGAGCTCTGTTTGTCGGTTCAGTTTAAAGTACAATGCATCTCGTTTCAAGTGTTTTGCTCTCTAGTATTAGATTTGCTACGACCGTGGTAGAGTGTAGCTGTTTGTCACTGCAATCTAGTCTTAGATTTGCTGCAACCTAGCCTTAAATTTATGAAATTGATTCAGTAGTCAGTCCTTTATTCAGATTCTAAAAAATACACTGCTTACTTAATGCCAAATTCAGACCTGTCATTTTTTATATAACCGCACCTAAATGTGTCTATACCGCTATTACTGGCTCCCGAGAATCTTTGCTTACCCTTTTGGTGTTGCTCTGTTTTTTCAGACCTGAATTGCTTACCATTTTGGTGTTTATACTTGTACATGTTTATTTCAAGGTTGTTTTGGTGTCATATGCCATCTAAGCAGAACATTAGCTGAGCATCTTTATTAGTACTAGAACATGGTGTAGTACTGTTGTGTTGTTCAATGCAATTTAGCACTTCGATCTTGGAAATTCCAGTAGATCTGTTGTTCACTAAACTATTTTGATATTATAACTTTAGTGAGATTGAAAAAATATTCCTATATATTTGTACCTTATTCATTGCATTTTGAGAGATGTTTGTAACATCTCCTGATTTTCTATATATTCTGGAAGTTATGCATGCTAACTTTTCCTATATCTTTTGAAGGCTTATTTTCATATTTTGTTTGCAGCGTTGTCCGAGAAGTTTGTAGCCGATGGTATCTGGTCGTGGCATCTGGTGCTGTGGGTCATGAGTGCGACCGCTCAGCGTCCTGCTTCCATGGTTCGAAGATAGCATCTCGGCCTCCCTCGCCTGTGACCATAGAGGTGGTGTGGTTGTCTTCATCCACATCGTCATCATCGATGGTTTCTCACGCCATTGGAGGCCAACCACTTCCTGAAGAAGGCCACACTCACAAGCTCCTTCGGATCAAAATAGGTATTTGTTCCCAGCTCTTAGTGGGTACAAAATAGTTGTCACATGCTTGTGTTATATGCTTGAACAATCGCTGCTATGTCTGTCGTCATCCAAATGCCTTTTTATTGCTAAACATCTTAGCTTTTTATTGCTGAACATCTAGGTTGATATAGTGCCATACATTCATCCAAATGGCTTTTGTCATGGCGTTAGAAGGTGCAACCGCACTTGGGCTGAACTATAGCAAGAAATTCTTGACCACCTCTACTTACCTACATGCTACAATTCCATGTATCGTTATGTTCTCATGATTTTACCGTGTACACATTTTGTAGTGTGTAACAAATGAATTTCTTGCTACAATTCCATGCATCGTTATGTTCTCATGATTTTACAGTGTACACATTGTGTAGTGTGTAACAAATGAATTGATGTTGTTTCCTGTCCTTCTATTTCAGGGTCTATTCTGGCTCCATGAAACTAGATGGATGAAGCTAGATGGTCCATCTTATCCTTTTGATATGTGCCAATGCCTTATGCTAAAGCTTATTAGTTATTGCAATAACATCAGAAGTGTGGCCTTTCAATGATGTGTTTGCTGATAGCCATGCTGGAAGTTGAGATTTATGGCGTCCAAGGTGTCAGATATGCTCGGGGAAGTTGAGTGTGTTAAATATGCTTGGGGAAGCTAAACTTGGACCTAGCTGTTTTGAGTTATCCATGTTTATTTGTAATGTATCATTATCTCTTTTAAATTTGAATTGCTAATAAGCTTGTGCTACTGTATGAAGCTGCTGTTATCCAAATATTTTTTGATAACAATCGAACAATTGTTGTTTATTGTCAAGTCATGGGAATTAAAACCTTATAGCGTTACCGTGAGAAATTGAATCTGACGACTGTGACCTGTATGTAATGTTTACTAGTGGGACATGTGTTGAACTTTTGCTTGATATGTGGGCTAGTAGGAAACTGGTACTGGCAGGTAGGACCTATCTGACATGTGGGACCTATTTGAAAAGAAATTGAAAAAACAAAAATGATGGGCCAAAGAGAACACCAAAAAAATGGTCGTAATTCTAGGCTTGGCCCGTGAAATAAATGAACAATAAAGGCCAGAATTGTTGGGCTTCGCCCATGTAAAACACAAAACTAGACTGGGCTGAATTTGTTGCCACATCAGCTTCCACGTCAGATTGACTTACGTGGACGGGCTAGAATTCCATGACCAAAATATTGGTCATGGACAATATGACCATCAATTTTGGTCATAGTAGTTCATGACCAATTCAAAAAAGGTTATTAGTTGTCTATAGTGACCCTCGCTATGTGACCTACTGTTTTTGGTCATAGATAAATTACCATGACCTTTCTATGACCAATATTAGGGGTCACTAGTTAGCACATTTCTTGTAGTGATATTTAAAGAAACTTCGCATTATGGTTTATGCGGTCTTGGCACCGAAGTTAATGTTATATCTTATGATTTCTATTTAGAAATAAAATAAGAAATAGAACCGACTACAATTGAAAATACTAATATGACAATTATGTTAGCCAATAAAAATCTTAGAATTCCAATGGGAGTAGTTGGAGATGCAACTGTCACAATTGGCAACAAAGACTTTCCTATCGATTTTGTAGTTGTTGATATGCCAACTGACACTCTTTGCCCAATTATATTTGGAAGAAACTTTTTGAGTGATATAGGTGCCTATGTTGATTTCAAAAAAGAGATTGTGTCTCTTAAGCTTGGGGGAGCGGAAAAAGAATTCCACTTTTCCAAATTTAAAGGCAGGCCTCCACAAATACAAGAAGAAGAGGAAGAGAAAACTATTGAGGAAATGGCAGCTCTTTTCTTTAGTAATCAAGAAGAAGAAATAAATGAAGACTCAAATTATGAAGAAATAGTTATGAAGGACAAGTCCCTATAAGAACTAGAAGATGAACTCGATTCACTTCCCATTATAGGGACTCCAACTGATGAGGCTTTTGAAGAGCCAAAAAAGAGAGGGGACGAGGAATTACCACCCCTAGAGTTGAAGACTCTACCAGATAATCTTAAATTCAGGTTTTTAGATGATACAAATAAATTTCATGTTATTATTAGTGCTAAACTTTCAGGAGAAGAAGAAGAACTCATGAAAATGCTTAAGGAGCATCGCAAGGCCTTTGTGTACTCAATGGATGATTTGAAGGGCATTAATCCCATGACAACCGTCCATCGGATATTCATGAAAGAAGGTGCTAAACCAGTTGCAGAATTTAATAAAAGATTGAAGCCTGAAATGAAGGAAGTGGTAAGAAAAGAAATTGTATGCCTACTAGACAGAGGTATAATCTATCCCGTTAAAGAAAGTGAATGGGTAAGTCATGTTCATTGTGTCCCTAAGAAGGGCGGTTTTACTGTTGTTCCTAATGAAAACAATGAATTGATACCTACTAGAACTATTGTTGGGCATAGGATGTGCATAGACTTCAGGAAAGTAAATAAAGAAACTAGGAAAGATCACTATCCTTTACCGTTCATAGATCAAACTTTAGAAAGGTGAGCAAACCACTCTCATTTTTGCTACTTGGTCAGATACTCTGGTTTTTCTCAGTTAGTTGTTCATCCTGATGACCAAATTAAAACAACTTTCATTAGTCCTTATGGTTTACATGCTTACCAATGTATGCCTTTTGGTTTATGTAATGCTCAAGCTACTTTTCAAAGATGCATGAGTACTATTTTTGCGGATTTTATAGAACTGATAATGGAAGTATTTATGGATGACTTTTCTGTCTATGGAACTTCATTTACTAGTTGCTTGGATAATCTCAAAAGAGTTCTACAGCGTTGTGAAGAAACCAATCTTGTTTTAAACTGAGAGAAGTGTCATTTCATGGTTTAAAAAGGTATAGTCCTTGGACATAAGGTATCAGGTAAGGGAATTGAAGTGGATAGAGCTAAGGTTGAGGCCATAGAGAGAATGCCACAACCTAGGGATATTAAAGGTATAAAAAGTTCCCTTAGTCATGTGGGTTTTTATAGAAGGTTCATTAGAGATTTCTCTGGAATATATATCTAAACCTTTGACTAACCTCCTGCAAAAGGGAGTAAGATTTAATTTTGATGATAAATGTCTCGAAGCCTTTGATAAACTCAAAAATTCTTTATCTCATGCTCCTATCATTAAACCACCTATCTGGGATACGACCTTTGACTTAATATGTGAATCTAGTGATGATGTTGTAGGAGTAACTCTGGGACAACTGGTCGCAGATTTAATATTATACATCATGCTAGTAGAACTCTTAATGGTGCTCAAAAGAATTACCCTAAGGAAGAAAGGGAACTTTTTGCTGTATTTTTCTCTTGTGATAAATTTTGTTCTTACATAGTTGATGCAAAGGTAAGAGTTCATATGGATCGTGATGGTTTAAAAGAACTCCTTGAGAGGAAAGGCCATAAGTCAAGACTTATCCGTTGGATTCTTTCACTTCAAGAATTTGAGATGCAGATTATTGATGACCCACAAGTATAGGGGGTGTATCGCAGTATTTTCGAGGGAAGTGAAACCTAATTTATTGATTCGACACAAGGGGAGCCAAAGAATATTTACAAGCCTTAACAACTGAGTTGTCAATTCAGCTGCACCTAGAAAAAATCTTGCTCACAGCAGTTTATCAGAAGCAATAGTTTTGTAGTAGGAATAGTAAAGTAACAACATTAGTAAAGTAAAGACGATAGTAACAATTGCAGTAAACAGTAGGATTCGAGTGCGATAGGCATAGGGATGGATGGACGGTCGTTGCATGGACAAGACAATTCACATAGCAATCAAAACATAGGGAAATTGCAGATAAATAAGAATAAGCATCCAAGTACTAGATAATCCTAGGCATGTGTCCCATATATAGTCATACGTGCTCGCAATGAGAATGTGCACAACATCTTTTGTCCCGCCAGCCCGTTTGCAGCGGGGCCTTAAGAGAACTACTGGCAATTAAGGTGCTCCTTTTAATAGAGCACCGGAGCAAAGCATTAACACTCCATGAACACACGTGATCCTCACATCAAAGCCATTCCCTCCGGTTATCCCGATTTCTGTCACTTCGGGGCCTTTGGTTCCGGACAACAACGTGTGTATACAACTTGCAGGTAAGACCATAAACAATACTATCATAATGAATCAATAACATGTTCAAATCTGAAATCATGGCACTCGGGCCCTAGTGACAAGCATTAAGCATAACAAGTCGCAACAAAGTAAAAAAGCACTAATAAAAGATACTAGGCACCATGCCCTAACAATCTGATGCCATTACATGAACGATCTCATCCAATCCCTACCATCCCCATAGCCTACAGCGGGGGATTACTCACTCATAGATGGGGGAAACATGGATGGTCGATGGAGAAGCGATGGTGATGATGATGGCGATGATCTCCTCCAATTCCCCGCCCCGACAGTGTGCTAAAACAGAGTTTCTGGTTCTGAATCGTGGAATCTAGTGGTGGCGGCGGAGCGGAACTCTTTCTGGAAAAATTTCGAACCCCCTAAGTTTTTAGGTTAGAAGGCAACTTATAGGCGAAGAGGGAGACCGAAGGGGTGTCTCGGACGGCCAGACCACCCCCTGGCGCGGCCAGGCCCAGCCCGCGCGGCGAGGTGGTGTGGCTAGGCCCCAGCCCCACTACGTCTTGTATTCTGGCTCCGGGAGTCTTCTGGTGAAATAGGATTTTTGGCATATTTTCCGGGATTTTTTCTGATAGATGATTTTCTGCACAAAAACTAGACACCAAAGTAATTCTGCTGAAAACAACGTCAGTCCGTGTTAGTTGCATCCAAATCACACAAGTTTAGAGGAGAAACAATATAAAAAGTGTTCGGGAAAGTAGATACGTTTTGGACGTATCAACTCCCCCAAGCTTAGCTTATTGCTTGTCCTCAAGAAATTTAGTTGAAAACTGAGTGCGATAAAAGAAACTTTCATGAACACATTTGCTTCATATGATGTATATATTCTCAGCATGTAATCAACTACTTAGACAATTCATAATAAGGAGTATGCAACTAAGTTCACTTAATAGGCATTGCAAGCTATGCAGAGATTCCAACTCAAAAATAATAAGTAGCATGGAATATAAACGTAAGCAACATTGCAATGCTCATAACAAGGTATGATAGAGTGGTATCTCGCTCGCCTTTGATTGTGAATGCCAAGGCACCTCTGAAGTTCAAGTGAAGACTAGAAGTAAAGATAGCAAAGATACAAGCATCAAAGTCATAACACAATTAATCAAGTTTTGAGACAAGCACAAAGAATAACAACTATGCTCTTAGGAAAGTGCTCAAAGAATAGGTGGTGACTCAACAAGGAAATGAAAAAGGTTTTGAAAAGTTTGAAGGGCTTCCAAATGCTGAAAGTATGGTACTCATTAGCTTTGAGCTCTCATTGCCCCTATCATAAGCATCTTTAAGTGGTTAAGGTTAAAGTGACACAACTAAGAGGATATGCTTGACAAGTTATAAGCTAAAGTCGCATGCCCCTTACTTACGAGTACCAGACCTCATGCTACTCAACTTCAGTCACAAGTAAGCTCTTGTCATTGTAAGTATATATGTATCATAGAGAACCGCCAACGGGGTACCCCTTGCACATGATACAGGAGTTATCCCATAATCAAAATGACAAGGCAAGCAGACAATGAGCATCTCAGCGATCTTTTTATTTACTATGTGCATAGATTTTTATTGAGGATGCTTTATAGAATGCTCATTATGGTTATGCTGCAAGTTTCCACCATGATTAGGCATGGCTTAGGCTAGTGGCCCAGGCGTTTCTCTAACACACATACAAACTCCATGATCTTACGAGTTCTACTTTTATTTCACACCGCCAGGATCCATAAGCAAAAGAATCATGATACCAACAGGATACAAAGAGCCGTGAAATGTTGAAAGCGTTCCCCATGATACATGGTTCTGCTAACTTCAACTTATAAAGCTCAAGCATATACGCAACAAAGATGGACGCAATGGTTCAGGTTTACTAAGTGTAGGAAATAAAGTGTGCCATCAAGTTCGTGAAAGCTTTACTAACTAACTTCCTCATAACAAGCAAACCTTTTATTCGGAAGAAAACAAGGCATATTGAATATGCACGGAAGAGCAAATGATGCTAGTAGGTAGATATGGTGGACACTTTTGGCAATATTTGGTTTTAGGGAGTTGGAACCACGAGTAAAACATACTCAGTGTACGTGAAGGCTAGCAATAGTAAGGGAGCGACAATCGAGAGATCAGTAGTTGTCATAATCCTGTTTGCAACAAAACAGGACTAATCATGGCATGAAAATGATTCAAGACCCCTGAGGGAAAATAATTCATCGAGGCTTAACTGACTATTTCAGTCATATGCATGCATGAGCATGTGCCAAGTCAATTCAAGTGAAACATTTAGAGGAGGATACCATGATGTCATACCAAGTTATGAATAGAGTAATGCAAGCAAACAATCATATGACATGCTACAAACTATTAGCAAGCTGGAACTAATCATATGAAAGCAAGAACTACTAAGCATCCATAAATAACATACACCCTACATGAACAGGCTAAGCATGCCCATAATGATGAGTATATGTACAAAAATGAAAACAAATAGAGTTCGTTACCGGCCTCTTACCACACCTCAAGTTGTCATTAATCCTCATTATTGCCCATCACTTGTGTGGCTTGAATAATAATAATATGAAACCAAATTCCACTGAGAACTGCTGAACCCTGCAACAAACTCACAAAACAAAAGAAGAACAACAAATATTTTTGGTGTTTTCGATTTTTAAAACAAGAACCAAAAAAAGGAAGAACAAGCAAAGCAAAATCTTTTTGGGTTTTCCGAATAGTTTAAACAAAGCAAAAAGGAAAAAGCAAACCAAGGCAAAAAGGAAGAAGCAAACAAAGAAACAACAGAAATATTTTTTGGTATTTTTGTGTTTTAGAAAGCAAAAGCAAAGAAAGAATGAAAACTAAAAAGAGAACGAAACATGAATATACAAAGTACCGACGCAAAATGATATGGAGATGAGTGTGATGTCTGTGTACCTCCCCCAAGCTTAGGCTTTTGGCCTAAGTGGGTGTCAATCCCAAGCTGGCCAGGATGGAGCGCCTCCGTAGTACGGTGAGGAGGTACGCTCGTCCTGGTGCGAGCTCGAGGACGCCCCACCATAATGCGCAGAGTAATCGTAGGAGGGCACATCCTCCTGGTGCTGCCTGTGGAAACCCAGCTAGCGGAGTTGCTCGTCCACCTCCTCCTTGGAGCGCGACCACGGCCTCATGTGAACACTAAGCAAAGTAGATTGCGGCAAAGGGATCTCCCTCTCATCCCCGTCAGTAAACAGCATCCTATATACTAAACTGTCCAAATCAGAATCGGAAGTGACAAAGTGATGTGTTTTCATAGCAGCAAGGTCAAGCCTTTGTGGTGCCAATATAGTATCATTGGGATCCACAGAAAGCTCTAATGCATTGACCATACGTGAAGCAATGATGCCCCCATAGATAGGCCCCCTAGCAGCTAGGCGGCGAGCAATAAGAGAGCCAAGATTGTACCGAGTATCATTGTTAAGTGCAGCAGCAAGGAAGGCTCAATGATAGTTGGAGATATTACTCGTATTCTCCCTACCAAGAACGCTAGTAGCAAGATAATATGCAAAATATCTAAGAGTAGAGAGTTGGATGTTTCTTATCTTTTCGCGCTGAGCTACGCGGTCATCATGATTGGTCACCCCTCGATAGAGCTCCAGCAAATCAGTGGGTCGCCCTTGAATCTTCTTCATGGTTCCCGTCATGCCCACACCTACAATACTGCAAAATCTTTCCAATGGCATGGTAAAGGGTAGATTATAAATTCTGAAAGAGACAGTTGACTGATAGGGCGTGTTAGTAAACACAAAGCTCTCAACAAAAGTTTTGGTGAGCATAGCGTATTGCTCACTCTCATTGACATGGGTATACGCTACAGGTACTCGAGCTTGGTATATACGGCCTAAATACGTAGAGGCCCACGGTGTCGCCAAGGCCCAAATGAGGAACTCGAGTAACCTACGGACTCTCGATTGCTTGAAGAAGAAGAAGAAGCTAAAGATAGAAAGTTCAAAAGGGAAAACCCTAACTTGTAACCAACTCGACCTGCTACACGAGACCTAGCCTCTCTATATAAAGGCGAGGAGGACACATGCAACCCTAGTTTCCACAACCCTCGCCAGATTGCATCTGTGCACCATTGTAATCTTCGATTCCTTTGATAATTCCACGAGCAGACAAGCAGGAGTAGGGACCTCTACCAGGCCTGGACCTGGGTAAATCTTCGAGTCACCTGTGTGCTTGTTTGCTAGCCGATAGATGTCTCCAGCGCTCCCTCCTTCTCCAAAACCCAAGTCCATAACAATGGGCATTGATGAGTGAAACCCTCGTCAATTGGTGCCGTCTGTGGGAATCGGGAGTGCTGATGTTGTGGCTTCTTCGGCCCCATCAACCGCAATCTACAACTCCGCAACAACGGAGATCCGCCAGCTCTTCAGCGCGTTCGACTTCACCGTCCATACGCCGGCCACCCGCCCGGCTTTCGAATCCATGGGCGACGGAATCATCCTGGCGATCGGGAGCTTCCGCTTCCAAGTTGGTCAGATGGGCACGCTTCGCATGCCTGACCAGCCGACGGTACCATCGATTGCTCCAGCATCGTGGTTCCCTCCATCTATCGGCACCCTCAGTAAGCTCAACGCCTCGACAACAGTCGAGAACACGGTCAGCGACATCAGTCGTGACTCCAATCTGAGCGATCTGGCAACTGAAGATGGAGCCTACAGTTCCGGATCTAAAAGTTGCGGGAGGAGCAACCTCCCCAACCACTTCATGTGCACCGTCATCAACGTGGGCGACACCTCCGCCAATCACGACAACACGGGCAACTGTGGCAACGAAACCGACCCGCCTAACGGCGGCATACCCAATGGCGGACCACCGCCCAACGGCAGCAATGGCGCCCCCATCAACAATGGAGGAGCAACCGAACCTCCAACCATAACAAACGAGCAAACTGGCGAACGCGTCGTTATCAGGCTCAACGAACAAGAGTGGGTCGCTGCCGCGAGGCCTTACGAGGCAACCCTCTACCCTTCGGATCTCCGCAAGAACTGCTAATGGGCTACCATTGGCTCCTGAAGGCAGAATTCAAGCGCCAAGTGCAAACAGTCGCGCAACTTGAGGCACGCAAAAAGGCGGCACACGAGTCGAGCCTTCGACGTGCTGGGCTCTCCTGCCACGGAGGATCCTCCTCAAAGGGCAGCGAGTACATCGCAAACAAGAGGCGATCTCGGATGGCCCATCTCACCGAGCAAGAATGCATAGAAGCTGCAAAGGTCCTCGACTTCAGCTCTATGACAGTCGATACACGGGGCAACGTGGTCCCCAAGACGCCGCAGGCCACGGTGATGGCAACCACCATGTACCTCCTTAACAACCAGCCGCCAGCTGGAGATCCCCGAGCCGCCATGCACTGATCTACGATCGCGGGCTTGGGACTAATCGAGGCTGCCCTCGACAAAGAACCAGCACCAGAGCCGAAAAAAGGCAAAGCGCTACTCCTCGTCTTCATCCAGCGACGACATTCATGACCTGTCTCGACGTCGCCGCTCACGGCGATACGACCACGACTATGATGCGCGCGATGAGCTCACGCAGCGCAAGATCAACAAATCAAGGGCGCGACGTGCTCGGTCGACTAACTCAGAAGACGAAGATGTGGAGCTCTGTGGCGACAAATGCTTCAGCAGGGCCATCAGGCAAAAATGAATGCCCAAGGGGTTTAAACTCCCGTCGGATAACCCGAAGTTTGATAGCCTACAAACCCGAAGATTTGGCTGGAGGACCACATCTCCTCCGTCAGACTCCACGGCGGAAGCCGAAGCACGGCCATGCAATGCTTACAGCTACAGCTGCAAGGCGCCGCTTGAGCATGGCTCAACAACCTCCCACGCGGATCCATTCGCAGTTGGTAAGAGTTGGTTTACAGCTTCGTGCGCAACTTCAAGGGCACATACAAACGACCCGCATCAATCGAAGAGCTGAGATGCTGCCAGCAAAGATCGGGCGAATCGCTACGGTCCTACACCAAAGGTGGTCCATCATCAAGAACTCCGAAGAGAATATCTCGGAGGACCGCGCAATCGATGCATTCAACGGCGGCGTCCGCCACATAGAGCTCAGGGAGGAGCTGGGCCGTTCGAAGACCAAGACCATCGACCACCTGATGGAAATCGCGAATCGATGGGACGATGGAGAAGATTCGGTGAAGAATCGCATTCACTCTGACGAGGAGGCAGAACTCGAGTGCAGACGCGACCGCCGAGGCAAACGCCGCATGCGCATCTACGATGAACGTGATGATGTCAACATGGTCGCAGCCGGCTATGCCGACAGATGCGACGATAACTACAACAACGGATACCGTAGTGGTGGATACCGCGACTATGGGAAAACCACGCAAGTGTGGCAATGCCGCAATCGTGATGAGATACCCACGACATCCATTGAAGACAAACTATCCGGGCCATGTACGGTGCACTTCTACATCGACAAGTATGATGGAAACAAGAAGTCCAGCCACCTCCTCAAGGACTGCCGTGAGTACCTCAAACTACATGAGGGATTGGTTCGAATGAATCGCAACACAGTCGAAAGAGGCTATGGAGCTGCTCCAGGCGCCGTGGCACATGGCGCTCCACCACCACTGCCTGGACTACCCCCAGATGCAGCAGCTCCGGACCAGCACCAGGGAGGCGAACCATACCCACGAGCCATGGGTACCATGATGATCCAAAAGGGACGCCCCTCGAATAGGGTGCAGAAAGCCATCACTCGCCAAGTCAACTTGGCCACAAATTCGCCACCATCTACCACTGAGTACCTCAGCGAAAGTGAATCCCGCATCACCTTCGACAAACGCGATCATCCGCCTCAAGTACCTCGCCCAGGCCATTGTCCCCTCGTACTCGAGGCACAAATCGGAGGTTTCGACATGAGCCGCGTCTTCATGGACGGTGGAAGCGGCATCAACCTTATATTCGCGAGTACCTTGCGAGCAATGAGGATCCCTCTGACTTGCTTAGAAGCCTCAGACACAACATTCCACGGCATCGTCCTAGGAAAAGGCGTTATCCCCTGGGCAAAATAAACCTTGACGTCATCTTCGGCACGCCGAAAAACTTTCGGCGCGAGCGCATCGACTGGCCCTCACAGTACCACTGTATCCTCGGGCATGTCGCGTTCGCTAGGTTCATGGCGGTACCACACTACGCCTACCTGCAGATGAAAATGCCAGGTCCTAATGGCGTCATCACAGTCAACGGGAGCTTCGAGAGATCCGACAGTTGCGACAGGGAATTCAACAGAATTTCCCAGTCCTTCGGCATGCAAGAAGAACTCGCGAGACTAAAGGAGTCGACAGACAACAGTCTGCCTCCCCTGAGCCAGCCAAGTTCACCCGACCTATCTTTCGACTCATTGGTGCACACAAAGAAAGTATAGGTCCACCCATCGGATCTTGCCAAGACGGCCCTCATCGCCAACAACTTGAGTCCCGCATAGGAACCCGCGCTCGTTGAATTCCTCCGTGAGCACTGGGAAATCTTCGCCTGACATGCCAGGAGTTCCCAGGGAATTCGCCGAGCAAGCACTCAACGTCAATCCAGACGCAAGGCTAGTCAAGCAAACAATCCAGCGATTATCTGAGCCAAGAGCAAAGGCAGTCGGAATGGCGATCAATAGACTCCTCGACGCCAAATTCATACGCGAGATCAAGGAAAGCACTTGGCTCGCCAACACGGTGCTAGTACCAAAAAAGGACACCGATATCCTGCCGATGTGCATGGACTTCACCTCTTTGAATAAGCACTGTCCAAAGGACCACTTCCCACTACCACGAATCGACCAGATCATCGACTCCACCGCGGGATGCGAGCGTCTCTGCTTCCTCGACGCCTACTCAGGCTATAAACATATTCGAATGAAGGAGGAGGATCAAGAAAAAACAACGTTCACAACACCCTTTGGTGTGTTCTGCTACAACACAATGCCCTTCGGGCTAAAAAACGCAGGAGCCACCTACCAGCGGTGCATGCAGGCTTGCCTCAAGAACCAACTTGGTCGCAACATTCAAGTCTATGTCGACGACATAGTAATCAAGACCAAAGAGGAAGCCTCGCTAATCGACGATTTGCACAAAACCTTCGCCAACCTCGACCGCTACCGGATCAAGCTCAATCCGGAAAAATGCACCTTCAGCATACCATCTGGGCAACTACTTGGGTATCTCATCTCCACGAGAGGAATCGAAGCAAACCCAAAGAAAATAAAAGCTATACTGGCCATGGAGAAGCCGAAAAACATAAGGGGCGTCCAACAACTGGCTGGGTGAATCGCGGCTCTCAGTCGATTCATTAGTCGGATGGGTGAAAAGGCACTGCCCTTCTACCAACTCCTCCGCAAAGCTGACAAGTTCGAGTGGACCAATGAGGCGCAGGAAGCATTCGAAGACCTCAAGCGCCTGTTATCCACTTCGCCAGTACTGGTGACCCCACGAGAAAGGGAAGCATTGTTGCTATATATCTCCGCCACCAACCAGGTGGTCAGCATAGTGCTCGTGGTCGAACGAGCCGAGGAAAACAAGGTCCACAGGGTACAACGCCCAGTCTACTACCTCAGTGAGGTCCTCACGCCAACAAAACATTGGTACCCGCACTACCAGAAGCTGGCATATGGCGTATTCATGACTGCCCGGCGACTACGCCACTACTTCCAGGAACTCCCAATCGTGGTGGTCAACGACGCTCTGCTGGGGCATATCCTCAACAACCCCGACGCCACGGGACGAGTCGCGCTTTGGGGAATCGAATTGTCTCCACGAGACATATCATACAAAAAGCGTGACGCAATCAAGTCGCAAGTTCTCCCTGACTTCCTCGTGCACTGGATGGAGAACCAGCTCCCCGAAAAACCAGATATGTCCTACCTCTGGACAATGCACTTTGACGGATCCAAGCGGAAGGATGGAGCTGGTGTAGGTGTCATACTGACATCGCCCCAGGGGGACAAGCTGAAATATATCATGCGAATGCAGTTCACCGCCTCCAACAACGAAGCTGAATACGAGGCCCTGCTAGACGGGATGAGGATGGCAAAAGCCTGCGGCGCCAAGAGGCTCATTATATACGGCGACTCCAAGCTGGTCGTCAACCAAACAATGCATGAGTGCGACGCACTGAACGACAACATGATCGCCTACCGCGACCTCTACGACACACTCGAAGGGGATTTTGACGGTTGCGAGCTGCGGCACATAGGACGCGAAAGCAACGAAGAAGCAGACACACTCGCCAACATAGGCTCTACCTGCGCCCCCATACCACCTGGGGTATTTCTCGAGCGCATCTGTGAACACTCCATCAAGCCAAAGGCCGCAGAGAAGAAAACAAGCGCAACAACGGACTTGGGGGCTATGCTGCCCAATGAGCCAATGGCACTCGACGACTTGGAGCTGGACACAGGACTCGAAGGACCAATGAGCGTCATGATGATCGAGCAATCCTGGACTCAACCGTACATCACGTACCTTCTCAGCAAGAGGCTACCGAACAATCTGATTGATGCACGGTACATCGCGCGGCGATCCAAGGCATTCGCTGTTATCAACGGCGAACTATACAAGCGCAACATCACAGGAGTACTCCAACGATGCGTCTCCACGACCGATGGAAGAGCTGGCCTCCTCGACATCCATGAGGGGACTTGCGGGCATCATGCCGACAGTCGCTCCCTCGTTGCCAAAGCTCTACGAGATGGATTCTACTGGCCTACGGCCATGCGCGACGCCAAGGACATCGTCCAGAAATGCAACGCGTGCCAGCGATCCACGGACAAGCCGCACGCACCTGGCGCAGAGCTTCGGCCAATTCCATTGGCCTGGCCCTTTGCGCAATGGGGACTCCACATGGTCGGCAAACTCCCAAGGTCCTCACAAGGAGGCTACGTCTACCTCTTGGTCGCAGTCGACAAATTCACCAAGTGGATAGAGGCCATGCCGGTGACTAACCAGTCAGGAGCCAGCGCAGTCAAATTCTTCGAGTCCATCGTCTACCGCTTCGGAGTGCCACACAACATCATCACGAACAACGGGACCAACTTCACATCCAAAGAGTTCCAAGAATTCTGTGAGAATCTGGGAATCAACGTTAGCTATGCCTCCTTGGCACATCCTCAGACCAACGGTCAAGTTGAAAAAGCTAACGGGCTCGTCTACGACGGCATCAAGAAGCGACTCCTCAGGCCACTCGAACAGGCCGTGGGTTGCTGGCCAGACGAGCTGCAATCGGTACTCTGGAGCCTGCGCACAACTCCAAACAGCGCCACAGGATACACCCCATTCTTCATGGTGCACGAGGCTGAAGCGGTGCTACCCGCTGAAGTACGATACAAAGCACCACGTGTGGTCGCTTATAGCGGGCAGGAGTCAACCCTGGCACTCGAAGACTCCGTCGACCTCCTTGACGAGGCAAGGGAAATCACCACGGAAAGATCAATGATCTACCAGCAGAACCTGCGCAACTACCACAGTAGGAGGCTACACCCTAGATCCTTCATCGAAGGCGACCTGGTCCTACGACTGAAGCAGCAAGGACATCTCAAGCTCGAGTCCCCCTGAGAGGGACCATACGTGATTACAGAAGTAATCCCAGGTGGCGCCTATCGCCTTCAAGATTTAGAGACAGGAGTCGCATACTACAACCCCTGGAACGTCGCACAGCTGCGATGCTTCTACCCTTAGTCGTTTTTCTTTTACGTTGCAAATAAGGCTACTCAGCCAAGGCTACTTAGCCACACATTGTACTTCGTACTGTCCCGCGAATAAATAAAGCTAAGTGCCCCAAAACTCTGTGTTCTCCTTTTTTTCCGCAACTTATCTACTTAGGGGCTGCGCCACCCTATACACATCTGTTCTACGAACTAAAACGCGATATCCTGAGTAGCTAGCACACCAATCGAAACCCTTGACACACATCAACCCAGTTGCAACGCACCTGACAGGTTGACAAGGGACTGAGATAAGCGCATGGCCAGGCTAACAAAAAGGAGTCGCATAGTGCAACGCACTCACAAAACATACACGCTAACAAGCTCTTTATACATCATCGACAATCAATTATGCACAACATACATACGAACTTTACAACATTGGTACGCTTATGTGCAGGATACAAACTAAACTACTATTGCAACAAGAGAACGTTGGTTTGCTCCTTGAAGAAGTCGACGATCTCCTCTGCTGGGTGATCCACCGCCTGATAGTGCGGCACCATATTCCAAGCAGAACCCGCTGGTGGCGCAGGTGGACCAGCCGCAATTGCCGCAACGTCTACATCAGGCCTATGCAGTCGCACCAGCGACATAGCGGCCTTGGCACCAGCCACCAACTGCTGTCTTACACACTCGCGAACCGCAGCCAGGTCTTAGAACTTGGCAAGGAGGGCCAGCAGGCTCGATGGAGCAACATCCAGCGGAAACATCGTCCGATAAATGTTCTTCAAGCATGATTGCGACTTCTGCAGGAAGTGCAGCACTCGCAACGCATGATCCTGCAGGGTCGCCAGTGCGATTGCACGATCATGATCCACCCAGAAATATCCGCTCTCTTGAAGCTGCTCTTGGGTCATGTCATTCATGCGAATAGCAATCCTATCCTTCTCATCCTGCGGATGGTGCGCGCTGACAACTATACAAGGCAAAAGCAGAAGTATGAGGACAACACACCATCGCGAGTGACTACAAGTAAAAGATAAGAGTAAAAAAGCTAACATTTAAATTGGTCGCCCAACTGCGTCACCTCCCCCAACAGATATTGTTCTCGGGCGGTGGCCTTCTCTGCCTTCGATTTCCATACATCTGTGTTACCGTGGAGTATGGGAAATTAACGCTCCAACTGCTTCACGCGATCACAAAGTCGTGAGAGCAGAGACAGCTTATCCATCCTTGAGCGCGGCGGTGCCAAAGTGTCATCAAGGGGTGGCGAATCCTGAGGTTCCCTCAAAGGATCACTTGATGTGCCCTATCACAAGCCAAGCAAGAAGCAATAAGAAGACCAAATCAATGCTTAGACAAAAATATTCGAGTGCATTCAAGATTAGCAAAAGTATCAGCAGATACACTCGCCAAAAGGCATGTTTTCGACAAAAGACATAAGCTATCCAACTATTACAAAGCTACTGAGGAGCAACTGGTTTCTTCGACTTCGACTTTGGCTTTGGGGGCCTCATCGAGTCCGTGGGGGTATCAGATGCCACTGACTTTCCGCCGGCCCCTAACGCCGCAGCCTTTGCTGCCTTGTTGGCTCGCTACAGCTCCTCAGAGTACTTTGCAACTGTGTTGATTAGTTGCGGCCCATACTTGCCACAGGAAGTCGCGAAAGGAGCAAAGACTACCTGCTGGCTATCCGTGCTAACGGGCATTGCCCTTGAGACCGCTGTAGGATCAACTTCGACTCTGTTGGCCTGCACCATAGCGAGTGACATTGATGCACCAGCCGCACGGAGCGAGTTCTTGAAGCTTGCAGGGACGCCCCCGGCAAGAGACTCCACCAGCTCGTCCATGTTCTCGATCAGCTCAGCCTTGGGCAACAGCTCTTCCCGGAGGCGACTGAGCACACCCTTGGCCTTGGAGAGCACATCTTGAATAGCGGCACTGCGGTCCTCGACTGTTGAAAGAGCACCTGCCAAGGCATCGTCACGACGGAGGGCCTGAGGGTCGAAGCTCAAATCGCCATTATCTGTACATAAACCCACACATGGGCACAAAAGTCAGCGCCAACGACAAATTCGAACAGAGAACAATAATGATATCCAAGCAAGGTACCTGAGAGAGCCTTGGTAATCGAGAAAAGCTGTTCTTCAAACAACTTTTCCCTAGCTGCGATGGAGGCACACAGATCCTCTTCGCGCTTTTGCTCCTCGTCACGCGCCGCGATTGCCTCCTCGCGGCCCTTCACAGCCGCGGCGAGTGTCTTTTCCATGGTGGCGGCATTGCAAAGAAGGGCATTATGTTCAGCTGCAAAACAAAACAACAGGGATAGACTATCAGTTAACTACATAACAACGATGCAGTAGAAGAAGAAGTAAATGTCACTTACTATCCACCACGCGATAGCGCGTATCCAGCATGGCATGCTGGCGACCCAGCGCAAGCACCTGCTCCGCCAGGTGAGCAGCTTCCTTCACAAGGAGCTGTCAAAAAAAGGAAAACACCAGAAGATCAGGAGATGACATAGTTGAAATCAACTGCAATATCAGAAGAAGAGATGCTACCCTCACATGATCCTCCAATGACTCCGAAGTCGATTGATGAGCAGTCATCCGAGCAACCATCCGGTGCTCCCCATCGTGCAGAGAGCTGGATGAGTTATGCCCGCAGTGGGGCGCCAATGGAGGGGAAGGAGCACGCTCAACCTCTTTCTTGGCCCTCGAGGTTGCGACTCCCGATTCTTTCAGAAATTGGACGTCGCCAGAAGATGACGACGCCTGCTGACTGCAAGACCAAACCAACATCAAGAAATGGCAACTCCAAAGAAGAACCAAAAAGGAAGACTCGAATACTTACCAATCAAACTTATCAAAGTCAAAGGTTGGATCCCCCGACTCTGACGATGACTCCTTCGGCAGCCGCATCTTCTTGCGAGAAGATGGTGCCATGGCACTCACAGGAATAGCAGGGATTGGCGACTCCGCACCAATGCCTGCACCTTCCGGAGTCGAAGGATACGATGCATCAGAATCCTCGCTGCGCGAACGCTTGCGAGTATCCAGACTACCCGACTCGAGGCCTTCCTCCTCCACATCAGATGGGACGGTCGACTCCGACTCGTCCTCTTGCAAGGCTTCACGAGGAATACCCCCCTCAGGAAAAGGGGGCATACAGGGTGACACCGCCCAATCCTGCAGACATACCACAATTTAGCACAAAGTTAAGAAACAACAAAGAAGCAATCGACAAAACAAGCTACTAAGTAGCACAAATATACCTCAGGAGAAGGGTTAGCAGCATCAAACGGAGGAACGACTAGTTCACCGGGGAGCACATCCTTGACGGTGTACTTGGTGACCAGTCGCACCCTTTTGTCTACCTCACTCGCGGACATGCCATCGGCAGACACGCGAGTGCCATCGTCCGCGCCAGCCCATTGGAACATGGGGTGGACTCTGGCCTGCAGGGGATGGACATGACTGCGCAGCCATGTGCGAATGAGGGTGCAACCTCCCTCCTCTTTGCCCATGCGACTCTCGAGGTCGTAGACACGCTCGTATAGCACATCTGTCTCCGTGGACTCGCCGGGCATGAGCACATTCTTCCAGGAGCACCTCCTCTTGCACGGCGTCGCGGGGTCGAAGGGCGCGAGTTCGAAGTGGTCTCTGTCAGCCTTCTGGTCGCGGATGTAGAACCACTTGTCCCTCCTCCCTTGGATGGACATCATCAGCTTGATGTCGAAGTACATGGCAAATGGATCGACGTGGATTCCACAGCCGCCTACATCGTAGACTATGGAGCCAGACGCCGATTGGCGCTTCAACTTGAAGAGGCGCTTGAAGAGGCCGAAGTGTGGCTCGATTCTGAGCCAGCACTCGCAAAGGGTAATGTAGCAAGCTACGTGGAGAATGGAATTGGGGGACAGCTGATGGAGCTGGAGCCCATAAAAACAGAGGATGCCCCTAAAGAAAGGACGCAGGGGCAACGAGAGGCCGCGGATGATGAACGCTAGGAACATCACCTGAAAACCGGCAGGAGGAGAGGGGATTACCTCACCGCCAAGGACACGCGTGTCGGCGACTGCGGATGACAAAACCCCGTCTTGGCGAAGAAGACGAAGTTCTGAGGACTTGATCACAGATGGACGCCACGCGCCGTTCGTGACATGAGTTCCTGTGCCCTTTTTCTTTCCGCCGGCGGCGGTGCTGGTGCCCGCAGCGGTGGCTCCACCTTTCTTCTTCATCGCAGCAGCGGAATCGGCCGCAGCACCTCCCTTTTTCTTCCCCATTCGGCGGCGGCGATATGACCGGAGAAAGTAGGTGGTCCAGTGCCGTAGAGGAAAAAGAGCACAAAGAAGCAGAGGAGCAGCGGCAATGGCGATGGAGGCAAAGGAGGAAAAGAAGTAGATGTGAATTTTACCGTCGCCGCACCGCCACTTAACCCCCTAGAAGATACAAACCAACGGCTAAGAAAAACCCTACCAGATGCATGGCGTTCATCGCGCTTGACACGTGGAGGAGCTGAAGCGCGAACCGTCCCCCACTACTCCCATTACGCACAGAAATCGAGGAGGCATAGTTAAAATAAAGATTACGGACGCCCGGTGAAATCTGAGTCAGGGAATGGGACCCACCGCTCGTCATGTCCCGTCAAACTCGCTCAAGCGGGCAACTGAGGTCATGGAATCGTCAGCACTGACGTCATCAAAAACTACGTAGCAGAAGACTTCAACTACTTTAGTCCTTGCTCGTGTCTTTGACTCCACCAAGCACTCGGGGGCTACTCCCATAGGGAGCGTTGGTCATGCACCCTACGATTTTTCTTCTTCTTTTGCAGGAACATGGACAATCAAAGCAAACCCAATCACTTGAAACACGGTTCGACTATGGACATGGGTTACTCCCATAGGGAGCGCCGGAAGCAAATTCTACTAAAACAAGCAAACAAAAGACGACAGCAATCGCAAAATTTCTTTAGTCCCTGCCCGAGTCTTCGACTCAACCAGGCACTCGGGGGTTACTCCCATAGGGAGCGCTGGTCGCGGACCCTATGATTATTTGTACAGAAAGCTGTGTGTTGATAACATCCACACTCGAAGCTTATGGCGACACCGCCTCATGATTTTTTTCCTACAAAGAGACTACGTCTCCAGGGTCACTCGAATCGTCTCCGCGATGATAAAATTTCGGATGCCGCGCTTACAGCGTGAAGATAAGACCTGAATAAGGCCTGGCAATGCATTTGCTGCGCACTACCAGAAATATATCCGTGCCTGTAGGTATGATGAACATGCCTTGACGGACACGTCGGGTGCTCACACCCATACACTGGAATTCGACTCTTGTAAGACCTCCATGACTTTAGTCGAATTACACCAACATTTTTCCGGATTCGAGTCCGGGGACTCGGGTTTGAGTAGATGGCATTGTTTTACCCTAAGGTAGTTAACTGATACCAATACATCGATTAAATCAGGCACGCACATCAATAATCCCTATGACACGAACAAAGCAGTCGAAAAACATACTCAGTCATGCACTCGAAAGGCTTCATAAAGTCTCCAGTCGAATCTACGATTCGACTGGACACTCGGGGGCTACTGACATGGGTATACCCTACATGTACTCGAGCTTGGTATATACGGCATAAATACGTAGAGGCCCACGGTGTCGCCAAGGCCCAAATGAGGAACTCGAGTAACCTACAGACTCTCGATTGCTTGAAGAAGAAGAAGCTAAAGATAGAAAGTTCAAAGGGGAAAACCCTAACTTGTAACTGACTCGACCTGCTACCCGAGACCTAGCCTCTCTATATAAAGGCTAGGAGGGGGCGGCGAGGAGGACACACGCAACCCTAGCTTCCACAACCCTCGCCAATTGCATCTGTGCACCATTGTAATCTTTGATTCCTTTGATAATTCCACGAGTAGACAAGCAGGAGTAGGGACCTCTATGAGGCCTGAACCTGGGTAAATCTTCGAGTCCCCTGTGTGCTTGTTTGCTAGCCGATAGATGTCTCCAGCGCTCCCTCCTTCTCCAAAACCCAAGTCCATAACAATGGGCATTGATGAGTTAAACCCTCGTCACTCATCTTGCATATATGAGGTCAAACCAACCCTCTGAATCAGTAGCAAGAAATCATCAAGAATACCTGCAGCTTGTAAGAAAGTAAAACAAGGAAAAGTAGATGGGTGAGCATCCCCATCATCTCCTTCATTACCAATGCGAGGTGCAATGACATCTTCGTTGTATGATGGCCTAAACTGAGAGGCTGATCTTGAGGGCCTTGACCTCCTAGGTGCATCCCTCTCAAATATTTCTCCAAAGGTATGGTTGTTCATGTTTAATATTCTGAAATTTAAACATCTATTAAACAAGTGATTGCAAAGTGAATATAATGAAGGGCACTACTCATAGGGACTTGTATGAGGCCTAAACATGCATCAAAACTATATCTCTAAGCATCAAACAATCTTACAAGCTCTCATAACCTGTCACCTACAGCAGCAAAATACTCAAGATATAAACCAATAAACACAAATCTACTTGGACAAGCGGAGGAGTCACATACCGGAGAACAAATGCTCCAAATTTCAGCAGCAAAGATGGGCTGAGCAAGGAGATCGGAAAATCGAGGGTAAGCACAGCAAGAACGCGATTTCGAGCAATGAACTGGTGTTTACTCGGGCGAGAGAAGAAAGTGGCAAGTGAGAGAGTGACTGGAGGGCCAGGGGTGGCCCACACCATAGGCAGGCACGCCCCAGGGCTGGCCACGCCACCAGGTGGTGTGCCTACCTGGTGGCCCCCTAGTGCCTTCCAGGCACTCCTCTGCCCATTTTTCACGTAAAAATTTAGTATGAATTTTCTGGAATTTTTAGAGACACTTTATTTTTGGGCAATTTTCAGGTATAGATGAATGATTTTCTAACAGAAAAAGATTTTCTGGATATGATGCAATGACAAAACAAAGCTAGAACTACCGAAGTTCTAAGACACTCTAATAAGCAAGTAACTAACAACATAAAAGAAAACTAAACAAAAGAAAAAACTAAAATGGATAGAATAGAAGTAAGCGGAGATAATCATGGTGAAAACATTGTTTTGTTCAATGAAATCCTTTTGTTAACAAGGTTGATCAGGTCTTGTTACCAAAACAATTTTATATGAAACAAAACTTTGTATTCCAATAATGATTATGTTACCTCAACTTTGATAGGAATGGTCCCAATCATAATAGTTTCAAATTTTTCTCTTAGTATGGGACAATATATCTCTCCAACTTGAATGCCCTCAACATGTTCAACTGAATTTAAACCATAAGTCCTATCAATCTTCTTGGGTAAATAGACAATATGCTCCTTGTCATTAACATTAAAGGTCACCTTTCGTTGATTACAATTAATAACAGCTCCTGCAGTATTAAGAAAAGGTCTCCCAAGAATAATAGACATATTATCATCTTTAGGCATTTCAAGCACAACAAAATCAGTTAATATCAAGCAATTACGAGCCACTTGAATAGGTACATCCTCACATATACCAACAGGAATAGTGGTAGATTTATCAGCCATTTGCAAAGATATATCAGTTGGTATTAGTTTTTCTAGTTGAAGTCTCTTATAGAGAGAAAAAGGCATAACACTAACTCCATCTCCCAAATCACACAAAGCAGTTCTAACATAACTATTCTTAATGGAGCAAGGGATGGTTGGAATCCCTTGGTCTCCAAGTTTCTCTAGAAGCTTACCATTAAAGGAATAATTAGCAAGCAAAGTAGAAATTTCTTCATTAGGGATCTTCCTTTTATTCGAGACAATATCCTTCATATACTTTGAGTAAGGAGGCAACTTAATAGCATCAGTCAAAGGAATTTGCAGGAATAAAGGGTTCATCCACTCACAAAACTTATTATAGTGTTCATCTTCCTTTGACTTGTGTTTCTTATCAGGGAAAGGCATAGGTTTTTGGACCCAAGGCTCTCTTTCACTACCTTTTTTCTTAGCAATAAAATCTTCTTTAGTGTATTTAATATTCTTAGTGTGCTTTTCAGGTTCTTCTTCAACTTTTTCTTTATCAAGAACATCATTTTATTCATTGCCACTTTCGGTTTCAGCATCAGAGATAGATATACTATTAGGATCTTTAGCAGGTTCAGAGGATTCTACAATAGTTTTATGTTTCTTTTTTCTTTTCTTACGAGTAGTACCACTATTTTAAGCTTGTTGAGAATCCTGCTCAATTCTTTTGGGATGCCCCTCAGGATATAGAGGATCCTGGGTAGCAGCACCACTTCTAGTTTTAATTTCATAAGCATGTCTTTCTATGGCAGCATTAACTAGCAAGTATTTTTGCACTTTAATAAGTTGATCTATTTGAGTTTGAACCATTTGAAAATGTCTAACAATCATTTTAACATCATTAGAGGTTCTTTCCATAATATATTTTAACTCAACAATAGCTCTAGTGTTTTCCGTTAAATGATTTTGCACCCTTTTATTAAAATTATCTTCCTTAACAATAAAAATATTGAATTCTTCTAAGCATTGATCGGGAGGTTTAGAGTAAGGGATATCGCCTTCATCAAAGTGTTGGAGAGAGTGTACCTCAATAGTGGATGAATGGGGAATTGGCTTACATAATTCTTCTATAGGAGGTAAATTCTTGACATCTACAACTTTAATTCCCTTCTCCTTAAGACATTTCTTAGCTTCCTTCATCACTTCATCATTCAATTCAATAACTCCCCTCTTCTTAGATGATGGTATAGGCGCCGGTATAGCTGGTTCAGGTATAAATTTTTCAGGTATGGTTGGTTCAGGAGGAGTCCAATCTTCATAATTCTTGCTTATTTTAGCCATTAATTCCTCAGATTCCTTGGGAGTCCTATTCCTGAAAATAGAATCAACACAACTATCCAGGTATGTCCTAGATTCTTCGGTTAGTCCATTATAAAATATATCAAGAAGCTCATTCTTAGGTAATGGACATCCAGCTTGTGCATGAATCAAAGCACAAAACCTTGCCCATGATTCAGGCAATATCTCTTTTTCTCCCTATTTAAAATCAAAAAGTTCCTGCAAAATAGCATGTCTAGCACTAGGAGGAAAATATTTCTGCAGGAAAGTACTAATCAAGCAATCAGGGTTATCAATAGATCCATGAGGCAAATTATTAAACCAAGTTTTAGCTTCCCCTTTCAGTGAAAAAGGGAAAATCTTAGCAACAAAGTAGGTGCGCATCTTAATATCATCAGAAAACAGGCCACTCATGGTAGAAAGCTCAGTCATATGTGCTACCACACTTTTATTCTTAGTCCCACAAAAAGGTTCTTTCTCAACAATAGCTATATAGGATAAATCAAGAGAGAAATCATAATCTTTATCTTTAATGTTTATGGGAGAAGCATCAAACTTAGCATTAGGAGACAATTTGGGTCTAATAGTACGCCTCTCAAGGAGACTCTTAGCAGCGCTCCTATCATGGGTGTTTTTACATTCTTTAATAAATTCATCGGTCATCTCAACATAACCGTCTTCAATATCATAACTCTCACTCTACTCAGGTGAACTAGCAGGTGTAGTAGTGTCTTCATTAGGAGTTTCAGTATTTCTAGCTATAGTTCTAGCAATTGTAGCATCTAGGAAAGGACCTAATGAACCACTCTTATCAAGCATAGTAGAAGCAACATCATAAGTATCAGAAGTTTCAGATTCAGCAGTAGTAGCAGTGTGTGTAGCATGTGTATGTGGTGGTGTAATGAGCTTACTCATAACAGATGGTGAATCAAGAGCAACCGAGGTGTTCAGAACCGTACCTGTTCTTGTAGTGGATGGTAAAATAGGTACCTTGCCATCACGAGACTTACCCATGATGGATGGATGGCAGCGAACAATAATGAATCCAAGTGAACTTGATAAATAAAGCTATGCTCCCCGGCAACGGTGCTAGAAAATAGTCTTGATGACCCACAAGTATAGGGGGTGTATCGCAATATTTTAGAGGGAAGTGAAACCCAATTTATTGATTCGACACAAGGGGAGCCAAAGAATATTTATAAGCCTTAATAACTGAGTTGTCAATTCAGCTGCACCTGGAAACAATCTTGCTCATAGCAGTTTATTAGAAGCAATAGTTTTGTAGTAGGAATAGTAAAGTAACAGCAGTAGTAAAGTGAAGACGATAGTAATAATTGCAGTAAATAGTAGGATTCGAGCGCGGTAGGCATAGGGATGGATGGACGGGCGTTGCATGGACAAGACAATTCACATAGAAATCAAAACATACGGCAATTGCAGATAAATAAGAATAAGCATCCAAGTACTAGATAATCCTAGGCATGTGTCCCATATATACGTGCTCGCGATGAGAACTTTCACGACATTTTTTGTCCCGCCATCCTGTTTGCAGCGGGGCCTCAAGGGAACTACTGGCAATCAAGGTGCTCCTTTTAATAGAGCACCGAAGCGAAGCATTAACACTCCGTGAACACATGTGATCCTCACATCAAAGCCTTTCCCTCCAGTTATCCCGATTTCTGTCACTTCGGGGCCTTTGGTTCTGGACAACAATGTGTGTATACAACTTGTAGGTAAGACCATAAACAATACTATCATAATGAATCAATAACATGTTCAGATCTGAAATCATGGCACTCGGGCCCTAGTGACAAGAGTTAAGCATAACAAGTCGCAACAAAGTAAAAAACACTAATAAAAGATACTAGGCACCATGCCCTAACAATCTGATGCCATTGCATGAACGATCTCATCCAATCCCTACCATCCCCATAGCCTACGGCGGGGGATTACTCACTCATAGATGGGGGAAACATGGATGGTCGATGGAGAAGCGATGGTGATGATGATGGCGATGATCTCCTCTAATTCCCCATCCCGGCAGGGTGCCAGAACAGAGTTTCTGGTTCTGAATCGTGGAATCTGGTGGTGGCAGCAGAGCGGAACTCTTTCTGGAAAAACATCGACCCCCCTGAGTTTTTAGGTTAGAAGACAACTTATAGGCGAAGAGGGAGGGAGAGGGGGTGTCTGGGGCGGCCAGACCACCCCCTGGCGCGGCCAGGCCCAGCCCGCACGGCTAGATGGTGTGCCTAGGCCCCAACCCCACTCTGTCTCGTATTCTGACTCCGGGAGTCTTCTGGTGAAATAGGATTTTTGGCATATTTTTCGGGATTTATCCTGATAGTTGATTTTCTGCACAAAAACTAGACACCAAAGTAATTCTGCTAAAAATAGCGGCAGTCCGTGTTAGTTGCATCCAAATCACACAAGTTTAGAGGAGAAACAATAGGAAAAGTGTTCGGGAAAGTAGATACCGTTTGAACGTATCAATTATGCAGAGGCAAGAAATAAAGATGTTGGATGCAGTGTCCATTTTTGCCCAGCAAGACACCAATCTTGTTGAGAGGAACTTTAGTCCTGGTGATTTTCGCTTACGAGAATTATTTGATGAACTAAGGTCAATTCCTCCAAACGAGAAGAAGTCTTTGTTGTTGGAGGAGCTTTTCATCCCCGAATAAGCAAACGGTAAGTTCGAGGTAAGTGTTCCTACTCAAATAAGTGATTTGTTTTCAATAATTTTACTTCTAAATTGTTTGCCTTTAAATTCCTCGTGTTTTTCTGAAGTTTCTGAGGGTTTTTACCACCTATACGGGCGCAACTATACGACCAGAGAAAAATATCCCGCCGTATAGTTGGTCGTTAAACTCTCTGTATCATCTTCGTGAAATTGTTTTTGATGTCTATACCTATACGGGCACAACTATATGACCGGAGCTAAAATTCTGGCCATATAGTTGGTCGTTGAACTCTCAGGCACTTTCTATTTTTCATGTCTGTATCTAAACGGTCACAACTTTACGACCAGAGACAAAAATTCTAGCCGTATAGTTGGTCGTTGATCTCTCAGACACTTTCGATTTTTGGTGTCTGTATCTATACTATCGCAACTATACGACCAGAGCCATATTTCCGGCCGTATAGTTGGTCGTTAAACTACCAGACACTTTTTGTTTTCCTTTTCGTTATTCATCTTAAAAAAACATTATTGTCTGTTCCGAGTCGTAGCTTAACTGACCTGGACTTGAGATATTTGGAAATATCTGCCGGAACCAACTATACGGCCAGAGCTATACGAGTCGCGCCCGTATAGTTGGTCGTTACGCGGCAGGACTCTTTCAAATTCGTGATTTCTTTTCCTGTTTCATTAAGATTATTTTCTTGGTTGACAATTTGGTGTTTCTTGCGAGTTTTACCGAACTCTAACCCCCTTATATACTGCCATTGTCTCTCTCTAATCATAATCTTCAGGAACCAATCTAGCAATATGCTATCCCGTCCTAGGTCATGGGAAACCCATGGGGCTCATTTCTCCTTCCAGAGACCGCTCTAGCAGCCCATCCATGGAGGACGACAATGAGGAGGTTGAGAGGTTTAGCCTGGAGAACAATGAGTACGTCGAGCCAAGCTTCTACAACAATGACTCCGACAATGATGTGGTAGATGTCTAGATCCACCGTGACGTCTATGATCCCCTAGAGATCAACTAGGCGGCAATGAAGAGAGCTCAAGAAGAGAGAGAAAGTCACAAACCACATGGAAAAGGGCACGTGGAGATGGTCAAATTCGTAACCACGGACCCTAGGCCGCACAAGCATAAGGAATTACCTAGTATTGGTGCAGGTGCTAGCATGGGAGCAAAGACACCACTCTTGAAGCCAACCATTGGTGCTCGTATGAGGGTGAAGCCTCAAGAAGAGTGGATGTACGGCTTCCACTTCCTTGATCCATCAGTTATGGATGAGGAAGAAGCTGTTCCCGGGACCAAGGATCGTGTACAAGTACTGGAGATATATCAGAAGCAGGAACTACTTCATCGAGTCAAAGTCCGCCACTATCTCAAGGAGAAGAAGGATGATCTTCTCCCATTGGTGACTAAGCTCACAGATAGAGTGGACACTCTGCAATATGATTTGCATAGGTGCTACAGCCACATGACTTCTCTGGAGGATACCAACAAGAAGCTACGCATCATGGTGTTACATGCCATGGCTCCACAATGATCTACAATAGTCACGGTATCAAATAATCGCAAGGGATTATTTGATCCCGCCTGGCTTGATTCCAAGCTTAGGAGATCTTTAAGACCTTGTAATCTATCTTATAAGTTTTACATTGCTATTTTAGTTTTGCATTAGTTCAAACTAGAAATAAAGTTTGCATCATTAGAATTCTCTTCAGGAATATTCAATCCCTTTTATGAAATTCCGAGTTTATTATTATATATGGAGCAATATTGAGTTTGTGCTTGTTTTATTGGATATATGAATGGCTTGAGTATAATTTTACTTGCACTTGATGATAGAAATAGGACTCTTCCACACCATTGGTATTAATGGAACATATAAAGATAATTTGGTCAATATGTTGTAAGTCTATGGTTTGATTTACAAAGAAAAACTATCATTGCAGTTAAGTTGAAAAAGAAACCTTAAACAAAGGAAAATGAAAGTGCTATCAAAATAGAGTGAGAACAAGTCGAGGTAGAATCTTCAAGTCATTAGAATGCTTCATATACAATTGGAATTTGATAATTGAGATCGTTAAACTTTGAATTCCTACATGAAGTGGAATGTATGGCTAGCTCCTTTGCACAACACTTAAACAAAAGTGTGAGCATATACACAAAAGAGAAGAAAAGAAAGAAGAAAAAGAGCGAGTGTGCAAAGAGAAAATATGCATATACCACTATATTCACTTTTGAGATTTTGAATCTGAAGTGAATACGTTGATCCTAAAACACTTGGGACTACCTCACTAACTCATTCGGCTGAACCGGATACCTTTACATTATGTAGAGATTCATCTTTTGTGAACTGTTGATCACTAAGGTGTGGAAGCCTACTAATACTATTCAGATGGTTCAAGTAAGGTACTATTCATGAACTTATTATTATGTATCAAATATGATAAACACATGATGCAACCGCCCCATTCATTTTATCGACTCAGCTTCAGAATATGAGGATCACCTCCATTAAGCTAAACTTGCTCGGGACGAGCAAAAGTCTAAGCTTGGGGAAGTTGATGAGTGCATATTTGCATCATGTTTTACATTATTATTTTGCATTGTAGATGTAGGATCTTGGTATTTTACGGTGCTTGCGCGCACATTTTATGTCTATTTTCACCAGGATCAAGACAGATAATGGATCCAATGGACACAATTCTAGGAGGAGTTGCACTAAGGAGAAAAGGAGTCAAAAACAACATAAATCGCTTATTTGGGAAATATAAATAATACCAGAAGAAAACCCGAAGCGAACAAGATGTACAGACGGTTCAATGACCAACTATACAACCAAAATAAATTGTCTGGACGTATAATTATGGTTGTATAGTTGGCGCCACTACCGCCTCCTCAAATAGTTTCATCCCGTGCAACTGGATCAGAGAGACGACATACAGAACACCCAGAAATCACCGAAACCTCATCTCTGGAAGGCATCTAGGGGGAACTCGTCTACCACGGATCCATCTTCGCCCTGCATAGATCCGGGAGGCTAAGGCATCGATCTTCATCATCCACCGCTGCATCACCACCATCTCCATCCATCCCATCTAGATCTTGTTGTAATTTCTGTACTCGTTGTGGATTTATACAAGTACTATTCATCTATAATAGATTCCATTGTTATTGCCATGATGTTGATTGCCTCCATGTCTGAGTAGATCATTAGTTCTTGGGGAGATGGAGAAACCCTAGTATAAGATTGAAATACGATAAAGTTTATTATAATATTCATCGTTGTGATCATGTGTTAGATTGTCTTCATCTTGATGTTGAGAGAAGTCGACCTCTCAATATTTGCCTCTCATGGGGACTTGATGGAGGGAACTACTTGTTGGTAGACGGAGGTGTGTTAGCACTTACAGTGACTATAAAGCTGTTGGCACTCCTTATGTATCGATTCGGGAAACCGAGGAAACTCACGGAACACTATCCATTCCATTGGATACGTCCTACGGGATTACGTCTCTTAACAGCGCAATAACTCAATTGATGTCGATTGCTGACTGCTGTGGTTATGAGGATGATGTGAGCAGCGGTTGCTACCTATTTGTCCAAATACGGAGTTTTTCCCACACCTACATAGTTGAGAATGTTCATGATAATAATCTTTATCTTATCTCTTTATAATGCTAGTGGTGTATCCGCTACTCCCTGAGAACGCCTTTTTCCCTATTGCAGTTCCAATCTCTCTTACATACACGATACTTATTTTTTATGTTCAGTTATTTTAGGTTATCTATTATTTCTCTTATACCAAAAACTCAAAAACACCTTTTTACGCAATACTCGCATTTTATTTTGTCACTTAGAACTTTATTTAGCATTTCTATTATAATATTTATTTCAAGAGTTATTACACTTCAGACTCCTGCTCCCTGTGGGATCGATATCTTTATTTCGAAACTAGCTACAAATGATATGTGCACTTGTAGTCATGAGAGTTCAAGTTGTATTTCTGATGCATTCAAATATGAATATTTGTATTGTTCCCTGTTTGGATAATAAAGTGATAACAGTCCTATGAATTTGTATACCAAAGCAAGAATGGATGAAGGTTCATCCCATTGTACATGTCAATAATTGCAGGACAAAATAAGGCAAGCTAGAAAACATAACCAATAAATTCTGGTTGTGAATATTGCTAGAATATTCACGTGTTGTACTGTTTTTAAGTAGAGCACTACTCGATATATTGTTTTTAACTACAACACTAATCCAAGAACTAAGGGCAAGTATGATAACCTGATAAGGCATTGATGTGCCTTCATGAGCTGCTCCATATGTGCCTTCATATACAAATTCAGAGTAGCAAAAATTAGTGTTAAAAATCAGAGTACTAGCAAAAATCATCAGGACTTCATATACAATAGTTTGAGTCAATCTAAATCTGAATCTCAAGCACACCAATCTAAATCTAAATCTCACAGTTTTCTCAAGGACAACAATCTAGTTTACATTACTAGTAAAGTTAGTACTCCATCAGGCATCTTGGATAGCTTCCCTTCTCTATTCATCATGAAACTAGATTGAGGCCTCTAGAAAACTTTAGGCCATGGTTCTCTACTGGAATATCCACTATTCAAATTCACTATCAAAATTCAGTATTAGTACTGAACAGAGTTCAAAGCATCTCCACTCATGCCCCCGAGAATACCCCTAGGAGCTGTTTTTTCATCCGGATGGCGAAAATCGGCCCAGTCACGCCCCGGCACCTCCCTTTCATCCGGATTTGGTCCAAAATCCATCCGGCAAACACAGGCCGAACCCAACACACTAGGGTTCGCCTGGGGACGTCGGATGAAGGGAAAAGCCGAGTGGGCTAGCTCTGTCGACGATAGAAGCTGCATTCCACTCAAAGATTTGCCTCGCTGGCACCTTGCTCATTCGTTCCCCTCTCGTTGTCGTTTCACTATCGGCACCACCCCTCTTCGCTCCGTCACAAACACGTCTCCACAAAAAAGAATCAGCCGCCGCCCAGCTTGAAGGGGTTCGCAACAGAAAACACACAAAAAATAGCTAGCGCAATACCATATGCAAGGATCTATCTAGGAGTAATGTTGTAATAGAGAAGTTTCGGTAACATACCCTTGTAGACCGAATGCGTTTAACATGCTGCGGGGAACTTGGATGATGTAGTCGTACTCGTAACCTCAAGGTCGCGAAGCTCCTCGCAAGTCACCGCATGTCCTTGCATGATAGTCCAGGTGCCTCAAGTGACAACACCCCCATTGCCTCCTCCGCTTGACCGGTAACTGCCTTAGAGAATATATTGAGTTGTGTATCTTCCCTCTCATAGGCCCCTTCTTATATAGGGGAAGGGAGGGCACCCCCAACTAGTCAAGTCCCGGGTGGGACTAAACAAAAGGAGGAGGGGAGGAGGTGGCGCGCCATGGGGAAGCCGGCCAAGTGGACCCCACCCCTGCGCGTGGCACAAGGCCGCCCGGGTGGGACCCTAGGGCGACGGTGGCTTGGCCCCCTTTGGCCGCTTCCCACATGGGCCTTGTTCCCTATGGGGACTTGGCCCATTAGGGCAGTTTTGCCCATTAAATTTAATTTAAATATTTATTTTAATATTAATTCCAATAATCAGGGATAAAAAAGTGCTAGATTGTTTCGTCTCAAACTGTTATCCACGTCGTTCCGATTCTTTTGTGCTGTGGGATGGAGACCGAATAGGATACGCGACGACGTCGTAACGGAGCCCGGCTATCTCGTGAGGTGGGACCCACAACGGGCTAGAATGAAAGATTCCCTACCGCAGACAGGTGTACCGTGTGGTACACCGCGTCACCGGAAGGTAGGGCGTGGGCTTCATTGGCCCAATGACAGTGTACGTGGGTAGAGTTTTGCCACGTGAGAGGGGTTTCAGCCGTGACACCCCTCCGTACACACCGGGTGGCAGGACCCGCCTGTAGCCTATATGGCGCCATGAGCCCATGCTGCTTGCGTACTCTCGCATTCGTGGGGGGCGTATAGGGTTGACATGGCACACTAATTTGCATGCATACGCATTCGTCCGCAATGAAGAGCGTGGCTAGCAGCTTAGGACATAGGCGTTCGCGGTTTCTCGCGGTCTGATCGTCCTACCGAGGATGGGTGTGATACGTCCAAAACATATCTACTTTTCCGAACACTTTTTTTTATTGTTTCTTCTTTAATTTGTGTGATTTGGATACAACTGATGCGGACTAACGCTGTTTTTAGCAGAACTGCTTTGGTGTCTCATTTTTGTGTAGGAAATCAACTTTCAGGAAAAATCCTGGAAAATATCGCAAAACTCCTATTTTACCAGAAGACTTATGGAGCCAGAGGACGAGACGAAGAAGGGCCATAAGGGGCCCACACCACCTGGCTGCGCGGGCCAGGCCAGGCCGTGCCAGGAGGGGATGTGGCCGCCTTGGACTCCGCCTCGACCTCTCTTTTCTCCTATATAAGCCCTCTGACCTAAAACAGGGGGTTTGATGTTTTTCCAGATAGAGTTCCGTTGTACTGCCACCACCACAAACCACGATTCAGAACCAAAAACTCCGTGCTGGCACCCTGCCGGGACGGGGAATTGGAGGAGATCATCGCATCATCATCACTGACGCTTCTCCCTCAACCATCCATGATTCCCCCATCCATGAGTGAGTAATCCTCCGCAGTAGGCTATGGGGATGGTAGGGATTGGATGAGATCGTTCAAGTAATTGCATCAGATTGTTAGGGCATGGTGTCTAGTATCTGTTGTTAGTGATTTTTGACATTGTTACAACTTGTTATGCTTAATGCTTGCCACTAGGGCCCGAGTGCCATGATTTCTGATCTGAACATGTTATTGATTCCTGATGATATTACTTTTTATGATATTACCTGCAAGTTGCATACACATATTGTTGTCCGGAACCTAAGGCCCCGAAGTGACAAAAATCGGGATAACTGGAGGAGATGGCTATGATATGAGGATCACGTGTGTTCACGGAGTGTTAATGCTTTGCTCCGGTGCTCTATTATAAGGAGCACCTTAATTGCTAGTAGATTCCCTTGAGGTCCCGCTGCAACGGGCTGGTAGGACAAAAGATGTTGTGCAAGTTTTCATTACGAGCACGTATGATTATATATGAAACACATGCCTATGATTATTTAGTACCTGGATGGTTTATCTTATTTATCTGCAAATTCCCTGTGTCTTGATTATTACCTGAATTGTATTATCCATACAACGCCCGTCCATCCATCCCTATGCCTACCGCACTTTAATCCTACTATTTACAGCAATTGTTACTACTGTCTTTATTGTACTACTGCTATTACTTTGCTATTGCTACTACAAAACTGTTTCTCTTGATAAACTACTGCGAGCAAGATTGTTTCCAGGTGCAGCTGAATTGACCACTCAGTTGTTAAGGCTTATAAATATTCTTTGGATCCCCTTGTGTCAAATCAGTAAATTGGGCTTTACTTCCCTCGAAGACTGTTGTGATCCCCTATACTTGTGGATCATCAAGACTATTTTCTAGCACCATTGTCGGGGATCATATCTCTATTTATAAAGTTCAGTTGGAATCATTATTGTTCACTGCTATCCATTCATCATGGGTAAAACTCGTGATGGAAAAGTTCCTATATTACCATCCACGATAAGGAGAGGTACAGTTCTGAACACCTATGTTGCTCTTGATTCACCATTTGTGATGAGTAAGCTCCTTACACCACCACCATATACACATGCTACACATACTTCTACTTCTGCTGAATCTGAAATTGCTTCTGATCCTTATGATGTTGCTTCTACTGTGCTTGATAAGAGTGGTTCATTAGGTCCTTTCTTAGATGCTACAATTGATAGAACTATAGTTGGAAACACTGAAACTCCTAATGAAGATACTACTACACCTATTAGTTCACCTGAGTCTAGAGAGAGCTATGATCTTGATGACGGTTATATTGAAATGACTGATGAATTTATTGAAGAATGTCAAACCACTAATGGTACAAGTGCTATTAAGAGTCTTCTTGAGAAACGTACTGTTAAACCTAAATTATCTCCTAATGCTAAGTTTTTTACATCTCCTATAAACATTAAAGATAAGGATTATGATTTCTCTCTTGATTTATCTTACATAACCATTGTTGAGAAAGAACCTTGTTGTGGGACTAAAAATGAAAGTGCTGTAGCACATATGACTAAGCTTTCTACCATGACTGGCTTATTTTCTGATGATATTAAGATGCGCACCTACTTTGTTGCTAAAAGTTTCCCTTTTCCACTGAAAGGAGAAGCTAAAGCTTGGTTTAATAATTTACCTCTTGGATCTTTTGATAGCCCTGATTACTTGATTGATATTTTCTTTCAGAAATATTTCCCTCCTAGTGCTCGACATGCCATTTTGCAGGAACTTTTTGATTTTAAACAGGGAGAAAAGGAGATATTGCCTGAATCATGGGCAAGGTTTTGTGCTTTAATTCATGCACAACCTGGATGTCCATTACCTAAAAATGAGCTTCTTGATATATATTATAATGGACTAACTGATGAATCTAGGACATACCTGGATAGTTGTGTTGATAGTGTTTTCAGGAAGAGAACTCCCAAAGAAGGTGACGAATTAATGGCTAAAATAAGCAAGAATTATGATGACTGGACTTCACCTGAGTCAACTACACCTGAGTTAACTGTGCCTGAGTCAACACCAACACCAAAGAAGAGGGGAGTGATTGAACTAAATGATGAAGTGATGAAGGAAGCTAAGAAATGTCTTAAGGAGAAGGGTATCAAATCTGAAGATGTAAAGAATTTACCTCCTATAGAAGAATTATGTAAGCCAATCTCCCACTCATCCACTATTGAGGTACACTCTCTCCAACATTTTGATGAAGGCGGTATTCCTTATTCTAAACCTCCTGATCAATGCTTAGAAGAATTTGATATCTTTGTTTTTAAGCGCGATAATATTAATAAAAGAGTGCAAAATCATTTGATGGAAAACTCTAGAGCTATCAATGAGTTGAGATATATTGTGGAAAGAACCTCCAATGATGTTAAAATGCTTGTTAAACATTTCCAAATGGTTCAAACTCAAATTGATCATTTTATTAAAGTACAAAAACATTTGCTAGTTAATGCTTCTAAAGAAAAACATGCTTATGAAAAGAACTAGGAGTGGCGCTTCCACTCAGGATCCTCTATATCCTGAGGCACATCCTAAAAGAATTGAGCAGGATTCTCAACAAATTGAAAATAGTGGTACTTCTTCTAAGAGAAAGAAAAAGAAACATAAAACAGTTGCAGAATCTTTTGAACCTACTAAAGATCCTAATAGTGTATCTATCTCTCATGCTAAAACTGAAAGTGGTAATGATAATAATGATGCTCCCGATAAATAAGAAGTTGAAGAAGAACCTGAAAGGCACACTAAGAATACTAAGTACACTAAGATAGATTTTGTTGCTAAGAAACATGGTAGTGAAAGAGAGCCTTGGGTTCAAAACCAATGCCTTTTCCTGATAAGAAACACAAGTCAAAGGAAGAAGAACACTATAACAAGTTTTGTGAGTGGATGAAACCTTTATTTTTGCAAATTACTTTGATTGATGCTATTAAATTGCCCCCGTATTCAAAGTATATGAAGGATATTGTCTCTAATAAAAGGAAGATTCCTAATGAGGAAATCTCTACTTTACTTGCTAGTTATTCCTTCAATGGTAAGGTTCCAAAGAAACTTGGAGACCTAGGGATTCCAACTATTCCATGTTCTATTAAAAGTAATTATGTAAGAACTGCTTTATGTGATTTGGGAGCAGGAGTTAGTGTTATACTTTTTTCTCTCTACAAGAAACTTCAATTGGAAAAATTGATACGAACTGATATATCTTTGCAAATGGCTAATAAATCTACTACTATTCCTATTGGTATATGTGAGGATGTTCCTATTCAAGTGGCTCATAATTGTTTGATATTAACTGACTTTGTTGTGCTTGAAATGCCTGAAGATGATAATATGTCTATTATTCTTGGGAGACCTTTTCTTAATACTACATGAGCTGTCATTAATTGCAATCAAGGAAAGGTAACTTTCAATGTTAATGACAAGGAGCACACTGTCTATTTCCCCAAGAAGATTGATAAGACTTATGGCCTAAATTCAATTGAAAATATTGAGGGCATCCAAGTTGGAGAAATATATTATCCCATACCACGAGAAAACTATGAAACTATTATGATTGGGACTATTGCTATCAGGGTTGAGGTAACATAATCATTTTGTGGAACGCAAAGTTTTGTTTCATATAAAATTATTTTGGAAACAAGACCTGATCAACCTTGTTAACAAAGGGATTTTAATGAATAAAACAATGTTTTCACCATGATTATCCTTGTTCCTTTTTATTTTATCCATTTAAATTTTGCTTTCACCATGTTTACTTTTCTATAGCTAGTTGCTTGCATATTAGAGTGTCTTAGAACTTCTGAAGTTTTAGTTTTGTTTTGTTTTTGCATCATTCCAAAATCATCTTTCTGCCAGAAAATCATTCAGCAATACCTGAAAATTGCTCGAAAATAAAGTTTCTCGAAAAAATCCAGAAAAATCATATTAAATTTTTACGCCAAAACTGGGGTAGAGAGGTACCTGGAGTGACCTAGTGGGGCCATCAGGCAGGCACACCACCTGGTGGCATGCCTGGCCATGGTGTGGGCCACCCCTGGCCCTCCACTTATTCTTCCACCTGCCACTCCTTTCGCTCTCCCGAGAAAACACCATTTCATTGCTCAAACCCGTGTTTTTGTTGTTCGTGCTCACGATTTCGATCTCCTTGCTCATCCCACCTTTGCTGCTGAGTTTTGGAGCATTTGTTCTCCGGTATGTAACTACTCCGCTTGTCTAAGTAGATTTGTGATTAGTGGATTATATCTTGAGTATTTTTCCACTATAGGTGACAGGTTATGTGAGAAGTATTTGAGAGAGACACACCCAGCAGGGCAAGGCCTTCGAGATCAGATTCTCAATTTAGGCCATTATATAATGAAGATCTTATTGCACCATGCTTTGGCAATGAGGGAGATGAGGGAGATGCTCACCTATCTACCTTCCCTTGTTTTTCCTTTTTGCAAGCTGCAAGGATCCTTGATGATTTCTTACGTCTTGTTCTGAGGGTTGGTCTAACCACTTACATGCAGGATGAGAGTGAGCAATATGCGGTGCTCACCAAAACTTTTGTTGAAAGTTTCACTTTCACTAACACCCCTTATAGGTCAACTATTTCATTCAAAATCTATAATATGCCTATTACCATGTCATTGGAAAGATTTTGCAGTATTATAGGCATTGGCATGACTAGGACAGTAAAGAAGATCCAAGGTCGACCCGCTGATTTGCTGGAGCTCTACCGAAGAGTAACAAATGATGATGACCGCACAGCTCAGCGTGGGAAGATAAGGAACATTCAACTCCCAGCTCTTAGATATTTTGCTTACTATCTTGCCACTAGCATTCTTGGTAGGGAGAACACTAGTAATATTTCTTGCTTACTATCTTGCCACTAGCATTCTTGCTGCTGCACTTAATAATGAAACCAAGTACAATCTTGGTTCTCTCATTGCTCGCCGCCTAGCTGCTAGAGGACACATTTATAGGGGCACTATTGATGCACGCATGGTTGTTGCCTTGGAACTTTCTGTTGATCCTAATGACACTGTGCTAACCCCATAGAGTCTTGATCTTGCTGCTATAAAAACACTTCACTTTGTTACTAGTATCTCTAGTACAGAGAGTTTAGTCTACAAGATGTTGTTTATTGATGGAGATGAAAGGGAAATTCCCTTGCCACAGTCTAATTTGTTCAGTATTTGTAGGATGCCATGATCGCACTCCAAGGAGGAGGTGGACGAGCAGCTCCACTTGCTTGGTTTCCACGGGAAGCACCAGGGGGATGCCCTCTTATGACTACTCTGCACACTACACCGAGGCGTCCTCGAGTTCGTATCAGGACAAAGGCACTTCTTCGTCATATTATGGAGGCGCTCCTTCTCGGCCGGCTTGGGATTGATCTCCACTTAGGCCAAAAGCCTAAGCTTGGGGGGGGGGGGGGTATACCGACATCACACGCATCTACATATCTTGTTCGGTCTGTACCTTTTGTATTCATGTTCTGTTTTCTTTTTAATTTTTGTTCTTGCTTTATTTCTGCTTTCCAAACCACAAAAGACCAAAAATATTTTTGTTATTTCTCTTTGTTTGCTTCTTTATCTTTTAGCCTTGGTTGTTGGGTCCGCAACATAGAAAACAAAAAAAATTCCTACGATGAGAACTACACGCCAAGATCTATCTACTGGGTACATAGAAACGGGTGGACATACATCCAACGAGAACTTACCCTCAAAGACAATGAGTTTTGTTAACGAGTAGGAACTCGTGGTTGATGTAGTCGTACACTTGCCGATCTCAAGATCGTGAGGAAGTCCGAGCGCCGCAACTCAGCAGCGCATCCACACTCGCTCACACGTTCAAGCCAACGGACAACCTCCACCTCCTCGCTCCAGCGATCCGGCGGAAGCAGCAACTCCTTCCAGACGAAATGCCACCGGGAACATGTATCTCGCTAATCTGAGACCATGGGGGAATAATTCTAGAGGGGGAGAGAGATCCTTCACAAGGAGGTGTGAGGAAGAAGGAGGAAGAGGGGGGCCTTTTATAGGAGGAGGTGGGGTACCCCCTTCCCCATGGCCGGCGCATGGGGGTGACCCCTCCACATTAAAATGCCTCTTCACATTCCCCTTTAAAGTCCCCACTTTAAATGCATTAAAATTCTCTAAGTTTAATGCTCTCTCATTTAATAAAACTCTTTTATTAAATTTATTCAGAATTTTGTTAATTACTTTAATTAACAAACATTCACATATAACCCCTTGCAATATTTCAATATCACATGCAGAACCACTTTCTGCAATATCACCTGAAACAATTTCCGGTTTCTATCGAAACAATTCCTGCGCTTTGCAATTCTTTCGTCTAAAACATATGTGCTCCAAAATGGTGTCTGGTAACTCTTAAGTGTGTCACCCTACGGTTCGCGAATAATGCAGACATGATTGAGACTCCTCTCAGATCAATAATCAGAAGCGGGACCTGGAGGTCCATACTGACTCCTGCATATTCAATGATGACTTCTGTGATCGTGAGAACCTTTAACGCTTGTAATTTAATCCCTTTGTCTCTTGATATAATACATGTCCAAGATTCTATCATCGCTATCCAAATACCTAGTTTGATCTCGTTACCGACATGCACTCTTTTCTCGTTCCCGTGATATAACATTCTAGTGATCACATCACTTGGTTGCAAGCTACCTTAATGTGATATCACCGAGAGGGCCCAGAGTATATCTATCCGTCATCGGAATTGACAAATTCCACTCTTGATCCATGAGCCTCAACATAACACCTTCGTAGCACTAAACCCATCTTTATAGTCACCCAGTTACGGTGTGACGTTTGATGTTATCAAGATACTCTTCCGGTGTTAGCAATTAACATGATCCCATGGTCTAAGGATAAAGATTACTTCGTATGATGTTATAGCAATGTAAACATAATGACTTGATCGTAATGCTATACTTCGGATGAATGTTCATCACATCATTTCACAAATGCTGTGACCTTGTTATTAACATCATCCAATGTCCATGATCAGGAAACCTTGATCATCTTGTTAATCAACAAGCTAGTCTATAAGAGAGGCATAACTTGGAACCCTTTTTTGTTTATTAAACACACATGTATTAACGTTTCCGATCAATACAATTATAGCATGCAAACTAAACATCTATCAGATATAAGGAATACATAATAACAACTTTATTATTGCCTCTCAGGGCATATTTCCTTTAGTCTCCCAGTTGCACTAGAGACAATAATCTAGTTCACATAGTGATAAATCTAACACCCATGGAGTTCTGGTGTGGATCATGTTTTGCCATAGGGAGAGCTTTAGTCAACGGATCTGCTACATTTAGGTCCGTGTGTACTTTACAAATCTATATATCTCCATCCTTGACATGTTCGCAGATGGAGTGAAACCGGCGCTTAATATGCTTGGAATTCTTGTGAGACCTCGGTTCCTTGGCATTGGCTATGGCTCCATTGTTGTCACAATAGATCACCATCAGGTCCAATGCACTAGGAACCACACCTAGTTCCATAATGAACTCTTTGTCCAAACCGCTTCATGCACCGCTTCTGAAGCAGCAACATATTCCGCCTCCGTCGTTGATCTAGCCACCACAGATTGTTTGGAACTCCTCCAACTAACTGCTGCTCCGTTCAAGAGAAATACGTATCCGTATTGAGACTTAGAGTCATCCGGATCAGTGTCAAAGCTAGCATCGACATAACACTTAGTGACTAGGTCTTCTTCACCTTCGTATATAAGAAACATATCCCTAGTTCTTCTCAAGAACTTGAGGATGTTCTTGACCGCTATCCAGTGTTCCGAACCTGGATCAGATTGGAACCTACTAGTCAAACTAATATCATGTGCCACATCCGGTGTTGTACATAGCATGGCATACATTATAGAGCCTATGGCTGAGACATAGGGGATCTTATCCATTATCTCTCTTTCTTCCGCCGTAGCCGGACTTTGAGTCTTACTCAATGTCTTGCCTTGCAACATAGGCAAGAACCCCTTCTTACTTCCATCCATATTAAACTTCTTTAATATCTTATGAAGGTATGTACTCTGCGATAGCCCATTTAGGCGCCTTGATCTATCTCTATAGATTTTAATGCCTAATATATATGACGCTTGACCAAGGTCTTTCATCTAAAATTTGCTGTTTAGATAACTTTTAATACTGTTTAAAAGATCTATATCATTTCCAATCAATAATATGTCATCCACATATAATATCAGAAATGCTCCCACTCACTTTCTTGTAAATACAAGCCTCTCCATAAGTTTGGACAAATCCAAACTCTTTGATCACCTCATCAAAGCGGAGATTCCAACTCCAGGATGCTTGCTTCAGTCCATAGATGGATCGCTGAAGTTTGCATACCTTATTAGCATCCTTAGGATCGACAAAACCCTTAGGTTGTATCATATACAACTCTTCTTCAATATTACCATTGAGGAACGTAGTTTTGACATCCATTTGCCATATTTCATAATCAAAATATGCAGCAATTGCTAACATAATCCTAACCGACTTAAGCATCACTACGGGAGAGAATGTCTCATCGTAGTCAACTCCTTGAATTTGTTGAAACCCCTTTGCGACAAGTCGAGCCTTATAGATGGTCACATTACCATCATCATGAGTTTTTCTTTTGAAAATCCATTTATTCTCAATGGCCTTTCGATCGTGAGGTAAATCCACCAAGGTCCAAAGCTGGTTCTCGTACATGGATTCCATCTCGGATTTCATGGCTTCTAGCCATTTGTTGGAATCCGGGCTCATCATCGCTTCTTCATATGTCGCAAGGTCATCTATTTCATCAACCATGAAATTCACAACAGGATTGCCGTACAGTTCAGGAGCTGCACGTGTCCTACTTGACCTGCGAGGTTCGGTAGTGTCCTATTTTGAAGTTTCATGATCAATATCATTAGCTCTCTCTTCATTAGGTGAAGTCAACTCTGAAACAATTTCCGGTGCTGCGATACTCGCCATTTCATGAAGAAAAGGTTCAATAACCTATTCGAGTTCTACCTTCCGACTACTCACACCTTTCGCGAGAAACTCCTTCTCAAGAAAGGATCCATTCTTGGCAACAAAAACCTTGCCCTCGGATCTGTGATAGAAGGTAGACCCAATCGTTTCCTTAGGGTATCCTATGAAGACGCATTTTTCCGCTTTGGGTTCGAGTTTATCCGGCTGAAGTTTCTTCACATAAACATCACATCCCCAAACTTTAAGAAATGACAACTTAGGTTTGTTTCCAAACCATAATTCATACAGTGTCGTTTCAACGGATTTAGATGGTGCCCGATTTAAAGTGAATGCAGCGGTTTCCAGTGCATAACTCCAAAATGACAGTGGCAAGTCAGTCAGAGACATCGTAGATCGAACCATATACAATAAAGTACGATTACGACGTTCTGACATACCATTACGTTGTGGTGTTCCGGCAGGCGTGAGTTGTGAAACTATTCCACACTCTTTCATGTGTGTGCTAAACTCATAACTTAGATACTCACCTCCATGGTCGAACCGCAGAAATTTGATCTTTCTGTTATGATGGTTTTCCACTTCATTCTGAAATTCCTTGAACTTTTGAAAAGTTTTAGACTTGTGTTTCATCAAATAGATATACCTGTATCTACTCAAATCATCCATGAAAGTAACAAAATAACGATATCCACCTTGCGCCGACACACTAATTGGTCCACACACATCAGTATGTATGATTTCCAGTAAATCTGATGCCCGTTCCATTGAACCGGAAAACTGCGTTCTAGTCATCTTGCCCATAAGGCATGGCTCACATGTATCAAATGATTCAAAATCAAGTGATTCCAAAAGTCCATCAGAATGGAGTTTGTTCATGCGTTTAACGCCAATATGACCTAGACGGCTGTGCCACATATATGTAGATATATCATCATCAAGGTTAATCTTTTTAGCATCAACATTATGAATATGCATAATATTACTATCGAGATCCAACAGAAATAAACCATTCAACACAGGTGCATGACCATAAAAGATATTATTCATATAAATCAAACAACCATTGTTTTCAGACTTAAAGGAATAACCACTTTGCATCAAACATGATCCGGATACAATGTTCACGCTCAGTACGGGCACCAAATAACAATTATTTAGATTTATCACTAATCATGATGGCATATGGAGAGGCAGCGTTCCGACGGCGATCACATCAACTCTTGATCCATTACCGACCCGCATCGTGACCTCATCCCTTGCTAGTTGTCACTTGTTCCAAAGCCCCTGAGTCGAGTTACATATATTATCAACCGATCCCGTATCAAATACCCAGGTGCTAATGCGAGTACTAGTCAAGTACACATCAATAACATGTATATCATATATACCTTTGTTTGCCTTGCCGGCCTTCTTGTCCGCCAAATACTTGAGGCAATTGCGCTTCCAATGGCCAGTCCCCTTGCAATAGTAGCACTCGGTGTCAGACTTAGGGCCAGCTCGGGGTTTCTTTTCAGGTGTGGCAATAGATTTGCCACCCTTCTTTCCCTTGTGTTTGCCTTTCTTGTCCTTCTTGAAACGGGTGGTCTTATTGATCATCAACACTTGATGTTCTTTCCTAATCTCCACTTCTGCAGGCTTAAGCATTGACAGAAGCTCGGGAAGAGACTTCTTCATGCCCTGCATATTATAGTTCATCACGAAGCTCTTGTAGCTAGGTGGCAGAGATTGGAGAACACGATGTATGCCTAAGTCAATGGGAATCGTTATTCCCAAGGACACAAGCTTATCGGCGTACCCAGACATTTTGAGTACATGCTCACTAACGGAGTTGTTCTCCTCCATCATGCAGCTAAAGAACTTTTCAGTGGCATTATAACTCTCTACGGCAGCATGGGTATCGAAAATCATTTTCAATTCTCCCATGGTATCAAAGGCATTGCCATTTTCGAAACGCTTTCGAAGTTCTGGCTCTAGCCCATACAGTACACCGCAATGAACTAAGTTGTGGTCCTCCTGACGAGTTATATAGACATTCTTTTCCTCGTTAGGGGCATCAGGAGCTGGTGGGGGGCCTAGCGGCGCCTCTAGCACATATTGCTTTTGTGCAGCAGTGAGGAGAATCCTCAAATTCATAGCCCAGTTGGTGAAGTTGCTACCATTCGCAGCAAGTTTCTCTTTCTCCATGAACACATTGAAATTAAAAGCAGGTGGTGCCATCTACAACAGAATTTGTAAAGTTTATTTAGACTAAGTTTATGATAGAGTGAGTTCAGTTAATCCAAATTACTAATGAAATCCCACTCAAAAACGACATCCCTCATGTCTTTTTGGTAATTACATGAACCAAATCCACTACACCAAGTCCGATCATCACGTGAGTAGGTGTAGCTTCAAAGGCGAGCATCTATATGGACATCATATCAACTATATGACTCATGCTTAACCTTTCGGTCCGTGTTCCGAGGCCATGTCTGTACATGCTAGGCTCGCCAAGTAAGAACCTTAGTACTCGCGTGTGTAAAAATGTCTTACACCCGTTGTATGAAAGTGTAGAGTCGAGTACACCCGATCATCACGTGATGTCTCGAAACACGATCCATAAAACGGTGCATACTTAAGGAAGAACACATTTTATCTTGATATCTAAATGAGGGATCATCTTACAATGCTACCAAAAGCGCCAAACTAGCAGTATAAGATGCTAACATCTAATGTGTAACATGAGATGATATGGTCCATGCATTTGATCTCTATCATTTGCATCGTGGTATGATCTATATCATTCCTTTGTGTGTAAGGCCAAGGTCTATGGAACTTACACGTTGAGTGTGTTGTAAGAGTATCTATCATACATCTACTTACAACAATACCATATCAAGACACTAGCCCGGCAACGATCTAAACTAGACGCCTCTAATTTATCAATTGCAAATTTTACGTGGCTTAGGGCTTTCGGAGAAAGGACCGGTCTTACCTACGAACATGAACCACAAAAAGGATAACCAAGTTATTAGCAAATCGTTGTAAATCAGATATTGACTATAATAGGAGAGACAGACACCCACCAGCCACTTATGCAAAACTAGTTGCATGTCAGTCGTGGAACTGGTCTCATGTACGATGACATGTAAGGTTGGTCCGGGCTGCTTCATCCCACTATGCCACCAATATCCAAAATACATAGAATCTGCAATAACATGATCATCATTGCGCACATATAAACACATGTGTACTACCCGTGCAAAGCACCTACGCATAGATCAGGCTCTGATACCACTGTTGGGTCCGCAGCATAGAAAACAAAAAATTTCCTACGATGAGAACTACACGCCAAGATCTATCTACTAGGTACAGAGCAACGGTTGGACATACATCCATCGAGAACTTACCCTCGAAGACAACGAGTTTTGTTAACGAGTAGGAACCCGTGGTTGATGTAGTCATACACTTGCCGATCTCAAGATCGTGTGGAAGTCCGAGCGCCGCAAATCAGCAGCGCATCTGTCCTCGCACACATGTTCAAGCCACCAGACAACCTCCACCTCCTCGCTCCAGCGATCCAGTGGAAGCAGCAACTCCTTCCAGACGAAATGCCATCGGGAACATGTATCTCGCTAATCCGAGACCATGGGGGAATAATTCTAGAGGGGGAGAGAGATCCTTCACGAGGAGGTGTGAGGAAGGAGGAAGAGGGGGCCTTTTATAGGAGGAGGGGGTGCCCCTCCCTATGGCCGACGCCTCATGGGGGTGACCCCTCACCTCCCCCATTCATGTGGTGGTAACCCCTCCACATTAAAATGCCTCTTCACATTCCCCTTTAAAGTCCCCACTTTAAATGCATTAAAATTCTCTAAGTTTAATGCTCTCTCATTTAATAAAACTCTTTTATTAAATTTATTCAGAATTTTGTTAATTACTTTAATTAACAAACATTCACATATAACCCCTTGCAATATTTCAATATCACATGCAGAACCGCTTTCTGCAATTTCACCCGAAACAATTTCCGGTTTCTATCGAAACAATTGCTGCGCTTTGCAATTCTTTCGTCTAAAACATATGTGCTCCAAAATGGTGTCCGGTAACTATTAAGTGTGTCACCCTACGGTTCGCGAATAATGCAGACATGATTGAGACTCCTCTCAGATCAATAATCAGAAGCGGGACCTGGAGGTCCATACTGACTCCTGCATATTCAACGATGACTTCTGTGATCGTGAGAACCTTTAACGCTTGTAACTTAATCCCTTTGTCTCATGATATAATATATGTCCGAGATTCGATCATCGGTATCCAAATACCTAGTTTGATCTCGTTACCGACATGCACTCGTTTCTCGTTCCCGTGATATAACATTCTAGTGATCACATCACTTGCTTCCAAGCTATCTTAATGTGATATCACCAAGAGGGCCCAGAGTATATCTATCCGTCATCGGGATTGACAAATTGCACTCTTGATCCATGAGCCTCAACATAACACCTTCGTAGCACTGAACCCATCTTTATAGTCACCCTGTTACGGTGTGATGTTTGATGTTATCATGATACTCTTCTGGTGTTAGCAATTAACATGATCTCATGGTCTAAGGATAAAGATTACTTCGTATGATGTTATAGCAATATAAACATAATGACTTGATCGTAATGCTATACTTCGGATGAATGTTCATCACATCATTTCACAAATGTTGTGACCTTGTTATTAACAACATCCAATGTCCATGATCAGGAAACCTTGATCATCTTGTTAATCAACATGCTAGTCTATAAGAGAGGCATAACTAGGAACCCTTTTTGTTTATTAAACACACATGTATTGATGTTTCCGATCAATACAATTATAGCATGCAAAATAAACATCTATCATATACAAGGAATACATAATAACAAATTTATTATTGCCTCTCAGGGCATATTTCCTTCAGCCCATGTGCCTCCCCCTCTCCCTTGAATAGTCCCACATGGGAAATCCAAAGGGGAGGGCATACCCCCCCCCCTATATAAAGGGGTGCCCATGGATGGGATTCAATACACAACTTGAGAAGTCCTTTGGTTGACTTTCTCCCTCCCTCTCTCTATACCTTGTGACCATGGCCCCAAGTCTGGGCTGTGCGATCGAGGCACACCTGCAGTATGCCGTTGCGCTGCAGGGATTCCTAGCCAGATATCAACTTCTACACTCCCGGCGGGATCGGGGAGCCAGAGGTCTCATTGTGCACCGGCTGTGTACGAAGACACGAGGCGCAACACTTGGGGCGCTTAAATGTCATGAGCCGAAGCTGATGCATGATGAAGATCAAGAAGGAGCAAGAGGTGACCTGCGAGGAGCTTCGCGACCTTGAGGTCGGCTACGAGTACGACTACTTCAACCACGTTCCCCGCGGAATGTTAACCGCGTATGGTCTACAAGGGTATGTATTCTCTATGCTCCGGCCGTTACCGTATTACTCCTTAGATAGATCCTAGGCAGTTTCTGGGGTTCCAACGTAGAATTTTTTTTTCGCACCGATCCCCAACAAGTTACTGCTCTCTCGATTGGCGCTCCCTTTCTATTGCTAGCCTTCACTTGCGCTGAGTATAAGCTTTACTCATGCATCCAACTCCTTAAAAACAAATTGTTAAAAAGAGTCCACCATATCTACCTATTAGCTTCATTGCTATTCCTTGCATATTTATTATGCTTTGTTTTCTTCCACATAAGAATGTTTGCTTATTATGTGAAAATTAGTGATTAAAGCTCTCACGAACTTGATGGCACACTTTACTTTCTTGCACTTAATAAACTTGAATCATTGTGTCCATCTATGTTGTGTATATGCTTGTGCTTTATAAGTTGTGAATTAGCAGAACCATGTACCATGGGGATCGCTTTCAACATTGCAGTTATTATTCAGTTGATATCATGTTCTTTTGTTTATGGATCCCGACGGTGTGAAATAAAAGGGGAGCTTGTAAGCTGATGGAGTTTGTATGTGTGTTAGAGAAACACCTAGGCAGCTAGCCTAATCCATGCCTAATCATGGTGGAAACTTGCAGCATAACCATAGTGCGCATTCTATGAAGCATCCTCAATAAAAACCTATGCAAATAGCAAATAAAAAGATCGTTGAGATGCTCATTGTCTGTTGCCTTGTCATTTTGATATGGGAAAGCTCCTGTGTCATGGGGCAAGGGGTACCTCGTTGGCGGTTCTCTATGATACACATGTACTTACAATGACAAGAACTTACTTGTGACTAAAGTTGAGTAGCATGAGGTTCGGTACTCGTAAGCAAGGGGAATGAGATTTTCAACTTATAACTTGTCAAGCATATCCTCGTATTTGTGTCACTTTAACTTTAATCACCTCAAGATGCTTATGATAGGGGCAATAAGAGCTCAAAGCTAATGAGTACCATACTTTCTATATTTGGAAGCCTTTCAAACTTTTCAAATCTTTTCTTTCACTTTTATGTTGGGTCACCATTTATTCTTTGAGCACCTTCCTGAGAGCATAGCTGTCATTCTTAGTGTAATATGCTTGTCCCAAAACACGGTTAATTATGACAGAACTTTGACGCTTGTATCTTTGATATTTTTATTTCTAGTCTTCAGTTAAACTTCAGAGGTGCCTTGGCATTTATGTTTTGCTCCAAAGAAAGGCAAGCGAGATACCACTTTATCATATCTTCTTATGAACATTACAATCCTGCATATGCTTATGTGTCATGTGCTTATTATTATTGGGTTGGAATCTCTTCATGGCTTGCATGACTACTGGGTAAACTTACTTGCATAATATTTATTATGAATTGCCTAAGTATTTGATCATATGCTGAGAATATATACATCTTATGAAGCAAATGTGTTCATGAAAGTTTCTTTTATCACGCTCATTTTTCAACTGAATTGCTTAAGGACAAGCAATAAACTAAGCTTGGGGGAGTTGATACGTCCAAAACATATCTACTTTCCCGAACACTTTTGTTATTGTTTCTTCTTTAATTTGTATGATTTGGATACAACTAATGCGGATTAACGTTGTTTTCAGTAGAATTGCTTTGGTGTCTCGTTTTTGTGTAGGAAATCAACTTTCAAGAAAAATCCCGGAAAATATCGCAAAACTCCTATTTTACCAGAAGACTCATGGAGCCAGAGGACAAGACGAAGAAGGGCCACGAGGGGCCCACACTACCTGGCCACGCGGGCCAGGACAGACTGCGCCAGGAGGTGGTGTGGCCGCCTCGGACTCTGCCTCGACCTCTCTTTTCGCCTATATAAGCCCTCCGACCTAAAAACAGGGGAGTTCAGTGTTTTTCCAGATAGAGTTCCGTTGCGCCGCCACCACCAGAAACCACGATTCAGAACCAGAAACTCCGTTCTGGCACCCTGCCGGGACGGGGAATAGGAGGAGATCATCGCCATCATCATCACCGATGCTTCTCCATCAACCATCCATGATTCCCCCATCCATGAGTGAGTAATCCCCCGCAGTAGGCTATGGGGATGGTAGGGATTGGATGAGATCGTTCATGTAATTGCATCAGATTGTTAGGGCATGGTTCCTAGTATCTGTTGTTAGTGCTTTTGACATTGTTGCAACTTCTTATGCTTAATGCTTGTCACTAGGGCCCGAGTGCCATGATTTCAGATCTGAACATGTTATAGATTTATGATGATATTATTGTTTATGATCTTACCTACAGGTTGTATACACATATTGTTGTCTAGAACCCGAGGCCATGAAGTGACAAAAACCGGGATAACTAGAGGGGATGGCTATGATATGAGGATCACGTGTGTTTACAGAGTGTTAAACTTTGCTCCGGTGCTCTTTTAAAAGGAGCATCTTAATTGCCAGTAGATTCCTTTGAGGCCCCGCTACAACAGGCTGGCAGGACAAAAGATGTTGTGCAAGTTCTCATTACGAGCACGTATGACTATATATGGAATACATGCCTATGATTATTTATTACTTGGATGATTTATCTTATTTATCTGCAAATGCCCTATGTCTTGATTATTACATGAATTTTCTTGTCCATGCAACGCCCGCCATCCATCCCTATGCCTACCGCACTTTAATCCTACTGTTTACTGCAATTGTTACTATTGTCTTTATTTTACTACTACTATTACTTTGCTATTGCTACTACAAAATTGTTGCTACTAATAAACTATTGCGAGCAAGATTGTTTCCAGGTGCAGCTGAATTGACAACTCAGTTGTTAAGGCTTATAAATATTCTTTGGCACCCCTTGTATCGAATCAATAAATTGGGTTTTACTTCCCTCGAAGACTGTTGCGATACCCTATACTTGTGGGTTATCAGGGTGTTGCGCGCGCACATTGTACACAATGTCGGTGGAATGTGGGGCGCGTGCGGTTGATGGGCTTGCTGACAGTATACGTGAGCATAGTTTTGCCCCGTGAGAGGCGTCTCAGGTGCGAGACGGATCTGCACCCGCCGGGCGTCTCAAACCGTCTGTAGCCGACGCTGTGTTGTGGGACCATAATATATGCGGACTCTCGCGGTCACAGGGACCGGATAGAGCCGGCATGGTGACCTATTATACGGATGTACACGTTCGTCTGGCACGAGTAGCAGGGCTAGCACCTTAGGGCATAGGTGGCCGTGGTTTCTCGTTGCTTAATTATTGTGTGGAGCCCATACAGAGGCGACTTGGTATAGTAGACTCTAGGTAGGCACGGGTTCTCGGGGCGGACATTCGACCTGCTAGCATAAACTTTTTCCAGCTAGGTTCGAGACGGTTTCTCGGGCACACTATCATGAGGCACATGTCTCTCTTATAGGTGGCTCCGGCCATCATCTACACATCTACTCGTGATAGCATCGTAGGTTACACAGATCCTCGCGCTTATGTGCGGTGTCATGCACGTGAAGGTGCCCAAATGTTAGCTTCTTGTAGCTACATGGACACTCTTATCGCGAACTCAGTTATTTCCTATGTACGTCTCTGCCTCTACCCCCTCCTTCCCGCCACCAATCTCTTCCTCTCGCTCATCGCTTCTTCTCCGCCGCAGTTCATTTTGATCGACGTGGTTGGTGTTCTTCTCTATGTGTATGCTTCTATTCCCCTCTCGATTGCATTTTTTTTGTCGCACTAATGCTTATCTTCTGGACGTTTTCGCACCCATCATCGTCTTCCTCAGATTCATTTCTTCCGACTGTTGGACCACGGACATCATCTCGCTCATCGCTTATCTCTTCGACTGCATCTGGTATGTAAACTCCTATGTGCACTTCTACATGCATTGTTTCTATTCTCACTCATTATGATTGCATTTTCATTGTCGCGTTGATTCTTATTTTCTTCACTTTTAGTAGCCGTCGTCGTCTTTGTATGCTTCGGTTCTTCTGGCTGTATTTGTCATGGTTTCCTTCTCGGATAGGTCAGTGTGTCTTTGTGTTACTCACTAATCATGACGTTATTTACATAGCTTTTATGCGTTTGACTTGCGACTTTTTTCTAGACTTCATGTGTCTAGCAAGCGCATAGTCTCTATGGTACTACTAATATGTTTTGTCTTTGTTTTTTTGATGGCACAGCTGGTTTGGGTTCAGTCTGCTAATGAACAGATGTTGTTCATTTGATGTTTTTCTTGCCGATGTTTCCATGTAAGCGTTCACTCCTTACGTTTCTTCTGTTCGTATTTCCGTTCGCAGTCCTATCCATGTGTTTTCAATGTTTTCTCATGCTCACCTTTCCGCTTCGATCTTATAGGCTGCTATCATTCATCTGTTTATTTTAGGACGACATGTAGTTAAGTTGTGATGTTCATTTTAGAGGCATCGAATGTTTGTTTGCTTCACAATGTGGCATTCCCTTATGGTTTGCCGCATGTAGGGTTAGTGAAATAGATCGTATGGGCACCTAAAGGGGGGCAGTGAATAGGTGCTACTCCAAATTTTAATTCTTTTTCAATTTAGGCTTGACACAAAGGTAAGTTATCAAGATATGCAACTACGGTGAATTTGCCTATATGCCAACCTAGTTGCTAAACGAGTAAAGAGTGCTGAGAGGAAAAAAGTAACCGAGAGTGGAGCACGCGGAGACACGAGATTTGATTTACCGCAGTTCATTCGTTTTTAGGGGAAGTACATCTGCATTGGAGGGGTGGGAGGTACTAAGACCACCACGCCACAAAAGGCCTCACCCTGTTCTCCGATGGATCTTGCCACAACTGGCCTGATCCTCCTTTCCACCCAGTTTTGTTTTCATTTACCATTATGATTTGCAACCAAAGTCAGTTTAAGTTTTCAATTATAAAAATAGTTGACATATCATGCACCTCATAGTCTGTACACATAGGGAGCAACATTTTTAGTCCTGTTATTAACTGACATCAAAAGAAGATAGATGAAAATATGATCTTTTTACGAAAGTGTAATTAGCATTGGAAAATATATCAGTTCATGCACATGCCAAACCTTCCTGCATGTTTATCTGTAGTAACTTCTCTTCTCTTACACATGTCTATCAAATGAAAACTTTCCAGGCTGAATTTAAAGAGGAGCTGGCAAATCCTAGGAAAGACTATTCAAAAAAAACTCCAAAAGAATATGGGGGTTTATTTTCAAAGGTACTAGAACGCGGTGCTATAGCCAAAAACACGTTGCTTGTAATTTTGGGTTCGCAGCGAGCTCGTCAAAGGCCAAGTTCAAGTCCATTTCTTTGCATCTTGAAGCTCTAGAGGAACAACTCCAAGTTGAACAAGCTATATCATCTGCCCTAAAAGTAGTTAACAACCATTTGATCACCAAAATAGAAGTAATTGATATCTGCTTGGAGCATGCCATATAAAATAACTAGAAAGTCATGAAGATGCTCAGTATTTAGCACATGTCAGTCCTTTCATCATGAAATGGAGACTGATGCTGAAAGTATTTTTGTGGTGCATTAGTCTGCACTTGTTATGAACTTGGGTCATTTCCTTGTTGCGACATGTCTATAATTTATATGATATCTTATAATGTACTACCTCCGTTTCAATATATAAACCTTTTAAAATCTTATATTATGGAGCGGAGGTACTATTTGTGAACAGGATGCACCAATATAGTAGTATCCTACCTGAATGTGTGATCCGTGGATTGTTAGCCTACTTAATATTGATGCTTTATATGTTGTAATGTTGGATTATTGTGTAATATTTATGTGGATGTGATCAAACTGGTTATGTGTGGATGCACCAATATATACTAGTATGATACAATATCTTTATGTTACAAGTTCCATGGTCTTTGATCATTGATCATAAGGTTCTCAAAACAATGCATTAGTCCTTAGTTCCACACCATATTCACACGCGTCATGTGATAAATGGAACCATATTTTCGCATCGGAGCTCAACATTTTCTCTAGATGGATTCATGAATATATTGAGTACGGCCTAACACCAATTTTCTGTTTTATTACTTGGACTATAGTCACATTCGCAATCATAGTCAAGCGTCAAATCCTCCTGCCTCCCCCTTAATTTGTATGAATCAGATATCATGGTATCCAATTTTCTACCCTGTGTCTGGGAATAAAATGCTACTTTGATCAATGTCATGGATGACTAGTTCATGTGACTCAGCCTTGAATTCATGAACAAAGGGAAGTATGGTCTACGACCAGTTATTACTTGGACTATCACCAAATTCAAATTCTGAGTCAAGCGACAAAATTTATCACGCGCGTACCCTATTTGAATCGGTGGTCGAGTAGTAGTATCCAATATTCCACGCAATTATGTTATGGATGATCAGTTCATGTGATGCCCGGCCTTTCCTCTATGAATACCTTTTTCTACTATTACTTGCCGGTAGCCAAATTCAGAATCGTAATCGAGCGGTAAAATCCCCCACCGACTCAGATGCATTTCGTGTCCCTCTGTTTTAAACATTTTGAGGCAAAATCTCCCACCGATGGAGTAACTTTTTCTATGCTGGACAAATTCAAAATTTCAATCAAGCGGCAAATCTTACCACATATCTCGTTTGAATCAGAGGTATCCAATTTTCGGTCCAAGCATATGGTCATGGATGATTAGTTGATGTGGCGCTCGACATTGAATTTCTGAACAGATAGTGTACAGGTCTACTACTACCTTTTTCTATTATTACTTGGCCGCTAGCCAAATTTAAAATTGTAATCGAGCGGTAATTTCCCCCACCGATTCAGATGCATTTCACGCCCCTCTGTTTCAAACATTTTAAGCTAAATCTCCCACCGATAGAGTACAATTTTTCTATTATTACTTGGCCGCTAGCCAAATTCAAATTATCAATCGAGCAGCAAAATCACCCACCAACCTTAAAGCATTTTTCGCCCCGCCGTTTCAAAAACTTTCAGGAAAAATCTCCCACCGAGAGAGTACCATTTTTTATTATTAGTATAGATGGATGCTAGCCAAATTAAAAATCATAATCGAGCGACAAAACCCCCCAACGACTCAGATGCATTTCGCGCCCCTCTGTTTCAAAAACTTTGAGTCAAAATCTCACACCAGAGGAGTACCATTTTTCTATTATTAGTAGATGGGCGCTAGCCAAATGCAAAATCTCAATCGAGCAGCAAAATCTCCCACCGACCACGAAACATTTAAAACCCTTCCTTTTCAAACACTTTAAAATTCCCATTCTACCCATTGTTCAGAAGACAAATGGGCATGCTAAAGTCGGTATTTGGGGGGGGGGGGATTTCAATTGAATGGAAAAATCATCTATCAAACTCGAATCATTTCGCGCCCATCCGTTTCAAAAAATCTGAGGCAAAATCTCCCATCGGGGGAGTACCATTTTTCTATTATTTAGTAGATGGACTCTAGACAAATTCAAATGGATGCTAACCAAATTCAAAATCTTAATCGAGCGGCCAAATCACCCATCGAGTTTGAATCATTTACCTCCCCACCGTTTCAAAAACTTTGAGTTAAAATCTCCCAACGAGGAGTACCATTTTTCTATCAATAGATAGATGGATGCTAACCAAATTCAAAATCTCAATCGAGCGTCAAAATCACACACCGACCTTGAAGCATTTCGTGCTCCTCCTTTAAAAAAATACTTTAAAATTCCCATTCTACCCATTGTTCGGATGACAAATGGGCATGCCAAAGTCGGTAGCTCGGGGGCACGATCATAATTATTTTAATGTTCACCTCTATAATCCCAATTCGAGTAGTATTTTCAGGTTGCCCTCCCAAAAATACCAAGCTCCTCTCTCACGCTCTCACCTCCACGCACACCGCGCGCACCCGCCGGCAGCCGGAGCCTCTTGAGCCGTTTACCGACGCCCACCGCACCGGGTCTAGTTCATATGTTCTCTCCGCCACTGCATCAGAGCTGCGGTCGCGTTCACCACGCTGATGGCGTCATCGACCCCCCAAGCTCTGCTTTCACGCCACCGACAGATGGCCAACCGTATCGCAGTTAAAAAAACTTCAGCGATGTCCACCGGTGGGATCTAGTTTAATGATTTCCATGTCCACCGCTCCAGACCAGCTGCAGGGCGATGCTATCGTCCACCGCGCTGAAGCCGGCATCAACCGCCCCAGATCTGCTTCCCTGACACTAACATCCATCACAACAGCAACACCCTCAGGCCTTGGTGACCTCGACACCATCGACACGTACACAGTTGATGCTTAGACTCCTCTTTGACCATGGTAACCAAATTTCCAACCCGTTTTTGTCAGCAGTATAGTAGGTTCAAGCCTGTCGTAGTGAACTACATTTTTGTAATTGTGCTACATACCAAGTCACTTTGCACACTTGTTCTTTGTGCTACATGCAAGGTCACTGGGTATGTTGGTTTGCATCACCTGCTCTATAAATTTTGATGTCATGCACATGTTTTTGGCTACTTTGTACAACAATAATTGCCTACTATTGTGGATTTCTTACAAAAGTTAAGTCACTAGAAAATATTAGTTTGCATTACCTGCTCCATAGTTGTCGACTTCTAGTATCAAGTTTGTCCTGAGCTAAGTTCCTAATATTGTTTCCTCCCTGACATCCTTCCGCTATCATGTAGTACCCATTTAAACCCTTCTTAATAATTCCATTATAATTTTGTTGTTGCCATCTGGTTCTTCAAAATCTGTGACACTAACTATTTTCTCTTCTTTTACATAGAGATCAAACATGGAATACTGAAAATGTTGGTTTGCAAAGCTTGTTCTATAGGTTCACAAGTGATGCCTTTGTATTTCGTATCTGGTTTTGCTTCGTCCTAAGAAACTACATAATTGTCCTCTACTATGTTGTTCGTGGGTGGTTTGCATTCCCTGCTCTACAAGTTCAGGTATAACACCATTATATTTTCTATCTGGCAACTGCTTCCATATTTGCTGAAATGACCCAGCTTTCATATTTGCTGAAATTCTAAGCCACACACACATTGTTTGGTTGCTCTTTTCATGGAAGACACTTGTTTAATGCTTGCTTGTCTTGTTTTGTTTAATTAAACCATTAACCCGTAGTAAACTCCAGTTTAAATGGGTAGTTTGTTTGCCTTGTTTGCTATAAGATTCTTTGATAATGATGATGGTTGTTTGTTTGCTTGTCTTGTTTGCTGTATTAACTTGTTATTACTTAGTTTTATAGTGCAATTTTTGCTATTGCCACCAAAGATGGGCATGCAAGGTCATGTCTCAAGGTGGTTTTCCACTATAGTTGTCACACTCAAAGGGACCTGTTGTTGATAGATTGAGAAAGCAAATTGGGGACCCTGCTACCCGTGTCCGTGGACTCAATCTCGATTGGCAACTGAAAAGCTGAATTTTGTTACCCTTCAGTTTTTTGATGATATGTAATAATTTTAAGAAGTTTGTAGCTCATATAATATCTAAGGTAAATCACTTAGGCCATGTAGGAAATTCGTTGACGATGTCCCCACCTGGTGGTAGGCGGTACCATAACTGGGCCGATTGCGCTTTTGTATTGGACTGTAATGTACTGGACCGACGATGAACAGTAAATGATGCTCGCTAATGGTCCATATGCACCTTTTTTATTGTTGCGATTGGCGTGGGCCTCAGAAACATCGAAACAGTAAAAGTCCGTAACAGTAATGGGAATCGCGTGCAAAAGGCCAAAAGGGACACCATGAACGGGCTCGATGAACAGTAAATGGCCAGAACAGTAGCATGCCGCAAAGCGGCAAAAGGCCTGACATCCTTATGGGCCTGAATAGTGAAAGGCTTGAATAGTAAAAGGCCCAAACAGTAATGGGCCTCACATGAAAAAATGCAGAACAATAAATGGCCAAAACCATAGTAGGCCACAATGCGGTAAAAAGCCTACATCCTTACGGGTCAAACAGTGGAAGACTTGAATAGTAAAAGGCCTGAAGAGTGTAAGTCCATAATAGTAGCATGCCAGAACAATAGCAGACTTTCTAACATATGGGATGTTAGTGGGAGCCCGCATCTGGAAGGCTCGAACAGTTAAAGGCCAGAATAGTAACGGACCTCCTTGCGAATGGGCCTATGGTGGGCGGCAGACCGCGAGCTTTATGAACAGTGATGGGCCTAAAGTAGGATTTAACAATGCTGGACTGACATGGTGCATGCCTCAAATGGGTCGCACGATGGTAGACCAAGTTGGGCCTTACGCAAGTCGAAACAGTAAACAGACTGAGAAGTTAACAGGCCACAGTTGGGTTGTAAAGTGATGGGATCCATCAATCAGTACGGGCCACGGAGCAGTCCGTAATAGTAACAGGCTTCTACTTATTGGGCTTGTCTGATGGGTTGGCCCACTTAATGGTCAGTAGGCCTTGGCTGGGCCTTGGCTTTCACCATAGTTTTGTGACCGTTAACAACGGTAACCAGCATTTGCCACATGGCATTTTGCATGACGTCAGCAGTCAACGGGCTGACGAAACCGATCTACCATGGCACGATTTTCTGTGGTTGAAGGGTGCAATCCACCACGGTCGGAAACAACCGTTGTAGATTCTTTGGTGATGGGGCTTTACCACGGAGGCCATCTATCGCGGAAGACTTTTCCACCAGAAAAAAGGGCCTTCAACCACGAAAACCGTCTATTGTAAAAGCCAACTTTTCTTGTAGTGTACACCATTATCCATGCCATGGAATCAGGCTTGAGGGTGCACTTCCATAAAATCAACGCCATTTGATATGCTTGATGGATTTAAGAACTTGTGCCGAGAATAGAACAGGCGCATGCGATATGAGTACATGGACAAGTTTACTTCTATCAAGATGGAAGAAAACTCCATCTTGGAAATCCACCTGGATAACATGGTAGAGATCCATGGACGTCTTGTGGATGCTATGGATGACTGGTTGGCCAACGACTTTGCGATAGATGGGGTGTTGTGTATGCTTCCTCCAAGCTACAAAGACGTCGTCTCGGACTACATAGTGAAGGGTATATCATATACTTTTCATGAGTTCATAGCGAAGTTGAGGACTACGAAGGTCAAACCCAAAGTTGGGATCATTGTCAACAGAGAAGGTATATGGTGACATACATGTAATAAATGTTCCCATGAAACACTTATGAAGTTTTAAAGTATTGGATACTTACTCTTGTTTTATTGAAAACAGGACCCTCTACGTGGGAGTTATGGAATGGAACGAGGCGATGATGGCGTGATTACGGCAAGCAATCTGGTTGATGGCCGACCACACTCCTTCCCCCAAAGTTTATCATTAGGATTAGAAGATTTGAATAAAGCTTTGTAATCGAGTTTGTGAACCTTATTAGTGTGTCTTGCTTAGTGCGCTACGGTTATTCATATAAATGAGAAACAATTCAGTTGTTCTTTTTTCTATGAATAATTTCTTTTATGATTCACATTGGGATTATGAACAAGTTAGTCTAGACCTTATCCTTATGATAATAGGGCATTTATGAAAATTTCCAAGAGATATCGAAAACTTTTAAAGTCAAGGTAGATATAAAATTAACAAGAAATTCAAAGTCTCTACGATTTTATCAAAGTGATTTCAAATTCAAGTTAATAACAATTTGGCATAAAACGACTTGTGAAAAAATGTTGCACAAATTATGATGATTTGACAAATCAAATCGTATTGATAAGTCTAAAACATAATAGTTGTATGAGATACATATGGTCGAGAATGATCTTCTACTGGATTAACGTAAGAAATTAGAGTTAGAGATTGAAATAGTAAACACTCCATCAAAAGCATAAGAAACATCTTAAGATTCGTGGAAACAACACCATATGAGATATGGCAAGTTCGAGTTTCTAGAGATTTCGATAGTTCTCATCGTTACGAATAAGTAAATGTTTGTGGTGTATTCTTAGGAAACTATGAATACAAATTCCAAAATAAAACTTGTATTATCTTTATGTGGTACTTATTTGATAACATGTTTTCTTATACAAGTGTTAGTGGGAAAAGTATAAGTATAAGAGAAGGTTTGACCTAAACTCCGAATTATTGAGTAAGTAGAACATAATTTCTTCCAAGAGACACTCTACAAATAGAGAGGAAACTATAACGATGTGATCATAATCATTTCAGCTAATACTACATAAAAGTAGGATTCAAGAATTTGGTATGCCCTTGAAGAATTTGATTCTTGATTCACTTGTCTTCTTGAATAAGACATACCTACGAACTACAAAAAAATAATGATGGACCTAAGTGCAAGAAATGACTTAGAGTCTTGAAATCCAAATTAAGTTACGTTTGAGATTGCAAAGTAAAAGTTACTTGATCTCATTAAGTAATGTATTTACTTATTCCTTCCTAGTAAACTTCAAAGTCGAAAGGAAATAAATGAAACTTAATAGGAAGACATAAAATCTTGATTTGTCACAAAATTTGTTTTTGATAGATTCAAGGGTTGACACAAGTATGTAGTGATGCTTAAAGTCTATTGGATTTAATCAGCAATTAGTCTAATTTGGAAATTGGCAAAGGAATGTTCAAAACTTCAAAGTCTTCAAAGTTTTTGAAGAAGTTTGTAACTAGTACAATAGGCAGATTTTGTCCAATCGTGAGATTGCTGGTATCTTGTAGCAGAAAATTCTCGATTTGATGAAAGATCAAAGTATTTTGGATTTGCCAAGATTAATTGAGTGGGAGCTAAGAAGTTTCCCAAGTCAAATATGTGGACGACATATTTGAGTGGAAGATGGGTGATATCCTGGCACATAAAATATTGATGATATATTTGAGTGGGAGCGTAACAAAGTTCTTGAATATGTTATTGACATATTAAATAATAATGTGTTTGGTATTAGAAATGATTAGAACATTGGATGGATGAAACTTAACTTATATTAAACATGGAGGATCTATGTAGATAGATCAGGATGTTTAATAAACACTAAATGTCAAAATACTTAAGTATACTGAAGGAAGTTCAGAATACCCTAAGTTAAGATTCTAAAACAGTTTAGAATGGATTCAAGTGAAGAATTGATTGTTAGTTGAGAAATTAGGAGAAGTATTGAGTAGTGACTCATTATTCATGACAATGGTTCAAAGAAAAGAATGATGCATTGCATCACCTGTGTCTTGGCCATAGGTTTTCGAGATAAACCCATGTTGCATATACTTGACATAATGTGACCCAAGTTCTTAAATTTAAGAACAGGTTCCTGAGTGATCAAAGTTAATCACTGAACTAGAATTAAGTTTAGCGCAAAGGAATCATGGTCACGGATCAAACTTGCAAATATTGCACTTTGATCAAAGTCTATATAGATATAGAAGTATTAGAATACTTCAAAATTAGCAAAGTATGGTTTTGGTTTAAGAAAGTTCAAATTTCAACTAAAGTGTGTTTTATAGATACACATGACATCTTGAAAGTCTAATTGATTGATAGATCATCATTGTATACTAGAAAACAAAAGTCTCACTTTGTCACCAAAATGAAATAGTGTAAATGTCAAATAGGTGACATTAATGATTTGCAAGAATACCTTATGGATCTAGTAAATCAGATTTAGGACAGGAATTCCTCCATGAGTAAGCATGATCAATAAACACATATAATATATGGTTTTATGATTAGTAAGAATGTAACTAGACTATTTGTACTCTAGTGCAAGTGGGAGACTAAAGGAGATACGCCCTAGAGGCAAGTAATAAAGGTGTTTATTATCATATCTCATTAGTTCATAATAGATTTATATCATGATATAACTGTATCAAGAGGAAACACAGATACAAGTGTGATATATAAACAAACTAGAAGTCCCTAGTAGCCTCTATTCAACTAGTTCATTGGGCAACTAATGATCAAGGTTTTCTGATCATGGTGCATTTATACCGACCGACAATGAAGCCATGTAATCTAGAGATGATGATTGTTGCAACACGATCATGTCACATAGTTCATAGTTGCAATTGTCTAAAACTAAGTGTCTTAATCCTTAGACCATGAGATCATATTAATCACTGTGATCCAAGGACTGCTTTGACTACATCAACCGTCATATACGTAACTGGGTGACCATAAAGGTATATGTTAGGTATTCCAAAGGGGCATGTTGATGCCTATGTATCAAGATCGGGATTTGTTCTCCCGTGTGATGGGAAGATACATTGGGCCCACTCGCTGAATTACAACCATAAGATGCACATCGTATGACTAGGTCATGGGATGGAATTTCACATGAACAAGTAAAACAGTACTTATTGGAAACGAGATTAAACAAGGTATCATGATACTAGTGATTAGATCTTGGACAAGTAAGTATTGAAGTAACAAGGAAATTGGACACAAAGTTTATGGTTCGACACGACGAAGTCTCGTGGAATACATGGGGGTCATTATGGGCATCCCGATCCCGCAATTGATCATTCATTCAGGCCTAATTTAGGCTGAGTACATAGTTCAGAAAAGAAAGTACTCCCTCCGACCCATATTAGTTGACTCGAATTTATCTAGATTCGAATGTATATAGACATGTTTAGTATTAGATACATCCGAATCTAGATAAATTTAAGGCAACTAATATGGGTCGGAGGGAGTAGATAATTGCTCTTTTTACACGACGCCACAGATTACAGAGGAGAAAATATGACCCTTGTGCCTGAGAGGTGCATTCTGTAGGTAGCAACCAGAACGGCGACCGCAGTGGCATCAGATAACCTTTGTGCTTGAAAGGCCGTTGCTCTTCTTTAGTCCCTTTCTTCAGGTTAATGACATACAGAAAGTTCTCGTGGATGGACACATGATTCAAAAAATATATGTGGTTTCCTCGCAGATGATCGCCAGCCGAGCACGAGGCTCCAAAACAAGAGATCCCACACCTATCCCCGCTAAGAAGGAAGACTCTATCACCACCAATCTCATCCACCTTGCACCATGCTGGCTCTGAGAAGTCCATCTTGTAGAGCGCATACTTGGCTATCTCGTGCAAATCGTTGCCATACAAGAAGGTGACAACGAGGAAGAGCTCACCACAGGACTCAACAAAGTAGATTGAAGCAATCGGCATGCTCAGTGGGAGGTCGACCATGTCGACCTCTATGGAGCCAAATTTGGGTCCCTCTTCTCCATGAAACTCAATGACCCCCATCTCATCGGCTGTATATTGAAAGTAAATCTTTCCAGCGACAGCTGCGATGCCGTGCTGGTTGGCTATGTTCGTCAACAGGGGAATGCGGCCTTTGACGAACATGGTGGGTTCATAGCGGTGGCTGTCCCAGTCGGTCGCCCCAATCTTGCACACCCACATCTCATTGTCGTCGAGATCAAAGACCACCACAGCGCAGCCTGAAGCCGCACCCGGCATGTCGGAGAGCAAGCACTTGCAGTTTTTCGGGAACCCCTGCTCCTTGGGAGGCAGCTGGATCCTCTCACCGTCCTGAGGCCGCCATAGGAACGTCTGGCAGGAGGCAGGGTCGAGAGCAAGCACCCAGCCCTGTGGGGTCTCGAAGCAGCGGTAGTGTCGCAGCTCGTCGATGGCTACCGTGCTCAGGGCTTGGCTGGAGATACTGTACTGCGTCTGCGAGTCATCATCCTGTGAGTCATCGGTACTGGTTCCAAGATCGTGCACGAGCAACGGCAACGCCGACGGCGAGACGCCTGGTTCCTGCACAGACTCCATCTCTGTCATCGACCACTACGAGATATTCTGAAACCTGTTCCCGATCCCGATCAGGCAGCAGCGATTGTCTGTTCCAAACTTGGAATCAAGTTGCTTCCCTGATTAAGATGGCTTGTGTTTGATGAACTAGGCTGCCCAGCCCCCCACCTTATATAGGCACTGCAATAGCCAAATCCACTCGGAGATTACAACCGTTTCGCCTCGGAATCGGACCTGCGACGAGAAACAGAGGTCAAAAAGAAGTTGGATTTGGGCGCAATGAACTGGGGACCGACAGGAACTCGTACATTTTTTTTCCTCTGCCGCGTTGGGGCCGGATGCGGATCAATTTTCCTGCGGCGGGATGGATAGATTCCGGACTCCACGACAGCCCGGCGGCAGGCACTCGCGGCGGAGGAATATGGTACTGTGGCCGTGTGGGGAGAGCTAAAAGTCGCGGGTTCTAGTGTTCCACTCGACTGAAGAACCACTACTCTTCAGAATGTTAGCTAAACTATTTCCCAAATCGAAATTGCTACAGTAGAAAAATAAATGTGCTGTTCTAAGAAATAAATGTTTGCCCGGACTTCCTGTTCTGATCCATCCACACGTTTTACATGCACGAGGTGTTCTAAGAAATATAAATGGTCTTCGAGAGTGTTCTCGAAGAAGAAATTTACATAATGTACCATATAATATACAATACTCCCTTCGTTTTTAAAATTTAAATAAATCTATATACTAAATAGCATTCAGAGTCGTCTATATTTTAACAAATCCGAAACATCTATTTTGACACCGAGAAAATATAAGAAATAAAACAACAATATGTTCTTATTAGTAAATAGCATCCATGCGCCACCGATTGGGGCGTGTTTGGTTTTTTTTTATCTCGGAGAACGAGTCACCCTGAGTGGGAACACGACTTCGAGCCGATTTGTTGCCATGTATTTGGTTATCCATGCCGACACTCTTAGAGAGGGGCCGGCAGAAACGCAACATCGGTGTTTGGTCGTTTGCTTTTAGTCTTCGGAGACTCAATGTTCTAATGATAGTCGTGGTTCGACGCGGCGCCAGAACACGATGACCTTGACGCAACCAATGACGCAGTAAGTAATATAGCAAAAAACCGCGTTCGTACATACAGCAAGTCCAAATGAGAGACGCTGACGTAGACACTCTGCTGAGGCCCTGGCCGACAGCTCAGATGATGACGAGTGTTGAGGATATGCATAATGAGCTAACCGTAGCATGGTCTTATTCTGGTTAACCCGGGTGGCCCTCAGATAGTGGCAAGGCCTATTGGCTACCGAGCAGTCCAGTTAGAGGAATCCAGAACGGAGGCCTAAGTCAAAAACCAGGAAGGCTATGTGTGCCACCTTAGTCGATGTCGGAGCCTTGGTGCACGATATGTATAACTATGTTGGGCCGCTCTAGTATAGAAGTCTTGGTGCACGATGACGCAGTAAGTAATATAGCAAAAACCACGTTCAGATATACATCAAGTTCAAATGAGAGACCTGACACTGACGCTCCGCTGAGGCGCTGACCGGCAGCTCAGATGATGACGAGTGTTGATGATATGCATAATGAGCTGACCACAGCATGGTCTTATTCTGGTTAACCCAGGTGGCCCTCAGATAGTGGCAAGGCCTATGGACTTTCGAGCGGTCTAGTTAGAGGAATCCAGAACGGAGGCCTAAGCCAAAAACCAGGAAGGCTACGTGTGCCACCTTAGTCGATGTCGGAGTCTCGCGTATAACTATGTTGGGACTCTCTAGTGTAGAAGTTCATAACTTGTCCGACTAGGACATCTACTTGTAACCCTAGATTCTGGTGCCTTTATAAGCCGGACTTGCGGGAGCCTAAGGGCACATGACAACACAATTCATGTAACCTTTGGCCTATTACCGTTATAGTGATTTATAGCAGGAGTACAATCTCGCCACCGTTCTGAGATCTTAAGCTAGGTAAATCTTGTGTCACCCTTCCCACGCTCGTCGCCTACACCCTCGGTACTCTAAACTCACCGTTAGGATCCCCCTATGGCGTACTTGTCGATAATACGGCGACAATTGGCGCCTACCGTGAGGCAAGAAGCACCTAGAGCGCAGATCTGGGAGGGATCCGCCTTCGCAGGAATCGGCGACACCATCCCACCGGTCGCGTCCTCTATGTCGACAATGTTCAGATCGTCCCCAACGATCACCTCTAGGCTCTGACATGGGAGAACATCACCCACCACACCATCATCTCTTTTGGTGGTATTCATGTCTTCATTGGTGAAGTCGGCTCAAGATCTATCGCGCAGTAAACCACATTCACGCCAAGACCCACAAGGACCGACTTCGGGATGAAGGCGATTATGTGAGATCGATCTGAGCAGGATCTCTTTGATGAGTTTTTCACTTTAGATCTGGAAAGCCCACCCAAACCACCCTAGGGAAGGAGATAACAGTGGAAGACCAATGCAAGTCCACCTGGGTCTCCCAAGTGTTAAAAAAGTAGAGATATCATTTCGTTGGCATCAACGCGGTAGATATGGATCGGTGCATCTAGAAGCCGGATGAAACCCTTGGTAGTTTCCTATCCAGGTGGCTTGAGATGCAGCATTCTTGCCGGGGAATCACGGATATGACGGCCGTCCAAAACTTTGTTAACGGACTAACGCATGACTCGCTACTCAAGCACGCTCTATTGCGCGAGATGGACAAGCACAAGCTTGACCTCAACGGCTTGATCGAGATAGCTTGTCGGTACACCAAAGCTGATAATGAGGATCGTGCCACGGTAGCCCAGCTATCCAGAAAGCATATGATGAAGGAATACGAGGCTGAACTCCCTCGCGAGCAGATCATAGACCAACCCACACCATCCAACAAGTCTTCATGACCAACTCGGAGAACATATCCGGAGCCTCGGAGCCAGCAATAGCAGATGAGGCGACAGAGCCGGCAGCCATAGGTATAGAAGCAGCAGTCCCTACGGACACAACTAAGGCCATGCATGTTGGAAATATGCCCTAGACGCAATAATAGTTATTATATATTTCCTTGTTCATTATTTAAGTTTATTATTCTATGTTATAACCTCTATGTGTCTTGATTGTGAGAATCAAAGGAGAACGCATATGCATATGTAGAAATATAACCACCAAGTTGTTTCTAGTCACGCCTCTAGGACTAGCCCATGTGTTATGTGATGATCAAGTTTCCTGATCACGACATAAGTTACTGTAACTAAGGATACCACCAACAATGGGAGTACATTGTCAGAAGTACAAGGGTGGTCCAATGGATGATTTACTATGAGGTGTAATCGTTGATTTTAATAGTCAATCATCACCATTATCTTATGAATAAATCCTTAGACCATGAGAATATCATGTACCCTCATGTCGGAAGACTTGTCTTTGGTTTTGTCCTAACCCCACCTACAAAGGTGGCCATACCGGCGACTCTAAGATAAGCATGAAAGTATGTATGGGGACTTGGATAGTTCAAGACGAGGATTCTGCTCCTCCTGACGATAGAGAGATGTACTCTGGACCACTCAGTATTACGGTGTTACCCATCTTTAGAGCAAACAAGTTGTGATGTTGATCATAAGGACACTAGAATACAAACAAGTAAATGATAGTGAAACGCGAACAAGGATAACAGATATAGTGATCAATATTTGCATCACGATCATACCGACATCTTGCCTCAGTGTTGTCGCATATAGTGATGCATAAGGATTATCACTTCTTTAATGAACCAGTTTCACTCGATAATTCGTATATAAAGTAACCATCATGGGTGTTCAGGTTCCATTGTTGGTTATTGATCCGAAATAGTTTCCAGAGTCATGTCTGCATATTACTAAACCCAACCGGGTCACATGCTTAAGGCCAAATAATCAAGTCATGATAAAAATATATGTGGTTAAGAGAGTCGTCTTGAATATGTTCTATAGACAACGAAATAACACTCGGAGTTATTGAGAGAAATATGAATAGTAGATTAAAAGTAGGATTTGGGTGTAATGAACTAAAGTCGTACATTTTGTTCCTCTACCATGTTTGGACCGGATGCGGATCTGTTTGCCTACGGCAGGATGGATAGATTCCAAAAAAAAAACCATCCCACTTTGCCCCTGCGAGGCGACGGGGAGAAAACCCTAGATTTCCACCGCCAGTTCCTCCCTCGTCGCTGCTAGGGGCACGGCCGAGCAAAAATACCGATTGGTGCCGACGGTGGTAGGTATCCTTCATCCTCTATCTCAGTGGGGCGGGCGCGGGTCGGTGTCACTGGGACAAGGCATGGCTCGGTCGTCGGGAGCCACGGCGAGGCGACGCACAGTCAAGTGGCAACGTGACAGACGGCATGTTGATGGTGATGTGTCCGGGCGCTACATGGGCGGTGCTGGCCGCGGTCAGACTCTTCTGAAGTGACAGGTGGAGGAGGCGGCACAGTGGTGGATTTGGTATCGGACGACGGCATGGTGGTGGCGGCGGCCAGTGTATTTGAGCTTCGGCCAGGCAGCGGTCCGACGTTGTCGTTGTCCATGGTGTCGATGGGCTGCTACTTGGAGGCGAGGAGTCGTGGTAGTTGAGTGCAGCCGGCTGATCACTAGAGCACGGCTAGCGGCACCCTCCTGGGTCAGATCTAGGCCCTTTGGGCCCCATCTAGGCCTAGGTGGGCCGTCTCAACATGGTAGGACGCCCCTGGTGTATGGAGGAGCAGTAACTGGTGCCGAGGGTGGTGGACACGGTGGCTTCCTTGCTGCAATGCGACGAGTGGACTTGAGGGGCCCACTTTGGGCTCGGTTGCGCTGGTAAGGGCCTGGTTTGTCCCTGCTACTACATCTAGTGGGCTATCGATGATGGTGGTGTAGGTTGTTCCCTCCCACAGGCTACTGTACGACCGACCCTCGCTAGAGTTCCTTCTTCTCAGTCTTACTAGTCTCGCAACATGGGTCATGGTGAGACAATGAGGGTGACTTTAAGACCGTGGTGGAGTGTGCTGGTGGGTGGCAAGACTGGTGGAGCGCTACGGATCCTCCGAGAGTGTGGTTTTTTGGGGGTTGGGATAAATCCATGTCGCCTCGACACCAACAAGGTGGCGCCTGCGGATGTCATCGTACTTTCTGAAGTGTGTTTGGTATACCTCTTGCCCACCTCCTATAGCATATCGGGGAAACCCTAGGACCTATCCGTGAAGCAGCATCATCATCGTCACTTCCCTTCTTGGATGCGTTTCTTGGTACGCGATGTTTCAAAGTGCTAGGAGCATGGTGGAAATACTCCGGAGGGCGCATCGGTTACGAGTCATCTTTGTTTCATCGAACTGCCGTTGTCGGCATTGTTTTCTCTAGTTTTTCTTTCTAGGTTCTTTTGGGCGTGATTTGTGTTGTTTTCCCCAATAGTGATCTGAAATTTGTATCAGATGATTTCTATGTTACTATAGTTCTACTTCAACTATAATATAATTGAGAAGATATAGTTGCTTCGATTGGTTTGATGTGGTACTAGGTTTAGATATTTCTAGTGATTAAGGTTGAGTTCTAAGTATATGCATCTTAGTGGTTATAAGTTACCGGAACCTCTAACATATACTAGTTCATAGTATAGATTTCCAAATGCACTACAAAAAAAGTTTCCTTCCGCAATGACTTGGCCTAACGGTCGTCGTAGAAGGCGCGTCTTTCGCGACGAAATTCTTGGCTCGGTCGTGGCCAATGGAAAACTTTTTTTTCCGGTTTCGCGGCCCTCTACTACAACGGATCTGCTAAAAACATGGAGGAAGCTCGGCTTACGCGTGGCGGAAGCAAATTTTCATTTCCTCGCGCGATGTTGACTCACCAATGTCTTTTGAGGCGTGTGGGTCCCGGACATCAGTGTCTCTAGCGGACCATACTTTTTGGTCGCGCCTCTCTGATTTGAACTTGATAACGTAGCTCGAGGCGTCTACCGTTTAGTTAGGCTGCTAGGTCCCACATGTCATTTTCTCATTAGAAGGATCGTGTGTATGATGGATTTTTTTCCTTCGCTCTTGCTACCCAGTTCCGAAGATGATAGTGCTGCTCGATGCATCTACCGTCTAATCAACCTCATAGGACCCACATGTCATCCTCTCATTAGAAGAAACATGTGTATGATGGAATTTTTTCCTTCGCTGGCGCTACCCCGTTCTGAGTTGATAGTGCTGCTCGACGCATCTACCGTTTAACCAACCTCCTGAGCCCCACATGTCATCCTCTCATTAGAAGAAACGTGTGTATGATGGATTTTTCCCTTCGCTCACGCTACCCTATTCCGAACTTGATAGCGATGTTCGATGCATCTACCATTTAATCACGATGCTGGGCCCCACATGTCATCCTCTCATTAGAAGAAACGTGTGTATGATGGATTGTTTACCCTCTGTAGCGCCTTCGTGTTCCGAACTTGATAGCGTTGCTCACTGCGTCAGCCATTTATTTAGGCTGGTGGGTCTCTTATGTCAGCCTCACATTAGAAGAATCGTGGGTATGATGGAATTTTTTTTCTTCTCTAGCGCTACCCTGTTCCAAACTAGATAGCGTTGCTCGACGAATCTGGCGTTTGCTCACGCAGCTGGGTCCCCCATTTTAGCCTCTCATTAGAAGAAACGTGTATATGCTGAACTTTTTTCTCGCTCGCGCTTCCCTGTTTCGAACTGGCTATGTTGCTCGATGCAGGATCTGTATAAGGTCGTGCTGATGGGTCCCACATATCAGCCTCTCTGTAAATAAAACATGCGTATGATGGACTTTTTTTGGCCATGTCTGTTGTTTTGACCTTGGCAACTTTCGAGGTCCTAGATGTCAACCACCTCTGTGCAGGAAATGTGTCTATGCTGGGTCCTAGCTGACAGTCTCTATTTGAAAGAAATGTGTGTATATTGGACTGTTTTCCGGGTCTCAGATGTCAGCCTTAGAGTGCAAAAAATGCTCATAAAGGCCGAATTAAAAAGATTCTTCGCTAACTCGGGGCGGATGCCCTATTCTTCATGGCTTATATTCCATGGGCTCACTCCTAAATTGAATGGGCTATGGTTGGTGACCACAAGACCACGAAAAGGCCTAATTAGAAGGTATTGGGCTATGCGGCTGATAGGCTAATTTCATGGGCTATTCTTGGGCCTGCTGGGTCCGACATGTCAGCTTCTCTGTAAGTGCAACGTGTGTGTGATGGACTTTTTTCGGCCACGTCCGCTGTTTGCACCATGGCAGCCATGTATGGTCTTACTATTGGGGCCCTTATGTCAGCCTCTCTGGCATGTTCTGGCTTGTGGGTCCCCGATGCAGCCTTGTATGTTCTGTCTGGTGGATCCCTGATGCGAGCCTCTCTGTACAAGCATTTAAACTTTTGTTTCGAACCCACCCTCAAAACAAACTGGGTCCGTGATGTCAGCTTCTCCTTAATGCGATATTGCTAGACGAAAAAAATGTAAATCCAAGATATGATTTGAACAAAAGACCTTCAAATCAAATAAACGTAAACTGAGTGTGTTGCCACTACAACAAACATATTTATAGAATAAATATCATTAAACTTTTATTAGTACTGCAATTTATGTATTAGTCTTCTTAAAATATTTCGTGTGTCTATGTTTATCTCTTTTAAAATAGAAAAGGGCAACGCTCCTAGCATCTCAATTTATAAAATGCCACATAATGGAGTATTTTCTTAAAAACATGGGTAGGCAGAGTTTTTTTATTTTGAGAGGTGGGGACAATGCCCAAAAGGCCGAATTAAAAAGAGTTTGGCTATTCTACATAGGCTGCTCCACGTGGGTTACACTCCGTAGGCTATGCTCCATGGGCTTCATTCTCAAATTTTAGTAGGCTGTGCTCAGCAGTCCCCTGCCCCCTAAAAGGCCGAATTAATATGTTCTCGGCTATGCTCCATGGGCTCCTTTCTCAAATTTTACTGGGATATGGTCAGCAGTCCCCTGACCCCGAAAAGACCGAATAAAAATGTTCTAGGCTAAAAAGGGGCCGAATGAGCTATAGAGTACTAGATGTTTTCTCCTGGTTAATAAAAATTGCATTGTGATGTGCTCGGCCGGATTCGAAACAAAGACCTCGGAGAGGGAGGGGAAAAGCGATAATTCTTTTTGGCAGCTATTCATGTCAAAATTCAGTAGTACAGAATAAGGTAGAAAAATTATCAACAGATTCAAAGTTCATATTCAGGAGCACTTGACCAATTCAGCTGCATTTCAAAAGTGACCAATTCAGCAATACAGACAATGAAATACCAATAGCAGTACAAAGAGAACTATTTTTTGTTTCGGCTCTAAAAACCTTATCACGCGATCAGTTTGTCCTTTTCACCAAACACACTCGACCATTGGAGCAAACTAAACTGATGATCAAGTCTGCTTTGAGTACCTTCTTCTCACATCAATGCCTGTGTGACCCCCGTATGCAACCCAAAATGTCCAAGTCTCATCTAGATTGTGACACAACAATGTTGCAAAAGAAAAGCAAGACTATCTACTGCCCTTGATTTAAACAAGTACCAGTACATCATTATTAGTTCCACAAAATTCTTTAGTAATAGTAATGACAGAACATTTGAGAGATTCAGTAGCTTTCCTGCTTGAAATTCAATAACAGTACAGAGATAATAAGTTTTTGTTCTATCTCGAAAAACCTTGGTGCACGATCAGTTTTCCTTGTTCTCCGAATAGGCTCGATCATAGGAGCAAGCGAAACTGATGATCATGTCTGCTTCTGTGCGAATATGACCTCATTTCGTCAATGCCTATGTGACCCCCATATGTAACCCAAAATGCCCAAGAATCATCTAGATAATTGTGACAATGCTAGGTTTCAAAAGAAAAGCAAGACAATCTACTACACTTGATCTAAAGAAGTAACAGTACATCACTATTAGTTCAACATAATACTTTGGTAATAGCAATGACAGAACAAAGGCAAAGCAAGACCATCTCCCGTCCTTGACCTAAATAAGTACTACCAGTATATAGTAGTACAAAATACTACGTAGTACAAGAACTATTACTATACTAGTACTACTATATGCATCCAAAATCCACCCCCAACACACACAGATCCCTAAGCAGGTTAAATAAATATCGTGTCAATTGGGGGTTCTCCCCGCGGTTGATGCATATTGAGTAATGCAGGACGATAATATGAGATGGTTCACTATAGAACATAAAGGAATGTTTTTGCTCCAGATGATGCCCGACACCTCCCAGCTCCCAGGCATGGAGGAACTGTAGATTGTACGGGCCCAAAACCCCAACTCTATTGTCGGGTAATAGGCAGTGATCAGCACATTGTACAAGGGCGACGAGCATGCGCCGGCCTGACGCACACAATTGATCCGCCGATGTCACCCAACTCGCGCATGTCGAATAGCAGAGGAAACACCGTACCATCATCCCCTCCGATCTTCTCTACTCTCGATGAGCGCGGTGCCAATAACGGTTGAGAAATGTACCTGGAGTTTCTAAAGGAAGTAAAGATTCAGCAGACTAAATTGCAGCATGCTAAAAATTATAAGAAAAAATGATAAAGTAAATATGAGTAACCTGACTGCGATAAAACATACGTACTACTCCCTCCGTTTCAAATATAAGATGTTTTAGTTTTTGTGAAACGAGTGTATCTAGACCCCTTTTAGTATACGGGTTCACTCCGAACTACATACTAAAAAGAGTCTAGATAAACTCGTTTCACAAAAGCTAAAACATCTTTATATTTTTTTAAATGGAAGGAGTAGATATGGAGTACATGTGCAAGGCCATTGTTTCAAAGGAAAAGCTACTTGATCTAAGCAAGTAGTGCTAGATCCCAGTACAGAGAGCCATGTTTGAAGGAAATGGTCGACCATCGGAGCATGATAAACTGATGATCAATGCTTGTGTGACCCCCATATGGAACCCAAAATGCCCAAGTCTCATCTAGATTGCGACAAGGCCATGTTTAAAAATAAAAGCAAGACTATCTACTGCCCTTAATTTATATAAGTACAGTACATCAGTATCAGTTCCACAAAATGTTTTAGTAATAGCAACGACAGAACATTTGAGAGATTCAGTAGCTTTCCTGCTTGAAATTCAATAGCAGTACAGAGAGAATCAGTTCTTGTTCCAGCTCAAAAAACAGACTCGATCATTGGAGCAAGCAAAACTGACAATCAAGTGACAATGCCCGTGTGACTGATGGCTCAGTGTTGATGTAGAGCTCGTTGGGAACCCAAAGAGGAAGGTATGATGAGCACAGCAGCAAGTTTCCCTCGGTTATGAAACCAAGGTTTAATCGAACCAGTAGGAGCAAGGAAACACCCCAAAGGTGTTGCTAGCTGAGCCTTGGCAGGGCACACTACCGGTGCTAGTAGCAACGTGGAGACATGTACAACACAACCACAGAACTTTGTCCCCAACTTGCGATGAGGTTGCCAATCTCACCGGTTTTGGTAAACACAAAGGATTAAACGTATCGAATGGAAGGAAGTAAAAGTTTGTAGAAAGTAAACACAAAGCAGTAAACAATTTATAGATTGTATGTAAAGAAAAGGACCAGGATCCATAGTTCACTAGAGGTGGCTCTCCTTAAGATAGATAACATGCTGGGTGAACAAATCACAGCGGGGCAATTGACAAACATCGAGAAAGCAATACATGCATATACTAATCATCTTGACTCCTTTGAGATTCGATTGGGCATTACAATATTATACATAGACCACCATCCAACTGCATCTATGATTAATAATCCACCTTCAGGTTATCATCCGAACCCCCTCCAGTATTAAGTTGCAAGCAACAGATTGTTGCTTTACGAATTGCGTGTAAAGTAAACTATACGATTGTTCTATGAACAGAGTACAGTTGTTTTCTCCCTAGTAGCAACAACACATCTAGTACCTATAACACCCTCAAATCGGCTCTATGCAAGTTTTAGCGCTTACCGCCAAACCCACATAGAAACGATTCAAGGACGCCCACCAGGCACTTTCGTGCGGGTGGAAAACAAAGTAATACCATTACACAACAGTCCTCGATGGGACCCACAGAGCAGATATATATACAACATGACTCCACAAGTCAAGAATACAGATATACAATACAAAGATCCAAATCACCTTGAAAACGATAGAGCGTCCGACTACGGACAAGATGCAAATGGGGCTAAGAGCCCTGAAGAATAACCAATGGCGTCCATAACCCTGCCCAGGCCAAGCCGGAAGGGTAACCCTGCTAACGACGTCGATCTCAAACCTGCTAAAACAAAAGGGGTGCCGACAAAGGGCAAAGGAAAAAGAGGAGCGTCAGTACTGAGGCCAGTACACGGCGAGGCTAGAATTCGGCGGCTCTCGCCTACATAGGTATGGTGGGCTGAAGCGGCAGCGTAGCGGCACTAGACAACCTATAGAGACTCGATACAACTGGCGGTTATCAGAGAGGGATAAGAAGCCCTATTCGGAACCAACCTGAAGCTAACACCAAACAAACCCATCCTGGTATTTCCCCCTCCAGACCAAACGAGGAAGTCGGACCAAAGAACTCACACTGTTGGCAATTTTACTCATTCCATTATAGTTGCAGCAATTACTAACCAGATATAGATAGCATGAGTCATCCTGAAGCATAAGTAGTAGGCAGTTTTAATTAATCGTTCAGTTGTAGTTGGAACATTTACTAGCCAGATATCTTTGTCCTGAGAAATCCCAAAACCCAGCAGTTGTTGGCACTTTTATCACATTCCATTGGAGTTGCAATTCTTACTAGGCAGGTATAGCAAAACAATCCAGGTCCACCAGTGGTTGGCATTTTTAATATCCATTCCGTTATAGTGAAGCACATACTAGTCAGATATATTAAGTCAAATTTATAGCACTACTTTAGTTATGCTTGACTATGATCGAGATACTGTGCTCCAAGTCGTCCATAACCGTGGACATGGCTTTCAGAAAGTTTTACCCTATAGGGGTGCACAAATAGCAACACACACTCGATCAACCTCGGAAAAACCAACTCAAAACCCAACGAGGCATTCACGACAAAGCGATCACAGGATTCATCAATATTTCAGGGGCCACCCCACTAAGCTACCCGCAACGAAGTTGGCCGGCTCCGGAATGGACCCAAGGTTTGTGTGGACGGCTGTAAACGATTGGGAATCCGAAAGTGTGACTGGGCTTGTCGATACAGCGAAAACGTGTCACGATCCTAAACAGTACAGGTGCTCCACGCACAATTTTAAATAACACAGTAAAGCATGGCATAGGTACAGGATAGTAATAAAGCTCCAAACTACTTTGTGGCCCCAAGAAATAGAAATGAATCAAGCTCTGGCTCAGGGGGGGTCCATAAGGCCTCCCGGATGTGGATAATGCGAAAAAATCAAGGAACAGGTATCAAGTACTCGGGGTCCTACGGGACACAAGTGAGCGTGGAAGAACCAAATAACATCTATTGCCCACTGATGCCTCTGCATTAGTTATATCTAGCATTTTATTAGTTGTATTTAAAGTCATGATCATCTCCACCATAAACATCTCCACCAATAAACATCTCCACCATTTCAACAACTGTGGTACTCGACAACACGAGATCGCACCTGAGCAAGCAACTACGACTCGCAAGGCCAGCTATCGACCAAACAACAGGTATTAGGAGCTGTCCATGGCAATATAGAGGCTGCACGGGATATAACTGGTGCACGGAAACTAAAGCATCGCGACACGGATAGCAATAGATCAACAGGAGGAAATAAAGACTATAAATGCAAAATAGGTAGAAGGGGAAGAGATGCTCGCCTGGGAAACACTATCGACGGTTCATATCCGGAGAACTTGTCGATACTCGCATCAACTCATCGGCCTAATCCGCGAAGACGCAAACACTAGCAGAAACACCGGATGCAATATTTAATACTACGGCAGAAGATCCGGCATGATTATGATATGATGCAGATGCGGTGCAATTAGGCCATATTAAGCGGAAACGGGGTCCCGACAATTAATTAGACGGTTCAAGTTGTTTAGCTACCCCGCAATTTAAATGTTGTCTTAACATGGCAAAACATGGTATCGGTTCGCTACACAAATTTAAATGGAGTCCGGAATAAGACAACAATATCCCGCATATAGACTCCATATTTAATCATGCGGTGAACCGGCATAATGCCCCATACCCACAAACATGTTTGCAAGCATGATCAATTTATATGCAACGGATTTTATATATAACATTTGTAAAATAGGGATGGATAGGAGTCACACATTAGAGGGTTCGGCGATCTTGGGGTTCGATGTGGTTCAAGTTTGGTCTCGCCGGGATCGGTCTTCGGACAACGGAAGTAGAGCTTGATGTTCCGGGAAGGAGGACTTGTTTTGGCGTCGAAGGATCATCGAACCCGCCCTGGTCGGTGTCGCTCTTGTCGTTGCGAAGATCTTGTCGGGTCCGCGTACCGGGTCGGTCTTGGCGTCCGGGGAGAAGAACTTGGCGTTCTTGAGGAAGTACTTGGCATATCCGGGATGGAGAGCTTGCCGTTCCGTGGTGATCTGGGCGGTCTTCGGATCACCGGGATCGGGCTTCGGGGTCTCGGCGTCCCTGAAGAAGATCATGTCGTACCGGCGTCTTTCGTTCCAAGCTGGTGTGCTCAGGGACCTAACTTTGATGCTCCATGTTGAACTGGAATGGGCGTCGGTGGTTCTTTGAAGGACCTTGGCAGTGGCACGATGTACCAGAGGGGTTGCGGATCTCCTGGGTGCACCGTTGTCGGATCGGTCTCGTCGGCTCCATCTAGACGACATCATTTCTATCTCGGTGTAGGCCATGTTAATGTCACAAAACACGCACACATGTAGGGGTACTTGCAGGGACCTGACGAGCTTGGCAGCAGAACTTGTACTGGCGGTGGGGCGCAGACGCGAGCGGCGCCGCAGGGGCTCGAGAAAGGTGGCATGTAGGGAAAAGCAGAGGAGGCTGGCTTCATGGCGTGGAGGGGCGGCCTGCGGTGGAGCTCGCTGCAGATCATGGACGGAGAGGGAGGAGTGAGAGGAGGGGCGACGCACGCGGGACCTGCGGCGCGAGGAGGAGAGGCGGGCGACCTCGCGACGGTGGAGTCGGGGAGACGCGGTGGAGGGCGTCACCGACGCGGGGAGGCAGGGAGGTTGAGGAGGCACTGATCGAGGCGGGCCGAACTCGGAGAGGAGGAGCGCGTCGGCGGGGCGGTTGCTGGCGGCGGAGACGACGGCGGGGCGGAGCTCTGGTCGGCGAGCTCAGGAGGCACGATGGAGAGGGCCACGGGGCGGCTACGAGGGGTTGGAGGAGACGGCGACGAAGGCTGGCGGCGCGAGGAAGGCCGGCGCGGAGCTTGGTGGCGGCGACGACCCGTCGGTGAGGAGAGGGCCCGAGCGCGGTGGGGCGCACGGGGGTGCTGCGGAAGGAAGAGGAGGACGGGGTCGGCGATGCGGGAGACCGAGCGGTGGCGACGGCTCGCCGGTGCAGGGCCGACGCCCGGCGGAGGCGAGGTGGCCGATGCGGTGGCGGTCGGGGATCTGGCGGCGGCCGGCAAGGAAGGGAGAGAAGCGGGGCGCGGGGCGCGTCGGGTGGTGGTGGGGCCCGGGCGTGGGGATCGGGGCTGGTGTCGGGCAGGGAGACGTGGGGGACGCGTCCAGGTGGTGGGCGAGTGCAGGCGGCATGGGGAAACGTGCGCGGGCGGGAAAACTGTCGGCAGCAGGTGGAGCGGACGGTTGCGTCTGTCCCTCCTTGGAGGTGGGGCCAGGCAGGTGGCGGTGGGGTGGGCCGGGTTTGGCCAGGGTGACGGGGTGGGTCAGATGGGGCTGGGGTGAGGTGGAGGGAAAAAGGGTGGGATAGTGAGGTGGCGACTAGTGATTGGCTGGGGTGAGGTGGCTGGGGATGGGTAGATTAGGTTTAGGTAGGAAAAGATTTGGGGTAGCTCTGGTTTTTGTACTGGGGGTGGCCGACTGGGTCGGATCGGCCCGGTACGACTGCCCCCTAAAAATAAAGTAAAAATTTTAATATTTAAAACGGGGCTTTTGAAATCCGTTGGTAGACAAAACAAAATATTCCAGACAGACCCGGGTTTTATAGCTTGAATAAAAGGCGGGGCGTTTAGAAAACAAAAATAGGCTTTTCGAAAATAGTTTAGACAAAACAAATGGTCGATGATGTCGATGCTCAAATGTAAGGTGGCATGATGACATGAGCATGTGGTCATGATGATGCAATGCACAAAAACAACGCGATTTTCTAGTAGTGGTTTTGCGGGATGCCACAATTCGACACCACTAACAATGGATCTCGCCCTCGAGATCCACCTCGTGGTACCGGAAAAGAAGGTCGGCGATCTGAATCTTCTCGCTTCAGGTAGATTCTCGCGACACCACTAACAAGAGGTCATTGTCCGTGGTCGTCGAGAAAACACTCCAGGAACAAAGGACGAAGGTAAAGGTATCTAGAGATAAGGCCACCTTTAACTTCTGTGGACGGAGCGAAATTGCTTGATCCACCGATTCAATATACAAAAGCGAATGATAAGAGTAGTGGTATGGTCGCGACTCCATCCCGCACTCATATCATTACTCCGTACATGAATAGCAGAATTATGCAACCAACTCTCAGAATCAGACTGTAGACCTCGACAAGCGAGGTGCAGAACAAAGGAGTGATGCATACTCTGCATCAGATCTGGCATAAATGATGTCGTCGCGTCGGAAAACACCGGAAGGCACAAACAAGGAACAAAGAGAAGTCCAACAGATGAAGGATTCCTCAGATAGCATGAAGACCGGATGTAGAAGCACCGTTACCAAAGAAGGAAGCGAAACCCTGAAGGTACGACGGAAAACCCAACCACGAGAATTCCTGGACTCGAAGAGAAGATAAGAGAGTAGATTCAAAACACGCAGAGGTAAGAGGAGAACAATAGAGGGGTAAGGAGTAAAATCAGACCTAATCAGATCTATCCAACCGTTTTGCAAAATAGTTTTGACACTCTAGATCGTCCGTTAGCTAGGTTATCCTACAGGCTGGACTTGTGGGGTATCGTAACTGCTGAGCTCTGATACCACTCTGTAACACCCTCAAATCAGCTCTATGCAAGTTTTAGCGCTTACTGCCAAACCCACATAGAAACGATTCAAGGACACCCACCAGGCACTTTCGTGCGGGTGGAAAACAAAGTAATACCATTACACAACAGTCCTTGATGGGACCCACAGAGCAGATATATATACAACACGACTCCACAAGTCAAGAATACAGATATACAATACAAAGATCCAAATCACCTTGAAAACGATAGAGCGTCCGACTACGGACAAGATGCAAATGGGGCTAAGAGCCCTGAAGAATAACCAATGGCGTCCATAACCCTGCCCAGGCCAAGCCGGAAGGGTAACCCTACTAACGACGTCGATCTCAAACCTGCTAAAACAAAAGGGGTGCCGACAAAGGGTAAAGGAAAAAGAGGAGCGTCAGTACTGAGGCCAGTACACGGCGAGGCTAGAATTCAGCGGCTCTCGCCTACATAGGTATGGTGGGCTGAAGCGGCAGCGCAGCGACACTAGACAACCTATAGAGACTCGATACAACTGGCGGTTATCAGAGAGGGATAAGAAGCCCTATTCGGAACCAACCTGAAGCTAACACCAAACAAACCCATCCTGGTATTTCCCCCTCGAGACCAAACGAGGAAGTCGGACCAAAGAACTCACACTGTTGGCAATTTTACTCATTCCATTATAGTTGCAGCAATTACTAACCAGATATAGATAGCATGAGTCATCCTGAAGCATAAGTAGTAGGAAGTTTTAATTAATCGTTCCGTTGTAGTTGGAACATTTACTAGCCAGATATCTTTGTCCTGAGAAATCCCAAAACCCAGCGGTTGTTGGCACTTTTATCACATTCCATTGGAGTTGCAATACTTACTAGGCAGGTATAGCAAAACAATCCAGGTCCACCAGTGGTTGGCATTTTTAATATCCGTTCCGTTTTAGTGAAGCTGATTACTAGTCAGATATATTAAGTCAAATTTATAGAACTACTTTAGTTATGCTTGTCTATGATCGAGATACTGTGCTCCAAGTCGTCCATAACCGCGGACACGGCTTTTAGAAAGTTTTACCCTGCAGGGGTGCACAAATAGCAACACACACTCGATCAACCTCGGAAAAACCAACTCAAAACCCAACGAGGCATTCACGACAAAGCGATCACAGGATTCATCAATATTTCAGGGGGCAACCCCACTAAGCTACCCGCAACGAAGTTGGCCGGCTCCGGAACGGACCCAGAGTTTGTGTGGACGGCTATAAACGACAGGGAACCTGAAAGTGTGACTGGGCTTGTCGATACAGCGAAAACGTGTCACGATCCTAAAAAGTACAGGTGCTCCACGCACAATCTTAAATAACGCAGTAAAGCATGGCATAGGTACAGGATAATAATAAAGCCCCAAACTACTTTGTGGCCCCAAGAAATAGAAATGAATCAAGCTCTGGCTCAGGGGGGTCCATAAGGCCTCCCGGATGTGGATAGTGCGAAAAAATCAAGGAACAGGTATCAAGTACTCGGGGTCCTACAGGACACAAGTGAGCGTGGAAGAACCAAATAACATCTATTTCCCACCGATGCCTCTGCATTAGTTATATCTAGCATTTTATTAGTTGTATTTAAAGTCATGATCATATCCACCATAAACATCTCCACCAATAAACATCTCCACCATTCCAACAACTGTGGTACTCGACAACACGAGATCGCACCTGAGCAAGCAACTACGACTCGCAAGGCCAGCTATCGACCAAACAACAGGTATTAGGAGGTGTCCATGGCAATATAGAGGCTGCACGGGATATAACTGGTGCACCGAAACTAAAGCATCATGACACGGATAGCAATAGATCAACAGGAGGAAATAAAGACTATAAATGCAAAATAGGTAGAAGGGGAAGAGATGCTCGCCTAGGAAACACTATCGACGGTTCATATCAGGAGAACTTGTCGATACTCGCATCAACTCATCGGCCTAATCCACGAAGACACAAACACTAGCAGAAACACCGGATGCAATATTTAATACTACGGCAGAAGATCCGGCATGATTATGATATGATGCAGATGTGGTGCAACTAGGCCATATTAAGCGGAAACGGGGTCCCGACAATTAATTAGATGGTTCAAGTTGTTTAGCTACCCCGCAATTTAAATGTTGTCTTAACATGGAAAAACATGGTATCGGTTCGCTACAACAATTTAAATGGAGTCCGGAATAAGACAACAATATCCCACATATAGACTCCATATTTAATCATGCGGTGAACCGGCATAATGCCCCATACCCACGAACATGTTTGCAAGCATGATCAATTTATATGCAATGGATTTTATATATAGCATTTGTAAAATAGGGATGGATAGGAGTGACACATTAGAGGGTTCGGCGATCTTGGGGTTCGACGTGGTTCAAGTTTGGTCTTGCCGGGATCGGTCTTCGGACAACGAAAGTAGAGCTTGATGTTCCGGGAAGGAGGACTTGCTTTGGCGTCGGAGGATTATCGAACCCGCCCTGGTCGGTGTCCCTCTTGTCGTCGCGAAGATCTTGTCGGGTCCGCGTACCGGGTCGGTCTTGGCGTCCGGGGAGAAGAACTTGGCGTTCTCGAGGAAGTACTTGGCGTATCCGGGATGGAGAGCTTGCCGTTCCGTGGCGATCTAGGCGGTCTTCGGATCACCGGGATCGGGCTTCGGGGTCTCGGCGTCCCTGAAGAAGATCATGTCGTACCGGCGTCTTTGGTTCCAAGCTGGTGTGCTCAGGGACCTGACTTTGATGCTCCATGTTGAACTGGAATGGGCGTCGGTGGTTCTTTGAAGGACCTTAGCAGCGACACGATGTACCAGAGGGGTTGCAGATCTCCTGGGTGCACCGTTGTCAGATCGGTCTCGTCGGCTCCATCTAGACGACATCATTTCTATCTCGGTGTAGGCCATGTTAATCTCACAAACACGCACACATGTAGGGGTACTCGCAGGGACCTGACGAGCTTGGCAGCAGAACTTGTACTGGCGGTGGGGCGCAGACGCGAGCGGCGCTGCAAGGGCTCGAGGAAGGTGGCATGAAGGGCAAAGCAGAGGAGGCTGGCTTCATGGCGCGGAGGGGCGGCCTGCGGTGGAGCTCGCTGCAGATCATGGACGGAGAGGGAGGAGTGAGAGGAGGGGCGACGCACGCGGGACCTGCGGCGCGAGGAGGAGAGGCGGGCGACCTCTCGACAGTGGAGTCGGGGAGACGCGGTGGAGGGCGTCACCGGCGCAGGGAGGCAGGGAGGTTGAGGAGGCACTGATTGAGGCGGGTTGAACTCGGAGAGGAGGAGCGCGTCGGCGGGGCGGTTGCTGGCGGCGGGGATGACGGCAGGGCAGAGCTCCGGTCGGCAAGCTCAGGAGGCCCGGCGGAGAGGGCCACGGCGCGGCTGCGAGGGGTTGGAGGAGACGACGAGGAAGGCTGGCGGCGCGAGGAAGGCCAGCGACGGGCGGCGCGGAGCTTGGCGGCGGCAGCGACCCGTCGGTGAGGGGAGGGCCCGAGTGCGGTGGGGCGCACGGGGGTGCTGTGGAAGGAAGAGGAGGACGGGGTCGGCGATGCGGGAGACCGAGCGGTGGCAGCGGCTTGCCGGCATGGGGCTGGCGCCCGGCGGAGGCGAGGTGGCCGATGCGGTGGCGGATGGGGATCTGGCGGCGACCGACGAGGAAGGGAGAGAAGCGGGGCGCGGGGTGCGTCGGGTGGTGGTGGGGCCCGGGCGTGGGGATCGGGGCTGGTGTCGGGCAGGGAGACGTGGGGGACACGTCCAGGTGGTGGGCGAGTGCAGGCGGCGTGGGGAAACGTGCGCGGGCGGGAAAACTGTCGGCGGCAGGTGGAGCGGATGGGCGCGTCTGTCCCTCCTTGGAGGTGGGGCCAGGCAGGTGGCGGTGGGGTGGGCCGGGTTTGGCCAGGGTGACGGGGTGGGTCAGATGGGGCTGGGGTGAGGTGTAGGGAAAAAGGGTGGGCTGGTGAGGTGGCGACCGGTGATTGGCTGGGGTGAGGTGGCTGGATATGGGTAGATTAGGTTTAGGTAGGAAAAGATTTGGGGTAGCTCTGGTTTTTGTACTGGGGGTGGCCGACTGGGTCGGATCGGCCCGGTACGGCTGCCCCCTAAAAATAAAGTAAAAATTTTAATATTTAAAACAGGGCTTTTGAAATCCGTTGGTAGACAAAACAAAATATTCCGGACAGACCCGGGTTTTATAGTTTGAATAAAAGACGGGCCGTTTAGAATACAAAAATAGGCTTTTCGAAAATAGTTTAGACAAAACAAATGGTCGATGATGTCGATGCTCAAATGTAAGGTGGCATGATGACATGAGCATGCGGTCATGATGATGCAATGCACAAAAACAACGCGATTTTCTAGTAGTGGTTTTGCGGGATGCCACAGTACCTTAGAGATTTCTGTCACTTCCCCAAGTTACCAGAGGCATGAACCCACTATCGAGCATAAATATTAACTCTTGGAGTTTCTAGCATCTACTTGGCCAAGATAGCTACTAACAACGGAAAGCATGCAAGATCACAAATAACAAAGACATGATAGAATCAATAATCAATCTGAAATAGCATCTCAATATCCATCGGATCCCCGCAAACACAACATGTAGAATTACAAATAGATGATCTTGATCATGAACGGAGCTCACAAGATCTAGACATGAAAGCACAAAGGAGGAGAACCAGCCATCTAGCTACTACATGGATCTGTAGTCCAAGTATGAACTGCTCACGCATCACAACGGAGACTTCCATGGTGATGAAGAAGGCCTCCAGGGTGAATTCCCCTCTCCGGCAGGGTGCCGGGAAGAGCTTCAGATCCCTCCCGATCTAGGGATGGAGATGATGGCGGCTACAGACTCTTTCATGGATTTTTTTATCGGGTACTTAGGGTTTTCGTCCCGAGGGCATCTTATAGGCGGAAGGAGAGGCCTAGGGGGTGCTGGGGTCGGCCAGACCACCCCCTGGCGCGGGCCAGGCCTGGCCGCGCGGCCAGGTTGTGTGGCCGGCCCCCAACTCTTCTCCGTCTCGTATTCTGGCATCTGATAACTTCCGGAAAAATAGGCACTTTGGCTTTTGTCCCGTCCAATTCCGAGAATATTCATTTTCTAACTTTCCTGGAACCAAAAACAACAGAAAACAGGCAGCTGGCACTGTGGCTCTTGTTAATAGGTTAGTCCAAGAAATCATATGAAAAGTACTCCAAAGTGTGGAAAAAACACAAGAAAGTGGATAAAACCAAGCATGGAACATCAAAAATTATAGATACATTTGTAATGTATCAACATCCCCAAGCTTAACTCGTACTCGTCCTTGAGTAGGTAAGTGATAAAAAGAAAGAATAATTTTTGAGGTGACATGCACCATCAAAGACTTGATCAAAGTATTTGTAAAACATTCAAAGCTGGGATCATAGTACTTCAATCATAACATGAAAGACAAGGTTCTAGCAATAAGACAAAGAAAGTATGATGCAACATGAAAGGGCACAAACAAAAGATTCATGAATAACAATGCTTTGTAAGATGTTTGTTTGTTTCACATAAAGAAAACATAGCATAATAGTATTCAGTTTGTCCCTCATAGAGTAGAAAATATAAATGCATAGGACACCTTCAAAGTTCATAAGAGTGACTAGATACAAATAGTTTAAAACAAGCAATATCAAGTTATGCATCAATCAACTAGTCTTGGGACAATGCACATAGAACTAAGAATGGCCACTATGCTCTCAAAGCAGGTGCATAAAGGTAGAAGGTGGAGACTCAATATAATAGTGGAAGAAAGGCCTTCATAGAAGGAAGTAGGGATTCAAGTCTCATAAAGATCTTCCAAAAATTATGGTACTTATAGGTTTCAGCTCTCATTGCCCCTATCATAAGCATCTTGAAGTCATTAAGGTTAAAGTGAACAAACTATGGTGTACATGCTTGACGAAGTATAAGTTAGAAATCTTATGTCCCTTGTATACGAGGGCCGCTCCTCATGCTACTCAAGTTTAGTGACCGGTAAGTTCTTGTCATTGTAAGTACATGTGTATCATAGAGAACCGCCAACGGGGTACCCCTTGCCCGTGATACGGAAGAATCCCCATATCAAAATGACAAGGCAAGCAGACAACTGGCACCTCAGCAATCTTCTTATTTACCATGGGAATATGGTGCTTTTTTCTCTCTTTCCTCTTTTCATAATCTCATTTTTTTTCTCCTTTTCTCTTTTTTTCTCAATATAGGACTCTTTTTTATATAAGAAGAATGCTTCATAGACAGCTCATTATGGTTACGCTATAGGTTTCCACCATGTCAGCATGGATTAGACAAGCGGCCCAGGCGTTTCTCTAACACATATACATAACTACATGGACTTACAAGCTCCCATTTCATTTCACAACCACAACATCCATATACAAAAGAGCATGATATCAACTAGGTACAAAGTACCAAGTGCAATGTTGAAAGCGTTCCCATTGACAGCATGGTACTGCTAATTCCCAAAAAATAATTGCAAGCATATACAACATAGACGACACAATGGTTCAAGTTTATTAAGGGTAAGAAAATTAAAGTGTGCCATCAAGTTCGTAAGAGCTTTAATCACTAGTTTTCTCATAACAAGTTTAATTTGGAAGGTAAACAAAAGCATGAATATACTTGGAATAGCATAAGCTAGTAGGTAGGTATGGTGGACTCTTTGGAATAACTTGGTTTAGGGAGTTGGATGCATGAGTGGAACTCATACTTGGTTGTGGAGGCTAGCAAAAGACCGAGAGCGACAAACTAAGAGAGCAATAATGGCCATAATCATGTAGAGCGACAAAACATCATTGATCAAAGCATGAAGTGATACTACAAGTTGAAAACTAAAGGATCATAAAGGATATGGTGACTTGAGATAGTCATAATATGGTGTGAGCATGGACCAAGTCAATCCAAATAAAGCATCAAAGGAGAATACCACTATACTATGCTTTAATATGCTAAAACAACGCATGATTCATCCAAGGCACATTAAGAAATATCAATTGTTTATAACAATTCATGCTCCAGCAAAGAATACTAAGCATAAATCCAAAACAATATCAAGCATGGCATGACAAAGCATAGGCCACAGTCAAAAACAAGCTCTTTTTACCACATAAGTATGAACTTTCCTACTCTTTTCCAATCCAAACCAAACTATTTGCAAACCAATGTAGGAAAGAGGGGGTCCAACCAATTTATTTAGCAAACTAAGAAAACCAAAGCAAACAAAAAACCAAAACAAAAAAGAAGACGCTCCAAGAACAACACGACCGTGCATGAAACAATAAAAATGAATCGTTTGGAAGAAACCTGGGATTTTTATTGATGAAGAAGGGGATGCCTTGGGAATCCCCAAGCTTTGACGCTTGTAGACATGCATGGCATCCCCAAGCTTGAGCTTTAGTCCATCCTTCATCTCATTACTCATTCCTTCCATACACCTGAAATTTTTCCTTCATACAAAACTTCACACAATCTTTATTAGCAACATTAGTGCACTTAAGATAATAAGTCTTAAGGTTCAGTTACAACACCAAATAAACTTCCATTAGAACACTAGCTACTGTAGCACTTCCGCCAAAAAGCTCAATTCCTCAAAAGAACTCTAAAAGAAATCAACAAGAAGCAAATGCAGAAAATGGCAGAAATCTGTCAAAACATAAAGAAGAATTTTTTCGAAGACCTTCTGTTGCTCAAATCAAAAAGTGCTGAACTAACAAAAATTAGATAACAACCTGGGGCAGAAGAAAAAAAATTCACGCCTCAAAAAGAAGTTCAGAGATTTGACACGAAATTTTATGGTGAAGCACAGAAATCTGTTTCGGGACAGGAACTTTCCCAACCATTACTTCTCTCTCATTAGAGGTTACTCTTCGCACAAAAAGCAAATAAAAAGGATAAGGAGCGGTTATTACTGAAGTTATAACTTCCAAGACTCATCTAAAACTTTTGGGTGATCTCCCAATAAGTACTTTTCTTTAACGCCTTTAAGTTAGGCATAAGAAGCAAGAAAGAATCAAGTGTTCTCAAATGAAGAATCATTAAGACCAAATTTTGTTTTCATAGGAAAAGCAAAATAAATCTTCTCTCTCTTCTTAGGGAAGTGTTCTATACCTTTCTTAGTGGGAGTTGATGTTTAATGGTGCCTTCTTTCATATCAATAATGGCACCAACAGTTCTAAGAAAAGGTCTTCCCAAAGTAATAGGACAAGAAGCATTGCATTCAACATCCAAAACATAGAAATCAACGGGGACATAGGAATTGTTAACCATAATAAGAACATCATTAAGACTCCCCATGAGTTTCTTTTTAGCATTATCATCAAGTGGGACATTCAAATAACAATCTTCAAGTGGAGGCAAATCAAGCATATCATAAATCCTTCTAGGCATAATAGAAACACTACTATCAAGATCACATAAATCTTTGAAATCAAAGTCATTCACTTTCATATTAATGATGGGTTCCCAACCATCTTCTTGTTTTATAGGAATAGAAGCTTTATGTTTCATCTTTTCTTCTTTAATCTTTATGAGAGCATCAGTAATGTGTTTTGTAAAGGCCATGCTCATAGCACTAGCATTAGGACTTTTAGCAAGCTTTTGTAGGAACTTAATAACTTCAAAGATATTGCAACCATCAAGATCAAAATCAAATTTATCATCTAGAGTAGCAGAACTATTACTAGCCTCAACACTAGTGGTGGTAATAGTAGAAACACTAATGTTTCTAGCAATTTCATCTTCTCTTTCCCACTTAGCATGTAATTCAGCTAATAGTCTAACATTTTCATCAATTCTTACTTGTATGGCATTAGTAGCTGCAAAGGGATCATCATTAGTTTCAGGTTTAGCAGCCATTTTATTCAAAGAAGATTGAGCTTCAGCCAAAGATGCTATATTTCTTTCAGCATTAGAGAGTTTTTCCTCAATAGTTTTATTGAAAGCAGTTTGTTTACTAATAAAGTCTTTAAGCATAACTTCAGGTTTAGAGGGAGCACTCCTATTATTGTTGTAGGAATTTTCATAAGCATTACCATTGTTGGGAGGATATGGCTTATAATTGTTGTTACCAAAATTACTTCGATAAGCATTATTGCCAAAATTGTTATTTCTTATGAAGTTCACATTAACTTGCTCTTCTTGAGCAACCAAAGAGGCTAAAGGAACATTATTTGGATCAATATGGGCTTTCCCATTAACAAGCATAGACATAATAACATCAATCTTATCACTCAAGGAGGAGGTTTCCTCAACAGAATTTACCTTCCTACCTTGTGGAGCTCTCTCAGTATGCCATTCACAATAATTAACCATCATATTGTCCAGAAGTTTTATTGCAGCACCCAAAGTAATGGTCATAAAGGTACCTCCAGCAGTAGAATCCAATAGGTTCCTTGAAGAATAGTTCAATCCTGCATAAAAAGTTTGGATAATCATCCAAGCAGTCAGTAAATGAGTGGGGCAATTCTTAACCAAAGATTTCATTCTTTCCCAAGCTTGAGCAACATGTTCATTATCAGATTGTTTAAACTTCATTATTTCACTTCTCATAGGTATAATCTTAGCAGGTGGATAGTATTTTCCAATGAAAGCATCTTTGCACTTAGTCCAAGAATCAATACTATTCCTAGTTAAGGAATTCAGCCATTCTTTAGCTTTTCCTCTCAAAGAGAAAGGAAACAATTTCAGCTTAATAATATCACCATCTACATCCCTATGCTTTTGCATCTCACAAAGTTCAACAAAGTTATTTAGATGGGCAGCAGCATCTTCATTACCAATACCAGAAAATTGTTCTCTCATAACAAGATTGAGCAAAGCAAGTTTTATCTCAAAGAAAGTATCTCCAGGCACAGGTGGAGCAATAGGTGTGCTCATAAAATCATTGTTGTTGGTTCTTGTGTTTTCAAGAGTAGTCATTTTTTTGGGTTTTCAAATAACAAAGCAAACTAGTAAAACTATTTTTTTTGTGTGTTTTTGATAACAAAGCAAAAAATAATAACAAAGTAAAGATATTGGTTATGAGGGACTCCCCTTGTGAAGATGTCCTTGACTCCCCGGCAACGGCGCCAGAAAAATGCTAGATGGCTCAGTGTTGATGTAGAGCTCGTTGGGAACCCCAAGAGGAAGGTATGATGAGCACATCAGCAAGTTTCCCTCAGTTATGAAACCAAGGTTTAATCGAACCAGTAGGAGCAAGGAAACACCCCAAAGGTGTTGCTAGCTGAGCCTTGGCAGGGCGCACTACCGGTGCTAGTAGCAACATGGAGACCTGCACAACACAACCACAGAACTTTGTCCCCAACTTGCGATGAGGTTGTCAATCTCACCGGTTTTGCTGAAAACAAAGGATTAAACGTATCGAATGGAAGGAAGTAAAAGTTTGCAGAAAGTAAACACAAAGTAGTAAAAAGTTTATAGATTGTATGTAAAGAAAAGGACCGGGATCCATAGTTCACTAGAGGTGGCTCTCCTTAAGATAGATAACATGCTGGGTGAACAAATTACAATGGGGCAATTGACAAACATCGAGAAAGCAATACATGCATATACTAATCATCTTGACTCCTTTGAGATTTGATTGGGCATTACAATATTATACATAGACCGCCATGCAACTGCATATATGACTAATAATCCACCTTCAGGTTATCATCCGAACCCCCTCTAGTATTAAGTTACAAGCTGTTGGGGGGATACCCCCGGGTAGGGTCACGCCGAGGTATAAAGGCCGAGTTAGCCGAGGTTCGGCAAGGCCAAAGCAGATGCTGGCCGGGTCACCTCAAGGCAGGCCGAATCACGGGGTAACCCGGACCAGGGGGCATTCGCCTAACTAAGTCCCCACCGACTTAAGCAGTAAGTCGGAAGTGCATGTTTTACTTATATGCAGGAACATGTGTGGCCAGATCAACTATGATCCGGGTCACGCCTGGCTTCTAGGAGAAGGAAGGAATCTAGCTGGTCAAAAGAAGCCCCGGTACGCACTACCTGAGTGAAGCAAGCAAGGACAGGACCACCGGGGCGTGGCCGACAAGGGTGACGACGCCCATGTCGGCTGACGCGGGCGCCGCAGAGGCTCACGTAGCAAAAGCATGTGTGACGCGGGGGAAAAGCACCCCGGTCGGTTTACTACTTTGGGGGGAAGCATATTCTTAGGAATATGCTTCCACGTATGCCCTAGGGAGAGACCGAGCTCCCTCTATAAAAGAGGGGCTAGGGTTTCAGTAGAGGGGGTCGGTTTTTCTACTATTCTGGTTTGGCTAGGGTTTTGGGTGTGATCTGTGGGTGAGAGTAAGAGAGCTCCTTCTTCCTCCTCTCTCCAATACAGCTCTAGGACCGCTTGTAATCTTGGTAACTAAGAAATACAAAGAACTGTGTGGAGAATCACTTCACTATCCCTCCCTGGATTCCCCTAGCGTGTATTAGTCCCCACCTTTAGCCTATCCATGGCATCTGCCGTGACACCACCACGACAGTTGGCGCCCACCGTGGGGCTAGCGGCGCTATCAGGGGTCAAGATCCGGACAGGAAACATCATCGGCACCGGCGAACGCATCGTCTCCGGGCTCGTTCAGCGCTTTGGAGCGCTGGATTTCGTCAGCGACAACGCTGGCTCCTTCGGCACGCGCCCTCTTCCGCACAATGGCCTCTTCGTCAGGCTTGGCGCGCACAAGGTCTATGTTGCTATTGACGTGTCGTGCGTTCATCCGCGTCACGTCGTCGAGGCGGGGGAGCCACCCCTCACCATGGTTCCCGGAACGCGTATCGCTCGCTCCCAGGACCATGCAGAGGTGATGATGACTGCGCCTGGTGCAGGCACGAGCAAGGATCCGACGCCAGATCCGGAGGTAACACCTAAGGTGCCGAGGAAAGGTAGAGGTCCTCCACTTGAGAGGCCAGAAAACGTGTTGAGGGAAGCAATGGACAGCTTGGAAAATCCTGTAGTAGCAGCGGTAGATCCGGCTCGAGCTTAGGCCGAGCTGGAAGAAACTAGGCAGGAAATACTAGAGGGCGCAAAAAAGATAGCCACGGCACAGCAGTCGTTGAATATGACGTTGCGTGAGTACACAAAGGCGAAAAAGGTTAGCGCTGTAAAACGAAGGGAAGAAATCTCATGAGTGAGATGAACAGAGAGGGTGATATTGGAATTGAGGAATCAGAAAACTGTTTGTCCGTGGGGCTGCCGAAGTATAGTACCCCGGCAAAGAACCTCAGAGCAGCTGATGCAGCTGCATCCGAGTTAGAGGGTCTGACGGGTGAAGCCCGTCAAAGACAACAGGATAGGGTTAATGAGCTGGTTTGGATCGCGAACAGGCAAAACGAGGAACTGCTCAGAGCTAACCCAGAGAGAGCTGGAGCCTCCAAGATCGTCCATTCGGCGGTGGGTAACCCGGAGAAATCCGCTGGAGCCGCATCGTCTCCTCATGGTGGTCCAAGGAGAGAAGAGGTAGTAACCTCAGCCAGACGGAACAAACAGATCGTCCCGTATGACCCAACGCGGGCAGGGAAAGGAAAAGAGGCTCAGAAAAACGATGATCGACGAAGTGTGAGCCGAGGTGAAGCTGGCCGAGGTAACCGCGACCAAGGTAATGCCGGTCAAGGGAACATTGTCAACGGCAATGCCGGACAGCAAAACTCGGCTGGAGCAAGACAACCGCAGCAGCGGAATATACCAAGGCAAGAGCAAAGTGCCGACCGAGGTATGCAACAGAAAGGCGCTCCACGAGAGCAAGACAGGTATAATGATGGAGACTCGAAAATGGCAAACGCGGGATACCCAAGGCCGGACTATCATGTGATAGGGTCAAGGCTGGGAAGCAGGGATTTGATGCCGGATGATGCCAGGTTGAAACTGGATCGACTGTATAGGTCGGAACAAATTGAATGCCAAGGTCCACCGGGTCCAGCATGTTTTGGACCCCGGATCATGAAGGAGCCACCAGTACCGAACTTCCAGCTACCCAGGGGCACGAAGACGTATGACGACACTACAAAGCCGGAGGATTGGCTGATAAATTATGCCACAGCTGTGAAAATTGCGACTGGCAACCTGAGATGGGCTGTACGATATGTACCCCAGATGTTGGAAGGACCGGCAAGGGTATGGCTGAACAATTTGCCACCGGGAAGCATCAACTGCTGGATAGATTTCGAGGAAATGTTCATCAGCAATTTTTCGAGTACGTATTAGAGGCCAAATAGGCCACAGACCCTAGCTATGTGCAAACAAAGGCCAAATGAGACGGACCGGGAGTTCTTAACCCGGTGGTGCACTGTGAGAAACTCGTGTGAGGGCGTGATAGAATCACAGGCCATAGCATGGTTTGCACAAGGGTGCAAGTATGCAAGCGAGCTGTGGCAGAAGTTGCAAGGGAAAATGCCAACTACGTTGGCAGAGATGATCCGGATTGTAGATTCGTATGCCTTGGGTGATCCGACTCAACCTAGGCTCGTATCAAACGAGTCAAATGATGAGTACTATCAGAGAGATGGGGCCAGATCATCCCGGAGGAATGAGTACAGAGGAAAAAGGAGAGATGATAGACCGGATCATAGATACGGTTCGCACCAAGTTGCAGTTGTGAATCAAGATCAGCCCAGAGCGGGGGGCAGTCAATGCCAAAAAACTGGAGGGCAGTGGACTCCGAGAAACGATGGCAAGAAGACTTGGACACCAGAGCAAAAGAAGCAGTGGCAAGAAAGGAAAGACCGTCCGAGGTATACTTATGAGTCGATGTTGGACCAGCCGTGTAAGTTTCATACGCCAAATCCGAACAACCCAGCTGGTCATACGACGAGGCAATGTGAGTGAATGCGCAAGATTGAACAAGGTGGTTCGGGGAATGCTCAGACACCCCGGAATGATCAGCCTCGGCAGGAGTTACCCCGACAGCAATTGCTCTCCGGAGCAAACACGCAACAGCTAATGTTGCCTCCCCCTCCGCCGAGGTATGATAACAATGAGAGAAGGGATGCAGTGCATCAAGTAGAAAATCAGCATCAGCCAGATCAGAGATACCCCGGAAATGAGGGGAGAAACGAGTACAGAGAGCACCATCAGAGCTATTGTGTGTTCACCACAGAGGAAACAGATAGAAAGAGCTTGTAGCGTAGGCATATGGAGGTGAATGCAGTAATGCCCGCAGTGACGAGGTACATGCCTTGGTCCGATCAGGAAATCACCTGGAGCATTAGGGTCATCCCAAGCTCATGCCAAGCCCTGGTTCGTATGCGTTGGTGCTGGATCCAACACTCATTGGACCTAGCATTGACGTAAGGTTCTCAATGGTGTTGATCGACAATGGCAGTAGCATTAACATCATGTATGCGGACACAATGCGCAAGTTGGGTATCTCAAAGAACATGCTGCAGGCCACGAGGACAACGTTCCATGGTATTGTGCCCTACATTTCTTGTGAGCCCATAGGCAAGGTCCGGGTTGACGTCTTGTTCGGCACAAGGGATAACTGCCGAACCGAGAATTTGGAGTTCGAGGTGGTAAACTTGGAAAGTGTGTACCACGCATTACTCGGAAGGCCAGCCCTGAACAAGTTCATGGCAAGCTGTCACGTTAGCTACTTGAAGATGAAGTTGCCCGGACCAAACGGGGTGATTACCATTGCAGGGTATTTCCGACGTTCCATGGAGTGTGCGTCAGCTGGGTCAAACTTAGCCGAGTCACTTGTGATTGCGCAAGAAAAAAGGAAAATTCAAGAGGTGGCGGCATTGGCTCATTCCGCGCAACAGTATATGCCGGCGCTGAGTAACCCGCATGGAAGTGTCTCCTTCCAGGCCACGAAAGATACCAAGAAGGTTCCTGTGGATGACATGTTCCCTGAGCGCACCGTAACAATTGGTGCCGGGTTAAGTGATAAATAGGAAAGCGAGCTCGTCAGCTTCCTCCGTGAGAATCGGGACATTTTTGCTTGGTCCACGCAGGACTTGCAAGGTGTTCCGAGGGAGTTGGCCGAGCACTCTTTAAATGTGAGACCCGGAGCTAAGCCGGTGAAGCAACCACTCTGCCGCTTCGCCGAAGATAGGAGGAAAGTCATTGGGGATGAGATAGCTCGGTTGCTAGCTGCAGGATTTATCATGGAAGTTCTTTACCCGGATTGGCTGTCTAATCCGGTGCTGGTGGAAAAGAAGAAGGATGATCCGAACGTGGTAGTGGTTTGGCGGATGTGTATTGATTACACGAACCTGAACAAGGCGTGTCCAAAAGATCCATTTCCACTGCCAAGAATAGATCAGGTCATAGACTCAACTGTTGGATGTGAATTGTTGTCATTCATTGATGCATATTCTGGTTTCCACCAGATACCTCTGAATCCGGATGATCAAATAAAGACTGCATTTATTACCCCGTATGGGGCTTATTGCTATCGCACCATGGCGTTTGGTTTACGTAATGCAAGGGCAACGTACCAAAGATGTATGCAAAAATGTTTGCACGACCAAATAGGTCAAAATGTACAAGTGTACGTGGATGATGTGGTTATCAAGACCAAGGAAAGCCAAACGCTCCTTGACGATATCAGGCAAACGTTTGCGAATCTAAGGAGGTTCCGGATGAAACTTAACCCGGAAAAATGCACTGTCGGTGTCCCGGCTGGCAAATTGCTTGGTTTTCTTGTTTCCAGCCGAGGTATCGAGGTCAATCCAACCAAAATCCGGGCCATCGAACGAATGGAACTGCTGAAGTGTCTTAACGATGTCCAGAAGTTCACAGGTTGCCTGGCCTCGTTAAGTCGGTTGGGAGAGAAGGCATTGCCTCTTTACCAACTCATGAAAAAGTCGGATAAGTTCGTTTGGACGCCACCGGCTGATGAAGCCTTTACCCACCTGAAGAAGATGTTAGCCACAGCACCAGTGCTAGCCTCACCACTATCAAAGGAGCCAATGTTGCTCTATATAGCCGCAACCAACCGAGTTGTAAGTGCAGTGATAGTGGTGGAGCGCGACGAGGAAGGTAAGTCAGTGCAAAGACTAGTGTATTACTTGAGCGAGGTGCTATCAGCCTCAAAGCAGAACTATCCACACTATCAAAAGGTGCCATATGGCGTGTACATGGCCGCCAAGAAACTGAAGCACTACTTTGAGGAGCACCCTATTCGGGTCATTTGTGAGGCCCCCATATCCGAGATAAGGAGTAACAAGGATGCGAGCGGCAGAATTGCAAAATGGGCAATTGAGCTGTGGCGGACTTTTTCGTGGATTGGGCCAAGGTGCAATACAAACCGCCACTCCCAGATCCGAACTATTGGCGAATGCACTTCGACGGATCAAAAACCAAAACCGGGCTAGGTGCCGGAGTTGTACTCACGTCGCCAAAAAAGGACCAGTTGAAATATGTGCTGCAGATCCATTTCACGGCATCGAACAATGTCGCTGAGTATGAAGCACTTGTGCATGGGCTCAAGGTAGCAAAAGAGATTGGGATACGTAGGATTATATGCTTTGGCCACTCGGATTTGGTGGTGCAGCAAGTGTCGGGAGTGTGGGACCCCCTTGATCCAACATGGCACTGTATAGATTTCATGTGCAGGAGATATCTGGTTACTTTGAGGGATGTGAATTTCACCATGTACCCCGGTTGGAAAATGAGGCTGCCGACATGCTGTCGAAGCTCGGGTCAGCCCGACAAGCAATTCCACCGGGTGTAGCATTAGAGCACCTCAGGAAACCATCCATCAAGCCCTCCCCATGAACCGACTCGATCTATGTCCCAGAGGACACGGAATCCGGAGCTGTGCCCATGGAAATTGACATGGGAAGTGGTGTGCGAAACCCGAGGACTGCCTCGGCAAACCCGGGGACTGCTTCGGTAAACCCGGGGACTGCTTCGCACGACCCGGGGACTGCTCAGCGTGGTCCGGTTGAAGTTATGCCGATGGATCAAATGGATATTGATGAGGATGTGTTCCCTATGCGAGCAATACCGGCTTGGGAACTACCTATATTTTAGTTCCTGAAAGATGGAACGTTACCCACTGAGGAAGTGCTGTCCAGGCAAACACAGAGGAGGGCAAAGGCTTACACGATCATCAATTCCGAACTATACAAAAGGAGTGTGACCAATGTCCTCCAGAGATGTGTTGACCCGACAGAAGGGCTTGACATCCTCCGAGATATACATCAGGGGGAATGCGGGCATCATGCCTCATCCCGAGCCTTGGTAGCAAAAGGTTTCCGGCACGGATTCTACTGGCCAAATGCCTTAGAGCAAGCGGAAGATCTGGTGAGAAAATGTAATGGTTGTCAGAGGTACGCTACCAAGACACATATGCCAATGTCGGAACTCAAGACCATACCAATTACTTGGCCATTTTCCGTATGGTGCTTGGATATGGTTGGCCCGTTCAAACCAGCAAGGGGAAATATGACTCACATTCTGGTAATGGTGGACAAGTTTAACAAGTGGATTGAAGTAAAGCCTATAAGAAAATGTGATGGAGCTACGGCCGTAACGTTTCTCAAAGATATCATCTTGAGGTACGGTTATCCTCACAGTATCATAACTGACAATGGCACAAATTTTGCGGAAGGAGCATTTGCGCGTTTCTGCCGGGATAAGAAGATCCGGCTGGATGTAGCCTCGGTTGCCCACCCCGCATTGAACGGACAAGTGGAAAGATCCAACGGATTAGTATTATCCGGGATAAAACCCCGACTCATTGAGCCGCTGCAAAGATCAGCAGGGTGCTGGATAGAAGAACTACCAGCGGTACTGTGGAGTTTAAGAACAACTCCGAATCGATCAACAGGCTATACGCCGTTTTTTCTGGTATATGGGGCAGAAGCTGTATTACCAGCCGACATAGAGCATGATTCGCCTAGGGTCACCCAATACACAGAAGCCGAAGTGCAAGAAGCCCGACAAAATGATGTTGATCTGCTGGAAGAAGCGAGAGAACTGGCATTGTCCAGATCCGCCATATATCAGCAAAATCTCCAACGCTACCATAGCCGGAAAGTGTGCCCCCAAGTCTTTCGGGAAGGCGATCTGGTGCTCCGGTTGGTACAACGTACTACTGGCATGCATAAATTATCCCCCCATGGGAAGGGCCATTCATCGTAAGCAGGGCATTGCACAATGATTCTTATTATCTTATAGATGCAAAGCCATAAGAAAAGAACAAGGCGGACAAGTCCGGAGAGGAATCTAAGCGACCATGGAATATAGCTCTACTTCGTCCTTTCTACACTTAACTAAGAAGTGTATGTATCCGAGTCATCTCATATGTCGGTATGTATGTCGGCAATGAGCTTATCAATGAAATGTTGGCACCTCGAGCAGTAACTCGGGGACTGCCTTAATAATGTTTGTTGTTTTTATGCGTCAGCTGGAATAAGTTATTCGACTTAACTCGGATTAGTAATGTGTGAGCACCAAGAACCCAACTCTTCGACTTGCTGCTGTCCAACAAGAATTGGCTTCATGGCAAGCAAGAGAACAAGTTTAGAATTGCGTAGCACATGAAAAACGACTAAGGAGAAGAATTTATTCGAGCCGATGTTTGTTTTTTGGACTAACCCTGTATTTATTTTCAAGTTATTATGCAGTTTTATTTTCGAGCTAAGTCTAAAACTTTCCCAGTATTGTTAAGGCAATTTTTGAAGCTCGGATTCGTAAGTCATAAAACCGAATCAAGGTAGACACGAACCGAGCCAAGAGATTGGACGAACAAGAAAAAGGAACTCGGGGACTACGCCCAAGTTAATTCGGCATAAGAATTTAGTAGCAAAATATCACATGTGTTTGGAATACAACTCCACCCGGCATACCGGGGATCTGATAAATTTTCGAGTTTTTTTTCACTCAAGGGGCAGCAGGAGGAAGTTCGGCATCATCTTCGCCGCCTTCAATATCCGAGGCGTCATCTTCTCCTTCACCGTCCGAGCTATCCTCATCATTCTCAACCTCTTCGTCCGCAGCGGCTTCCAGGAAGCTCGGCCCCTCAACCCATTCATGAATGGGAGCATATTCGATGAGGCTATGGGCGCAAGCTTGGCGCCGAGCTACCCACTCCGGGTCATTGGTCCATCTAGATCCTGTGCGCAGACGTGTGAGGAGGTTGAGATCAATCTTCTCATACCACGTGAGTATGTGGTGAAGAATGGTATCAGCTGCGGCACGTCCAGCGGACTCTCTCCAGAGGTCAAGCAGAGTCTCGGTTTCCATTAACTTCTCAATGAGAAGTGCGGTGGTCTCCGGGGCTTCTTCGCCGGGCCAGAACGTGTTGAAGATGCGAGCTGCAGCGCCGAGGATGTCCTTGCCGTAATTTTTGATGAGCTCCACGCGAGATGACAAGCTGACCAACAGGTCCTCCAAGTCATAAGGAATCCCTTCAGCATCAGAAGTGGCCGGAGTACCCCTTTGTCGACGGAAGTTGGCAACTGCTGCGCTCGCAATAGGAGTGCCCTCTGGAAATTTGCCTGGAAACAAGGCAAAGGAGGAGGGTCAAGAAAAGACATATGAAGTAACCCGGAAAGGTAGGTCGAAAAAGGGAAAGGAACTTACATGATATATGACTAAGGATCCGGGTCAACTCCTTGGTGCAGTCATCACGTCTCTTCCGAAGCTGCTCAAGCTCAGCATTCGCCGACCCAAGCTGGATGCCGGACTCCTTGAGAAGATGCTGGTCCTTGGCAATCTGGAGGTTGAGGCGCTCGCGCTCTTTTGTGTAATTTTGGCCAGCCTTTTGAAGCTCGGATTGGTGTTGGGCCTTCATCTTCTCCATCTTAGCCATGAGCCTGGCAATCTCATCATCCTTGGTCCAGAGGAGGGTGAGCTCGTCATCTTTCTTCTTAAGCTCGGCTTGGTGCTGCCCTGCTTGTTCGAGAAAATGCAGCATCATATCAGGCACGGGCACACTATCTTCAAGCGATGCTGAAATAGTGTGTTGGCCCGGCAGAGCCGAAGTATGAATGTTTGCCGAGCCAAGGAGAAAAGGAAGTGGAAAGCACGGCAAGGTCGGACAGAAATGACTTACCCTTGATCTGCTCCAGATTTTTCCTAATGTTCTCAGCCTCCACCCCAGCTGTGGAAAGCGAAGGATGAGATTAGTTCGGCAAAGGAAGATGAAGAAAAATGAAGAAGTGATAAGGAAGAAAGTTACCCCTTTTCTCGTATTCCGTGATAAGTGCAGCCTACTTCGCGCGTAGCATCTTGTGAGTATCCAGCAAGCGTTGGAATTCAGCACTCCAACGATTGGTGGTCACCTGAAAGGGATACAGAAACGCAAGTTAGCTCGATGCATATTCGAAGTGTACTAAAATCCGGGCCAAGCGGAACTTAACCCGGCTCTAGGTGTGTGCATATTCGAAGTGTACTAAAATCCGGGCCAAGTGGAACTTAACCCGGCTCTAGGTGTGTGCATATTCGAAGTGTACTAAAATCCGGGCCAAGTGGAACTTAACCCGGCTCTAGGTGTGTGCATATTCGAAGTGTACTAAAATCCGGGCCAAGTGGAACTTAACCCGGCTCTAGGTGTGTGCATATTCGAAGTGTACTAAAATCCGGGCCAAGTGGAACTTAACCCGGCTCTAGGTGTGTGCATATTCAAAGTGTACTAAAATCCGGGCCAAGTGGAACTTAACCCGGCTCTAGGTGTGTGCATATTCGAAGTGTACTAAAATCCGGGCCAAGTGGAACTTAACCCGGCTCTAGGTGTGTGCATATTCGAAGTGTACTAAAATTTGGGCCAAGTGGAACTTAACCCGACTCTAGGTGTGTGCATATTCGAAGTATACTAAAATCCGGGCCAAGTGGAACTTAACCCGGCTCTAGGTGTGTGCATATTCGAAGTGTACTAAAATCCAGGCCAAGTGGAACTTAACCCTGCTCTAGGTGTGTGCATATTCGAAGTTCTCATGGAGCTATGTTAGTTTTCTAAGAGCATCCGGCCGAGTAACAAGTTACTCCCCCGGAGGCTCGGGGACTAATGGTTATTATCTACAACATGTAAAGGGGAAGCGACGTACCTCCATCATTCGCCCAGCGAGGTTAATTGCCTTTGCGGCTGTGTTCATCTGAGCGGAAAACTCGGCGGGGCCTAACTTCTCCGGGAGATCAGCGTCTTGAACTACCTCTGCCTTATTCCAATTCATGACAAACTCTATCAGGCTCGGAGGATACCGTTCACCGGTGGGCATATGGGGCGCAACCAAGCCCTTCGTGTGCGCTTCTTTCCTTTCAATCAAGGCAAGGGCTAGGCTGGTGTGCAGAACCATCTGCTGTGCATCAGTTGGCTCGGCAGGAGTGTCCTTCGCTGCTGGAGCTTTCTTCGGAAGCATTGATACGATGGTACGCTGCCCAGCCTCGACGAATGTCGGCTTGGTAGCGTCCGGAGCCTTCTTGTCCTTGGTTTGCTGGGAAGAGGAAGCCGTCGCAACGGATTTCCCCTTAGGAGCGGCCAGGGTAGCTCCTCGCCGAGGTTGGGAAGACTCGGACGAGGTAGAGGAGCTATGCGCTGGTGCTCTTGTTGCTGGGCTTGGTGCCGCTGCTGATGTTTTGGCAGCTGGAGTTGGTGCTGATGCCGGAGTTGGTATTGGTGCTAGTCTGGTGGTTGATACTGGTGCTGGAGCCGAGGTAGCTTTAGTGGTTGCTGGTTGCGGCGATGCCGAGGTGGTGGATGCCGTCGCCTCGGCCGGGCCGGTCTCCCCCGCTCCAAGGTTACCCTCCTCTTGCCGAGGTGGAGCTGAACCCGGAGCGGCCGCAGAACCCTCTGGAATAGGGCTCAGCGGGCGTGACTCGTCCTTGCGATGGGGAGAAGGGCTAGGTCGAAGAGGTGAAGAGATACTAGATCCACTTTGAGGGACCTCCACCGGAGCCCTGCAAAATCAAACAATGTCAGAAGAAAAATTACAACGATGTAAGGAAGAGCAAGTTGCAGAAGAAAGAATGACTTACGCATCTGAGGTTTGGGCCTCCTTGGGTTTCCGAGCCCTTCGTGCTGGGGCCTTGCCTGCTGGCTTGGAGGCGGTCTTGTCCCCGGATTTCTTTCGCCTTTTAGCGGGCTGAGAAGGTCCGGAGGAAGAACTTGAAGCAGCCCCGCGCTTCTTCTTCGATGCCACCGGAACAGGTTCGCCCATAGCGAGGGGAGGATCCCCATGGATGTGACCACCGGGGTGAGCGGATGGCGGAAAAGCAAAAGAAAGGGGGACAGCCTCAACAGGTTCAATCACCTCGACATCCGAGTCATCTTCATCATCGGGCCAATCTCTAATAGAAGAGGGTTTACCCGTGGGTCGTTTCGTGGCGTCGGTCATAGGGAGGAACATCTCCTGGTCCGGCTCTTCCTCATCCGGAGTCTCCCGGTCCGGCGCCCACTTAAGGGTCAGATCGGTGCCGTCCTCAAGGGTCTGCTGAAGAAATTGCCGAGGAAAGGAATGAACAAAGGAGTCAAAAATACAACAATAACTGACATATAGTTAATCCGGGGTAAGTTAGCAACGTGAAGTTACTGCGGGAGGAAGCCTATCGCGGCAAAAATGCTCAATTACCCAAGTCCACTTGGAGGAGAAGTCCTTGTGGATGGTGAAGATAGCCTTAACCCGGCGATAAATCTCCGTGTTGCTCAGCTCGAAGGAGGAGGTCCGGTTAGGGTCGCGGCCAAAGCTCATGTGGCACATCTTGTGGGTGCGCTTCTGGAGGGGGAGATTCGGTTACGCACGAAAGTGATCATGGCATCCTCGTTGCGTAGCCCGAGCTTCTTCAGCTCAGCGAACCTTTTGTTGACCTGGTTGGCCAAGGCCGTGGGCTTCTTGGGGACGACGTCCCACATATCCGGGTTAGGTGGACCCAGGGTATATGGGAGCAGCCGGATTAAATCTTCGGTGCCTGTGTTCCGGACGTAAAAGAAGGTCCGGGCCCACACCTTTGCAGGACTCTAACCCGGTGACCCAGGGGAAAACGAAAAACCTTCGGGGTGAGATGGAAGCCGCTCCGAATTGTGTGAGCTGCTTGTCCTCCGGATCGGTGTGGATGTTTGGGATGACGTTGCGATGAAGGCCGAAAAACCGGATCCAAAGCTCCTTCGTGGGCCAAAGTCCGGCGTAGCCTTCGATCGTAGAAGCAAAGGCAGAAAGGGAAGTGATGGCGTTGGCTGGAAGATGGTGCGGCTGGAGCTGGTACGTACTGAGCCAGTCCCAGAAAAAATCGGTCACCGCAGCGTCCTCCTCCATCTCCTGCTTAGCAACGACGAGCTCTTCTTCAGTCATCTGATCTTCGCTGCCCTCGCTGGCGCTGACGGCGGCGGGGGGCAGAGGCCGAGATTGGCGAGGACCCGTGGCGAGAGAGTTGTGTAGCGGTGGTGGCGGCGCAAAAGTGTGAAGGAATAGCACAGCGGCGACACTGCTATTTGGAGCACTGGCGGCGGCACAGTCGCAAGGAAGAGGAAGGAGAAGAGCAACGAGCAGAGGGGCGCGGAAGGGGAAAAATCCTAACGGATGCGCCCCTCCGCTATTTAACCACTCCCTCAAGCGGTGAGTGGGATCGTGTCCTGCGGATCGGCCACACGTAGTGGCCGTGTATCACCTGCCCAGACCAATCAGTGGGGAGCCACATGGAGGGCCACAGAGCGGAGATGATCCCATGACGTGACACTGTGATGCGATAAACGAGGAGGCAGGCATGACGTGACCCGCGCATAGTGATAACTGACAATTACTGCGGCGGTTACTGTGCAGGCCCTTAAAATAAGACAACATAATGATTACCCTTCACATGGGTTAGCGTACGAGGGAAGGAAACAAGACACGGATGAAACTGTGGTAACCCGACCAGCAAGTGAAAACTTGGAATGTGCAAAGGGAACGTAAATCCATATAATCCGAGGTAAAGAGGTAACTCGGCAATAACGGCCGGAGCTCGGAATGGAACCTGATGTGTCCTTAGCGGCCAAGGCAGCTAAGACCACACCAGCTTCGGGGACTAATGTTGGGGGGATAACCCCGGGTAGGGTCACGCCGGGGTATAAAGGCCGAGTTAGCCGAGGTTCGGCAAGGCCAAAGCAGATGCTGGCCGGGTCACCTCAAGGCAGGCCGAATCACGGGGTAACCCGGACCAGGGGGCGTTCGCCTAACTAAGTCCCCACCGACTTAAGCAGTAAGTCGGAAGTGCATGTTTTACTTATATGCAGGAACAGGTGTGGCCAGATCAACTATGATCCGGGTCACGTCTGGCTTCTAGGAGAAGGAAGGAATCTAGCTGGTCAAAAGAAGCCCCGGTACGCACTACCTGAGCGAAGCAAGCAAGGACAGGACCACCGGGGCGTGGCCGACAAGGGTGACGATGCCCATGTCGGCTGACGCGGGCGCCGCAGAGGCTCACGTAGTAAAAGCATGTGTGACGCGGGGAAAAAGCACCCCGGTCGGTTTACTACTTTGGGGGGAAGCATATTCTTAGGAATATGCTTCCACTTATGCCCTAGGGAGAGACCGAGCTCCCTCTATAAAAGAGGGGCTAGGGTTTCAGTAGAGGGGGTCGGTTTTTCTACTATTCTGGTTTGGCTAGGGTTTGGGTGTGATCTGTGGGTGAGAGTAAGAGAGCTCCTTCTTCCTCCTCTCGCCAATACAGCTCTAGGACCGCTTGTAATCTTGGTAACTAAGCAATACAAACAACTGTGTGGAGAATCACTTCACTATCCCTCCCTGGATTCCCCTAGCGTGTATTAGTCCCCACCTTTAGCCTATCCATGGCATCTGCCGTGACACCACCACGACACAAGCAACATATTATTGCTTTATTAATTGCGTGTAAAGTAAACAATACGATTGTTCTATGAATAAATGATTGTTGTTTTCTCCCTAGTAGCAACAACACATCTAGTACCTTAGAGATTTCTGTCACATCCCCAAATTACCAGAGGCATGAACCCACTATCAAGCATAAATACTAACTCTTGGAGTTGCTAGCATCTACTTGGCCAAGATAGCTACTAACAACGGAAAGCATGCAAGATCACAAATAACAAAGACATGATAGAATCAATAATCAATCTGAAATAGCATCTCAATATCCATCGGATCCCCGCAAACACAACATGCAGAATTACAAATAGATGATCTTGATCATGAACGGAGCTCACAAGATCTAGACATGAAAGCACAAAGGAGGAGAACCAGCCATCTAGCTACTACATGGATCCGTAGTCCAAGGATGAACTACTCACGCATCACACCGGAGGCTTGCATGGTGATGAAGAAGGCCTCCAGGGTGAATTCCCCTCTCCGGCAGGGTGCCGAGAAGAGCTTTAGATCCCTCCTGATCTAGGGATGGAGATGACGGCGGCTACAGACTCTTTCGTGGATTTTTTGATCGGGTACTTAGGGTTTTCGTCCCAAGGGCATCTTATAGGTGGAAGGAGAGGCCGAGGGGGTGCTGGGGTCGGCCAGACCACCCCCCGGCGCGGGTCAGGCCTGGCTGCCTGGACAGGTGGTGTGGCCGGCCCCCAACTCTTCTCCGTCTCGTATTCTGGCATCTGATGACTTCTAGAAAAATAGGCACTTTGGCTTTTGTCCCGTCCAATTCCGAGAATATTCATTTTCTGACTTTCCTAGAACCAAAAACAACATAAAATAGGCAGCTGGCACTGTGGCTCTTGTTAATAGGTTAGTCCAAGAAATCATATGAAAAGTACTACAAAGTGTGGACAAAACACAAGAAAGTGGATAAAACCAAGCATGGAACATGAAAAATTATAGATACATTTGCAATGTATCAGTGACCCCCCATATGCAACCCAAAATGCCCAATACTCATCTAGATAATTGTGACAATGCTAACTTTCAAAAGAAAAGCAAGATAAACTGCTGCACTTGATCCAAATAAGTAATATTACATCACTATTAGTTAAACAAAATATTTCAGTAATAGCGACGACAGAATAAAGGCAAAGCAAGACCATCTCATGTCCTTGGCCTAAACAAGTAGTAATAGTACCGATATATAGTTGTACAAAATAATCCGAAGTATAAGAACTAGTGCTATACTAGTACTACTCTGCATCCAAAATCCAACCTCTAGTACATGTACGTCCGTGGTATGTAGTGAAAGTGGGATAAAAAATCTGAGGTAGTAGAATGGTCAATTTGGAATTCTCCCTCGCGATGGATGCATATTGAGTAATACAGGCCCTGGGTCTGAGAAGTTTTAAGGTACACCACCATGGAATGCTTTTTCTTCTGCATGATGCCATGCACCGCCCTGCTCCCAGGAGTGAAGGAATTGCGCACTGTACCCTCCCAAAACCCAGCCTCTAGTGACAGGTGATAGACGGTGAACTACACATTGTACAAGGGCGATGAGCACCTGTCTGGCCTGACGCACACGACGGATACAATGATGTCGCCCCACTCGAGCATGTCAAATAGCACAGCAAACATCGTACCATCATCCCCAGATCCGATGTTCTCTAGTCTTGATGAGCGCGGTGCTGACAACGGCTGAGAGATGAACCTGGGATTTCTAAAGGAAGTAAGAATCGGCGGACTAAATTGCAGCATTCTAAATATACATATAAGAAGTTCTCAGGCGCCTGAGATGTAGGCACTCCCAAGAAAAAATATAGGGCCATGTTTCAAAGGAAATGCTAAATCATCTCCAGTGTTTGATCTAAACAAACTTGAACGACAGATCATCATCAGAATCATGATGGTCATATTTTCCATCTCCCACATTATGGATGCAAAATGAGTAATCCAGTGTGAACCTATCATGTTTCTTAATCAGGAAATCAAGGTAATCTTCAGTAATCCTGACGGAGGCCGGTGACGCGCTACTCTTCGGCTCGAAAAACAGGCTATCTTCGGCGAACTCCTCTAGGTCCTCTCCAAATATTGAAGGTTAATAAAAGTGCAACTCCACCATGTACCGTGAAAACAAGCACGCCACCGACCTGACACACTGGACGGATACGGCGAGGCCATAGTCGAGCATGTCAAATCGCACGGCGAACAATGTACCATCGTCCCCGGATACCACGGTCTCTACTCTCCATGAGCCAGGTGCCAACAAAGGCCGAGAGATGTACCTGTGTTCCTTGCCGTAGTGGAAACTCTGCACTTCAATTGAGTGGGATTTTTTGAGGTGAGCGAGGAGCGCTGTGGGCAGGGCGGCGAACTCGCAGCCAGGCTCAGTGGAGTTGCATGGGCCGTGCATGCATGCCATCTTGTGGTTGAGGAAGTCGTGGAAGGCGACCAATGTCCCGCAGCCGACATTGAGGCATCTGCTATCTTTTCTGCCGACGACTTGGCGGCACAACTCCTTGGAGCATGCGGCCAACCGGACGGTGCTGGTAGTGTCCATACGCATAGCGATTTCTCTGAAGGCGTCGTCGCTGACCTTGCTCCAGCCACCATATCGAATGTTATGCATCGAATCCGCCATTGTGTCCGGATGGACTGGGGGCGAGGGCGGATTCAAATATGATTGTTGGGGTTTCTTGGAGGAGAGTGATGGAGGCCTGCAAGAACCGATGCAGCAGGCGAGAAATGGCTAGGAAAATTTAGGAAGTGCAGCGCTCGAGAGTATCCAAATTGCGGCTAGCCAGGATTAGCGAATTGGGATCGCCAGAGATGGGGAAGATGGGAGGCTCTTTGAACGAGGGGTGTTAATTTTGCGTGTTCCCTCGTTAGTCTTCTGTAGTGGATCGAGGACGCCTGCTGGAGTTATAGCTAGAGTGCTAGAGTAGCAAGCTGTCACGTCCTGGCTCCATATTGTACTGTCTCATCACGTAGACTGTGTTTCAGAAAAGGACGTGAACCTACATTTCTCCCCTCCCTGCTAGATAGCGTGCAGCGTAGAATCTCTTTTCTAGCACGCGAAGGATTTGAACCCACATGCCCAACTCTGATAATTAGGACTACTAAAAAACTATAATAATAGGTGAAGCTCAAAAAATAATTATAATTTTGAGCCACGTCCATAGAATATCTGTTGTATATTTGGTTCTTATACTTTGTATCATGTAGTAGTAATCAACCTATTAGCTACCTAATAGTACTCGCCATGCTCTAGAGAAATGACGAAGAACATTCTAGAATTATTGAGAAGTGTGTTTTGAGGTTTATGCATTTCTTTCAGTGTGCTAAAGACTATCAGTAGTATCTTCTAGATGCTAGAATGGGTAGAATTAAGATCCAACAGTACTTTATGGACGTAGCTCGAAATTATAATTATTTTTGGGCTTCACCTATTATAATTTTATATAAACTAGTAAAAGGCACATGCTACACACGTATATATTGTAGGAAATGTGATTAACAAACATTAATTTATTATAAACCAATAGTCTTGTTTGAGAAAAATGCATACATTAAGTCTATTAATAATAACTATCTACACATATTGAGAATACAACCTACTATGCTATGATTTTTTTGGGGTGGGGGGGTTGACATGATGGTTCTAGAACATGGTGGAGTTTGCTCTAGGTAGTACTCAACACTAATCCACCTGCTCTGAACCATTGGATCTAACAGCCCAACTGTCAGGATTGGTACTATGGATCCAATTCAAAATTGCTCCTTTATAGTAGTAGAGAAAAAATGATATGACATATACTTCTACTATCTGATTCTCACGTGTAAGGCATGTGCAACTTACTAATAAGATATATAACACGGATATCTTTGAACATCGATCATTGGATATAGATTGACAGATTCCAATATTGCTAATTGTTGGATCTCTTGCAAATTCAAGAAAGAATCTACCGCGCTTACTTGTAGTTCAATTTTGACCTACTTTCTTTAAATCGACATAAAGTTATTTGAGTGCATGGGCGTAGTTAGCTAATATATAGGGAAGCTTGAAACGTCCTAAGACTAGGGAATTGTAACAAAACATGTTCGTGTTTTCTAAAAATCGGGTGGTGGCACTTTATTTTTTTGACTGGGGTATGTCCTGAAGAAGTGAGATGCTTCAATAATTAACACAGCTAGTGCATGTGTACATGTTACACCAAGGACCTTAAAAAAGTGAAAATTGCATCCAAGTCCATACATTTAACACAAAGGATCCTACAAACAAGAAATTAAAATTAGTAGTCGGGTCTTGCTCCTCCATCACGGAGCTGAGCCATGCTCTTCATAGTAGTACCAATAAGCTGCACATGCCTTGCACATGAAACTCACATAATATACAGAAGCATGGCATGTCATTAGTATATAACATTGTAATAGCTAAAGCTTGAAATGTCTATGAATTTGAGCCACGTTTCTAAAGTATGAGTGTATATTTGGTTCTTGCACTTTATATCATGTAGAAATAAACGTTTATTAGCTACCTAATAATTGAAAATTTTAGAACCATGGTCTAGAGAAACAATCGAGAAGATTCTAGAATGATGGATAAGTGTGTTTTGACGTTTTTCCACATATATATCTTATCTTATCTTATCTTACCACTATATAGTGTACCAATAACTTTGAATATTGACCATTGGATCAAGACACGCGAATCCCAACATTTCCAGCCGCTGGATCTTCTTTTCCATTCTAGCATCTAGAAGATTTTATTGATAGTCTTCATCACAATGAATGGTATGCACACAACTCAAAACACACTTCTCCATCATTCTAGAATCTTCTCCCTCGTTTCTCTAGAGCATGTTACCAGAATTTTCAAGTTTTAGATAGCTAATAATCGTTGACTTCTAGATGATATACAAAGTACAAGAAACAAATATACACCCATACTTTATAGATATTGATCAAATTTATATTTTTGTATGCTTTACCTATTAAAATTGTATATAGTGATGATATGTCAGACGTCTATTATCTGAGTCTCACGTGTTGATCAAAAAGGACGTGCCACACAAGTATATACTGTATGAAATGTGATTTAACAAACATTAAGTTATTATGTACCAATATTCTTGTTAGAGAAAAAACGCATACATTAAGTCTATTAGTAATAACTGTCTACCCATATTGAGAATACATCCAACTGTGCTATGAAATTTTGGGGGTGGTGAAATGATGGTTCTAGAACATGTTGGAGTTTTCTCTAGGTACTATTCAACACGAATCCAGCTGCTCTGAACCATTGGAACTAACATCCCAATGGTCAGGATTGGTACTATGGATCCAATTCAAAATTGCTCCATTGTAGTAGTAGAGAGAATACAGCCTACTATGCTATGATATTTGGGGGGGTGACATGATGGTTCTAGAACATGGTGGAGTTTGCTCTAGGTACTATTCAACATGAATCCAGGTGCTCTGAACCACTAGATCTAACAGCCCAACAGTTAGGATTGGTGCTAAGGATCCAATTGAAAACTACTCCATTATCTTATCTTACCTCTTGCCACTATATAGTGTACGAATAACTTTGAATGTTGACCGTTGGATCAAGATTCGTGAATCGCAGCATTTCTAGCCATTGGATCTTATTTTCCATTCTATCATCTAGAAGATTCTATTTGTAGTCTTCGGCATAATGAATGCTATGCACAAACCTCAGAACGTACTTGTCCATCATACTAGAATATTCTCCTTTTTTCTCTAGACCATGTTATCAAAAAATTTATGTGTTAGGTAGCTAATAATGTTTGACTTCTACATGACATACAAAGTACAAGGATACACCCATACTTTATAGATATTGATCAAATTTATAAGTTATTGTGCTTTACCAATTATAATTTTATATAGTGATGATATGTCATACGTCTACTATCTGAGTCTCACGTGCAAGGCACATGCAAATTTCTAGTAATAGTACAGATAGAGATATGATGTCGATATGGTCATCCTTTGAATAACCTTCATTCCCGATGCTTGGAAAGGAAGAGAAAAATTTGAAAGTTTGAATTCTACTAATTTTTGCCATCAATGCCTGGTTCCTTCCTATGTACACCAATGCAGACACCGGAGACACAAATGAGCCGCCGTACCAAGACACACATGCGCAGCGCTATGGACGAGGGAGTGCTGATATGGATGGTGAGGCGGCAACTGAGAGCGAAAAAAATAAATTTGTTTTGTTTTGAGTGCACATAAGTCCTGAAATTTACTAGAGTATGTATGCTGTAAAGGCTATAATACCTCATATCAGGAACCCATTATAATTCTGCTCTGACATTGCACCGCCTTCAAGTGCCCTGTCACGCTGCGCTCCCGCCCTGCCTCCCTTTTATTCTCCGACCTCCTCTTGCTCTTCGGTTTTTTCCCTCATCTCACTACTACCTCCGTCCCAAAGCTTAAGTCCCCGTTTGGAATACAGGAATGCAAAACATAGGAATAGAAAAAACGCAGGAATTAAGATAGTATCATGTATGCTCAATTCCTGCAGGAATCAATACCACATGAATTTTTTAGGGTGTCGTTTGGATGTCACACAGGAAAACCGCATGAATTATAGACACAAGGAGATGAAACATGAGGTTAGACCTCATGTTATTTTTCCTATAAAATTCCTAAGAAAAAGCCTATACCATAGGAATTTCAAAGGAATCTTAGATTCCTATTCCTTTGTCCCAAATAAACCCATAGGAATTTTTCCTATAGGAATCCTGTCCTCCAAGAATCCTATGATTTTTCTTTGTTCCAAACAGGGCCTAAGGCTTTTTTTTGATAAGTCAAGCTACGCAAAGTTTGACCAAACTTCTAAAAAAATATCAACTACTACTGTATGATATTAGTAGATACCATGTGAATATATGTTTCATGATGTATCAAAGGGTATGTATTTCATATTATAAATATTAATATATTTTTATACAAACTTGGTCAAAGTTTGCATAGTCTGACTTTTCAAAAAAATAGGCCTTGAGCCTTGGATGCAGGTACTACTAGTGTTTAGTACTCTGTCCCGGAACGTATATCTTGATATATAGACATCATGGGTCCCTTTAGACGATGTTAGGAAAATTTAAGAGGAATCTACCGCGCTTACTTGTAGTTCAAGTTTGACCTAATTTCTTTAAATCGACATAAAGTTATTTAAGTGGGAACAGTTTGCTAGGAAATCTTGAAATGTGCTAAGACTAGGGAATTGTAAGAAAACATGATCCCCACTTTTTCTAAAAACCAGGTGGTAGACTGGTGGTACATTTTTTGACTAAGGTATGTCCCGAGGGAGCGAGATTCTTCAATTAATTAACACAGTAAGTGGATGTGTACATGTTACACCAAGGACCTCAAAAAAACAAAAAATACATCCAAGTCCATACATTTAGCACAAAGGACACTACAATCAAATGGTTGAAAATTTTGGTAACACGGTCTATAGAAATGGGGGAGATTCTAGAATGATGGAGAAGTGTGTTTTGGGTTCGTGCATAGTATTTCATTGTGATGAAGATTATTAATAGAATCTTCTTGATGCTAGAATGAAAAATAAGATCCAACGGCTGTAAATGCTGGGATTCGTGAGTCTTGATCCAACAATTAATATTCAAAGTTTTTTGTACACCATATAGTGTTAACATAGTGGTAATGGTAAGACTAGTACTTGCTTAACAAAAGAAAACAACGCACTTCTCACTTTCAGCAGATCTTGTTGAAGAAGATGCACGAATCTACCAGATGCAGGTACTGTATCATAAACTATATATGATGTCAATATGGTCATGACCTTGGCTATTCGGGTCGAAACCAGGAATGTTCATACACCTTAGGCCAATACACATTGTGAAGCAACGAGAGCATTTTTTGTATTAAAAGGTGTCAAAACACATGTTTCTCATTTTTTTCTTAGCACTATATAGTGTACGAATAACTTTGAATATTGACCGTTGGATCAAGACGCGAATCCCAACATTGTCAGACATTTGATCTTCATTATTTCCATTTTAGCATCGAGAAGATACTATTGATAGTCTTTATTTTCTTATCTTACCACTACTAGTAAAAGGCACGTGACACACACGTATATACTGTATGAAATGTGATTTAACAAACATTAAGTTGTTATTAACCAATAGTCTTGTTAGAGAAAAAATGGATACATTAAGTCTATTAATAATATATCTACACATACTGAGAATACAACCTACCGTGCTATGAAATTTTGGGCGTGGTGACATGATGGTTCTAGAACATGGTGGAGTTTGCTATAGGTACTATTCAACACGAATCGAGCTGCTCTGTACCATTGGATCTAACAACCCAACAGTAAGGATTGGTGTTATGGATCCTATTCAAATTAAAACTGCTCCATTATAGTAGTAGAGATATGATGTCAATATGGTCATGACCTTGGCTGTTCGGGTCAAAGCCAGGAATGTACATACACCATAGGCCAATACACATTGTGAAGAAGCCATAGCATTTTTTTGTATTCAAAGGTGTCAAAACACATGTTTCTGTTTTTTCTTAGCACTATATAGTGTACGAATAACTTTGAATATTGACCGTTGGATCAAGATGTGAATCCCAACATTGTCAGATGTTGGATCTTCATTTCCATTTTAGCATCGAGAAGATACTATTGATATTCTTTCTTTTATTATCGTACCACTATTTTTTATATATAGTGTGCAAACAACTTTGAATATTGACCGCTGATTCATGACCCACGAATCCCAACATTGTTGCTAGTTATTGGATCCTCTAATCCATTCCATCATCTAGAAGATACTATTGATAGTCTTTGTTATCTTATCTTACCACTATATAATGTACGAATAACTTTGAGTATTAACCTATGGATCAAGACTCGCGAATCACAACAATGCTAGCCGTTGGATCTTCTTTTTTCCATTCTACCGGGTGGTGGTACTTTTCTATACTACTATAATGGAGAAGTTTTGAATTGGATCCATAGCACCAATCTTGACCATTGGGCTTTTAGATCCAATGGTTAAGACCAGCTGGATTCGTGTTGGATAGTACCTAGAGAAAACTCCAACATGTTCTAGAACCATCATTTCACCACCCCAAAAATTTCATAGCACACTAGGATGTATTCTCAATATGGGTAGATAGTTGTTACTAATAGACTTAATGTATGCATTTTTTGTCTAACAAGAATATTGGCTAAAACAACTTAACATTTGTTAAATCACATTTCATACCACTTTATCATTATCAAATTGTTTTCACCCATCAACTCAGTCATCCACATAGGGCCCACAGATTGGGGAGGTCGCGGTCGCCTTGGACACACCACAAAATTATGACTGGGCCATCGAGTGCAGGAAGTAGAGTCGGCATTCCGTCCAATCGCTTACCCTAGTCATTGTCATCGATATTTCCCACACGCATCAGCTTCATTAGCGATATTGATTGTCCCCTCGCTTCGGTAATTTGCCACATTAATCTTGGATCACCTCCTTCCTATTTAATATCTCCCCTTCCCGCACCAAACCATCTCTAATCCCCCGCTTCTAGCAACCATCTCCGTCCTCGTCTGTCATCCATGGCCACCTGCCGTACCATAGCGCAAAGACCCCGACATCGCCGCACAAGAGGATAATGCCCTACGCATTTGGGCTTTCTCCCCGCGGAGAACAAAGTGGCAGCTGGCGTGCGCCTTCCTCCACGCCAGGTACGGTGACCGCAATTACCAGATGTACGGCATCTACGACAATCCGGATGGGACGCTGAAGGTCAAGTTCATCAACTTCAGGGACGCCCGTCTCCTCTACGGCCAGGCCTTACACTGCGGCTGCGAGATGGTGGTGTTCACCGGCTCCAATATTTTCATCAACTACTGGAACCGGTTCCCAAACAACGGTAAATTCATCCACAGTGTTCTCTCGGAGCTGCCGTTGGCTCAAGAGGTGCCGCCTCGTTTTCCGGCGGTGCCGCCGATGGCTCAAGAGGTGCCGCCGCCTTATCTGAAGGTGCCGATGAGTCAGGAGCCGGCTCTATTGCTGGAGCTATCGTTGGTGCCGATGTCACGAGCTGCCGCTGGCGGCACGGACTAGGTGCAAGGAGGCGCCGGACCTGTACTAGTTCAGTAGCGAGTTCTATATGAAGTTAATGGTTGTATGAAGTTTCTTCTGGTACTACTTGTCAAAAAAAATTCTTTTGGTACTACTCACTATACCCTGTAGTACTAGTAGTAGTACTGCGAATGACGATCTATTGAATATCCTTCCCCCCGAATGTTTGTGAAGGAAGTGAAAATTTTGAAACCGTGAAAGTTTGAATTGCTACTCTATTGTAAGGACCAAAATGGTTCCCACCAACGCAGCTGACGAACACGCTAGACAAAGACACAAAGCCACCAATGGCAGGTTGTTGGTCGGCGTGCATGCACAGCGCCACGTTGTGGACGACGGAGAGATCAGCTGGCCGGGGTGTAGGGGTGGTGATGGGGGAGTGAAGGAGAGAGAAAAACATTTTATTTTGCATGCATATATATTGTGGTCCTGAAATTTACTCTACTCACTGTACCCTGTACCTCGTGTCAGGAACCCATCCCAACTTTGCTCTGACATCGCACCGCCTTCAAATCCTCCTCTTCATAGCTCTCTCGCTGCCTCCCCTGTGCTCATAGTCTCTTCTCGCTCATTATTTTTTTAACAGAAAAAAGGAAATAAATTCTTCTTACTTGCTTTTCAGAAAATAAATTCCTATCACTTGGAAAATTAAAATTGATTATTTTTTGTTTTTAATATCTTTGATTGTTCTCAAAAGATGGCCAAATTTGTCAGCATGTAAATTCTTGGATATGTGATCGTGAGCATAAAGTCTGATGTAGAGATATGGCCTTGACCTTGTGGTCATTCGCCTTGAAATCAAAGATTTTTTCATACTCGTTGACAATTATGCTTAAATTCATTGAAATTTCACCACTTACTTTTAGGTTAGCATTTTACATGGTTGGTGGGAGTACATTCTACATCAAGGACCTAAAAAAAGGGAAAATTACATCGAGGTCCACACATTTAGCACAAAGGACCCTAAAATTGAGTAAAGAAAACAGTCGGGTTCGGCTCCTTCTCGAGAGAGTAGCTGATCGAGCCACACTATTCATACTACTTCATCTTCATTGTTTTCAAAATATGGCCAAATGTCTTGGCATGCAAATTCTTGGATATGGGATCATCAACATAAAGTCTGATATAGAGACATGGCCTTGACCTTGTGGTCGTTCGCCTTGAAATCTAAGATTTTTTCATACTCGTTGACAACTATGCTTAAATTCATTAGTTAATTTTAGGTTAGCATTTTACACGGTCGGTGGGAGTACATTCTACATCAAGGACCTAAAAAAGGGAAAATTACATCAAGGTCCACACATTTAGCACAAATGACCATAAAATTGAGCAAAGAAAACAGTCGGGTTCGACTCCTTCTCGAGAGAGTAGCTGATCGAGCCACACTCTTTATACTACTTCATCTTCGATTGTTTTCAAAATATGGCCAAATTTGTCGGCATGCAAATTCTTGGATATGGGATCATCAGCATAAAGTCTGATGTACAGATATGGTCTTGACCTTTTGGTCGTTCGGCTTGAAATCCAGGATGTTCATACTCGTTGACAACTATAGCTGAAATTCATTTAAATTTCACCACTTACTTTTAGGTTAGAATTTTACATGGTCGGTGGGAGTACATTTTACAACAAGGACCTGAAAAGGGGAAAATTTACATCGAGGTCCATACATTTAGCACAAAGGACCCTAAAAACAAGCAAGCAAAACAGTCGGGTTTGGCTCCTTCTCGAGAGAGTAGCTGATCGAGCCACACTCTTCATACTACTTCATCTTCGATTGTTATCAAAATATGGCCAAATATGTCGTCATGCAAATTCTTGGATATGGGATCATCAGCATAAAGTATGGTGTAGATATGGCCTTGACCTTGGTCGTTCGTCTTGAAATACAAGAATGGTTCATACTCGTTGACAACTAAGCTTAATTTGTTTAAATTGCACCACGTACTTTTAGGTTAGAAGTTTACACGGTCGATCGGAGTACATTTTACATCAGGGAGCTCAAAAAATAAAAATTACATCAAGGTACATACATTTAGCATAAAGGACCCTAAAAGGAAAATTTTCTGGTTCGGCTCCTTCTCGCGAGATCAGCTGATCTGAGCCAAACTCTTGATACTACTTCATCTTCAATTGTTTTCAAAACATGGCCAGATCTATTGCCATGCAAATTCTCTGACATGGGATCATCATCATCATATAAAGTATGATGTTGATATGGCCTTGACCTTGGTCGTTTGGCTTGAAATCCAAGAATGTTCATACTCGTTGATAAGTAAGCTTAAAATCATCTAAATTTCACCACTTACACTTTTAGACCTAAAAAGGGGGAAATTACATCGAGGTCCATACATTGAGCACAAAGGACCCTAAAATTAAGCTAGGAAAATAGTCGGGTTCGGCTCCTTCTCGAGAGAGTAGCTGATCGGGCCATACTCCTCTTCATACTACTTCATGTTCGATTGTGTTCAAAATATTGCCAAATTTGTCGGCATGCAAATTCTTGGATATGGGATCATCAACGTAAAATATGATGTAGATATGGCCTTGACCTTTGTGGTTCATCTTGAAATACAAGAATAATGCTTCATACTCGTTGACAACTAAGCTTAAATTCGTTTAAATTTCACCACAATACTTCTAGGTTAGAACTTTACATGGTCGACCGAAGTACATTTTACATCACGAACCTCAAAAAAGAAAAAATTACATCGAGGTCCATATAAATTTAGCATAAAGGACCCTAAAAGAAACAAATCTAGTTTGGCTCATTCTCGAGAGATCAGCTGATCTGAGCCAAACTCTTAATACTACTTCCTCTTTGATTGTTTTCAAAACATAGCCAAATCTATTGCCATGCAAATTCTCTAACATGGGATCATCAGCACAAAGTATAATGTTGATATGGCCTTGACCTTGGTCATTCGGCTTGAAAACCAAGAATGCTCATACTTATTGACAAGTAAGCTTAAAATCATCTAAATTTCACCACTTACACTTTTATACCTAACAAATGGGCGAAATTACATCGAGGTCCATACATTTAGCACAAAGGACACTAAAATTAAGGAAGGAAAACTGTCAGATTCAGCTCCTTCTCTAGAGAGTAGCTGATCGAGCCATACTCTTCATACTACTTCATCTTCGATTGTTTTGAAAATATGGCCAAATTTGTCAGCATGCAAATTCTTGGATATGGGATCACCAACATAAAGTATGATGTAGATATGGCCTTGACCTTGGTCGTTTGCCTTGAAATACAAGAATGGTTAATACTCGTTGACAACTAAGCTTAAATTCGTTTAAATTTCACCACTTACTTTTAGGTTAGAACTTTACACGGTCGATCGGAGTACATTTTACATCAGGGACATCAAAAAAGTAAAAATTACATCGAGGTCCATACACATTTAGCATAAAGGACCCAAAAAGAAAAAAAATCTGGTTCGACTCATTCTCGAGAGATCACCTAATCTAAGCCAAACTATTAATACTACTTCCTCTTTGATTGTTTTCAAAACATGGCCAGATCTATTGCCATGCAAATTCTCTAACATGGAATCATCAACATAAAGTATGATGTTGATATGGCCTTACCTTTGTCGTTCGGCTTGAAATCCAAGAATGTTCATACCCGTTGACAACTAAGCTTAAATTCATTTAAATTTCACCATTTACTTTTAGGTTAACATTTTACACGATCGGTGGGAGTGCATTTTACATCAAGGACCTAAAAAAGGAAAATTATTACATCGAGATCCATACATTCAGCACAAAGGACCCTAAAAGGAAAACTTTCTAGTTTGGCTCCTTCTCGAGAGATCATCCGTAGGACAATACACAATGTTGATATGGTCATGACCTTGGCTGTTCGGGTCAAAACCAGGAATGTTCATACACCATAGGCCAATACACATTGTGAAGAAGCCAGAGCATTTTTTTGTATTCAAAGGTGTTAAAACACATGTTTCTCATTTTTTTATTAGCATTGTATATAGTGTACGAATAACTTTGAATATTGACTGTTGGATCAAGACTTGAATCCCAACATTGTGAGACGTTGGATCTTCATTTCCATTTTAGCATCGGGAAGATACTATTGATAGTCTTTCTTTTCTTATCTTACCACTATTATATATAGTGTGTAGACAAAAGTATGAAAATTAATTTATGCAAATTTGTTAAAATTATATGTCTGTATTTTTTTTAATAAATATATGCATGTATTTGAACTATCAATGACTAACAAAATGTTTTTACTGTCTAGTGTCTAAAAAATTAAACATAGTTGAAAACTAGGGTGTAAGTGTGAGATGTTTTCTTTTCTACGTTGCTCTGGATCACTTTTGTCCATTAGATGAATATTGGGTGGTAGATAGAGGGGGCATGTTGAATTCGAGTCCCCCTAGCAGTGGGTACGCGGAGTAGTAGTTGAACAATTTCAGAAAACACTTAAAATCCAAAATATAAACATTAGCAACAAAGACTGTTTATAGCCAAAATACACCCTTCCTAGTGCCAAACGAGACCCTGCCTCCAACTACTACTACATTAACTAGTAAAAGAGTGGTACTTTTCTACAACTAAATTAACTAGTAATACATCATTACCATCACATTAGGATCACTTAGCCGAAGATTAAGATCAATTCATCCTGTCGATGCAAACGCAGAAAGACAACACCTTGATCGTCCCGTATTGTTCATCATCCATGGTAATGTACCGCAGCGGCGCTGTGAGGAACATCAGATCTTTGAGGCCAACACTGCCGGGCGACGCGTAGCTTGTCGGCTCAATGACCCCATTAAGGGTGTCCGTCGAGAAGTCCACCGGCGACTACGGGCTAGTCACACATAGCTTCACCCTATACCGAGGCCACGAGCACGAGGCCGCCCTGACGCACACCGAGGAAACGGCGGCGGCCTGGCCGAGCTCGCCAACGATGAGGCTGAACACGGTAGCGTCATCACTGTAGACGATGACCATGGATGGCGGAAAGGACGGTAATGGCATTGTTACTATACACTCCATGGGCTGGCCGTACGATAGCCTATGCACTTGTACCTTGTGGACGCTATTGAGGTGCAAAAGGAGCTCGACTGGCGAGGCGGTGAATATGCAGCCAACCTCCGTGCAGCCGCACGGGCTGTACGGGCACGCGGCCTTGTGGTCGTCGAGCTCGTGGTAGGCAACCATGGTGAGGCCGCCGCCGTGGGGGCATAGAATTGTTATCGGCGCTAGGTCGTGTTTGTCCATCGCCGGCTAGCTCTTGGTGGAATCCACCGACGCGCCCAGCGTTGGAGTGGTTCCCTAGAAGCTCGGCTCGCTGATGTAGTGCCCGCAGTCCTGAATTTTTATGCAGCATTGAGTTTTTTTCAACGAAGGCTGCAGATAGTTTACAGGTGAGAGTAAATTAGGCATTTAATACCCTGTACAGTACTGTACCAGACAAATAGATCCTACCCGCATGAGTGGTAAAGGTCTACGCCTTTTTTTGGAAATGGAAAAGGTCTACACCTAGAGAGAGACGGAGAAACCTAGGGCCTGGTGCAAAGTGTACAGTGCTGCGGGGGACAGAACAAGGACTACATGCATGTCTTCAACACCATCTGCATTTTATTCTATCTTCTTGTCTCTTCTGGCTCTTTCTTTCTCGGCATGGCAGACTCGTTTCTCTTCTCCATTTCTTTCTTGTGGTTAAAGCTTGTTTAGATACAGAGTACTAGTAGTAGTACGTAGTACATTTGAACCAGTACTCTAGTAATACGGAGTATATGTCTTTTTATACTCGAGTTGTACTTCCAGTACTCCAATAGTAATACAATACATATGTCTTCTTTTTACTATATTACTACTAGTACTCCAGTAGGTAGGCATCTGCGGGCGGTGGGTGGTGGGCGGCGGTGGCTTTTTGCGGCTTTTAAATACTCCTAGGGAAGCGGGCGGTGGTGGTAGTAGGGTTCTAGTAGTACGGAGTAGTACTCGAGTACCTCTACTCCTGCTCACTGATTCATGAAGTAAGACTTCAGTACTGTAGTGCAGTCCTGTACTACTCAGATGCAGTTGTCATCATACCACAGTTCCTAGGGAGACGCCAGAGACACATGTGCTCAAATGCACGTCCTAGGTGGGCCCCGATGCCTAGCGATTGGATAAAGCCTTGCTGCCTGACAACACAACTAAGGCAATTCATTTCGCTACACTCTACTATACTATTTCTCGGTGTGTTTCAAAATTAAGTTCACACCTTGCGATAATCTATTCAGTGGACCCACCAGGCAGTCAATGTATCAATAACGAGTGAGAGTTGTTTGGCAAGATTAAACTTCTTGCTAAGAATATGCATGCCTAGAAATTTGATCGTGTTTCGAAAACAACCAAAGAGACTATGACTCACCGTGTTTTGAAATTTTGGATGTGTTTCAAAATTAACTTCACACCTTGCGATAATATGTTCAGTGGACCCACCACTAGGCCGCAGTCAATGTATCGAGAACGAGTGAGAGTTTGGAAAGATTCAACTTCTTGCTAAGAATATGCATGCCTAGAAATTTGACCGTATTTAAAAATAATCAAAGAGACTATGACTCACCGTGTTTTGAAATTTTTGCTGTGTTTCGAAATTAACTTCACACCTTGCAATAATCTGTTCGGTGGACCCACCACTAGGCCGCAGTCAATGATGGAGACGAGTGAGAGTTTGGAAAGATTTAACTTCTTTCTAAGAATATGCATGCCTAGAAATTTGAAAGTGTTTTGAAAACAAACAAAGAGACTATAACTCACCATGTTTTGAAATTTTGGTTGTGTTTCGAAATTAACTTCACACCTTGCGATAATATTTTTAGTGGCCCACTACCAGGAAGTCAATGTATCGAGACGAGTGACAGTTTGGATAGATTCAACTTCTTGCTAAGAATATGCAGGCCTAGAAATTTGATCGTATTTCGAAAACAACCAAAGAGACTATGGATCACCGCGTTTTGAAATTGTGCATTCATTTCGAAATTAACTTCACACCGTACGAAAATCTGTTCATTGGACCCACCAGGCAGTCAATGTATCAAGAACGAGTGAGAGTTTGGAATGATTCAACTTATTGCTAAGAATATGCATGCCTAGAAATTTGACCGTGTTTTGAAAACAATCAAAGATGCTATGACTCACCGTGTTTCGAAATTTTGGCTATGTTTCAAAATTAACTTCACACCTTGCGGAAATTTGTTTAGTGGACAGAAAATAGTCTTGATGACCCACAAGTATAGGGGGTGTATCACAGTATTTTTAAGGGAAGTGAAACCCAATTTATTGATTCGACACAAGGGGAGCCAAAGAATATTTATAAGCCTTAACAACTGAGTTGTCAATTCAGCTGCACCTGGAAACAATCTTGCTCACAGCAGTTTATCAGTAATAATAGTTTTGTAGTAGGAATAGCAAAGTAATTGCAGTAGTAAAAGTAAATAGTAGGATTCGAGTGCGGTAGGCATAGGGATGGATGGATGGGCGTTGCATGGACAAGACAATTCACATGGAAATCAGAACATAGGGCAATTGCAGATAAATATGATAAAGTATCCAAGTACTAAATAATCATATGCATTTGTTTCATATATAATCATACGTTCTCGCAATGAGAACTTGCACAACATCTTTTTTCCTGCCAGCCCGTTTGCAGCGGGGCCTCAAGGGAACTACTGGCAATTAAGGTGCTCCTTTTAATAGAGCATCGGAGCAAAGCATTAACACTCCATGAACACATGTGATCGTCACATCAAAGCCATTCCCTCCGGTTATCCCGATTTTTGTCACTTCGGGGCCTTTGGTTCCGGACAACAACGTGTGTATACAACTTGCAGGTAAGACCATAAACAATACTATCATAACGAATCAATAACATGTTTAGATCTGAAATCATGTGTAACACCCTCAAATCGGCCCTATGCAAGTTTTAGCGCTTCCTGCCAAACCCGCATAGAAACGATTCAAGGACGCCACCAGGCACTTTCATGCGGGTGGAAAACGAAGTAATACCATTACACGTCAGTCCTTGATGGGACCCACAGAACATATATATACATCAGTGACTCCATGAGTCATGAATACAGATATAATATACAAAGATCCAAATCACATTGAAAACGATAGAGCGTCCGTCTACAGACAAGATACAAATGGGGCTGAGAGCCCTGAAGAATAACCAATGATGTCCATAACCCTGCCCAGGCCAAGTCGGAAGGGTAACCCTGCTAACGACGGCGATCTCAAACTTGCTAAAACAAAAGGGGTGCTGACAAAGGGCAAAGGAAAAAGAGGAGCGTCAGTACTGAGGCCAGTACACGGCGAGGCTAGAATTTGGCGGCTCTCGCCTACATAGGTATGGTGGGCTGAAGCGGCAGCGCAGCGGCACTAAACAACCTATAGAGACTCGATACAACTGGCAGTTATCAGAGAGGGATAATAAAGACCTATTCGGATCCAACCTGAAGCTAACACCAAACAAACCCATCCTAGCATTTCCCCCTCGAGACCAAACGAGGAAGTCGGACCAAGGAACTCACACAGTTGGCAATTTTACTCATTTGATTATAGTTACAGCGATTACTAATCAGATATAGATATCGTGAGTCATCCTGATAGCATAAGTAGTGGGAAGTTTTAGTTGACATCCCATTGTAGTTGGAACATTTACTAGTCAGATATAATTGTCCTGAGGAATCCCAAACCCAACCGTTGTTGACACTTTTATCACATTCCATTGAAGTTGCAGTACTTACTAGGCCGGTACAGCATGTCACGAAACAACCTAGATCCACCAGTTGTTGGCATTTTTAATATCCATTCCGTTATAGTTGCATCTGATTACTAGTCACGTATTAAGTCAAATTTATAGCACTACTCTAGTTATGCTTGTCTATGATCGAGATACTGTGCTCAAAGTCGTCCATAACCACGGACACGGCTTTCAGAAAGTTTTACCCTGCAGGGGTGCACAAATAGCAACACACACTCGATCAACCTCGGAAAAACCAACTCAAAACCCAACGAGGCATTCACGACAAAGCGATCACATGATTCATAAATATTTTAGGGGGCCACCCCATTAAGCTACCCGCAACGAAGTTGGCCGGCTCCGAGACGGACACAAGGTTTGCGCCAATGGCTGTAAACGACTGGGAACCCGAAAGTGTGACTGGGCTTGTCGATACCGCGAAAACACTCCGCAATCCTAAACAGTACAGGTGCTCCACGCACAATCTTAAATAAATCAGTAAAGCATGGCATAGGTACATGATAGTAATAAAGCCCCAAACTACTTGTGGCCCCAAGAAATAGAAATGAATCAAGCTCTGGCTCAGGGGGGTCCATAAGGCCTCCCGGATGTGGATAGTGCAAAAAATCAAGGAACAGGTATCAAGTACTCGGGGTCCTACGGGACACAAGTGAGCGTGGAAGAACCAAATAACATCTACTGCCCACCAATGCCTCTGCATTAGTTATATCTAGCATTTTAATAGTTGTATTTAAAGTCATGATCAACTCCACCAATAAGCATCTCCACCGATAAACATCTGCCAGCGTTCCAACAATTGTGGTACTTGACAACACGAGATCACACCTGAGCAAGCGTCTACGATTCGCAAGGCCAGCTATCTACCAAACACAGGTAATAGGAGGTATCCAAGGCAATATATAGGCTGCACGGGATATAACTGGGGTGCGGAAACTAAAGCATCGTGACACGGATAGCAATAGATCAACAGGAGGAAATAAAGACTATAAATGCAAAATAGGTAGAAGGGGGAGAGATGCTCGCCTGGGAAACACTGCCGAAGGTTCATATCCGAAAAACTTGTCGATACTCGCATCCACTCGTCGGTCTAATCCGCGAAGAAGCAAACACTAGCAGAAACACCGGATGCAATATTTAATACTACGGCAGAAGATCCGGCATGATTTTGATATGATGCATGGCATGGCAAGATGCGGTGCAATTAGGCAATATTAAGCGGAACCGTGGTCCCGACAGATGATTATATGGTTCAAGTTGTTTAGAACCCTCGCAATTTAAATGTTGTATTAACAGGGTGAAACATGGCATCGGTTCGCTACAAAAATTTAAATGGAGTCCGGAATAAGTCTAGAATAGCCCGCATATGGACTCCATATTTAATTATGAGGTGATTCGGCTATACAACCCGGACCCGCAAAACATGTATGCAAACATGTACAATTGATATGCAACAATTCATACAGCCTTTAATAAAATAGGGGCTCGGATATGGTTCACACATTGGTCCGAAGATCTTGGGGGGTTCGGGGTTCGGTCTCGGAAACGACCTTCAAGTCCGGGAAGAAGAACTTGAGTGGCATCAACTTTGAGTTTCGTGACAAAAAACTTGGGTGTCTTCTCGTTACATCCTTGTGTCGGCCTTGGTGCTTTGCACATCATTTCATCGGTTGAGGAGGATATCTTGTCGTACGCCAACGCATTATCTTCTAGGGGTCCTTGACTTGGCAGGAAGAAGGCCAGCGTAGCCGAAGCAGCACACACTGCATCAGTTCAACATCAACATCGAGCGGAACGCAGACATGTGCCAACACGGGTACAACACTACCTTCAGTCAGGTATTGAGCAGGAGTACTTGACTTGCGCAACAAAACCAGCAGCAGGAGACACGACCTTGGACACAAGACAGAGAGGCAGCGCAGGGCTTGCTTGAGCAAGTAGGGGGCGGCCCTGGAACCAGATGGAGCAGGTACTCGCGGGCGACAAGGAGGACGTCCGCGGCGGTGGCAGAGAATGGCCGACGGGGTGCAGGAACGGCGGTCGGCACGACGGTTCGCTGGCTGCAGGGCGAGCTCGGCGCGGTGGCGGAAAACAGCACGGGGCAGCGGCCGGACGCGACGATCCCCTGGCGACGGTACGCGTACGCAGCGAGAGGGAGGGGGAGGCGTGGTTGCTGGCAGCGAGGTTGGCGAGGCGGCCGATGGCGGCTCCAGCCCTGGCGGCGGGGTCGAGCACGGCTCGGGCGCGGACGCGCGGAGGCGGCGGGCGGCGACGTCCGTCGATGGGGAAGGAGGGGGAGGTCGCCTGCTGGGGCAGAGGCTGTTGCCGGTGAGGACGGGCCCGCGTGGTGACGGAGGGCGCCTGCGAGGAGGAAGGGGAACGCCGGGAGGGCGGCCACGGCGAGGGGCGCCGGGCACGGGCTCGAGTGGGCAGACGCGGAAGAGGAGGCGGGGGATGGCGGCCGGGGTTTCTCGGGTGCGACAAGGGAGGCGGGGGCCCCTGGCAGCGGCGAGGATCGACCGGCGAAGAGGAGGCGCGTCGGGGTCAGGCTCCCTCTCTGTGCGGGAGTGAGACAAGCGAGATGGGGGTTGGTGGGGCGTGAGTGAGAGAAAGAAGGAAGGCGGGGGCCTGAGGGAAAACGACCAGCGGCGGGGGGTGGAGTGCAAAAACGCTCGGGCGCCGGGTCCACTGGTTAGGGTTTGGGGATGGGGAGCTGCAGGTGGGCCTACTGGGCCGCGAGGTGGCAGCGGGGCTGCTGGGCTTCCTGCGGCTAAAGAGATGGGCTGGGAGTTGCTCCAAGCGGATGGGGTTGTAGGTGGCTGGCCGGGTTTTGGCCTGGCTGGCTGCCTCCCCTTCCAACAAAAAAACATTTTAATTTATTTTTATTTTGTAAAACTCTTCGCAAACAGTGTTAGACAAAACAAAATATCCGGTAGAGACCGGGGTTTGTACTTTAAAATAAAAGGAAGGGATTAATGTAGAAAACAAAAATAGGGTTTTTAGAAAATAGTGTTGGGGAAACATATGCATAATGATGACGATGCTCAAATGCGATGTGGCATGATGACATGAGCATGCGGTCATGATGGTGCAATGCACAAAATTACGCGATTTTCTAGTAGTGGTTTTGGCGGGGCGCCACAATTCGACACCACTAACAATGGATCTCGCCCTCGAGATCCGCCTCATGGTACCGGGGAGAAGGCTGATGATCGGATTCTTCTTGCTTCGTGTCGATCCTCGCGACACCACTAACAAAGATTCTTGATCCATCTTGAAATCGGCGACACCACCAACAAGAGGTCGTTGTCCATGATCGTCGAGAGAACACTCCGGGAACCAAAGGACGAAGGCAGAGGTATCAACAAATAAAGCCACCTCTAACTTCGATAGAAAGAGAGAATCGACGCATTCTCACCCACTTCAATGTACGAGAGCAAATAGATTGAGTAGTTGGCATGGGGCCAATCCATCACGCACCCAAACTATTACTCCGCACATTCGGTGGAAAATCGTGCAGCCATTCTCGGAATTAGACTAAAGATCTCGACAATCGAGGTGCGGAACAAAGGAGTGATGCAAGCTCTGCATCGGATCTATCGTAGATGATGTCGTCGCGTCGGAAAACACCGGAAGGCACAAACAAGGAACAAAGGATGGTACCTCAGATAAAGGATCACTCAAATAGCATGAAGGTCGGACGTAGAAACACCGTTGCTAAAGGAGGAAGTGAAACCCTAAAAGTACGACGGAAACCCAACCACGAGAAATCCTGGACTAGAAGAAGGTAAGGGAGTAGAATCAAACACGTGGAGGTAAGAGGAGAACAGCAGAGGGGTAAGGAGTAAAAACAGACCTAATCAGATCTATCCAACCGATTTTGCAAAATAGTTTTGACACTCTACTTCGGCCGTTAGCTAGGTTATCCTACAGGCTCGACTTGTGGGGTATCGCAACTGCTGGGCTCTGATACCACTCTGTAACACCCTCAAATCAGCCCTATGCAAGTTTTAGCGCTTCCCGCCAAACCCGCATAGAAACGATTCAAGGACGCCACCAGGCACTTTCGTGCGGGTGGAAAACGAAGTAATACCATTACACATCAGTCCTCGATGGGACCCACAGAACATATATATACATGAGTGACTCCATGAGTCATGAATACAGATATAATATACAAAGATCCAAATCACATTGAAAACGATAGAGCGTCCGTCTACGGACAAGATGCAAATGGGGCTGAGAGCCCTGAAGAATAACCAATGGCGTCCATAACCCTGCCCAGGCCAAGTCGGAAGGGTAACCCTGCTAACGACGGCGATCTCAAACTTGCTAAAACAAAAGGGGTGCCGACAAAGGGCAAAGGAAAAAGAGGAGCGTCAGTACTGAGGCCAGTACACGGCAAGGCTAGAATTCGGCGGCTCTCGCCTACATAGGTATGGTGGGCTGAAGCGGCAGCGCAGCGGCACTAAACAACCTATAGAGACTTGATACAACTGGCAGTTATCAGAGAGGGATAAGAAAGACCTATTCGGATCCAACCTGAAGCTAACACCAAACAAACCCATCGTAGCATTTCCCCCTCGAGACCAAACGAGGAAGTCGGACCAAGGAACTCACACAGTTGGCAATTTTACTCATTTGATTATAGTTACAGCGATTACTAATCAGATATAGATATCGTGAGTCATCCTGATAGCATAAGTAGTGGGAAGTTTTAGTTGACATCCCGTTGTAGTTGGAACATTTACTAGTCAGATATAATTGTCCTGAGGAATCCCAAACCCAACCGTTGTTGACACTTTTATCACATTCCATTGAAGTTGCAGTACTTACTAGGCCGGTACAGCATGTCACGAAACAACCCAGATCCACCGGTTGTTGGCATTTTTAATATCCATTCCGTTATAGTTGCATCTGATTACTAGTCACATATTAAGTCAAATTTATAGCACTACTTTAGTTATGCTTGTCTATGATCGAGATACTGTGCTCCAAGTCGTCCATAACCACGGACACGGCTTTCAGAAAGTTTTACCCTACAGGGGTGCACAAATAGCAACACACACTCGATCAACCTCGGAAAAACCAACTCAAAACCCAACGAGGCATTCACGACAAAGCGATCACATGATTCATAAATATTTTAGGGGGCCACCCCATTAAGCTACCCGCAACGAAGTTGGCCGGCTCCGAGACGGACACAAGGTTTGCGCCAATGGCTGTAAACGATTGGGAACCTGAAAGTGTGACTGGGCTTGTCGATACCGCGAAAACACTCCGCAATCCTAAACAGTACAGGTGCTCCACGCACAATCTTAAATAAAGCAGTAAAGCATGGCATAGGTACATGATAGTAATAAAGCCCCAAACTACTTGTGGCCCCAAGAAATAGAAATGAATCAAGATTTGGCTCAGGGGGGTCCATAAGGCCTCCCGGATGTGGATAGTATGAAAAATCAAGGAACAGGTATCAAGTACTTGGGGTCCTACGAGACACAAGTGAGCGTGGAAGAACCAAATAACATCTATTGCCCACCGATGCCTCTGCATTAGTTATATCTAGCATTTTAATAGTTGTATTTAAAGTCATGATCAACTCCACCAATAAGCATCTCCACCGATAAACATCTGCCAGCGTTCCAACAATTGTGGTACTTGACAACACGAGATCACACCTGAGCAAGCGTCTACGACTCGCAAGGCCAGCTATCTACCAAACACAGGTAATAGGAGGTGTCCAAGGCAATATAGAGGCTGCACGGGATATAACTGGGGTGCGGAAACTAAAGCATCGTGACACGGATAGCAATAGATCAACAGGAGGAAATAGAGACTATAAATGCAAAATAGGTAGAAGGGGGAGAGATGCTCGCCTGGGAAACACTGCCGAAGGTTCATATCCGAAGAACTTGTCGATACTCGTATCCACTTGTCGGTCTAATCCGCGAAGAAGCAAACACTAGCAGAAACACCGGATGCAATATTTAATACTACGGCAGAAGATCCGGCATGATTATGATATGATGCATGGCATGGCAAGATGCAGTGCAATTAGGCAATATTAAGCGAAACCGTGGTCCCGACAGATGATTATATGGTTCAAGTTGTTTAGAACCCTCGCAATTTAAATGTTGTATTAACAGGGCGAAAAATGGCATCGGTTCGCTACACAAATTTAAATGGAGTCCGGAATAAGTCTAGAATAGCCCGCATATGGACTCCATATTTAATTATGAGGTGATTCGGCTATACAACCCGAACCCGCAAAATATGTATGCAAGCATGTACAATTGATATGCAACAATCCATACATCCTTTAATAAAATAGGGGCTCGGATATGGTTCACACATTGGTCCGAAGATCTTGGGGGTTCGGGATTCGGTCTCGGAAACGACCTTCAAGTCCGGGAAGAAGAACTTGAGTGGCATCAACTTTGAGTTTAGTGACGAAAACTTGGGTGTCTTCTCGTTACATCCTTGTGTCGGCCTTGGTGCTTTGCACATCATTTCATCGATTGAGGAGGATATCTTGTCGTACGCCAACGCATTATCTTCCAGGGGTCCTTGACTTGGCAGGAAGAAGGCCAGCGTAGCCGAAGCAACAGACACTGCATCAGTTCAACATCAACATCGAGCGGAACGGAGACATGTGCCAACACGGGTACAACACTACCTTCAGTCAGGTATTGAGCAGGAGTACCTGACTTGCACAACAAAACCAGCAGCAGGAGACACGACCTTGGACACAAGACAGAGAGGCAGCGCAGGGCTTGCTTGAGCATGTAGGGGGCGGCCTTGGAACCAGATGGAGCAGGTACTCACGGGCGACAAGGAGGACGTCCGCGGCGGTGGCAGAGAACGGCCGACGGGGTGCAGGAACGGCGGTCGGCACGACGGTTCGCTGGCTGCAGGGCGAGCTCGGCGTGGTGGCGGAAAACAGCGCGGGGCAGCGGCCGGACGCGACGATCCCCTGGCGACGGTATGCGTCCGCAGCGAGAGGGAGGGGAGGCGTGGTCGCTGGCAGCGAGGTTGGCGAGGCGGCCGATGGCGGCTCCAGCCCTGGCGGCGGGGTCGAGCACGGCTCGGGCGCGGACGCGCGGAGGCGGCGGGCGGCGACATCTATCGATGGGGAAGGAGGGGGAGGTCGCCGGCTGGGGCGGAGGCTGTTGCCGATGAGGACGGGCCCGTGCGGCGACGGAGGGCGCCTGCGAGGAGGAAGGGGAACGCCGGGAGGGCGGCCACAGCGAGGGGCGGAGGGCGCGGGCTCGAGCGGGCAGACGCGGAAGAGGAGGCGGGGGATGGCGGCCGGGGTTTCTCTGGCACGGCAAGGGAGGCGGGGGCCCCTGGCAGCGGCGAGGATCGACCGGCGAAGAGGAGGTGCGTCGGGGTCAGGCGCCCTCTCTGTGCGGGAGTGAGACGAGCGAGATGGGGGTTGGTGGGGGGCGTGAGTGAGAGAAAGAAGGAAGGCAGGGGCCTGAGGGAAAACAACCGGCGGCGGGGGGTGGAGTGCAAAAATGCTGGGGCGCCGGGTCAACTGGTTAGGGTTTGGGGATAGGGAGCTGCGGGTGGGCCTGCTGGGCTGCGAGGTGGCAGCGGGGCTGCTGGGCTTGCTGCGGCTAAAGAGATGGGCTGGGAGTTGCTCCAAGCGGATGGGGTTGTAGGTGGCTGGCCGGGTTTTGGCCTGGCTGGTTGCCTCCTCTTCCAACAAAAAAACATTTTAATTTATTTTGTAAAACTCTTTGTAAACAGTGTTAGACAAAACAAAATATCCGGTAGAGACCGGGGTTTGTACTTTAAAATAAAAGGAAGGGATTAATGTAGAAAACAAAAATAGGGTTTTTAGAAAATAGTGTTGGGGAAACATATGCATAATGATGACGATGCTCAAATGCGATGTGGCATGATGACATGAGCATGCGGTCATGATGGTGCAATGCACAAAACAACGCGATTTTCTAGTAGTGGTTTTTGTGGGGCACCACATCATGGCACTCGGGCCCTAGTGACAAGCATTATGCATAAAAAGTTGCAACAAAGTCAAAAAGCACCAATAATAGATACTAGGCACCATGCCCTAACAATTCGATGCCATTACATGAACAATCTCATCCAATACCTACCATCCCCATAGCCTACAACGGGGGATTACTCACTCATAGATGGGCGGAAACATGGATGGTCGATGGAGAAGCGATGGTGATGATGATGGCGATGATCTCCTCCAATTCCCCGTCCCGGCAGGGTGCCAGAACGGAGTTTCTGGTTCTGAATCGCGGAATCTGGTGGTGGCGGCGGAGCAGAACTCTTTCTGGAAAAACGTTGAAGCCCCCTAAGTTTTTAGGTTAGAAGGCAACTTATAGGCGAAGAAGGAGACCGAGGGGGTGTCTAGGGCAGCCAGACCACCCCCTGGCGCGGCCAGGCCTAGCCCGCGCGGCCAGGTGGTGTGGCCTAGGCCCAGCCCCACTCCGTCTCATATTCTGGCTCCATGAGTCTTCTGGTGAAATAGGATTTTTGGCATATTTTCCAGGATTTTTCCTGATAGTTGATTTTCTGCACAAAAACTAGACACCAAGGCAATTCTGCTGAAAACAGCGCTAGTCCATGTTAGTTGCATCCAAATCACACAAGTTTAGAGGATAAACAATAGCAAAAGTGTTCGGGAAAGTAGATACGTTTTGGACGTATCAACTCCCCCCAAGCTTAGCTTATTGCTTGTCCTCAAGCAATTCAGTTGAAAACTGAGTGTGATAAAAGAAACTTTCACGAACACATTTGGTTCATATGATGTATATATTCTCAGCATGTGATCAACTACTTAGACAATTCATAATAAGGAGTATGCAACTAAGTTTACTTAATAGGCATTGCAAGCTATGAAGAGATTCCAACTCAAAAATAATAAGTAGCATGAAACATAAACATAAGAAATATTACAATGCTCATAACAAGGTATACTAGAGTGGTATCTCACTTGCCTTTGATTGTAAATGCCAAGGCACTTCTGAAGTTCAGGTGAAGACTAGAAGTAAAGATATCAAAGATACAAGCATCAAAGTCATCACACAAATAATCAAGTTTTGAGACAAGCACATTACACTAAGAATGACAACTATGCTCTCAAGAAAGTGCTCATAGAATATGTGGAGACTCAACAAAGAAATGAAAATGGTTTTGAATAGTTTGAAAGGCTTCCAAATGCTGAAAGTATGGTACTCGTTATCTTTGAGCTCTCCTTGCCCCTATCGTAAGCATCTTTAATATGGTTAAGGTGAAAGTGAGGTCCAATCTGAGTTATATGCTTGACAGACTATAAACTGGAAATCTCATGTCCCTTGAGTACGAGGGCCGCTCCTCATGCAACTCAACTTTAGTTACCGGTAAGTTCTTGTCATCGTAAATACGTGCGTATCATAGAGAACCGCCAACGGGGTACCCCTTGCCCGATGATACGGAAGAATCCCCATACCAAAATGACAAGGCAAGCAAACAATGAGTATCTCAGCAATCTTCTTATTTATTGTGGGCTCCCTGGATTAATCATCCGAGAAATCCATGTTATGCATACATCCACGTTCCCATGATCAGTGGGCCGCGGAACATAACTGACAGGTACCATTACAACATCCGAAACATAACGAAAAACAAGACTTACAGCAATGCCATTATGGCTACAACATCAATAGCAGCGGAACATCGCCAAGCGTAGAGCCCAATCGTGCCTCAACCTACATGCAGCTGACTGGGAAGACGGCCTAGCTCAATGGATGTCACCTTAATCTCCTGAAAGACTGGCCAAGTAAATAGCCAGGGACACAGCCGTGAGTACTTTGGAATGTACTCGCAAAACCACCAGGATAAGTGAACAAAGGAAATGCAATTATGGCTGTGGCGAGAAGGCTCTGTCTGGGGTTGCTTTTGAAAAGCCTACACTAACTTTGAAGTTATGGCATCTCCATGTCTTTGTTGAAAAAGGGTTTTGAAAACATGCTTCTGTTTTATAAATCAAGACATCTCCATATCTTTGTTGAAAAGAGTTTTGAAAACAGTTTTGTAGTAAAACCCCTTTTTAAACATCTTCGACCCCCTCGGGTCAAAAAAAATCCTTCGAACTCGGGTTCCCCCGGAACCTTCATCCTTTTTGTACTTGTTTCCCAAACAAACACAGTTTGGGTACTCCTAGCCAACACCTTTACAACCGTCCTTGACCGTGGACACGGCTATTCGACTAGGTTATACTCTGCAGAGTTTGCACACTTTACCCACAAGAATCAATACATCCACCGGGATACAACCACGACCCACTACCACTGTAGATGGGGGTCCGGATAATCAAACCTAACCTTTCGCTTGTCTACACTAGCAAAGGCATGCTTTTCCTCTTGGGTTTGTTCTCCCCGACAACGAGTATGTGGCTCCCAGCCATAGTCCTTCCTTCCGTTCACGCACATACCCAAGCCGCAACTTGGCGTATACCTTAAATTTGGTGACTCCTCTTCCTTCCGTACTACCTAAGTCATATCGTCCGCGGGAGACCCAATTGTTGCACCGGACTCCTGTTAGTTCAGGCTCACTCTTACCGAAGCAAGTGACATGCATCAGATCCTTGATCTGGGGGCGCCCGCCCAGAATTCCAGGGATTCCTCGCTATAAGCATGGTAGAAGTTGCCTCGGCTAATACGGACAAACTATGAGTTAAGCCCCAGCAACCTGGGGTAATGTGGTTGCGCGGATAAAATTGTTCCAGTAAAGGCGTAGAACATCCCATCACAATCTCCTTTCTCCTCATCACCATTTCTTTTGTTAAAACTTCCACTGGGAACGATGCCTCTTCCTAGGGTTTTTAAAAAGGTTTTGAAACATTTTTGGTGGGGAAAATCCCAAAACAGTTTATTTTCTCAACACCGGGGTTTCCAAGGAGGTAGGATGCTAACCATCATACTCTTGGTCTAAAGGGGATACATGATGGGTTCATCGAGGTGGTGCCTCGAAGGACACAAAATCATAACTTGGAGGAGCCAAGTTACTATTACAGTATTTATAAAGCAAGACATGCAGGTAGATAATGCAATTTATAAAGAGGATATAAAACAGGTAAAAGAGAATAGGACATATATTAGAGTTCAGGAATGGTGGCTTGCCTATGATCAGCAATAAGTCCCTGGGCTTCTTCAGATGACCAAGAATACCCAATACTATAATAATAAGAAATCCTATTCTTCTGGTCGTCAGACCCTCACACTATCGTCATCGCCGGATATACATGCAAGCAGACAATACCACAATCAATACAAGGAAAACAAGCATCAAACCATACATCAAACAAACATAAGGATTACCACTGGACTCGGGAGGGGTTTGGAGAAGTGGGTTTCAAATGGTAGAATCTACAAGATTGCCACTTGGTGTTTTCTCTTGGAAGATAGTTGTCTAGGCTAGATACAAGGGACTTGGATTAGGGTTCTGTGGCCAGTAAGCTACCAATGTGCAAAAGTGATATCCCCAGATAGGTCTTGTCAAAACAAAACCATCACAAGTGGTTTCACTTGAAAATCAATTTCCTAGAATTAGCTATGCTTTTTATAGTGGAAATAACTCTAGTTTGAGGAAATAATTCACCAGAAAGGTTCTGGAGCTCCAAAAATTATTTCCTTGGATGGTTTCGTAGTACCTGATGTACTGAACCACCTAGAGTTGGAATTAAGTCAAAAGAATTATGAGAATGCCCTCAGAAAATTCCCAAAGATAGTTCTGTAAGAATCTTCTCTTTATCACTAGATTAATTCTACAGGAGCTATTGAGTTGGTTCCAAGGGCATGTGCTAGGTATTTAGAATACCTTTCTATAGGAATTGGATTCACCCTTTTTTGGAGTTGCCAAATTCCTGGAGTGATTTATTTAGTGAAAATACCCATCATAGAAGTATTTAAATCACTAAAATTCATACAAAGCTCAGTAAATTATGAGCTGCAGGTGTTTGGTAGATATGGCTTCTGGTGTGTACTGGGAGGTGGAATCAGGTCAATACCACATTTGGTTAGACCTGGGGAATTTATTCAAGACAGAAAGTTGCTAGTTTTCTTATTTTTGTTAAAGGAAGAATACTGTTCGCCTTGGTATGAGGCCTGTGCTGGATGATAGGTATTTCCAATACCTTCCAGTAGGATTTTGGTTCAACTCAAATGGATGAGGCTAGCTCACAGAGGAATTTAATTAGTGCAAAGTATACTCTGCAGCAGAATAATTACCCATAATTAGAGAGAATTATTTTGTACATGGGGTTGCCTCTACATGTTTGAGAAAACTTCAGAGAAACACCAGAAATTTAGATCTAGGCATTTGGATTTGATTTACTATTTTAAAAATATTTAAACCTGCTGGTCCTTTTCTGGTTCTGGAAATAAAGAAAAATGAGCTGTGTGGCTAGGCTGGGTCTGACTGGGGAATGGGCCGCAGGGGAGATTCAGCCCACGGCACACGGGGCGATGCGCGGGAGCCGGCGCTCGAACCTGCCAGGCGGGGCTCGACGGTCAACGAGAGGGGGAGGCCGAAGCGGTATCGGCCAGATCTGGCCGTCCGCTTAAGTGACGATGGACGGTGTAGAGTCGTTGTCCACCCGGGGCTCACCGGCGATGAGACTAACCCTAGCAGAGGGTGTCGCGGAGCGGAGAGCTTACCTGAGGGCTCGAGGAGGGTCGGGGAGGCTGTAGGGTGATGCGGTCGTCGGTGCTGAGCAGGTCGGTGGGCGGCACGGCGGCGGAGGACCACTAGAAGCAGCTCGGGTGACGGCGGCCGAGAGCGACCTCGCCGGAGCTCGACAGCGACGGCGGAGGAGGGGGTCCTGTGCAAAAAGAAGAGCACGGTCAGGTAGAGGAGGAGGAGGGGATCTCGTGGGCTGTCATGCATAAGGAATAGAGCAGAGGGGGATGAGCCTTGCTCGTTTTTGTGAGGAGGCTGAGGCTCTCCTCTTCTTCTTCCTTCGGACAACACAGAGCTGGGGAGAGGTAGGGAGTGCTGGGGGAGGTAAGTGGGAGTGAGAGGGGGCAAATGAGGGCAGGGGAGAGCTGGGGGAAGGGCTGCTGGCCTTTATACCAAGAGGGAGGAGTAGATGTGGTGAATTACAATTGTTGGCATGGGGGAGGGCAATGCTGGCCAGGGATTGGTCCAGGGGGAGGTGGAGAGGGGTAGGATGGTAATTGGGTCGTGCTAGACCAGAGAGAGAGGTGGTGGCATCAGTGGTAATTAAGTTAGGTTGATCCTTGTAAGAAGTGGGGTGATTTCTCCTTCTTTCTACTATGGTAAGGGAAAAATGGTTAATTGATGGGTGATGCTACAGTGGTGATTGACGAAGGATGTGTCTGATGCTGAGGAGGTACATTGAGTAAGATTGAATGAGATTTGGAAGTGCTTAGAGTGGTGATTTACTTAATTGACAAATATTGATCTAGTTGATGGTTGTGAAGGAAGTCCAAAATCTTGCATTGGACCAGAGGAGAAATTGGTACTGGTAGATAGATAAGGTCCAGGTAGACTCCTAGGATTTATTTGGGATTTTTCAGAGGAGTTTTAGTCCTCTTAAAATCAATTACTCAAAAAGGACATAAGTGATTTCTTGGTGATCAATTGATAGATTTCCATTGGACAGGGATGGATTTTGATGTTAAAGGGTCTCAAATGTGGATACACACTTATGGGAATGTTCCCAAGATTTATTGAGGATTAAAAGTGATTAAAACAATTATTATTCCAATATAGCCTTTTGAGAAAAAGGGCAAAAAGAAATAATAAAGCTTCTCAAAAATATTTATTTTTGAGATGGAAAGATAGGATAGGATTGGAGGGACTCACATGAGCCAAAAGTTGGAGAGGTGTTTTGGTAAAAACCATACTTTCCTTTATGGAGGGAGTTTTGGAGATTTTGACCATTTAAGGAATTAATTAGTTTTGGGGCCATAATAATTATGGATAATTATTGATAAATATTGAGGATTAATATAGATGAGATAGACAAGGTGTAGCAAGCATTTGCAACCTTGAGGAATGGAATTACAACTTAAATAAGATGGAAAACAAGGAGTTGATGACCTAGGGTGATGTTATTTTTATACCACCAAAACATGCTTGCATCTTGGATCTTAGAGATCACCTTGGTGCAAGGGATAGATGGGTGAGTAGACCAAGTCATAAAGATGATCATGGCAGGAGGAGTTTGAAATAATAGCATTTGGGATGATCTAGAATTGATGGCAAACTTTGTTGAAATTAAGGCTGCCATGCAGAAAGTGTCATGAAGCTTTCTAAACCAAGTGGTTTTAATAAGCTCAAAGGTCCACTTGGGACAAGTGGAGTAGGTTTAGATAGACATCAATGAGTAGAACACAACCATGTAGAGAGTTTGTCCATGGGCGTTTGGATGGTGGTGTGAGCTTCTAGCAAAGTAGGCATGATGACTAGTTTTGCAGGAAATGTTATTTTTCTTGTCTGCAAAACCATCATGGACCAGTGGGTGGGAGGAGGATCTAACCAGGGGAAATTGTGTGCCTTGGTAGTCCTTAGGATGGTTAACAATATAGTTCAAGTGCATTTCCAAAAATGCACATGGTTTGAGAAAAGGAGGCATTCAAAAAGGTGAGGCTAAACCTGTTTCTAGACTTAGCCAAATTTGGCAGTTTTGAGGAATTTGACTAGAGTATGAGAGGGAATGTTCTTGGAGGAGTTGCAAGGTATCAGAGCTTTAACCAGTGGGTGATATGGAAGTGTAGGGTGAGTAGAAGAGATCCTTGCTTGATATTGGTCTTCATGAACTTGGAGACATCTAGAAAGGAAATCCTCAGAATTGATCTGGTTAAGGGTTATAGATGATCACCTAGTGGCAAGGGAGCACATCTAGGTTTTCTTTCTTGCTTAGGGATTGAGGATTGGGAAACATATTGATCCTAGTGATGAGCTCCTATAGTGGCTCATACTACTTCCTAAGCAAACAAATCAAGCAGTAGATCAAAGCAACTCATCAGACAGCAGATCAAGGTAACTCATCTTATAACAAATCAACTACTCTAGGGTTACCATCAAGCTCAGCTTGAGGTAAGGTTGGGGGCATTTTGAAGAGGTTGAGTTTTGAATAAGATGAGGGTTCTTGGTATCTCTACCAAGAGTAGAATTCAAATGCTTTGGACAAGAGTTTTGGGAAAACTAGAGGTAAGATTATTTGAGTGCTCTGTCTTGAAAACATAAGGAGATTGTATTATATATCTCTCCATAGTTTTGTTAATAGAAGCTACAAAAATACTTTTGGTTACATAGGCATCTTGGCTCCTGTTTTGAAATGCCAGAACGTTTGAGAATATGTAAAGTAAGCCAAGATAGTTTTTGGTAAAGAGCTTTTGCCAACTGAGGTTGAGGTAAGGAGTATCCTAAGATACACTTCATAAGCACAAGTGCAAACAAACAACAAGCAAGCACTGCACTAAAGCACAAGAAAAAGTTTTTGTTCCCCCTGATTTTTGCATTCTGGACAACTAATCAGGGTTGCTGAAATTGGGATGTTACATTTACCATGGGAAAATGGTGCTTTTTTTCTCTCTTTCCTCTTTTCTCATATCTCTTTTTTATTTTTCTTTTCTCAATAGCTATCTCTCTTTTTTTATAAGAAGAATGCTTCATAGATATTCATTATGGTTACGCTGCAGGTTTCCACCATGATTAGGCATGGATTAGACCGGCGGCCCAGGCGTTTCTCTAACAGACATACATAACTCCATGGACTTACAAGCTCCCCTTTTATTTCACACCGATGACATCCGCAAACAAAAGAGCATGATATAATCTGGGTATATAATTACAGGTGTTGAAAGCATTCCCCGTGACAGCACGGTTCTGCTAATCCCCAGCCTATAATTTGCAAGCATATAACTTTCATGGATAGTCACAATGGTTCAGGTTTATTAAGTACAAGAAATAAAGTGTGCCATCAAGTTCGTGAGAGCTTTACTAACTAACTTTCTCATAAAAAGCAAATATTTTATTCGGAAGAAAACAAAGCATATTGAATATGCACGAAACATCCAGTGATGCTAATAGGTAGTTATGGTGAACACTTTTGGCAATATTGGTTTTGGGGAATTTGAAACACGAGTAAAGCATACTCAGTGCAAGTGGAGGCTAGCAATAGTAAGGGAGCGATAAACAAGAGAGCAATAACTGTCATAATCATGCTTGCAACAAAACAGGACTAATCATGGCATGAAAGTGATTCAAGACCCTCAAGGCAAAATGAATTCATCGAGGCTTAACTGATTATCTCAGTCATATGCATGCGTGAGCATGTGCCAAGTCAATTCAAGTGAAACATTCAAAGGAGGATACCACGGTCTCATACCAAGTTATGAAGAGTAATGCACGCAAACATTCATATGACATGCTACAAACTATTAGCAAGCTGGAACTAATCATATGAAAGCAAGAACTACTAAGCATCCATAAATAACATACACCCTACACGAACAGGCAAAGCATGCCCACGATGATGAGTATATTTACAAAAATGAAAACAAATAGAGTTCGTTACCAGCCTCTTACCACACCTCAAGTTGTCATTAATCCTCATTATTGCCCTTCACTTGTGGCTTGAATAATAATATGAAACCAATTTCCATTGAGAACTGCTGAACCCTGCAACAAACTCACAAAACCAAAGAAGAACAACAAATATTTTTTGGTGTTTTCGATTTTTAAAACAAGAACCAAAAGGGAAAAATAAGCAAAGCACAATCTTTTTGGGTTGTTTTGAATAGTTCAAACGAAGAAAAAAAGGGAAAAGCAAACCAAGGCAACAAGAAGAAGAAGCAAACAAAGAGAAACAACAGAAATATTTTTGGTCTTTTTGTGTTTTAAGAAAGAAAAAAAACAAAGAAAGAACGAAAACTAAAAAAAGAACGAAACATGAATATACAAAGTACCGACACAAAATGATATGTAGATGAGTGCGATATCGGTGTACCTCCCCCAAGCTTAGGCTTTTGGCCTAAGTGGGTATCAATCCCAAGCTGGCCAGGATGGAGCGCCTCCGTAGTACGGTGAGGAGGTACCTTCGTCCAAGCGCGAGCTCGAGGACGCCCCACCATAATGCGCAGAGTAATCGTAGGAGGGCACATTCTCCTGGTGCTGCATGTGGAAGCCCAGCAAGCGGAGCTACTCGTCCACCTCCTCCTTGGAGCACGACCACAGCCTCCTGTGAACACTGAACAAAGTAGGCTGCGGAAAAGGAATCTCCCTTTCATCCCCGTCAGTAAACAACAACCTATATACTAAACTGTCCATATCAGAACCAGAAGTGACAAAGTGATGTGTTTTCATGGCAGCAAGGTATAGCCTTTGTGGTCCCAATATAGTATCATTGGGATCCACCGAAAGCTCTAATGCATTGACCATACGTGAAGCGATGATGCCCCCATAAATAGGCCCCCTAGAAGCTAGGCGACGAGCAATAAGATAGCCAAGATTGTACCAAGTATCATTGTTAAGCGCAACAGCGAGAAAGGCTAGATGATAATTGGAGATATTACTTGTATTCTCCCTACCAAGAACGCTAGTAGGAAGATAATAGGCAAAGTATCTAAGAGCAGGGAGTTGGATGTTTCTTACCTTTCCGCGCTGAGCTACGCGGTCGTCGTCATTGGTCACACCCCGACAGAGCTCCAACAAATCAGCAGGTCACCCTTGAATCTTCTTCACGGTCCCGATCATGCCCACACCTATAATACTGCAAAATCTTTCCAATGGCATGGTAAAGGGTAGATTATAAATTCTGAAAGAGACAGTTGACTGATAGGTCGTGTTAGTAAAAACGAAGCTCTCAACAAAAGTTTTGGTGAGCATAGTGTATTGCTCACTCTCATCTTGCATGTATGAGGTAAAACCAACCCTCTGAATCAGTAGCAAGAAATCATCAAGAATCCTTGCAACTTGTAAGAAAGTAAAACAAGGAAAAGTAGATGGGTGAGCATCCCCATCATCTCCTTCATTACCAATGCGATGTGCAATGAGATATTTGTTGTATGATGGCCTAAACTGAGAGGCTGATCTTGAGGGCCTTGACCTCCTAGGTGCATCCCTTTCAAATATCTCTCCAAAGGTATGGTTGTTCATGTTTGATATTCTGAAATTTAAACATCTATTAAACAAGTGATTGCAAAGTGAATATAATGAAGGGCACTACTCATAGGGACTTGTAAGAGGCCTAAACATGCATCAAAACTATATATCTAAGCATCAAACAAGATTACAAGCTCTCATAACCTGTCACCTACAGCAGCAAAATACTCAAGATATAAAGCACTAAACACAAATCTACTTGGACAAGCGGAGGAGTCACATACCGGAGAACAAATGCTCCAAATTTCAGCAGCAAAGATGGGCTGAGCAAGGAGATCGAAAAATCGAGGGCAAGCACAGCAAGAACGTGATTTCGAGCAATGAACTGGTGTTTACTCAAGAGAGAGAAGAAAGTGGCAAGTGAGAGAGTGAGTGGAGGGCCAGCGGTGGCCCACACCATGGCCAGGTGCGCCCCTGGGATGGTCGCGCCACCAGGTGGTGTGCCTGCCTGGTGGGCCCCCCTGGTACCTTCTAGGCACTACTCTACCCGTTTTTTCACATAAAAATTAATATGAATTTTCTAGAATTTTTCGAGACACTTTATTTTTGAGCAATTTTCAGGTATAGACGAATGATTTTCTGACAGAAAAAGATTTTCTGGAATGATGAAATGACAAAACAAGGCTAGAACTATTGAAGTTCTAAGACACTTTAACATGCAAGTAACTAACAACAGAAACGTAAACTAAACAAAAGCAAAAACTAAAATAGATAGAATAGAAGTAAGCGGAGATAATCATGGTGAAAACATTGTTTTGTTCAATGAAATCCTTTTGTTAACAAGGTTGATCAGGTCTTGTTACCAAAACAATTTTATATGAAACAAAACTTTGTATTCCACTAATGATTATGTTACCTCAACCTTGATAGCGATGGTCCCAATCATAATAGTTTCAAATTTTTCTTGTGATATGGGACAATATATTTCTCCAGCTTGAATGCCCTCGACATGTTCAATTGAGTTTAGACCATAAGTCCTATCAATCTTCTTGGGGAAATAGACAGTATGCTCTTTTTCATTAACATTAAAGGTCACCTTTCCTTGATTACAATTAATAATAGCTCCTGCAGTATTAAAAAAGGTCTCCCAAGAATAATAGACATATTATCATCTTCAGGCATTTCAAGCACAACAAAATCAGTTAATATCAAGCAATTATGAGCCACTTGAACATGTACATCCTCACATATACCAACAGGAATAGTAGTAGATTTATTGGCCATTTGCAAAGATATATATCAGTTGGTATTAATTTTTCCAGTTGAAGTCTCTTATAGAGAGATAAAGGCATGACACTAACTCCTGCACCCAGATCACACAAAGCAGTTCTAACATAACTATTTTTAATAGAGCAAGGAATAGTTGGAATCCCTGGGTCTCCAAGTTTCTTTGGAACCTTACCATTAAAGGAATAATTAGCAAGCAAAGTAGAAATTTCTTCATTAGGGATCTTCCTTTTATTCGAGACAATATCCTTCATATACTTTGAATAAGGAGGCAATTAAATAGCATCAGTCAAAGGAATTTGCAAGAATAAAGGTTTCATCCACTCACAAAACTTATTATAGTGTTCATCTTCCTTTGACTTGTGTTTCTTATCAGGGAAATGCATAGGTTTTTGGACCCAAGGCTCTCTTTCACTACCATGTTTCTTAGCAAGAAAATCTTCTTTTGTGTATTTAGTATTCTTAGCGTGCTTTTCAGGTTCTTCTTCAACTTTTTCTTTATCAGGAACATCATTTTCTTCATTACCACTTTTCGTTTCAGCATCTGAGACAGATATACTATTATGATCTTTAGCAGGTTCAGAGGGTTCTACAATAGTTTTATGTTTCTTTTTTATTTCTTATGAGTAGTACCACTATTTTCAGCTTGTTGAGAATCCTGCTCAATTCTTTTAGGATGCCCCTCAGGATATAGAGGATCCTGGGTAGCAGCACCACTTCTAGTTCTAATTTCATAAGCATGTTTTTCTTTGGCAGCATTAACTAGCAAGTCTTTTTGCACTCTAGTAAGTTGATATATTTGAGTTTGAACCATTTGAAAATGTTTAACAAGCATTTTAACATCATTGGAGGTTCTTTCCACAATATCCTTCAACTCAACAATGGCTCTAGGTTTTTCCATTAGATGATTTTGCACCCTTTTATTAAAATTATCTTGCTTAACAATGAAAATATCGAATTCTTCTAATCATTGATCAGGAGGTTTAGAGTAAGGGATATCACCTTCATCAAAATGTTGGAGAGAGTGTACCTCAATAGTGGATGAGTGAGGAATTGGCTTACATAATTCTTCTATAGGAGGTAAATTCTTGACATCTGCAGCTTTAATTCCCTTCTCCTTAAGACATTTCTTAGCTTCCTTCATCACTTCATCATTCAATGCAATAACTCCCCTCTTCTTAGATGATGGTATAGGCGCCGATATAGCTGGTTCAGGTATAATTGTTTCAGGTTTAGCTGGTTCAGGAGGAGTCTAATCTTCATAGTTCTTGCTTATTTTAGCCATTAATTCCTCAGCTTCCTTGGGAGTCCTATTCCTGAAAATACAATCAGCACAACCATCCAGGTATGTCCTAGATTCTTCAGTTAGTCCATTATAAAATATATCAAGAAGCTCATTCTTAGGTAATGGACATCCAGCTTGTGCATAAATCAAAGCACAAAACCTTGCTTATGATTCAGGCAATATCTCGTTTTCTCCATGTTTAAAATCAAAAAGTTCCTGCAAAATAGCATGTCTACCACTAGGAGGAATATATTTCTGTAGGAAAGTACTAATCAAGCAATCAGGGCTATCAATAGATCCGGGAGGTAAATTATTAAACCAAGTTTTAGCTTCTCCTTTTAGTGAAAAGGGGAAAATCTTAGCAACAAAGTAAGTACGCATCTTAATATCATCAGAAAATAAGCCACTCATGGTAGAAAGCTCAGTCATATGTGCTACCACACTTTCATCCTTAGTCCCACAAAAAGGTTCTTTCTCAATAGTAGCTATATAAGATAGATCAAGAGAGAAATCATAATCTTTATCTTTAATGATTATGGGAGAAGCAGCAAACTCAGCATTAGGAGACAATTTGGGTCTAATAGTACGCCTCTCAATGAGACTCTTAATAGCACTCCTATCATGGGTGTTTTGACATTCTTTAATAAATTCATCGGTCATCTCAACATAACCGTCTTCAATATCATAACTTTCTCTAGACTCAGGTGAACTAACAGGTGTAGTAGTGTCTTCATTAGGAGTTTCAGTATTTCCAGCTATAGATCTAGAAATTGTAGCATCTAGGAAAGGACCTAATGAACCACTCTTATCAAGCACAGTAGAAGCAACATCATAAGTATCAAAAGTTTCAGATTCAACAGTAGTAGCAGTGTGTGTAGCATGTGTATGTGGTGGTGTAACGAGCTTACTCATAACAGATGGTGAATCAAGAGCAATAGAGGATGGTAAAATAGGAACCTTGCCATCACGAGACTTACCCATGATGGATGGATGGCAGCGAACAATAGAGAATCCAAGTGAACTTGATAAATAAAGCTATGCTCCCCAGCAACGGTGCTAGAAAATAGTCTTGATGACCCACAAGTATAGGGGGTGTATCGCAGTATTTTCGAGGGAAGTGAAACCCAATTTATTGATTCGACACATGGGGAGCCAAAGAATATTTATAAGACTTAACAACTGAGTTGTCAATTTAGCTGCACCTGGAAACAATCTTGCTCACAGCAGTTTATCAGTAGCAATAGTTTTGTAATAGCAATAGCAAAGTAATAGCAGTACTCAAAGTAAAGACAGTAGAAACAATTACAGGAAACCGTAGGATTAAAGCACGTTAGGCATAGGGATGGGTGGACGGGCGTTGCATGGACAAGAAAATTCATATGGCAATCAAGACATAGGGCATTTGCAGATAAATAAGATAAATCATCCAAGTACTAAATAATCATAGGCATGTGTTCCATATATAGTCATACGTGCTCGCAATAAGAACTTGCACAACATCTTTTGTCCTGCCAGCCTGTTTGCAGCGGGGCCTCAAGGGAACTATTGGTAATTAAGGCGCTCCTTTTAATAGAGCACCAGAGCAAAGCATTAACACTCCGTGAACACATGTGATCCTCACATCAAAGCCATTCCCTCCGGTTATCCCAATTTATGTCACTTCGGGGCCTTTGGTTCCAAACAAAAACGTGTGTATACAACTTGCAGGTAAGACCATAAACAATACTATCATAATGAATCAATAACATGTTCAGATCTGAAATCATGGCACTCGGGCCCTAGTGACAAGCATTAAGCATAACAAGTTGCAACAAAGTCAAAAACACTAATAATAGATACTAGCCACCATGCCCTAACAATCTGATGCCATTACATGAACGATCTCATCTAATCCCTACCATCCCCATAGCCTACAGCAGGGGATTACTCACTCATCGATGGGGGAAACATGGATGGTCGATGGTGAAGCGATGGTGATGATGGCGATGATATCCTCCAATTCCCAATCTCGGCAGGGTGCCAGAATGGATTTTCTGGTTTCGAACTGCGGAATTTGGTGGTGGCGGTGGAGCGGAACTCTTTCTGGAAAAACGTCCAACCCCCCTGAGTTTTTAGGTCAGAAGGCAACTTATACGCAAAGATGGAGATCGAGGGGGTGTTTGGGGTGGCCAGACCACCCTCTGGTGTGGCCAGGCTTAGCCCGCGTGGCCAGGTGGTGTGGCCTAGGCCCAACCCCACTCCGTCTCGTATTCTAGCTCTGTGAGTCTTCTGGTGAAATAGGATTTTTGGCATATTTTCCGGGATTTTTCCTGATAGTTGATTTTCCGCACAAAAACTAGCACCAAGGTAATTCTGCTGAAAACAACATCAGTCTGTGTTAGTTGCATCCAAATCACACAAGTTTAGAGGAGAAATAATAGCAAAAGTGTTCGGGAAAGTAGATACGTTTTGGACGTATCATGGACCCACCAACAGGCAGTCAATGTATGGAGACGAGTGATAGTTTGGAAAGATTCAACTTCTTGCTAAGAATATGCATGCCTAGAAATTTCACCGTGTTTTGAAAACAAACAAAGAGACTATGACTTACCGTGTTTTGAAATTTTAGCTGTGTTTCAAAATTAACTTCACACCTTGCCATAATATTTTCAGTGGACCCATAACCAGGCATTCTATGTATCAAGACAAGTGACAGTTTGGAAACATTCAACTTCTTGCTAAGAATATGCATGCCTAGAAATTTGACCGTATTTCGCAAACAACCAAAGAGACTATGGCTCACCGTGTTTTGAAATTTTGCGTGCGTTTCGAAATTAACTTCACACCTTGTGAAAATTTGTTTACTAGACCCACCAGGCAGTCAATGTATTGAGAACGAGTGAGAGCTTGGATGATTCAACTTATTGCTAAGAATATGCATGCCTAGAAATTTGACCATGTTTTGAAAATAATCAAAGATGCTATGACTCACCGTGTTTCGAAATTTTGGCTGTGTTTCGAAATTAACATCACACCTTGCGAAAATCTGTTCAGTGGACCCACCACCAGGCAGTCAATGTATGGAGATGAGTGAGAGTTTGGAAAGATTCAACTTCTTGCTAAGAATATGCATGCCTGGAAATTTGACCGTGTTTTGAGAACAAACAAAGATACTATAACTCACCATGTTTTGAAATTTTGGCAGTGTTTCAAAATTAACTTCACACCTTGCGATAATATTTTCAATGGACCCACCGGGCAGCCAATGTATTGAGAACGAGTGAGAGTTGTTTGGCAAGATTCAACTTCTTGCTAAGAATATGCATGCCTCGAAAGTTTGACCATGTTTTGAAAACAATCAAAGAGACTATGACTCACCGTGTTTTGAAAGTTGGGCTATGTTTCGAATTTACTTCACACCTTGCGATAATCTGTTCAGTGCACCTACCAGGCAGTTAATGTATCGAGAACGAGTGAGAGTTTGGAATGATTCAACTTATTGCTAAGAATATGCATGCCTAGAAATTTCACCGTGTTTTGAAAACAATCAAAGTGCCTATGGCTCACCACATTTTTAAATTTTGCGTGCGTTTCGAAATTAACTTCACATCTTGCGAAAATCTGTTCACTGGACCCACCAGGCAGTCAATGTATCGAGAACGAGTGAGAATTTGGAATGATTCAACTTATTGCTAAGAATATGCATGCCTAGAAATTTGACCATGTTTTGAAAACAATCAAAGTGGTATGGCTCACCGTGTTTTGAAATTTTGCCAGCGTTTGAAAATTAACTTCACACCTTGCAAAAATCTTTTCACTGGACCCACCAGGCAGTCAATGTATCGAGGACGAGTGAGAGTTTGGAATGATTGAACTTATTGCTAAGAATATGGATGCCTAGAAATTTGATCGTGTTTTGAAAACAATAAAAGAGGCTATGACTCACCGTGTTTCAAAATTTTGGCTATGCTTCGAAATTAACTTCATACCTTGCGAAAATATGTCCAGTGGACCCACCTGGTAGTCAATGTATCAAGAACGAGTGAGAGTTTGGCAAGATTCAACTTCTTGCTAAGAATATGCATGCCTAGAAATTTGACCGTGTTTTCATAAATACTCACTTCTTTGGTTTTGAAACTAAGTTTTTGTTCGGACGTCCATTCTAGCTAGGGTCTCCTATGGTCGGGATGGCTCCGATACCAACTTGTCAACACCCGGATTTTTAATCCCAGATGCCTGCTATGCCATACATCGCAATCCAAGGATTACCATTTTTGCGAGACATAATAGATTGGATATCATAGTACATCATCCATTACATACCATAATAAGGTCTTACAAAAATAAAGGATCTCATGATCCAGTCTAAATACAAACAAGCAGTGAAAAATTAAGCATAGCGGTGGGATCCATCTTCAATGTCATAGGCAATGCTGACGATGGGAGATGATCCTAGTTGTCGTACCCGTCCTGCTGTCCATCTTCCTGATAGTTCTCCTCATAGTCTGGCCACGGGAATAGCCAGGGACAAAGCCATGAGTACTCTTTAAGTACTCGCAAACTATCACTAACAAGTAAGGTAGTTCTAGTAGGAATCCTAACTCTAGGTTTATTTGCAAAAAGCCAGATTTATCTAAACTGAGTTAAGAAGCAAAGAAAGCTAAATTAATATTCTAAATCACTTTAAGTTGGGAACCTAGTTTTCATATTCACAACCCTGTTGTGGTCAAGTAAAAGTCATAATTCACTTCACAAGTCGTTTTGAAAACATCTGACGACGGAACAGCATGGCCACTCCAACTGTCCATGGCCGCGGATGCGGCTATTCTAATAGTTTGACACTCTGCAGAGGTGGTACACTTTCACCACAAAATTTGATACATCCGTCAGGGATAACCCTGAATCATCATACTTAGTATGCGGATAATCAATCATAACCTTTCAATTACACACTCTAGTATAGGCACCTCCCCTATGAGCTTGGCCTCCCAGCCATGGCCATCTGCCATCCTAGGCACTGCATAGGTGGACATCATCAAGAGGTAGCCTCAGCTCAAACCACTTCCGCGAGGGAACCCATACTAATGCATATAAACTTCCGGCTAAGCCTTATCCAATTCAGGTATTGTGGTTGTAGGGTAAAATTGGAATGGTATCGCATCCAAACCCAACCATCAGTTTTTTTATAGGGCTAAGGCTCATGCCTCAACATTTTCATCATCAAATCCATTTGTGTTTCTCAACACATGTCAAAATATTTCAATAGAATGACTCATCATTCCAAGGTTTTCATAATCATTTTCACCAAGTATTCCCATCTAAAGTGATCAAGTTTTTATCTACTCTACACTACTAAGTTAAGAGTGTTCACTAAGGTGGAAATGATGGGTTCAATATCATGCCATATAATGACATCTAAAGGGTTCTAAGTAGGTCAAGTTTTATACTCTTTATGCTACCTTCTAAACAAGTAAAGAACTTTGGTAAATTAAAGGGAGTAAAGCTTGAAAATAAAACTTGGGGCAACTAATAGTCAAAGTGATATGACTCAAGCATGCCTATAACATCTTTGCTCAAGTTATCTAGCCTAATTCTAACTTGCTAACAATAGCTTGCCTTGGTTGGTGCAGTGGTTGAAGTTTTCTTCTTCTTCTTGGTAGAACTCCTCCTCCTCGTAGACTTGGTCGGTACTATCGTCTATAAATACATACGGAGTACAAACTCACCAAACAATAATTAACTAGTCTAATTAGCATTCTAAGACACATTTGATGATCTATTATCATCACAACCATCACAAGTTTTATTAACTACTTTCATCCTTTTTATTTCAGAAAAGTAATTTCTACTCATTGAAAAATTAACTAAGAGTTAATATTCGCCACTTAAAATATGGGATCATGTGGACACATGTCCTCACCACATATTCTAACAGGTGGGAATGTGATTTAAGGGTTGGATCATAATTACTTTGGTTTAAGTTCATTATTTAATGCTTTCAAGTGACTAGAAATGCCTATATAGCATTATTTGGGTACTAGTCCAAAGTCACTGCATGTAAACCATGATATTATTACATATTCAAATAGGTATGATGAAATGTGATTTTTGAGAGTTTGAATCAACTAAAAATCTATCTTGGTTGATTTTATAAAAATGATGCAAGGTGCAATTGCTTCTATTTTAATATTTTTACTAGGAGAGATCTATAACTCTAAATAAATTAAATCCAACGGGCTTGAGTAGATATTTTCAGTAGCTTTCCAACAAAATTGGAATCACTTCATTTGGATTTGTAAATCTCTCTGAAATGATTTTCAAACTAGGGGACAGAACTAAGTTTAAACTAAAAATAAAAATCCTAATTCAAACTAACTGGGTCGTGCGGGAAATGCTAACTGGCCGGCCCAGTGTCACTCCGCAGCGTAGGGCTCAGCTGACAGGGGGTCCACCGGTCAGTGGCTCATAACGCGCGAAGCGTTACGGGGCAATGTGGAGCGTTGGGTTAGAGTGGGGATCAACGGCTAGGGATCATCGTCAACGACGGACCTGTCGCCGGCGAGCTCTAACCCTAGCGGCTCGGTGGGGGTGCATAGGGGGCGTACCAGGGCTCCAGTGATGACGGCGAGGCGGGCAAATGGACTGGTGGTCGACGGCGAGCTCTAGGACGGTCGAGGCAGCTCCGGGGGTGGTCGCAATCAGCGGCGCCCTTCTCCACTAGAGGCGGCCTGCTCCAGTGCAATTCCGGCGAACGGCTGCTCCCCTTGCTCCGGCTAGCGGTGTGGGACGATCAGTGAGGTGAATGGTGTGCTGCAAATGGCTGGGGGTGCCCTCCTTCTATAGGCTCGACGGTGGGACAGCGTGGCATGGCCAGGCGACGGTGGCGACATGGCTACGGGCTTCTAGCGGCATGGTTGCGGGCAGCGATTGACGCGTGGTCTCCTGGCGGTGCTCTAGGACTTTAATGCGGGCTTAGGGGAGGTGGTATGCGGTCGGGCGGAGCTGGCGCTCTGAGCGGTAGATATGGCGGCTTCGATGGCGAGCGATGGCTGTGAGGCGTTGGATGGCGAATGGGGGTGTCTGGCGTGCTCCCTGGGACGTGGCGACGCGGTGGGTGTGAGCTGTGGTCGAGCGACGGCTTGTGCACGCGTGTCGGGCCCGGCGCTCTGGGGCGTGCTCGGCATGGTGCAGTCGCACTGGGCGCGGGGGTTTGGCGGTGGTCCACTGCTTGGCATGGCTCAGGGAGGGGACAGTGGGCGGCGGTGAGGTGCTGGCTATCTCCTAGATATGGCGAGAGAGGGGGAGGTGGTCTACTGCGGCGGTTGCAAGTCTTGGCCGGCGACATGTTCTCGAGATAGCTTGGCTTTGCCAATAGGGGGTAGAGGAGTGGGGTGTAATTGCATGGTTAGATCATTAGGAGACAATGGGAGCAAATGGGGGTCAAATGGGAGACAAGTTTGGCCAGAACACTATTCAAAATAGTGAATTTGGTTTTGTTTGAAATCTGTCCACAAGGTGTTTGATGAAATGTCCGCATGAACTTTACTTTTGAATTTTGAAAATATTTTTGTTGGGTGTGCTAGTACTAAGCTTGAGGCTCTGTGGGTGCTTGGGTTTTGAAAATTGAGCATGTTTGAGTGGTTTTTGAAATAGTGGGATCTTCAGATATGCAATAGATTCAATTTTAAACTGTCATTTAAAATTAGTATTTGAATGTTTTTAGCAGATCACAAAGTGGGCCTTGGTACCTCATTATGTGTACTAGCAAGGGGTGCAAAGTTCCAAGTTAATTTGGCCAAAATGACCATTCACTTCATTTCTTTATTTTGAGTTGTTTTTCTTTGGGAAAAGTTTGGGAATGATTTAGACGATGTTTATTTCACCTAAGAATCATTTTACAAGCAATGAATCACAGAACCATGGCAATTCAAAATCAACTCCTAATTTAAATGCACATACACATGAATGCTTTCATATTTTGAAATGGAAAAGTTTTTGTTAACCCTAATTTTGATGATTTGGATCTTGATAAGCTTGGATTAAAGTTTTGGGACGTTACAAACCTTCCCCCCTTAAACAAAATCTCATCCCGAGATTTACAAAGAAAACTAGGAACTAAAGAGATCTGGGAACTCTATCCTAATGTAATCTTCGCGCTCCCAAGTGGCTTCCTCCTCGGTATGGTTGCTCCATTGAATATTGAGAAACTTGATGCTCCTGGTCCTGGTGGTTCTGTAGGCTTCTTCTAAGATACGGATGGGCACTTCACGATAGGTCAGGTCATTGTTGATCTCCACAGCTCTGTGATCGATGTTCTTGAAAACTTCAGTCTTCTCGGGCACTTCCAAGCATTTGCGAAGTAATGAGATATGGAACACACTCTGGATGGATGGCATCTCCTCGGGCAGTTCCAGTTGATACGATACTTCTCCTCGACGGTTTAGAATTTTGAAGGGCCCGATATATCTGGGGGCTAACTTTCCTTTCAGACTAAAGCGTTGGGTTTCCTTTAATGGCGAAACCTTGAGATATACAAAATCTCCGACATTGAAAGTCAGGTATCTCCTTCTCTTGTCAGCATAACTCTTCTGTCTAGATTGGGCGGTCTTAAGGTGCTCACGGACTTTGTGAACCTTTTCTTTGGCTTCTCGGAGAATGTCGGGTACAAAGATTTGACTCTCTCCTACTTGCGACCAATTCAAAGGGGTATGACACTTTCTTCCGTATAGGAACTCAAATGGTGCCATTTGCAAACTAGCTTGATAATTGTTGTTATGTGAGAATTTTGCGAAAGGCAGGCAATCTTCCCATTTTGATCCATATTCTAACACACAAGCTCTCCTCTAAAGTCTGGTTGACTCTCTCAGTCTGTACATCAGTTTGCGGGTGATAAGCGGTGCTGAAGTTCAACTTGGTTCCCAATCCTTCTTGGACTTTCTGCCAAAATCTCGAGGTAAACTGGGTTCCTCGATCTGATACTATGGTATTGGGGGTTCCATGCAGACTAACAATTCTAGCAATGTATAGCTCTACTAGCTTCGCACTCTGGTAGGTAGTCTTGACAGGTATAAAGTGGGCTACCTTGGACAGTCTATCAACTATGACCCAGATTGAGTCATTCCCTACTAGAAGTGGGCAAACCGGTGATAAAGTCCATTCCTACGGAATCCCATTTCCATTCCGGAATCTACAATGGTTGCAATAGTCCCGCAGGCCTCTGACGCTCAGCTTTGACTCTTTGATAGATGTCACATTTGGCGATGTAGCTTCCAATTTCTCTCTTCATCTCGTGCCACCAAAATTGCTCTTTCAAATCCTGATACATCTTCGTTCCTCCGGGGTGGATAGAATAAAGAGTATCATGAGCTTCCTTCATGATAACTTGCTTCAGCTCCGAATCTGCTGGCACACAGATATGTCGTTTGTACCACAGTACTCCTTCTTCGTCTTCCGTGAATCCAGGTACCTTTCCTGTACCAATACGACGTGATTATGTTGATACTTTCATTCCCCTTCTAGGCTTCCTTGATTTGGCTAATCAAAGTGGGTTGAAGTTCAATGCTAGCTAAGAATCCTTTGCTAACTAATTCAGTCCTGAACTGCTCCAACTCTTCATACAAACTTGGTTGCTTCTCCTTGATCATGGTGTTTAGCCTACACGGCAATCTACTAAGAGCATCCGCTACCACATTGGCTTTGTCGGGGTGATAGTGAATGTCAAGGTCATAATCCTTGATTAACTCTATCCATCTCCTTTGCCTCATATTCAGCTGCTTCTAAGTGAAGATATACTTCAAGCTCTTATGATCTGAGTAAATCTCACAACGATTACCCATCAAATAATGACGTCATGTCTTCAATGCCAAAACTACGGCTGCTAATTCAAGATCATGGGTCAGATAATTCTGCTCATGCTGCTTCAGTTGTCGATGCAGGTACGCGATGACTTTGCCTTCTTGCATCAACACACATCCGAGACCAATCTTGGATGCAGCACAATACACATCAAACGGCTTCTTGATGTCTGGCATGATCAATATTGGGGCTGATATCAATCTCTTCTTCAGCTCCTGAAAACTGGCTTCACATTTGTCGGCCCATTCAAACTTCTTGTCCTTCTTCAACAATTGGGTCATGGGTCTGGCGATGCTCGAGAACCCTTTTACGAACTTGCGGTAGTATCCCGCTAATCCGAGAAATGCACGGACTTGGGTTTGAGTGGTTGGGGCTTCCCATTCTTCGACATCTTTGATCTTGGCGGGATCAACTGAGAATCCTTTGGCAGACACAATATGTCCCAGGAATCCTACTTCTTTCAGCCAAAAATCACACTTGCTGAACTTGGCATATAACTGATGCTCTCTCAGGGTTTCTAGGATGATTCTCAGATGTTTCTCATGCTCTTCTTCTGACTTGGAGTAAATAAGGATGTTATCGATAAACACAACTACAAACTTATCTAAGAAATTCATAAAGATATTATTCATGAGATTCATGAAATAAGCAGGGGCATTGGTTAATCCAAAAGACATAACCGTATACTCGTATAAACCATAGCGAGTAGTAAAGGCGGTCTTCAGAATATCTGTTGCACGAATCTTAAGTTGGTGATAACCAGTCCTGAGATCAATCTTTGAGAATACCCGGGCTCCAGTCAATTGATCAAATAGATCCTCTATCTTTGGCAAGGGGTACTTGTTCTTGATGGTGACGTCATTCAACTTTCTGTAATCTGTGCACAAACGATTGGCTCCATCTTTCTTGTCGACGAATAACACCAGTGATCTCCATGGCGATGCGCTTGGTTGAATCAAGCCTTTCTCTTACATGGCATCCAACTGCTTCTTCAGTTCCACTAACTCTGAGGGGTTCATGCTATAGGGTCTCTGGGCTATGGGTCCGGTTTCGGGGATTAGTTCGATAATGAACTCAATATCCCTATCCGGGGGCATACCTGGCAATTCATCTGGAAATACGTCGGGGTATTCACAGACTACTCAGACTTGGTCTATGGTGGGTAGGGCTAGCCTCTTGTTGCACTTGAATTGACGGGGTAAGGTTTCAGAGATATGCTCTACTGTTACTCCAGAGCTACTGGTCATGGTGATGGCTTTCTTAGCACAGTCTATCAGTCCTTTATGCTTTGACATTCAGTCCATACCTAGTACTACTTCCAATCCTTTGGTTTCAAGTACAATTAGGTGGGCATAAAAATCTATCACATGTATTCTAATAGGCACAGCTTTGCAAATTTTTCTAGCTTTGGTTGTTGAACCAGGGATTTGAACTATCATGACATGCTTCAGGTTGGTTGGGTGAATCTTACTAGTGCATGCAAATTCTTCGGTGACAAATGAAAGCGATGCTCCTGAATCAAACAATACTCTTGCTAAAACTGAGTTGACAGAAAACATACCCAGCACTACATTTGGTGCTTCCTGGGCTTCTTCTGCGTTCATGTGGAAGAGACGGCCGTTGCGGTTGTGAGGGTTCCCTGGGGCAAATCTTCTTCCTGGTTGAACACGATGCTGCTGTTGAGCTGGGGCATTGACATTGGCATTGGCGAGAGTCTTCTTGGGACATTCATTGGAATAGTGACCCTTCACTCCACACTCGAAACAAGTGATTTGGGACTTGTCCTTGACTGCGACAGGCACAGCATTGCTGCCAGTTCTAGGTGCAGTGTTGTTATTGTTGTTGTTGTTATTGCTATTGCTCTTGGGAGGTGCACTGTTGAAATTGTTGGCATTGTCAAAGTTGTGATGGTTTCCTACGGACTTCCCATTGCCTCCGCTACGGTTGGGGTAGCTTGGGCGAGACGCTGGGGGTCGGTTATTCCTTGGTGCATATCCCGATGAGGGGTTGGGACAGTACTTCTGGTGACTGTTGGATCCAGTTGGATCCATATTGCTGCATCATACGATGTTTGTGGTTGTCGTTTGCCTGGTTAATCTTCCCTTCCATCTGAATGGCAGAGTCGGCTAGCTCTTCGAGATCCTCGAAACGGATGTTGACGAGGATAGTCTGCATCTCATCATGCAGTCCGTTCAAGGATCTCTCCTTCTTCTTGGCCTCCGTGTTGATCTCATGAGGTGCAAATCTGGCAAGTGATAGGAATCTATCACGGTACTCCACCACAGTCATTCTTCCTTGCTTCAAGTCGCGAAATTCATCCCTCATTCTATTGACTAGACCCTGCGGCACATGGGTGCGGCTGAACTTGACTTTGAATGCTTCCCACGTCATAACTTGACCATGTTTCATGTTATGGATACTAGTCCACCAAGCTCTTGCATCTTCTGCCAGATAGTGGGTGGCGAAGAGAACTTTCTCATTTTCATCAACTCCTGCAACTTCTAAGTTGTTTTCCATTGTCTGTAACCAGTCATCAGCATCTAATGGGGTTTCAGATTGGTTAAAGATTGGGGGATTGGTATTCTGAAATTTTTTGAGTTTGGATCCATGGTGATCCTGATTTCCATGCCCTTGGTTGTTGAGAGCCATCTGGGCGATCTGTTGAAGTGTTGCTAAGTTGGCTTGGCGTTCTGCCCTGCTTACTCCTCTGTCTGCGATGAGGTTCTGTAAGATCTGCAGCATTGGGTCTTGCGACGAGCTGCTCCCTCCTTGGTTTCCACGAGTCATCTGAAGATTGAGATAGATATAGGGGTAAGAGGGAAAGTTCTAAGGTTCATGGTTTTCGTTTTAAAGCTAAAACTTTGAGTTTGACTCAGGTTTTGCTACTAACTTCATTTCATTCATGCAAGCAACACACGATACAACACACACCACAACAATCAAAGGAAAACAGATGGTTTGAAGAACTATTCTGCAAGCTACGATACAGTGGGACCGATACATCTCATTCTACGACAGTGCTCTAGTGTATCTACTCATCGTCGATGAAGTCGGAGTCCTCATCGTCAGTGTAGAAGTCCATGGCATCCTCCTCCAGAAAATCATCATCATTACTGAGGTAAGAATCCATGTCTCCCTGGATGTCTTCACCCTCCTCTTCTTCCTCCTTTGCTGCAAGCTGAGCTTCCTGCTCCTTGACGGTCTTCTCGAGGTCGGCCACCTTCTTGCGAAGACGGGCGATGGTGCGATCCTTCTTTGCACGCTGGCGGTGAAGAGACTGGCGATCTTGGACGAGCAGTGCGAAAGTCTGGGCCTTCTGGTCAGCAATGGCACGGTTCTGGTTGGCTAACTCCCTAGCACTGTCCAGTTCCTGCTGTATGTCGTGCAGCAAGAAGTCAAGATTCTCCACTTGACGCATCAACTCTAGGTGACTTGGCATCTCCATCGGCATTCCCATGAAGTCACGTCTTGCATAGTGGGCAAAACAGGTTCCTTGGATTTTGTTGATGCTGAGGGCACATAGACGTGCGAGAGCTTCATGCATTGCCCTGGCTAATCCATCCAGCCAGTTGTTCTCTCTCACAAAGAAATTCTCCCAGAAGTTGGTGCTTCGATGCTTCCTCTAAGGTCCGCGGTGACTAGCCATTGTAAGTCTCCTCCTGGGGGTCCTAGAAGTTGAGCTCCAAGAAACTCCGGATGTGGGTGTGCCAGTAACTCCGATAGTGAATCCATATCCCTCTCGAAGATCAGCTGGCCTCCGTTTCCCAACTGGTAAAACTTGCTGAACTGAGTCTCCATCTACAAGAATTTAGGATGAGGAAATTAGTGAAAGCATCAAGTGTGTCAAATTTTAAGTAGTTTGAGGAACATGAATTTTTGAGAAAGAATGAATTCACAAGGATAAGAGAGGAGCTAGTTTTTCGTAAATAATCACTTTGGTTTTGAAACTAAGTTTTTGTTCAGACGTCCATTCTAACTAGGGTCTCCTATGGCCAGGATGGCTCTGATACCAACTTGTCAACACCCGGATTTTTAATCCCAGATGCCCGTTATGCCATACCTCGCAATCCCAGGATTACCATTTTTGCGAGACATAACGGATTGGATATCACAGTACATCATCCATTATAAACCATACATAAGGTCTTACAAAAATAAGGATCTCATGATCCAGTCTTAATACAACAAGCAGCGGAAATAAAAGATAAGTGTAGCAGTGGGGTCCATCTTCAGGGGCACAAGCAATGCTGACGAAGGCAGATAGTCCTAGTTATCATAGCCGTCCTGCTGGCCATCATCTTGATAGTCTCCTTCATAGTCTGGCCATGAGAATAGCCAGGGACAAAAGCCATGAGTACTCTTTAAGTACTCGCAAACTACCACTAACAAGTAGTATAGTTCCAAGTTAAAGTGCTAAATCTAAGTTTAACTATAAAGTTAAGTTTGAAACCTAAGCTGAGTTCTGAAGCAAAGAAAGATAAAATAGAGTTCTAGAATCACTTAAGTTGGGAAGCTATTGCCATAAAACACAACCCTGTTGTGGTCATGTCACAATTCATCATTAATTTCATAAGTCATTTTGAAAACATCTGACAACGAAACAGTATGGCCATCCCAATTGTCCATAACCGCGGACGTGGCTATTCGAATAGTTTGACACTCTATAGAGGTGGTACACTTTCACCACAAGATTCGATACATCTATCAGGGATAACCCTGAATCATCATACTTAGTATGCAGATAATCAAACATAACCTTCCCTTTACACACCCTAGTATAAGCACCTCTCCTATGAGCATGGCCTCCCAACCATGACCATCTGTCATCTTGGGCACTGCATAGGTGGACAACATTGAGAGGTAGCCTTAGCTCAAACCTCTCCCACGAGGGAACTAATACTAATGCATATAAACTTCCGGCTAAGCCTTACCCAATTCAGGTATTGTGGTTGTAAGGTAAATTTGGAATGGTATCGCATCCGAATCCAACCATCAGTTTTGTAAAAGGAGTTAAGGCTCATGACTCATCATCGTAAACCATTTGTGTTTCTCAACACATGTCAAAACATTTCAATAGAATGAGTCATCATTCCAAGGTTTTCATAATTCATTTTCACCAATTGTTCCCATCTAAAGTAACTCAAGTTTTTATCTACTCTACCCTACTAAGTTAAGAGTGTTCACTAAGGTGGAAATGATGGGTTCAATCTCATGCCATAGAATGACATCTAAAGGGTTCTAAGTAGGTCAAGTTTTATACTCTTTATGCTACCTTCTAAACAAGTAAATAACTTTGGTAAATTAAAGGGAGTAAAGGTTGAAAATAAAACTTGGGGCAACTAATAGTCAAAGTGATATGACTCAAGCATGCCTATAACATCTTTGATCAAGTTATCTAGCCTTATTCTAACTTGCTAACAATAGCTTGCCTTGGTTGGTGCAGTGGTTGAAGTTTTCTTCTTCTTGGTAGAACTCCTCCTCCTCGTAGACTTGGTCGGTACTATCGTCTATAAATACATACGGAGTACAAAATCACCAAACAATACTTAACTAGTCTAATTAGCATTCTAAGACACACATTTGATGATCTATTATCATCACAACCATCACAAGTTTTATTAACTAGTTTCATCCTTTTTATTTCAGAAAAGTAATTTCTACTCATTGAAAAATTAACTAAGATTTAATATTCGCCACTTAAAATATGGGATCATGTGGACACATGTCCTCACCACATATTCTAATAGGTGGTAATGTGATTTAAGGGTTGGATCATAATTACTTTGGTTTAAGTTCATTATTTAATGCTTTAAAGTGACTAGAAATGCCTATATAGCATTATTTGGGTACTTGTCCAAAGTCACTGCATGTAAACATTGATATTATTACATATTCAAATAGGTATAATGAAATGTGATTTTTGAGAGTTAGAATCAACTAAAAATCTATCTTGGTTGATTTTATAAAAATGTTGCAAGGTGCAACTGCTTCTGTTTTATTATTTTTACTAGAAGAGATCTATAACTCTAAATGAATTAAATCCAACGGGCTTGGGTAGATCTTTTCAATTGCTTTCCAAAAAAATTGGAATCACTTCATTTGGATTTGTAAATCTCTCTGAAATGATTTGTAAACTAGGGGACAGAACTAAGTTTAAACTAAAAAAGAAAAATCCTAATTCAAACTAACTGGGTCGCACGGGAAATGCTAACGGGCCGGCCCAGTGTCACTCTATAGCGCGGGGCTCAGCTGACAGGGGGGTCCACCGGTCAGTGGCTCATAACGCGCGAAGCGGTACGGGGCAATGTGCAGCGTTGGAGTAGAGTGGGGATCAACGGCTCGGGATTGTCATCGACGACGGACCTGTCGCCGGTGAGCTCTAACCCTAGCGGCTCGGTGGGGGTGCATAGGGGGCGTACCAGGGCTCCAGCGATGACGGCGCGGTGGGAAAACGGACTGGTGGTCGACGGCGAGCTCAGGGATGGTCGAGGCAGCTCCGGGGGTGGTCGCAATCAGCGGCGCCCTTCTCCTCTAGAGGCGGCCTGCTCCGGTGCAATTCCGGTGAACGACTGCTCCCCTTGCTCCTGCTAGCGGTGTGGGACGATCAGTGAAGTGAGGGGAGGTGAATGGTGTGCTGCAAATGGCTGGGGGTGCCCTCCTTTTATAGGCTCGACGGCGGGACTGCACGGCATGGCCAGGCGACGGTGGCGACATGGCTATGGGCTGCTAGCGGCATGGCTGCGGGCGGCGATCGACGCGCGGTCTCCTGGCGGTGCTCTAGGACTTTAATGCGGGCTTAGGGGCGGTGGTATGCGGTCGGGCGGAGCTGGCGCTCTGAGCGGTAGATATGGCGACTTCGATGGCAAGCGGTGGCTGTGAGGCGTTGGATGGCAAATGGGGGTGTCTGGCGTGCTCCTTGGGTCGCGGCGACGCGGTGGGTGCGAGCTGTGGTCGAGCGGTGGCTTGTGCACGCGTGTCGGGCCCGACGCTCTGGCACGCGCTCGGCATGGTGCAGTCGCACTGGGCGCGGGGGTTTGGCGGTGGTCCACTGCTTAGCGTGGCTCAGGGAGGGGACAGTGGGCGGCGGTGAGGTGCTGGCTATCTCCTAGACATGGCGAGAGAGGGGGAGGTGGTCTACTGCGGCGGTTGCAAGTCTTGGCCGGCGACATGTGCTCGAGATGGCTTGGCTTTGCCAATAGGGGGTAGGGGAGTGGGGTTTAATTGCATGGTTAGATCATTAGGAGACAATGGGAGCAAATGGGGGTCAAATGGGAGACAAGTTTGGCCATAACACTATTCAAAATAGTGAATTTGGTTTTGTTTGAAATCTGTCCACAAGGTGTTTGATGAAATGGCCGCATGAACTTTACTTTTGAATTTTGAAAAGATTTTTGGTGGGTGTGCTAGTACTAATCTTGAGGCTCTGTGGGTGCTTGGGTTTTAAAAATTGAGCTTGTTTGAGTGGTTTTTGAAATAGTGGGATCTTCCCATATGAAAGAGATTCAATTTTAAACTATCATTTAAAATTAGTATTTGAATGTTTTTAGCAGATCACAAAGTGGGCCTTGGTACCTCATTATGTGTACTAGCAAGGGGTGCAAACATCCACAAATGTTTCTGTTAAGTTTTGAGTACTAGGAATAGCCAAAGTAGGCATGATACTTAATTTGGCCAAAATGACCATTCACTTCATTTCTTTATTTTGAGTTGTTTTTCTTTGGGAAAAGTTTGGGAATGATTTAGATGATGTTTATTTCACCTAAGAATCATTTTACAAGCAATGAATCACATAACCATGGCAATTCAAATCAACACCTAATTTAAATGCACATACACATGAATGCTTTCATATTTTGAAATGGAAAAGTTTTTGTTAACCCCAATCTTGATGATTTGGATCTTGATAAGTTTGGATTAAAGTTTTGGGATGTTACAGGGGACCATGCACCTTTCTTCTCCACCAAACAATCATATTTTCCCCAAGGTTAAGAACAAAAGTAAGAGAGGTAAGGGCAAGAAATTTGGTCTTAATGCTTCTTCATTTGAGAACACTTGATTCTTTCGTTTGCTTCTTATGCCTAACTTAAAGGCGTTAAAGAAAAGTACTTATTGGGAGATAACCCAAAAGTTTTAGATGAGTCTTGGAAGTTATTACCTCTGTAATAACCTCTCCTTATCCTTTTTATTTTCTTTTTGTGCCAAGAGTAACCTCTAATGAGAGAGAAGTAATGATTGGGAAAGTTGTTGTCCCGAAATAGATTTATGTGCTTCACCGTAAAAATTCGTGTAAAATCTCCGAACGTCTTTTTGAGGCCTGAATTTTTGCGCTTCTGCCCCAGGTTGTTATCTAACTTTCGTTAGTTCAACACTTTTTGATTTGAGCAACAGAAGGTCTTCGAAAAAATTCGTCTTTACCTGCTGGTCTGTTTTGACAGATTTCTGTCATTTTCTGCATTTGCTTCTTGATGGTTCCTTCTTGAGTTATTTTAGGGAATTGAGATTTTTGAGGGAAGTGCTACAGTATATATTATTCTAATGGAAGTTTATTTGGTGTTAAAACTGAACCTTAAGACCTTTTATCTTGAGTGCACTAATGCTGCTAATAAAGATTGTGTGAAGTTTTGTATGAAGGAAAATTTTCAGGTGTATGGAAGGAATGAGTAATGAGATGAAGGATGGGCTAAAGCTCAAGCTTGGGGATGCCACGCGTGTCACCCCAAGAAATCTCCAAGAAGTAAAAGCGTCAAAGCATGGGGATGCCCAAGGCATCCCCTTCTTCATTAATAAAAATCACAGGGTTCTTCCAAACGCTTCATTTTTATTGTTTCATACACAGTTGTGTTGTCCTTGGAGCGTCTTCTTTTTCATTTTTGTTTTGGTTTTTTGTTTGCTTGGTTTTCTTAGTTTGCTGAATAAATTTGTTGGACCCCCTCTTTCATACAATGGTTTGCAAATAGTTTGGTTTGGTTTGGAAAAGAGTAGGAAAGTTCATGCTTATGTGGTAAAAAGAGCTTGTTTTTGACTGTGGCCTATGCTTTGTCATGCCATGATTGGTATTTTTTTGTCTCTATGCTTAGTATTCTTTGCTGTAGCATGACTTGTTATAAACAATTAAGATTGCTTAATGTGCCTTGGATGAATCATGTGTTGTTTTAGCATATTAAAGCATAGTATAGTGGTATTCTCCTTTGATGCTTTATTTGGGTTGACTTGCCGCATGCTCACACCATGTTATGACTATCTCAAGTCACCATAGCCTTTATTATCCTTTAGTTTTCAACTTGTAGTATCACTTTATGCTTTGATCAATGATGTTTTGTCGCTCTACATGATTATTGCCATTATTGCTCTCTTAGTTTGTCGCTCCCAGTCTTTTGCTAGCCTCCACAACAAAGTATGAGTTCCACTCATGCATCCAACTCCCTAAACCAAGTTATTCCAAAGATTCCACCATACCTACCTACTAGCTTATGCTATTCCGAGTATATTCATGCTTTTGTTTACCTTTCAAATTAAACTTGTTATGAGAAAACTAGTGATTAAAGCTCTCACGAACTTGATGGGACACTTTACTTCTCTTGCCCTTAATAAACTTGAACCATTGTGTCTTCTATGTTGTATATGATTGCACTTATTTGTCGGGAATTAGCAGAACCATGCTTTCATGGGGAATGCTTTCCACATTGCACTTGGTACTTGTACCTAGTTGATATCATGCTCTTTTGTATATGGATGTCGTCGGTGTGAAATGAAAGGGGAGCTTGTAAGTCCATGGAGTTATATATATGTGTTAGAGAAACGCCTGGGCCGCTGGTCTAATCCATGTTGACATGGTGGAAACCTGCAGCGTAACCATAATGAGCTGTCTATAAAGCATTCTTCTTATAAAAAAAGATTCCTATATTGAGAAAAAAAGAGAAAAGAAAAAAAGGAGATTATGAAAAGAGGAAAGAGAGAAAAAAGCATCATATTCCCATGGTAAATAAGAAGAATGCTGAGATGCTCGTTGTCTGCTTGCCTTGTCATTTTGATATGGGGATTCTTCCGTATCATCGGGCAAAGGGTACCCCGTTGGCGGTTCTCTATGATACACATATACTTATAATGACAAGAACTTACCGGTGACTAAACTTGAGTAACATGAGGAGCGGCCCTCGTATACAAGGGACATGAGATTTCTGACTTATACTTCGTCAAGCATGTACACCATAGTTTGTTCACTTTAACCTTAATCACTTCAAGATGCTTATGGTAGGGGTAATGAGAGCTGAAAACTATAAGTACCATAATTTTTGGAAGCTCTTTATGAGACTTGAATCCCTACTTCCTTCTTTGAAGGCCTTTCTTCGACCATTATATTGAGTCGCCACCTTGTATCTTTATGCACCTACTTTGAGAGCATAGTGGCCATTCTTAGTTCTATGTGCATTGTCCCAAGACTAGTTTATTGATGCATCACTTGATATTGCTTGTTTTAAACTACTTGTATCTAGTCACTCTGATGAACTTTGAAGGTGTCCTATGCATTTACATTTGGTACTCTATTGAGGGACAAGCTGAATACTATTATGCTATGTTTTCTTTATGTGAAACAAACAAACGTCTTGCAAAGCATTGTTATTCATGAATCTTTTGTTTGTGCCTTTTCATGTTGCATCATATTTTCTTTGCTTATTGCTAGAACTTTGTCTTTCTTGTTATGATTGAAGTACTATGATCCCAGATTTGAATGTTTTAGAAATACTTTGATCAAGTGTTTGATGGTGCATGTCACCTCAAAAATTATTCTTTCTTTTTATCACTTACCTACTCGAGGACAAGCAGTACTTAAGCTTGGGGATGTTGATACATTGCAAATGTATCTATAATTTTTGATGTTCCATGCTTGGTTTTATCCACTTTCTTGTATTTTGTCCACACTTTGGAGTACTTTTCATATGATTTCTTGGACTAACCTATTAACAAGAGCCACAGTGCCAGCTGTCAGTTTTCTGTTGTTCTTGGTTCCAGGAAAGTCAGAAAATGAATATTCTCGGAATTGGACGGGCCAAAAGACAAAGTGCCTATTTTTCCGGAAGTCATCAAATGCCAGAATACGAGACGGAGAGGGGCCAGAGGCCGGCCACACCACCTGGTCGCGCGGCCAGGCTTGGCCCGCGCCAGGGGGTGGTGTGGTGGCCCCTGGCACCCCCTCGGCCTCCCCTTCCGCCTATAAGATGCCCTCGGGACGAAAACCCTAAGTGCCCAATCAAAAATCCATGAAAGAGTCTATAGACGCCGTCATCTCCATCCCTAGATCGGGAGGGATCTGAAGCTCTTCCCGGCACCCTGCGAGAGAGGGGAATTCACCCTAGAGGCCTTCTTCATCACCATGCAAGCCTCCGGTGTGATACGTGAGTAGTTCATCCTTGGACTACGGATCTATGTAGTAGCTAGATGGCTGGTTCTCCTCCTTTGTGCTTTCATGTCTAGATCTTGTGAGCTGCGTTCATGATCAAGATCATCTATTTGTAATTCTGCATGTTGTGTTTGCGGGGATCCGATGGATATTGAGATGCTATTTCAGATTGATTATTGATTCTATCATGTCTTTATTATTTGTGATCTTGCATTCTTTCCGTTGTTAGTAGCTATCTTGGCCAAGTAGATGCTAGCAACTCCAAGAGTTAGTATTTATGCTCGATAGTGGGTTCATGCCTCTAGTAATATGGGGAAGTGACAGAAATTTGTAAGGTACTAGATGTGATATTGCTACTAGGGATAAAACAACAATCCTTTGTTCATAGAACAATCATATTGTTTACTTTACGCAGTTCGTAAAGAAATAATCTGTTGCTTGCAACTTAATACTGGAGCGGGTTCAGATGATAACCTGAAGGTGGATTATTAGTCATAGATACAGTTGGATGGCGGTCTATGTATAATGTTGTAATGCCCAATCGAATCTCAAAGGAGTCAAGATGATTAGTATATGCATGTATTGCTTTCTCGATGTTTGTCAATTGCCCCGCTGTAATTTGTTTACCCAGCATGTTATCTATCTTAAGGAGAGCCACCTCTAGTGAACTATGGATCCCGGTCCTTGTCTTTTAAATACAATCTATAAACTGTTTACTTTTTTGTGTTTACTTTCTGCAAACTTTTACATCTTTCCATTCGATACGTTTAATCCTTTGTTTTCTGCAAAACACGGTGAGATTGACAGCCTCATCGCAAGTTGGGGACAAAGTTCTGTGGTTGTGTTGTGCAGGTCTCCACGTTGCTACTAGCACCGGTAGTGCGCCCTGCCAAAGCTCAGCTAGTAACACCTTTGGGTTGTTTCCTTGCTCCTACTGGTTCGATTAAACCTTGGTTTCATAACTAAGGGAAACTTGCTGCTATGCTCATCATACCTTCCTCTTGGGGTCCCAACGAGCTCTACATCAACCACGCACTAGCACTTTTTTGGGCGTCGTGCATTGAGCCATCACCCCCCACCCCCACACCCACACCCACACCCACACACAATCCCCGCGCCCAGCTGCGCTAGCCCCGCGGAAAACCCTAGATCTACCTTCAGCACCTTAGATCTGATTCACCGTCGTTGTCGTGCACTGCACCAGATCTGCTTCACCGACCCACTCTCCTGGCACGCCAAACACATTCCCACCGCCAGGAATCTGCTTCTTCACCACTGTCCTCCAGCTCTCGGAGGAACCCTTGTTCTGCTTCACCTTCGCCCACAAGCACCGCAACCGCAACACCCTCGACAACCTCAACGTCACCACCCAGGATTCGCATCATGCCTAAACACCATCGCGACCGAGGTAACCATATCTCCTTGGAGTTTGGTAAGCTAAATATGTAGAAGTTAACTGTATTTTGTATTGGTGCTACTTTTGTAGTAACTTACAAGTACTATACTTGTTACCCATATCTTCCTAAATAATTTTTTTGTAGTCAGGTTTAACCATAAGGCATTCAACTACGATTTTGTATGTCATGGCGAAATATGAGTCAGCCGAAGGTTAACACATTTGTTTCCATTATCTACTTTAGTAAGTGCCCATATGTGATGCGGTTATAATTTCTCTCTGGCTTGGCGTAGCCTATGGAACTAATTGTTATTTCTTGCTTGATGCTTTTGTCCTATATATGTAGTACACGTTTACATTCGTTATACTGCTTCCACTAAGATTTCTGTTTCATTTGCTTCTACTTACCCCACTATTCCTAACCGTTTGATGTTGTTATGCAATGAACAGGTGCAGTTTACACTACAAATTGTAGAATGAATGGACCCTATAATCTCGTAAGTATCTATTGCTTTTGTATCACTTCATGCTAACATCTGTGAGACTGGAACCTTTTTGTGTTCACTATTTGCTGCACCATTATGCAAAGGACCCACACTGAATTATGGAGAACACCAGTCCAATTACTTGATGCAGCGGACATCATCGATGAACGTACCTATAACCTGATCAGCAACCCTGAGACTCTACATAGAGCTACTGTAAGGATGTCCCCCCTTTTTTAAGGTTTAAGTCCCTTGGTGTCATGCCATTGACTCTAGTTGAGTTGTTATTTTTGTTGGAGGCACTACGGTGATTATAACAAGGCTAGAAATGCAACGGAATCCAATATGATAGAAACAGAAGAATCATAAAGAACCACCCACTTCAAATCTCACTCTGTCACTCTGGTATCTACACGTGTATGGCTATTTTAATACGAGGCAGATGATAGTACACTTTGTCTTTGGGCAGACAATCAAAAAATTTAAACATTCTAACTGTTCGATAGATTGTTTGACCATTTCTCTAGAATGATTTGGCTATTCTATTAGACGCACCCGTCTGCATGAGGTCCTTGTGTAATCGCTAGAACAGACCAAATAATCTTTAAAAAACCTTTGAGAATGAACATGGTAGTTTTGTTTCTTTCTATGATGTTCTAACTTCTTTTATCTTAGTTTCAGCCTTCATCAAGTAGAGTAGTCATTTCACAGGGCAGAAGTGACAGTTGCACCCAACAGAACAGATGCAGTAGTCTCCATAGCAAGGAAGGACTTATCTGAGTTTAAAAAAAGGCAAGCTTTGACGGAGAATCTACTTAATAATATCATCAACAAGTCTCGTGGTAATCCCGTTGTTACATGTGAGGCGGCACGAGCTCCCTAAAAGGAACATTTTTGAAACTAAGATTATATTGTTTATCAGATGTGTTGTACTCCAATGATGCTTTATGAGCAAAGGAATTTTTCAGGACTGTAACAATTTACTAATTTTCCAGTTATAAGGTTTTTCCATAGTTCTAGAATTTATTTAGCATTTTAGAGAACTTGTGTTCTTTGTGTATCCACATTTATGTCCTGGCAATGGACACCAATAGAAGGCCCACAACGTTTTATCAGTCCTTGATGGGCCACCAATTAATAGTGACGGGCCTACACTGAGGCCATTATATGTAGAATCTGACAGCAAAAGAACAGAACAGTAAAAGGCCAGAATAGTGAAAGGCTGGAACAGTGAAAGGCCGGAACTATGAAAGGCCGGAACAGTGAAAGGCCGGAACAATGAAAGGTCGGAACAGTGAAAGGCCAGAACAGTAACAGGCCAGAAACAGTGACAAGGCCAGAACTTTAGCAGGCCAGAATCTTCAACCCATTTATGGGACTGAATAGTAGAAGGCCGGAACAGTGAATGTCTAGAACAGTAAAGGCCGTAACCGTAGAGGGCCGTAACGGTCCACGATGGGTGCGAGAAAAATGATGGGCCGACAGAAGGCCTTAACAGTAACGGACAGACTTGGCCCAGGCTAAAAATGGGCCGCACCGTATTGGACCAAGGTGGGCCTTCTGTAGACTGAAACATTGTCGGGCCTGAAAGTTCACGGGCCGCGGATGTCTGCACTAGTTGGCCCATTTTGAATAGTGCTGGACGAAACAGTAACGGGCCTTCTTCTTATTGGGCTTTCCTCATGGGCCAGCCCACTTAATATTTAGCAGGCCTATTCTGGGCCTGGCTTCTGCCATGGTTTTTCTGACCGTTAATGGCAGTAACTAGGTGTTAACGGTATTCGCCATGTGGCATCTTGCATGGCGTCAGTAGTCAACGAAGCTGGCAAACAGATGTACGATGGAACAAGTTTTTGTGGCCTTCAACCACGAAAATCATCCGTTGTAAAAGCCAACTTTTCTTGTAGTGATGGTCCCTCTAATTGGTTGTGGTTCACTAGGATTAATAAGTAACCCTAGGTATGGTTCACTTATAGTGATGTCAAGTCTAGGTCTTACTAGATATGGTCAAGGATATGTAATCATCAATTCTCAAAATGAATGGATGGTTTTGTTTCTGGATCTAGTTTAGGGTTGAGAATGGATACAAGTCATTCACTAAAGGTTTATATAAGGATACTAGTGAGACTTGGTATCACACATGGAACTTATCCCTTAAGAGAATAATACTATCAAGTGATATATTTAAGGTTTATTCCATTTGGCTATTCATGGTCTACTCAGGATTGTGTTACAACTCTACCGTCTAGTGGCTCTGACTATCTACTAGGCTTGCATCCCAAAAATTAGGGCCATACTTCTAACATATCTATATCTCTTCCCTTTGCTCAAAAGGAATGAATAGAAAATAATAGAATAGATCAAGATGTAGATAGATCAAGATTTGATTTTGAGCTTTGATGCTCTAAGCGTACTGGAGAATTATCTAGCACATGTGATGATAGATTAAGGATGATCAGAAAAGCTATGAGATAATACCAGATCTGATTCTTTGTTCCTTAACATTATGTTTGTTTTATGGTTCATTTTATTCACAAATAACACTTCTACCTCCTAATATAGAGTCTTAGCAAAGGTCACATCAAATTTTATAATGCTCAACTTGATAACCTAATTCTAACTCATCAAATTAAGTGAAACTTCAATCTCTTTCACAAGTTCTACTAAAAAGTTTTTAATTTTCCGAGATTTTACATGCATGGATGCAATGCACACTTCTATCTTCTACCCATTTCATGTCTCTTAATTACAGGATATTACTTCCTTCCATCCTCGAAGTTCAAGATCATGCAAGGCACAGCATATGGACTTCAACAATGATCATACATGGAGATATTAGATCAAGTTACCACCATAAACCTAAAGTCTAGGGGGTGGACTACTCCGCTCTCATCATGGAGAGTGATGAGGGGGCGTTGGTGAAGGAGGATACGCGGCCGGAGGTGATTCCAGTAGCGGTTCCCCCTCCAATCTTCCTCTGATGGCGGCCAACAAACTCTCTGTTCTTTGTGTTTTCTATCTCTGTCTCCTCTGTGTCGAGGACTCCCTGGGGGATCCTTATATAGGGTTGATACCTCGTAAACATATCTATAATTTTTGATGCTCCATGCTTGTTTTTTATCAACTTTTTTATGTTTTATTTACACTTTGAGGTATTTTTATAAATTTTATGGAACTAACCTATTAACAAGATGCCATAGTGCCAGTTGCCTGTTTTCTGCAGTCTTTGGTTTCAGAAAAGCTAGTAGGGAAATATTCTCGGAATTGGATGGGACAAAAGCCAAAGTCAATATTTTACCAGAAGGAACACGGAGTCCGAAGGGTAGCTGAAGTGGGGCCACGAGGTGGCCACACCTAGGGCTGGCGGGACCACCCCCTAGGGCACGCCGCCCCATGGTGTGGGCCCCTGGGGTGCCCACCGACCTTTCCCCTTCGCCTATAAAAGTCCCCTGATGCAGAAACCCTAAGTACCCGATAAAAAAATCCACGAAAGAGTCTGTAGCTGCCGTCATCTCCATCCCTAGATCGGGGGTATCCGAAGCTCTTCCCGGCACCCTGCCGGAGGGGAGAGATCATCCCGGAGGCCTTCTTGATCACCATGCAATCCTCCGGAGTGATGCGTGAGAAATTCGTCCTTGGACTATGGGTCCATACAGTACCTAGATGGTTGGTTCTCCTCCTTTGTGCTATCATGTTTATATCTTGTGAGCGCCGTTCATGATCAAGATCATCTAATTGTAATCCTATATGTTGTGTTTGCGAGGATCCGATGGATATTTAGATACTATGTCAGATTGATTATTGATTCTATCATGTCTATGTTATTTGTGATCTTGCATGCTCTCCGTTGCTAGTAGCTATCTTGGCCAAGTAGATGCTTGTAACTCCAAAGGGAGTATTTATGCTCGATAGTAGGTTCATGCCTCTAGTAATCTGGGGAAGTGACAAAAATCTCTAAGGTTGTAGATGTGTTGTTGCTACTAGGGAGAAAACAACAATCCTTTCTCCATGGGGCAATTGTATTATTTACGTTACACACTTTGCTTAATGCAATTATCGGTTGCTTGCAACTAAATACTGGAAGGGGTTCGCATGATAACCTGAAGGTGGATTATTAGTCATAGATTCAGTTGGATTACGGTCTATGTATTATGTTGTAATGCCTAATCAAATCTCGTAGGAGTCAAGATGTCTAGTATATGAATTGTTATGCTTTCTCAATCTGTCAATTGCCCTGTTGTAATTTGTTCACCAAACATGCTATTTATCTTAAGGAGAAACACCTCTAGTGAACCATGGACCCCAGTCCACTCCTTTACCATTGATATACCATCTACTATTTACCATTTACTGTTTACTTTCTACAAGCAATTACTATCTTCCACATTATACGTTTAATCCTTTGTTTCAGCAAAACTAGTGAGATTGACAACCTCACTATAAGTTGGGGCAAAGTTCTATGGTTGTGTTGTGCAGGATTCCAAAAGTTGCTAGAAACACCTTGGAGTTGTTTCCTTACTCCTACTGGTCCGATAAGCTTGGTTTCATAACTAAGGGAAACTTGCTTTGTGCTCATCATACCTTCCTCTTGGGGTTCCCAACAAGCTCTACATATCTTGAGCCATCAAGCACTTTTCTAGCGTCGTTGCCGGGGAGTTAAGGACAACTTCAATCTCTTCCTCCTCATCAATCACTTTTCAGGGAGAAAGAAGATTCTTGCAAGGGGAGTCTCTCACAACCAATCTATTTACTTTGTTTTTGTTTTGCTTAGTTTATTTTGCATAGTTTTGCTTGTTTATTTATCAAAAACACACAAAAAACTAGTTGTACTGGTTTGCTTCTTTTTATCAAAAACACACAAAAATAGTTCTTTCTGTAGTTGTTACCTCTTTCTTAGCTCACCATGTTGATTCCTAAGTTCACCCTTAAAGACCTTTCAATAGGTAGTGGCCCATAATTGGGAAAGATAATATTGAAGAATTCTTTAATCATGTTAGCAAGCATGAGATATTGAGGATAGAACCTTAGCAGAACTTGCTCAAAATTATGAAATTGCTACAGCTTCTTTAGTTCACCTGTTGGAGGCTAGGTTTGTTAACCTTAACCCCATGATGCAAGTATTGTTTCTTAAACTTAAAGATATTGAGGATACTGAAAAGAGAGATTTTATTCTAGAAACTTTGCTTAAAGAATTCAATGATGTTGTTAAGGAAGCTAGAAAGGTCTTTGATCGTTTTAATATGCTAGGCTCATGTGTAGATGTTATTGGTACACTAGAAAAGTTGGACAAAACCAAACCCAAAAATGGAGAGGAAATTAAAATACCAATACCTTTTAAACTTGTAGGATGCATGAAGCCTTAGAAAAGAATTTTGATTCGATTGTTCCTGAAAACCCGTTTGATGAAAATAGTGAACCCAAGAATATAGAGAGAGGATCCTCTAGAACTTATTTGGATGAGATACCTTGCCTCGTTGAAGATAATTCTGGTATTTATCTTAATGCTTCTTCATTCGAAAATACTTGAATCTTGCTCATATGCCTAGCTGAAAGGCGTTAAAGAAAAGCACTATTGGGAGATAACCCAAATTATTTTTACCTTCAGCAAGTTTTTCTTTTGTTGAGTCTTTGAAGTTATTGCCTCAGTAATAACCTCTCCTTATCCTTTTTGTGTGTTTTTTATGCCAAGAATAACCTCTAATGACAGAGAAGTAAGACTTGGGAAAGTTGCTGCCCCGAAACAGATTTTTGTGCTTCACTATAAAAAATCATGAAAAATGCCTATACTTCAGATTGAGATGTAATTTTCTGTGCTTATTCCCCAGGTTATTATCTAACTTTCGTTAGTTTAGAACTTTTAGATTTGAGCAATAGAAGGTCTTCGAAAAAATCGGTTTTTACCTCCTAGTTTGTTTTGACAGATTTCTGCCATTATTTGCATTTGCCTCTTAATCTCTTTCTCTTTGAGTTCTCTTTGATTACTTGAGCTTTTAGAAGGAATTTCTACAGTAGATTGTGTTTTAATGGAAGTTTTACTTGTGTTGAAACTAAACCCAAAGACTTATTATCTTGAATACACTAATGTTGCTAATGAAGATTGTGTGAAGTTTTGTATGAAGGAAATTTTCAAGTGTAGGGAAGAATAATGTGATGAGATGAAGTATGGATAAAAGCTCAAGCTTGGGGATGCCACCCATGTCACCCCAAGAATATTCAAGAGGTACAAGCGTCAAAGCTTGGGGATGCCCAAGGAATCCCCTTCTTCATCAATAAAAATCTCAGGTTTTCTTCCAAAACACTTCATTTTTATTGTTTCATGCACAATTGTGTTGTTCTTGGAGTGTCTTGAAAGAATCATGCCTAAGCCAAGCCTAATAATGGTGGAAACTTGCAGCATAAACATAGTGAGCATTATGTCAAGCATCTTCGATAAAAACCTACGCAAATAGAAAATAAAAAGATCGCTGAGATGCTCATTGTTTGTTGCCTTGTCGTTTTGGTATCGGAAAGCTCCTGTGTCATGGGGAAAGGGGTGCCCCATTGGCGGTTCTCCATGATACACATGTAATTACAATGACAAGAACTTACTTGTGACTAAAGTTGAGTAGCATGAGGTTCGGTACTCGTAAGCAAGGGGCATGGGATTTTCAACTTATAACTTGTCAATCATATCCTCATATTTGTGTCACTTTAACCTTAACCACCTCAAGATTCTTATGATAGGGGCAATGAGAGCTAAACGCTAATAAGTACCATAATTTTTGGAAGCTCTTTATGAAACTTGAAATCCCTGCTTCCCTCTGTGAAGGGCCTTTCTTTTAAATTTTATGTTGAGTCTCCATCTTCTATCTTTATGCACCAATTGAGAGAGCATAGTGGTCATTATTAGTTTAATGTGCATTGTCCCAAAACTTGTTGATTGATTCATAACTTTGATATTGCTTGTTCTTAAATTATTTGTATCTAGTCACCCTTATGAACTTTGCAGGTGTCCTATGAATTTATGTTTTGCTATACCATGAGGGACAAGTTGATTATCACTCTTATTATGTTTTCTATATGTAAAACAAACAAACATCTTTCAATGCATTGTTATTCATGATCTTTTGTTTGTACCTTTTCATGTTACAATATAGTTGCTATGTCTTATTGTTAGAACTCTATCTTTCATGCTCATGTTTAGAGTACTTTGATCCCAGCTATCAATGATTTTCAAATACCTTGATAAAGCTTGTGATGGTGCATGTCACCTCAAAAAATATTCTTTTTATCACTTACCTACTCGAGGAAGAGCAAGAGTTAAGCTTGGGGATGCTTGATACGTCATAAACATATCTATAATTTTTGATGTTCCATGCTTGTTTTGTATCAACTTTCTTATGTTTCGTTTACACTTTGAGGTACTTTTATACATTTTATGGAACTAACCTATTAACAAGATGTCGTAGTGCCATTTGCCTGTTTGCTGTTGTTTTGGTTTCAGAAAAGCTAGTAAGGAAATATTCTCGGAATTGGATGGGACAAAACCCAAAGTCAATATTTTACCAGAAGGAACACGGAGTCCGAAGGGCAGCCGAAGTGGGGCCACGAGGTGGCCACACCTAGGGCTGGTGTGGCCACCACCTAGGGCACGCCGCCCCATGGTGTGGGCCCCTGGGGCGCCCACCGACCTTGCCCCTTCGCCTATAAAAGCGCCCCGCTGCGGAAACCCTAAGTACCCGATCAAAAATCCATGAAAGAGTTTGTAGCCGCCGCCATCTCCATCCCTAGCTCGGGGGGGTCCCAAGCTCTTCCCGGCACCCTGCCGGAGGGGAGAGATCATCCTGGAGGCCTTCTTCATCACCATGCCAGCCTTCGGAGTGATGTGTGAGTAGTTCGTCCTTGGACTATGGGTCCATACAGTAGCTAGATGGTTGGTTCTCCTCCTTTGTGCTATCATGTTTAGGTCTTGTGAGCTCCGTTCATGATCAAGATCATCTATTTGTAATCCTATATGTTGTGTTTGCGGGGATCCTATGGATATTGAGATACTATGTCAAATTGATTATTGATCCTATCATGTCTATGTTATTTGTGATCTTGCATGCTCTCCGTTGCTAGTAGCTATCTTGGACAAGTAGATGCTTGTAACTCCAAGAGGGAGTATTTATGCTCGATAGTAGGTTCATGCCTCTAGTAATCTGGGGAAGTGACAGAAATCTCTAAGGTTGTAGATGTGTTGTTGCTACTAGGGAGAAAACAACAATCCTTTGTCCATGGGGAAATTGTATTATTTACGTTACACACTTTGCTTAATGCAATTATCTGTTGCTTGTAACTTAATACTAGAAGGGGTTCGCATGATAACCTGAAGGTGGATTATTAGTCATAGATGCAGTTGGATTACAGTCTATGTATTATGTTGTAATGCCCAATCAAATCTCGTAGGAGTCAAGATGTCTAGTATATGCATTATTATGCTTTCTCAATCTGTCAATTGCCCCACTATAATTTGTTCACCCAACATGCTATTTTTCTTAAGGAGAAACACCTCTAGTGAACCGTGGACCCTAGTCCATTCCTTTACCATTGATATACCATCTATTGTTTACCGTTTACTGTTTACTTTCTACAAGCAATTACTATCTTCCACACTATACGTTTAATCCTTTGTTTTCAGCAAAACTAGTAAGATTGACAACCTCACTGTAAGTTGGGGCAAAGTTCTGTGGTTGTGTTATGCAGGATTCCAAAAGTTGCTAGCAACACCTTGGAGTTGTTTCCTTACTCCTACTAGTTCGATAACCTTGGTTTCATAACTGAGGGAAACTTGCTGATGTGCTCATCATACCTTCCTCTTGGGATTCCTAACGATCTCTACATATCTTGAGCCATCAAGGGTATTTTAGGTCAAGAGAACTCCATGGGCGAAAGAATCAAGATGATCGGACGGTCGAGGAGGGAGATAGCATAGGTGTCTGGCCCTCCTGGTGGGATTCTTGTGCTCTAGATGCTTCTCATGGATAAATATTGGCATTCCCAAAAGTGCAGGTCCACTTGACTTCGTATAGGTCATGAAACATCAAAAACATTAAAAACATGGTTTTTCTACCCTACAGGTTATAGCCAATATAAAGGGGATCATTGGTAAATCCCCAAAAATCAATATAAAACATGGATATAACATTATATATGATGCAAATATGTGGGAAAACATGTTAACAAACTACAAAGTTCATGTATGCATTTTACATGCATCAACATCCCCAAGCTTAACCTATTCTCATCCTCGAGCATGAAGGTGATAAAACTAAACATGGACTTTGGAGTTTGTTATCTTTGATTCCTTTATTATTATGTAGAGTGCATAGGCTCAATTCCTTTCAATGAAACATAATATGCAAGTGTACTATCAAGTTGTATCTTTTACACATCTATAAATATTCTAAACAATAAGTGATGGTGTGATAAAACAAATGATGAACAAAATAAACCTTCAAGCCCACTTTGATGAACCTATAGAATTAAAGACTCTTTTGATGATTGGCATTGGTGTTTTCATGCCTTTATTTTTGGGCTACTTCTTAGTTTCATGCCCTTGACTGGAAGACTCACTTCTTAGTTTTATGTCTTCCCTTGAGATGTTTTGCATCCCCCACTGAAAGTAAGTTTTGAATACATATGTTAATCCTCGATAAAGAATAAAAAATAGAATTTTGAGCTATGTAATTCATGTCAACAATACTAATAAGGATGGGGTTCCTAGTATCTTTTTATTTCACTTTATTTCAAAGATTCATATGGTTTATGTGCTAAACATCTTACAAGTTGATTGTTTCATGCACCTAATCTATGACCTTGCACTCCTCATGTTACTCAACTTAGGCCTGTCATTGTATATTCATGTTGGTCTTGTGAAACCGCATCACTGAAGTACTTCTTGCCCCTGTGTAGCTATATGCCCCCCTTATGGCATTTACTTATTTGCTTATTTTAGCATAAAAGATAATATAATTCCTTGATTGTGTTCAAGGTGGTAGGGGGCAGTATCTCTACTCTAGAAGACAAGAAAAACATACATATGAATCATTTCAACAAGGATCATCATGATGTAAGTTTCCACCATGTCATGCATGGCTTTGGCTAGCGGTTCAGGAGCATTTTCTACCAACATGCATACTCTAGTGTGCACACTTCATTTCACATCATTGCAATCCATACGTAGAACTTAAACATGATTGATATTCAACATTTAATATTGAAAGCTTTGTGCCATGCCAGTCATGGTTTAGCTAACAACCACTAATAAGATGTGAAGCACAAAAATTTCCATAGTGGTATCACCCCAAACCTTACTTTCTTATGAGCTTTAAAATACATGAAAAGGGGTGTTTTTAAGAGTGTTTGGAGGATTAACATACATACCATACTTTAAGGTAGATTTTGCTACAAGTAGGTGGGTATTCCTAGTCTAGTTTTAAGGGGCTTGGAACAAGTCTTAGCTTGTGTAGAAAAGGCTTAGCAAAAAGAGATCTAAGGAGTGTGCCATCTAGTTCATAATCTCAACATTTATTTTCTAACCTTGCTTCTTAATGTTAAACATAAATATGAACAAGAAAATGATACAATTTAATAGGCATAAAACAGATCATGCTTCATATAAAACACTTGAGCTTAAGAACTAGACACAACACGAATTTTAGCTTTTGTTTTTATCTCCCCTTTTGTTTTGTTCCATGGTATTCTTTTTCAGTTTTAATCTCATCAAGGTAAAGTTTATTTTCAGTATCTAATCATAACCATTTATAATAATGGTGGTGATGGTCTTTCTAATGCAAATCAAAAAGTAAAATGACAAAATAGACGCTTCAAGTTTCTACGATAGTTCTATGTTGCTCAAAGAACAAAGTTTAGAGGTTTGCTAACCGAGAGTTGAGTTGGTCTAGTGGGGTGCCTTGGGCATCCCCAAGATTATGGTTTGCATCATCCTTGGATTTCTTTTGGTGTGGTGTTCCTCTATTCCCTGTCAAAAAACTTCAACACAAAACTTTTTGTCCCATCTCTTTTGTGAGAGGTGACATTAGTGGCACAGGAATATAATACTTGCTGCCTATATATCAAAGAAAAAATTATTTCTAAATGTTCCAGCAAGCACATAATGTTCCTACATATCCCTAGCATATAATATTACTCATACAAATCATTTTAGAACACTTGGGAATGGTTAAAACAAAGCATGGCAAAATCTGTCCAGATTTTTAGCAACAGCAAAACGAATTTTTTCATCCACTTAGACATTTCAGAAATTTTAGCAAATTTTTGTGCATATAGAGGATGCAAATTTGTAAATTATTTATGAATTTGAGTTCAATCTGAGTTACAGAAAATATCAGAAAATTCACACACTAAAAACTGTTCTGCTGAACTTTGCTACTCCATATGTTTAGCAACTTTTAACACATCCAAAATGGGTTCCACTTGGTACTTTATTAAAAACTTCAGAGGAGGATGCAAATTTTTAAATTCTTTATGAATTTGAGTTCAATCTGAGTTACAGAAAATATCAGAAAATTCACGCACTAAAAATTGTTCTGCTGAAATTTGCTACTCCATATGTTTAGCAACTTTTAAAACATCCAAAATGGGTTCCACTTGGTACTTTATTAAAAACTTCAGAAATAAAACAAAAACAAAAATATCTTGCTACAGAAAGAGTTCAAAACAAAAATCCAAAAGAAAATAACCGGGTTGCCTCCCGCAAAGCGCTTTCTTTATAGCCATATAGCTAGGCTTTACTTACTTGATTAAGGGTAGCTGGAGATCATGTGGTAACTTATACTTTTGTGCCATATCCTTATCCCTTGGAAAGTGTTTCCTTACAAAATACCTGGGTCCCATGGTTTTCTCATACCAATCAAAGTAATAGCCAAGTTGAAACAATGTAAAAAGCAACACAAGATATGGGAACAATAACAACAAAGTCTCACTTTCTTCCTATGCATTGGCATTTTATATATCACTAAATCACAGCAAATAGAGACATGCCATTGCATAATATCAGTAGTTGAACACAACATCTAATAACTACAAGCATAAAGAGGGCACTTATCACCTACTCTTTCATAGTGGTTGCATTCACTAGGAGCAAATCTATCATTGTAACCCTTCAAAGCATGCAAGTTCATAGAGTTTTTCATCTAAATCGTATCATTATACATATCATGGCATTCATTAGAATTCTTTCCTCTTTCAAAATAGTTTCTAGTAATATTTTCAATATCAAGATCATGGTTTCAAACAACTTTTTGCAAATCACATATATATTTCCTAGCAAGTTCATATTTCTCCTCTCTGGTTAACATAGGAGAGTTCAAGAATGATATAGGACTCTTACTAATAAGAGCATCATCATGGGCAGCAAGTTCATCATTTATATATTCATTTCTTAAACATGTATGGTTATCAAGAAGCATAGGACCATCATCTAAAGCATTATCATATATCATATCTAAGCACCACTCCTCATTATCAATAGTATGACTAGTAGAATTAGTAGCAAGTGTTGGAGCATTTTTAGTTTCATCATAATAGCACGGGTTCTCATAAATGACAAATGAGTTTTGAGTTTGAGTGTTACTATCATTGTTGAGAGGTTCCCATACATCCCCAAGCTTAGGTTGGACCATATCTTATTCTTCTTCATTTTTCTCCTCTTCTTTGGGGTGCATGGGCATCCCCAAGCTTATGCTTTTGTCATCTTCTCCCTACAAAACATCAGTGCTTTCTTGGGCAGCAATAAGCCTCTTGTTATAGTCAACAACATATATATTTTCCTTGAAGTTGTCTATACAATAATTAAGGAGAAGAGTAATTCCCATATCAACTTTACAAGCTACATCACTAGTTTTAAAATTTTCATCAATGAAGGTTTTTAATTCATAGGCTGCCATAGAAGTAATAAATTTCTCTACTTGTTCCATCCCTAAATGAGAATAATCACCTCTATTGTAGGAGGCAATGACATGATATTCATGGAACATACAATGAAATTTAAAGTGTATATCATCTTGTTTAGAGCAACAAGTTACATCACTATGATATTCAAGCAACTCAGTAGAAGTAGAATCTAATTTTTTCAACCAGTGCTCTAGTGTTTTCCCTTATTTTGATTCTCTATGTTTCTTAGCAGTCTCAGAACTATGCAAGTATCTAGACAAATCATCATTTATGTCCATGCTTATGCCCATAAGAGAAGTATTTTTGGTATTTTCCATTTTATAAAAAAAATACTAGACTAGAACTCTCAGCCAAACAAGTTAAGGAAGTAAACCTCCCCAAGCTTAAATGATTGCACGATATAAAACAAAGTAAGAGTAAAACAAAACTGAAAGTAAATCTATTGTTTAGTGTACACAAGAATTGAAACTTAAGCACTATTCTCCCCGACAACGACGCCAGAAAAGTATCTTGATAACCCCCAGTGCAGGGGATCACTATAGTACCTCTCAATGTGGAAGTAGGATATGGATCCGTAGGAGCAAGAAGGAAAAGCTAACTATCCTTTACAACTAAAGTGTCACAAGTTTTAGTTGATTATTCACTAAACAAGTTAAGGAACAAGATGGTTGATTTAATAGCTATAGATTTAATGTAACAAAACAAGAATGTAAAAGTGTCCCAATCCTATTCAATGCAAGAGGACAAGAAAAGGGTTTTCTTTTATAGGAATAATGGACATGGGTTCATGGGTTCATATAATCCTCTCTTCTCCATCTATGGTTATTATCATGTTATATGTAGTAAAGGTACACAAGATTGTCATGTTTTAAAGGTGGTTAATGGTGGCTACATGTTATAGATAGTAAAAGTACTCCTTTGTGTTACTAGGTCACCCTTGCGATAAGGCTATCATTTGGTTTGTGTCACACCACACATCATACTTCTCCCTTTTTACCCCTAGATAAAGGATGGTGGGTTGCATTGTTGTCACTCAATAGATATGTCGTTGTCACTCGGCCACCCATTACCAACATACATCATACTTCTTAATGGAAACCATTATAAACACTAGTGCAATGATTCATATGTTGTGATATGTTGTGAGTATTATCACATCATTCTCTCTCATCTACCCCCCCCCCCCACTTGGTGGTGTCAATCACCTCATGATATGGATAACCAAGGAATTATGTATAGATCTAAACCATTACATGCATCATAGAATATTCCCAAAGTATGACAAACCATACAAGATCCAACACAACGGTAAATGAATAACAAGTACTATCTCATAACACAATATTCACCATAGGAATTACATAGATAGATCCATACTCATGCAAGGAACATCATATGGACTTCAACAATGATCATACATGGAGAGATTAGATCAAGTTACCACCATAAACCCAAAGTCCAGGGGGTGGACTACTCCCCTCTCATCATGGAGAGTGATGAGGAGGTGTTGGTGAAGGAGGAGACGTGGCCAAAGGCAATTCCGGCAGCGTTTCTCCCTCCAATCTTCCTCCAACGGCGGCCAACAGACTCTCTGTTCTTAGTGTTTTCTATCTGTGCCTCCTCTGTGTCGAGGAATCCCCGGGGGGTCCTTATATAGGGGTTTTTAGGTCAAGAGAACTCTGTGGGCTAAAGAATCAAGGTGATCGGACAGTCGAGGATGAAGATAGCATAGGTGGCGCGCCCACCTGGGCTGGGCGCACCACCAGAGGTATCTTGGGCCTCCTGGCCCTCCTGGTTGGATTCTTGTGCTCTAGATTCTTGTCGTGGATAAATATTGTCATTCCCAAAAGTGCAGGTCCATTTGAATTTGTATAGGTCCTGAAACATCAAAAACATTAAAAACATGGTTATTCTGCCGCAGGGTTATAGCCAAAATAAAGGGGATCATTGGTAAATTCCCAAAAATCAATATTAAACATGATTATAACATTATATGTGATGTAGATATGTGGGAAAACATGTTAAACAACTACAAAGTTCATGTATGCATTTTACATGCATCAGGCCTTCACACAATGACAAACGTCGCGTTCTGCAATAAAGCAAGCAATTTCTGGTTTCATTCCACTCCACTAGAACCTTTCACGGAGGTCACAATACATCTTGGTACCAGTAGGATGAGTGGAGAGAGGTGATTCATGAGTTTCTCGGAGTATTAGCTCTTTTATGTTCTGACGGTTTGGCACCACTAGACGGTTACCAAAATAGAGGGTACCTTGATCATTGATGGAGAAACATTTAGCATCCTCGCTAGCAACATGCTCCTTGATCTTGGTAATCTCATGATATTGTTTCTGAGCTTCCTTGATTTGGTCCTCTAGAGAATATTTGTACCATCCCTACATTAGAGCTTAGAAATAAGTTGAGAATAGGTGTGTGCATTGCATCATGCATAGACAATATGAATAATTTTCGAGCTTTTGATCAAAACTTGTCAAAGTGATTGAAGCTTCTATTAAATTGATGGAACTAAAGTAGATCATCAAGTTGAGTGCGATAAGCTTCAATATGACCTTTGTTAAAACCTTATTTTGGGTAAATATGATTTGATCTATGGGTAGATCAAATGGAATAAAACTAAACACATGACACATTACTTAATAATGAATACTAGATCTTCTAGAGATCATATCATGGTATTCAATACAACAACTCATGGATACCAAGTTAAGTATATAACTCAAGTAAAAGGAATTCAATAGCTAAATATTTATCTATCTTATTCTTATATATTCCTACAATGAGCATCACGATTATTCTTAAACCCCAACTATTTAGGTTATCTTGAGTAAGAAGGAAATCAAGCCAAGACCTTTCACCGCATATATTTCTTTTTAAACTAATCATTGTCATCCCTATTAAACCATGTTTTGGTATTTGTTGATCATCAATGTTGGGTGATCAATCCTTGATCTATCAACTCTTGACCTACTATATTGTTACTTCTCAAGTCTTGAAAGTAAAGAAGTAAGTAGAGATAAGCAGATATGACAGTTTGATTTATCATCTTTAGGATGATAGTATTAGGAAAGAATCAAATCGGCATGGTAGTTTGTAGAGTTAACTCACTCTTAAGTGGAATAGAAGAGTCATTTTAAATAAAGATATATGTTGGCAACAAGAGGATCATAAGGATGATTTTGAAGATATAGTTACGAAGGAGTAATCTTATTGAATCAAGTAGGCATATTCATTGAATAACATATCTTAGTCAAAAGGAACTTCTAAGACGATAGTTATAATACACTTCTAGTATTGTATTCATAAAATTCCTTGATTAGCCAAGTGGTAATATAAGCCATAAATGATCAAAGGATTATAATGATCATGCTTGATTCACCAAGAGTAAACGTTAATAAAATACGAGAGTGACATTGGTGGAGAGGTTATGATTAAACCCTAGTATAGATATGTTATCTTAGATTAATCATGATATGCCACATTAGTGTAAGATGAAGTTGGAGTATGAGCTACTGGAGGTAGATGAAGTTAGGATAGTGTGATCAAGCTCCAATCTGAGCAACATTCGAGTATAAGAGTTGTATCATATATCTTAGAGAGTAGTAAACACTTCAGGAGGATTAAAAATTGCAATATACATCTACAGGAGGAATATGGATATGTTATCCTACCAAGAAATACACTTATGTCTGCTTCCTCGGAACTCAGCCAACCAAGGTCAAAAAAGCAGCTCTCCAGGAGCTAAATTCCACGGTTCTGATAGTCCCCTAGTTTTTGGATTGGTAGAAAGTAACCATCACCTTTGACCGCATCGTTCACCCACAAAAGACTCATCGACAGGGAAAGTACCATGTGGTCGTTAATCCTCTTATTAATGGCTATGAGTTCTCTAAGACTATCATGGATGGTGGCAGCAACATTAATATTCTCTACATCGAGATACTACACCGCATGAGGATATCAGAAAGCCTGTTGAATTGCGATAATGTGGTTTTCCATGGAATTGTATGAGGGAGATAGGCAAATTCTCTAGGTGAGATCACTCTTGATGTAACTTTCGGTACTCCACAGAACTACCTGATCGAACCACTATCTTTCGAGGTGGTGCCATTCAAGAGTGCCTATGAGGCCATCTTCTGGCGTCCAGCTTACTGTGTGTTCATGGCCTGTCCCTGATACATCTACAATATGACGAAACTTCCGGGTCCGAAGGTTGTCATCATAGTTCAGGAAAACCCAAAGAAAGAACGAGACTGCAAGGAGGGAGCTGCCACCTTTGCTGAGGTCGTGCTGCATGCCCAGGAGTACCAGGAGATCAAGAAAAACACTGACCCATCCGAGATTCTAGCTACAAATAGCGAGGCGTTGAAGCTGAATTTGCAGTTCAAGGCACCGAAAGAGGTGAATCCGATGACACTGAAGGAAGATGATCCCTCCAAGGTGACCAATGTAGGCGTAGGATTAGGTCACGCATAGGAATGTGCGCTTGTCGAGTTCCTCAAAGCTAATAAAGAAATATTTTCATGGCAACCTTCTGACATGATTGGAGTACCTAGGGAACTTTCCGAGCACTCTGTTAACATGTATCCTAATGCTAGACCTGTCAAATAGTCCTTATGACGGTTCAGCGATGAAAAACATAAAGCTATAGCCAAAGAATTGGCCTGACCAGATTTAGCCAGATTTATCAGAGAGGTCATCCATACTGATTAGGTGGAAATCCTATAATGGTTCCTAAAAAGGACACTATTGAATTAAGGATGTGTGTTGATTATACTGCCTTGAACAAGGCTTGTCCCAAAGATCCCTTCCCTTTGCCCCGAATCGATCAAGTTATTGATTCCACGACAGGGTCCGAACTACTCTGTTTTTTTGACGCATATTCCGAATATCACCAAATACCGATGAAAAAATCAGATCAAATCATGACGTCTTTCGTCACTCAATTCGGAACCTTCTGCTACACAACTATGTCGTTCGGCTTAAAGAACGCAGGAGCTAGATACCAACACACTATGCAGCGTTACCTCAACGATCAAATCAGACGCAACGTCCATGTATACGTGTATGACATAGCGGTCATGTCTAAAAAGAAGGAAACATTGATTTCCAACTTGGAGGAAACGTTCGCTAACCTTAGAAAATACAATATGATGGTTAACCCAAAGAAATACTCCTTCGGAATTCTAGCCGGCAAATTGTTAGGTTTCATTGTGTCTCAAAGAGGCATAGAGGTGAACTGGGACAAAATTAAGGCTATACTCAATATTACTAGGACAACTCGCCTGAAGGACGTGCAACGTCTCACTGGCTGTATCGTGACAGTGAGTCGATTCATTAGCCGGCTCAGAGAGAGCCACACTCTTATACAAGCTCTTGAAGAAAACCGACAAATTTGTCTGGAAATAAGAAGTTGATGTTGCACTCTAAATCCTGAAAGACCTACTTTCATCTGCTCCAATTCTTGCAGCACCTGAGCCACATGTATCTATGTTGCTTTACATCACCACGACAAACAAATTCGTCAGCATCGTCACATTGGTGGAGTGTAAGGAGGAAAAATAGGAACAATTGGTGCAGCGTCCGAGTTATTATCTCAGAGGTCCTCACAGAATCAAAACAGCGGTATCCGCATTAGCAGAAGCTAGCCTATTTCATATTCTTTGCTGCTAGAAAGCTAAGACACTAATTTCAAGAGCACAAAATCACACTGGTGAGTACAGCTCCCCTGACAGATATAATCAACAACTACTACACCATAGGACACGTCGCTAACTGGGGAATTGAGCTAGCGGCTTTCGACATTGACTACAAACCACACACAACTATTAAGTCCTAGATTCTTGCTGACTTTGTCACTAATTAGACACAGACGGCAGAAAATACAAGCCCTCTAGATACAGAATTTTTGACCCTATATTTTGATGGGTTGAAAGCACGAGGAGGCTCGGAGGATGGTGTGGTACTCAAATCACCCCAAGGATACAAGCTTTTATATGTGTTACAGATTCACTTCATGGCAACCAATAATATTGCCGAATATGAAGTGTTGTTACACAGAACGCATTGCTAAAGACATTGGCATTAGCTGACTCATGTGTTATGGAGATTCATATTTAGTTGCACATCAAGTATGTGACATCTGTAATGCAAATAAGCACATGGCAGCGTATAGAGATGTTGTGGAAGAACTATCCAAAACATCTGAAGGGTTTGAGGTTCAACACATCCCTAGAGAAGAAAATGAGGATGTAGATGCCCTATCAAGAATAGGCTCTGGGCAGAAACCAGTTTCGGATGGTGCTTTCCTGGAGTACCTAAAAGTTCCCTCCATCACAGGTGTTGATGAGGACTATCTAACAAAATCTGACTCACCTTTAGTAGTAGTTCTAGCTGTTATTGCCATCTAGACGAAACCCTACCTCGATTTCCTGGTAGACAGAAAATTACTCTAAGACGAAGTTCTGAGCCGACAGATCGTCCGACGTGCGAAATCTTACATAGTTATTAGTGGTGAGCTCTATAAGCGGATTACTTCTAGGGTATTTTAGCGCTGCGTTTCTCCGGAAGGAGTGGAAATCATACGAGAAATCCACGAAGGGGGATGTGATCATCACGTCACAGCTAGATCCTTAGTGGTAAAATATTTTCGACATGGATTCTTTTGGCTAACAACTAAGGCAGATGCCGAGAAACTGGTCAAGATGTGTAAAGGATGCCAAAAGTACACCCACCAAGCCCATGTTCCGGCTGATCAGCTGCGAACAATTCCTATTACATCGCCTTTTGCAGTCTAGGGGCTTTACATGGTAGGGTCATTCAAAACAGCAAATTGTGGGTTTACCCATATCTTAGTGATGGTAGATAAATTCACAAAGTGTTTTGAGGCCAAACTTATAACAAGTTGGTATGGGGCCATAGCCAAAAAGTTCGTCAAGGACGTAATCATCTGATTCGATTATCCACGTAGTATTATTACTAACAACGGGAGCAACTTTTCCATGGGAGAACTTGCCAAATTCTGCAAAGATGAAAAAATTCGACTTAACATTGCGTCAGTCGCACATCCACAAGACAATGGACAAGTCGAAATGGCAAACAATCTCATTTTACAAGGCCTCCAACTTCGTGTCAAAGCACCACTTCATCGTGTCGCGGGGGCTTGGGCAAAAGAATTACCATCTGTTATTTGGAGTTTGTGAACTACTCCTAATAGGTCAGTAGGATATACCCCTTTCTTCTTGGTCTATGGTGCAGAGGCAATACTTTCGAGTGCTTTAATCCATCAATCTCCCCAAGTCGCTGCATACATCAAAGAGGATGCTGAAGTTTCTCAACAAGATGATCTCGATATACTTGAAGAAGTATGCGCCATTCCTGAACAAAGATCTACAGCCTATCAGTAGAAGTTACGCAAGTATCATAGTTAGAGAGTCAAAAATCGTTCTTTAGGAAGGGTGATTTAGTACTCGAGCTAGTGCAAAAAAGAAAGCACAAACTTTCCCCGATTTGGGAAGGACCTTTTATGATTAGTAGAATATTGCATAGTGGGTCGTATTATTTAACTGATATGAGACCAGTCAAGGAAAAGACTGGCAATCGGAAGAGAAAGAGAGCTGGTGGTAGTACAGATCTGGATGAGTTAGATCATGCATGGAATATTGCACAACTATGTCCCTTCTATCCTTAAGTGTCTTTTCTTGTAATCATATATGTGTACATGTTCAAAGTAAAATAAAATGTTGCTTGCCTTAATGTTTTTTCGTGAGAAGTTTTTTATACCATCTTATTTCCAAATGATCATGTCCAATTCAAAAATCCTAGAATGCTTGAAAGTACTTTATGCTCATGTTCATTTTGGTTAGATATTTGACCCTATAAAAATGTTACCTTTAGGTGTAAATCTCATTTTATGTTTAGACTTTTATCTGATTGCTTAGACATAGGCATTTTCCGAGTAGTGAATTGTTGCTACTAGATTTTGGCTTTGTTTCTGGTTTTAAACTGGTTTAGCAATTGAGCTCCATTGGTCGAAGTGTTTCCGTGTTGAAGGTTTACCGGCTCACGAAAGGGGCGAAGTGAAAGAGCCAGATAAACAAAAAGGATAAACACAAAGTGCTTAAGAATTTTTTCAAGAACCACAAAATATACTAAGTGCTAGAGTAAAGCATAAGTTTTTACAATACAACACATAGAACCGGATAAATTGTTTTCATCATTACATACCAAATTGTTTCAAAATAATGCATAGTTTCTATGTTGCGGGTGCTGGTGGTGGAGACCTTGAAGCGCTAGAGCCATCATTGTTGCTAGCATGGTCCTAAGACTCGGATGGATCTCCATCCTCGTTTGCATCTTCAGACTCTTCTTCTGAATATATAGGACTCGGTGGCACGATCATGGATTGGAAGAATGGCTTCTCATAGTTGGTCATCTCTACCACGCGACAAGCATATCCAGCGCATGAATCTTGGATAGCCTTGATGTCCTACTGATTTCCTTCATCGTCCTCAGTGGCGATACCCTTTGTGACTTGCCATATTTGCATCTCACCATGGAAACTCATCACCATGGTAAGGGAATTTTGGGTAGCAGTCCGGGCATATGACATCTTCCAATCCTTAGTGAGCTTCGAAATCTCCTTAGCTTTGTCCCTCATCTCGAAAATTGGCATTTTTACTAAGTCGGAAAGCTCAACGGCCTCACCAGTTTTGTATAGAATCTGGCGAAAGTCATAGACCAAATCTCCGACTGATTTGATTCGATCTGAGCGAGACTCGGAGCTGGGGGCATCCGAAAGTTTGAGGGGTTCTGTGCAAGAGAAAAGTCAAAAATCAGACAAATAGTCGTAAAATATGAAAAGTAAAAAGACAAGGATTTAAATTTACCGAGAATGGAAAGATTCCATTGTATGCATTCCTCCCTCAAGCTGTTAAGCTCCTCTCGGCTGGCCTTGGCTAAGTCCTCCTGCCTATCAAGTTCTTCCTTTAACTCAGTGATTTCTTTATATCGGAGGGACAACTGTCTCTCAAGCTTGTCAGTTGCATGATTGTTCAACTCCAGAAGATTTCTTAGGGATTTCTCATGCTCAATTTTAAGCTTGTTTAGCTCCTGGCAAAGATCAGTATTTTCCATCTATAGCGCCTTGAAGTTCTTGGCCTCCTTCACCATCTTGCAGGATTGATTCAACAAATCTGGAAAGGACATAGAAAATATCAGTCCAAAGAACTTTCTACTAAGAACAAAATCAAGTACGGTTGAGTGTCAAAAATGTTTACCTTCTACCTCATCCTTTTCAATTTTCAACTTGGAATTTTCAAGAGGCAAAGCTTTAATTTCTTTGCGCTTGTTGCAGATATTCTTTAGTAATTCCTTCTTGTAAGATACAATTTTCTATAAGTCTAGACAATAGAAGAGTCAGCCATATACTAAGACTAGGGCTGCAATTTACACTAAGTTAAATTTTAGCACGAGCCTCGGGGGCTACATCATTCTTTCGCATCCTATAAGCATTAACTCAGATTCTATGCTACACTCTCTATCCGACTTCATGCTTGGGGGCTAGAGGATAAGATAAAAATAATGTAAATGGAAGTCAGAAAACTTACAACATGCTCTAGATGCAGCTTTTCCAAACCGTCTTTCATATTGCAGAAAACCTTCTCAACAAGAGAAATTGGAGCCTCTTCTTTCTCTGGAATTTCTCCAGCATGGATCTTCTGATCCGTGGCTCTGATTCGTTCCAGGAGGCCTTCCAACTTGATGTCCTCGTCTTCCTGACTCACTTCTAGGGATAAGATTTGTTTCTCAAGGCAGGTTTGTGCCAGCTTGAGAATTTCTTATTCCTTCTTCTTGGATAACCCGTAAGCAGTGGAGCCAGTAAGCCAAGGATTTTCCCTAAAGAGCTTTCCATGGGACCATTACCCTTTTGGGGTTCAACCTTATCAACTTCCGAACCACCGGTGGTGGCTTCAGGCTGTGAATTCTTCGGTGCTTCGGTGGAAACTCTGATATTATCAGCACACACAAAAGGAATATCCTCTGGCACTGAAGATGTAGTGGTGGTTGGAGTTGGTGGTGGCACTGCTGGTGATATAACAAGCTTCTATTGAGGCAGTTGCTTGGCTGGCTTGCCTTCCGGCTTTTGCTTTCCCTTCAAAATTGATTTAGCTCCGAGTCACAAAAACAAGAATTTAGTCAAGAATCGGAAAGTATACAGGCAAAGTACAACACTTGATAGAAGTACTAACCTCTTAACCACTGTCAAAACTTTTGTTCCAACGCTAACAACTATAGCCTTGTGCTTCTTTGAACCCAAGGTTTGAATCTCTTCCACCTCATCATCCTCCATAGCTTCTGAGTCATTGGGAGGATAACCCTCTAGTGGGGCTAACTCCGACTCGAGGAGATGGTCAAGCTAAGAGATGAATAATAAAGTTAGTAAAAAGATATTCGGATGACAAAGTGATGAACCGATAGACTAAAGTCGAAAGACTTGCTGGAGTCAGAGGATTCTCGGTTGTAAACATCAACATGGAGACTCCAGGAACCTTCTTGTTCACGCGCTCCTTGAACATAAATTTCATCTAGGTCTTGTAGTCTTTCGTGGGAATCCGCAAAGGGTTGACCCTCATCCTGTCCTTCCTATCGACGGTGAGCATGTGCATAAGCTGGTCGTCGTGATGCTATAGTGGTTGAATCCGATGATCCAGCCAGAAGTGAATCAAGTCGAAGCCTCGCATGCCCCTATTTTCATCACGAACTCAATTCGCTTTTTGGCAAGGATCAAGTCCCCAGAAAGTTTCAGTGCTTCTGCGTCCCACGAATCTCTATGGGCTGCAGCACCGTCGATGAATACCAGCAGAACTTCCGTCTTGCTAGGAGCCGGCATATCTTTGTGATAAAAGAATGTTGTCGACCACTTTTTTACAAACTGACTCGCTAAAATCCTAGGGAAGACTCGGTCTCTCCTAAGGACTAAGCTAATCATGCCAGTAACATATGAAATGCTGGCACTAATTGAATTCTTCCGGGAACCATAGTAGTACCGTAAAAGGGTGAGAATCAGTTTAATTGCAAGAAACCCCTCGCTAAGCGTTGCGTGGGCACTAAGCTCTAGCAGCAAGTGGGAGGAAGATTATGGAGTTGAACACCATAGTAGCGGAGTACCTGATGAGTGCATATTTGCATCATGTTTTACATTATTATTTTGCATTGTAGATGTAGGATCTTGGTATTCTACGGCGCTCACACGCACATTTTATGTCTGTTTTCACCAGGATCAGGACAGATGATGGATCCAATGGATACAATTCTTGGAGAAGTTATACTATGGAGGAAAGCAGTCAAAAACAACGTAAATCGCTTATTTGGAAAATATTAATAATACCAGAAGAAAACCAGAAGTGAACAAGGGAGGCAGAGAGTCCAATGACCTATTGTACGATCGAAGCAATTTTTCGGCCGTATATTTGACACCGCCTCCGCCTCATCAAATAGTTTCACCCCATGCAATTGGTTTGAGGAGACGACATACAGAACACCCAAAAATTGTAGAAACCTCACCCCCGGAAGGCATCTGGAGGGGGAACTCCTCCACAAGGGATCCATCTTCGCCCTGCGCAGACCCGGGATCAAATAGTTTCATCATCCACCACTGCATCACCACCATCTCCATCCATCCCATCTACATCTTGTCTAGATCTTATTGTAATTCCCGTATTCGTTGTGGATTTATACAAGTACTATTCATCTATGATAGTTTCCATTATGGTTGCTATGATGTTGATTGCCTCCATGTCTGAGTAGATCATTAGTTCTTGGGGGATGGAGAAACCCTAGTATGAGATTGAAATAAGATAAAGTCTATTATAATATTCATCACTGTGACCATGTGTTAGATTTTCTACATCTTAATGTTGAGAGAGGTCGACCTCTCAATATTTGCCTCTCGTGGGGACTCGATGGAGGAAACTACTAGTTGGTAGAGGGAGGTGTGCTAGCACTTACAGTGACTATAAAGCTATTAACACCCCTTACGTATGAACTTGGAAACTGAGGAAACTCACAGAACACTATCCATGCCATGGGATACGTCCTACGGGATTATGTTCCTTAATAGCGCAGTAATTCGATTGATGTTGATTGGTGAGTGATGTGGTTATGAGGATGATGTGAGCAGCCGTTGCTGCCTATTTGTCCAATTACGGAGTTCCTCCCACACATACATAGTTGAGAATGTTCATGATGATAATCTTTATCTTAGACCCTTAGAATACTAGTGGTGTATCCGCTACTCCCTGAATTCTTTTTCCCTACTACAGTTCCAATCTCTCTTACATACGCGATACTTACTTTCTGTACTCAGTTATTTTACTTTAGTTTATTGTTGCTCTTATACCCAAAACCCCAAAACACACTTTTACACAATACTCGCATTTTATCTTGTCACTTAGAACTTTATCTAGAATTTCTATTGTAATACGTATTTGAAGAGTTATTAGACTTCAGACTCCTGCTCCCTATGGGATCAATATCTTTATTTCAAAACTAGCTACAAATGATATGTGCACTTGCAGTCATCAAGTTATTTTCTGGTGCCATTGCCGGGGAGCTAAGCATTGTAGGTCTTTAATTTTTGCTTATTTATTTTTGTCTTGCTAAATTTTGTTTTGAGTTACAGGTTTGCACCAATATAATGGAGTTTGAGCATATGACTAGTGTTAACCCACTCAACCACTTTGGGAAGCCCTATGATATTTATAAAAGAGATAACTCCAATGAGAAGACAAGGGGGTTTGAAATAAATCCTCTACTACTTAGTATTCTACATAAGAAGCAGTTTACTGGAGATGAAGAAGATCCTGATCCATATGAGCATATTGCATGTTTCAAAGATATATGTGGCACTTTTCTATTGACGGGATATACCGCTGATGAGGTAAGGGTTAAACTTTTTAGTCAGACTTTGACAAGTATAGCTCTCTCATAGTATCGATCTCTACCCCCTAAAGCGACTACTACCTGGGATAATCTGGCCTGTGAATTTCTATCAAAATATTATCCATTATAAAAATCTTTTGGAATCAGGAGTCTTATAATGACTTGGAAGAATCGTTCTAATGAAGGACTGGTAAGAGCTTATATTAGATTTAAAGATTTACTACGACTATGTCCTCATCATGATTTGCCTGAATGGTATTTACTACATATCTTTTATGGCGGTTTAATTGAACCTAATAAAATTGAACTAGACTCTTTCGCGAAGGGAATCTTTATGAATCTTCCTATACCTAAAGCTTGGGCTTTACTTAATAGAATTCGTGATCATAGAGTTTCATGGAATTTTGGTCTAGGAAGCGAAGGAGGCGTAGAAATAGAGCATGATTGTATTCATGATTACAATAAAAAAGGCCATGTTAAAGAATTATCTAAAGAACTTTATTTGGATTCAGATCTTGTGTTGCAAGTTGTTAAAGCTTTTACAGAACATATCAAAGCTCCAAAGGAGGGCCCAGTCAAGTATGAACCACCATCCGAACCTGAAAGGAAGAAAGAAGATAAAGCAACACTGGCCTCCGTAGAACCAATATATGAAATGCCTTTCCCTAACACTTCACAAAAGCATATTTTTGAATATGAACAGGTCAAAGCAGTACAGGAGAAGAAGGAGGACGAAAGCATGCCAGAAGAAGTGGAACATCTGGAAGAAACCAAAGATGAAGAGGTAACCAAGGAAGCGATTATGGCTATGTACGCACATTGTAACATAGTTGAACTTGATGAAGAGACTTCCATGTTAGCTGAAGGTAAAACAAACGTAAAAGATGTGGGTAAGCCTATTCTTCCCTGCATATTTAAAGAAACCTCGCATTAGGGTTTATGTGATCTTGGCATCAAAGTTAATGTTATATCTTATGACTTCTACTTAGAAATAAAAGAAGAAATAGAACTGGCTACAATTGAAAATACTGATATGACAATTATGTTAGCCAATAAAAACCTTAGAATTCCAGTGGGAGTAGTTGAAGATGCAACTGTCACAATTGGCAACAAAAACTTTCCTATCAATTTTGTAGTTGTTGATATGCCAGCTGACACTCTTTACCCAATTATATTTGGAAGGAACTTTTTTTGTGATATAGGTGCCTATGTTAATTTCAAGGAGACTGTGTCTCTTAAGCTTGGCAGAACAGAAAATAAATTCCATTTTCCAAATTTAAAGACAGGCATCCACAAATACAAGAAGTAGTAGAAGAAGAAGAAGAAGAGAACTATTGAGGAAATGGCGGCTCTTTTATTTAGTAATCAAGAAGGAGAAATAGATGAAAATACAAATTATCAAGAAATATTTATGGAGGACAAGTCCTTGGGAGAACTAGAAGATGAATTTGTTTCACTTCCCATTTTGGGACCTCCAACTGATGAGGCTTTTGAAGAGCCAGAACAGAGATGGGACGAAGAACTTCCACCCCTAGAATTGAAGAATCTACCAGAAAATCTTAAATACAGGTTTTTAGATGATACAAATAAATTTCCTGTTATTATTAGTGCTAAACTTTCAGGAGAAGAAGAAGAAGAACTCATGAAGATACTTAAGGAGCATCGCCATGCCTTTGGGTACTCAATGGATGACTTGAAGGGCATTAGTCCCATGAAAGCTATCCATCAAATATTCATGGAAGAAGGTGCTAAACCAGTTGCAAAATTTAATAGAAGATTGAAGCCTGAAATGAAGAAAGTGGTAAGAAAAGGAATTGTACGCCTATTGGACGCAGGTATAATCTATCATGTTAAAGAGAGTGAATGGGTAAGTCTTGTTCACTGTGGTCCTAAGAAGGGCAGTTTTACTGTTGTTCCTAATGAAAACAATGAATTGATACCTACTAGAACCGTTGTTGGGCATAGGATGTGCATAGACTTCGGGAAACTAAATAAAGAGACTAGGAAAGATCGCTATCCATTACCATTCATATCTCAAACTTTAGAAAGGTTAGCAAACCATACTCATTTTTACTACTTGGACGGGTACTCTGGTTTTTCTCAAATAGTTGTTCATCCTGATGAACAACTTAAAACAACTTTCATTAGTCCTTACGGTTTACATGCTTACCGACGTATGCCTTTTAGTTTATGTAATGCTCCAGCTACTTTTCAACGATGTATGACTACTATCTTTGCGGATTTTATAAAACTTATAATGGAAGTATTTATGGATGATTTTTCTGTTTATGGAACTTCGTTTACAATTTGCTTGGATAATCTCAAAAGTGTTTTGTAGCGTTGTGAAGAAACTAATCTTGTTCCAAACTGGGAGAAATGCCATTTTATGGTCAAAGAAGGTATAGTCCTTGGACACCAGGTATCGGGTAAGGGAATTGAAGTTGATAGAGCTAAGGTTGAGGCAATAGAGAGAATGCCACAACCTAGGGATATTAAAGGTATAAGAAGTTTTCTTGGTCATGTGGGTTTTTATAGAAGGTTCATTAGAAATTTCTCTAGAATATCTAAACCTTTGACAAACCTCATACAAAAAGGAATGAAATTTAATTTTAATTATAAGTGTCTTGAAGCCTTTGATAGACTCAAAAATGCTTTATCTCGTGCTCCCATAATTAAATCACCTATCTAGGATACAACCTTTGACTTAATATGTGAAGCTAGTGATGATGTTGCAGGAGTAACTCTAGGACAACATATTGGTCATAGATTTAATATTATACATCATGCTAGTAGAACTCTCAATGGTGCTCAAAAGAACTACCCTAAGGAATAAAAGGAACTTTTTTCTATATTTTTCTCTTGTGATAAATTTTGTTCCTATATAGTTGATGCAAAGGTAAGAGTTCACACGGATCGTGATGGCTTAAAAGAACTCCTTGAAACGAAAGACCATAAGCCAAGACTGATCCGTTGGATTCTTTCACTTCAAGAATTTGAGTTGTAGATTATATAGAGACAAGAAATAAAGATGTTGGATACAGTGTCCATGATTTACCCGCAAGACACCAATCTTATTGAGAGGAACTTTAGTCCTGGTGATTTTCGTTTACGAGAATTATCCAATGAACTAAGGTCAATTCCTCCAAAAGAGAAGAAGTCTTTGTTGTGGGAGGAACTTTTCATCTCAATGGTAAGTGCAAAGTAAGTGCTCTTACCCAAATAAGTTATTTGTTTTCACAATTTTTACTTTTGAAAATTCTGCCTTTGAATTCCTTGTGTTTTTTCAAAGTTTTAGAGGGGTTTTACCAACTATATGTTGAGAAATAGAGAAATTTTCCAAGAGATTTAACCAAAATAAAAGGCAGATAAAGCATAGGCAGAATAATAGAAAATGACCAAAATATGATATACATCACGGTAGAGGAATCGCCGGTGTTCCCCTTAGCGTTTGTACTGTCGTCAGCCATGTTCTCGAGGAAAAGGTTGTTGATGTCGGGGAAGAAGTCGTCATTGGGGAAGACGTCGCTGCAGTCGTTATCCGTGAAGGAGTCCGTGATGAAGCCAGTAGTCGCGCTGGTAGCGCTCTCCAAAAACCATATCGCCCTTCTCCCGTACAGGACTCGAAGCAGCGGGGTCTCGGAGGCCTACTGTCCCAGCTCACGATGCACGCCGCAAGACGGGATGGGGAAGATCTAAGCAGCGCAATGCTCTGAAACTGGAGGCACAGGGTGTGTGCGTTGGTGTGTCTGAGGAGAGGAGCGACCTCTCACTCTTATAGGCACGGGTAGGCAGGCGAACAGTCGGCGTCGGGAGAGGAAACGAACAGGCATCGACCGAAGCGATACACTCACGCAGACTGTTCAAATTATTATCCATTTATGCGTGGCAAAAATAAAGAGAAGCTCTCGGCTCGAGGCATTCCCGCAACCTGCGGCGCGCGTCGCGACGAGACGAGACGAGGCGAGGCGAGGCGAGGCGAGGCGTGGCGAGGCGGGCGGCGGAGGAGGAGGAGCGCGCGTGTATATTTCTTCTCTTCTCAAGCTCGTACAAGTGGTGGAAGAGCTCTCCTTATAAGCTGGTCCAACTTCCACTCAACTAGCAATGTGGGACTAAACTCTTGTCCCACCTCTTTGCCTTGCATGAATGGGCCAAGTGGGCCTCTAGGATTTCAGGAATTGTTGAATAATATAAATGGGCTGGGCCTTTATTAGGCAAAATTCCAACAATCCCCCACCAGATCCCAGAGGCACACATAAATTTGCCTATGGTTCCAAAACATTGTTTATATACTGGTACTAGTGGAGACTGTTAAGTTGAACTTCCACCTAGAACTCTATGCTACACTAGTTTGCAACTTTTACAGTGGACTATGCCTTGAACTGCAAGTTTGCTGCATTCTAGCTTTACACAAATCCTTGACCAATACTGGGCTGCCGTGGGACTTCCCCTCGGGTGGAGCTTATGCGTCATACTCCATAGCCTTTCATGAGTTTATTAGAGAGCACCCAACTCTCATAGACTGCGACGTTTAACAATCAGACTCATATAGGTGTGTTCTTCAAAAGATGTTCTGCAGGACAACATCTCTGCTTAAACTCAGCCATTTAGAACACATTAAGATAAATCAACCTGCCATGCAGAATAGGAAAGTATTAAATCTTCACGGAGTGGTGTTTTAAAGTAGGGATACTTTCCTCTTAGTTAACCAACAGCTTGTCTCCCAATTCTAATTCACGGGATCTCCGATCACATAGAGTGGTTTACCACTGTGGAAAACTTATATTGTGGGTCTCATACCCATCTCCTTTGATGCATTTTCTATCATGTTACGTGATAGACCCTTTGTGAAGGGATCTGTCAGATTCTTAGATGTTTGGATATAATCCAATGCAATAACTCCGGAGTTTCTCATTTTCCTGACAGATTTCAATCTCCTCTTCACATGTCTTGAGGACTTCATATTATCCTTAGAACTGTTAACTTTAACAATCACAGTTTGATTATCACAGTTCATTGGGATTGCGGGTATAGGTTTCTCAACCATAGGTAAGTCCATCAAGAGTTCTCGAAGCCACTCTGCTTCGACAGTGGCTGTGTCTAATGCTGCGAGTTCTGCTTCCATAGTTGACCTTGTTAAGATGGTCTGCTTGCAAGACTTCCAAGAAACAGCACCACCACCAAGTGTAAATATATATCCACTCGTGGCCTTTATCTCATCAGCATCAGATATCCAATTTGAATCACTATATCCCTCCAGCACCCTTGGGTACCCAGTATAGTGAATGTCGTAGCTCGCAGTGCCATTTAGATAGCGCATGACTCTCTCAAGAGCTTGCCAATGATCATCTCCAGGATTTGAAACAAACCGACTGAGTTTGCTTACAGCAAAAGCGATGTCAGGCCTCGTAGCGCTAGCTAAATACATAAGTGACCCAATAATCTGAGAATATGTCAATTGATCTCTAGTAGTGCCTCTATTCTTTCGAAGTAACACACTAGTATCATACGGTGTTGGAGAAGACTTGCAGTTGCTATGCCCAAAGCGAATCAAGATCTTTTCCACATAGTGAGACTGAAGCAGTGTGATCCCACCATTATCATCTCTCAATAGCTTGATGTTCAAAATAACATCAGCTACTCCTAGATCCTTCATCTCAAAAGACCGAGATAAGAAATCCTTGACTTCCTTAATCACATTAAGATTGGTACCAAAAATCAGTATGTCATCAACATACAAACAAAGAATTACTCCCTCGCTCCCACCATAGCGATAGTATACACATTTGTCAGCTTTGTTTACAGCAAAACCTGCAGTGGTTAGGGTTCTCTCAAACTTCTCGTGCCACTGCTTAGGTGCTTGTTTAAGGCCATATAAAGACTTCAACAACTTACACACTTTTCCTTCTTGACCACTCACTACAAATCCATTTGGCTGATCCATATAAATTTCCTCGTCCAACTCTCCATTTAGGAAAGCCGTCTTAACATCCATTTGATGAACGAGAATACCATGTGAGGCAGCCAAAGATAGTAGTACGCGAATGGTGGTCAATCTGGCTACGGGTGAGTAAGTATCAAAGAAGTCCTCACCTTCTTTTTGGGTATAACCCTTGGCTACAAGTCTTGCCTTGTACTTCTCAATAGTACCATCAGGCCTAAGTTTCTTCTTAAACACCCATTTGCATCCTACGGGTTTGCACCCATAAGGACGATCAGTGATCTCCCATGTTCCATTCGCTAAGATGGAATCCATCTCACTAGGAACGGCTTCCTTCCAGTAGTCAGCATCAGGAGATGCATAGGCTTCTAAAATAGAGGTAGGAGTATCATCCACAAGGTACACAATGAAATCATTACCAAAGGATTTTGCAGTCCTCTGTCTCTTACTCCTCTTAGGAATTTCATTATCATCCTCCTTAGGTTTTTCCGAGTGTTCAGTAGGAATGGTATGTTCAGGAATTGTGGGTATTTCCTGATTCAATGAGTCAGGTATCTCCTGATTTGATGAGCTAGGTATATCCTTCATGGGAAAGATATCCTCAAAGAAAGTCACATCATTTGACTCCATGATTGTACCAACATGCATGTCTGGTACTCCAGATTTTACTATCAAGAATCTATAGCCAATGCTATGAAAAGCATATCCCAGAAAAACACAGTCCACGGTTTTTGGTCCAAGTTTGCGCTTCTTTGGGATTGGCACATGAACCTTTGCCAGACAGCCCCAAGTTCGCAAGTAAGAAAGATTTAATATTTTCTTTTCCCATTCTTCAAATGGAGTAATCTCTTTGTTCTTAGTGGGAACTCGGTTTAGGACATGACATGCAGTCAGTAATGCCTCCCCCCACCATTCCTTGGAGAGACCCGATGTGTCTAACATGGCGTTAACCAAATCTATTAGAGTACGGTTCTTTCTTTTGGCTACCCCGTTTGACTAGGGCGAGTAGGGAGGCGTCCTCTCATGGATTATACCATGTTCCGCACAAAAAGAATCAAACTCGTTGGAAAAATACTCTCCACCACGATCAGACCTAAGCCTCTTAATCTTTCGATCAAGTTGATTTTCCGCATCAGCTTTATAGATTTTGAAGTAACTCAAAGCCTCATCTTTTGATTTTAGAAGATACACATGACAATATCTCGTAGAGTCATCAATCAATGTCATAAAATATTTCTTTCCACCTTTTGTTAACACACCATTCATCTCACAAAGATCTGAATGTATGAGCTTTAGTGGCGCCAAATCTCTCACCTCTGCAGTCGTATGTGACTTGCGAGGTTGCTTTGCTTGCACACAAGTTTGGCATTTAGATCCCTTCACAGTAGTGAATTTTGGGATTATATTCATTTTAGCTAACCGCGTCATGCAACCAAAGTTAACATGACAAAGACGTGAATGCCAGACATTTGACATAAGATCAGATGAAACATGATTCACGACTTTATTACACACATCTGACAGTGACAGGCGGAACAAACCTCCACACTCATAGCCTTTACCAATAAATGTTCCAAACTTAGACAGTACAAATTTATTGGACTCAAACACAATCTTGTAGCCATCACGACATAGAAGTGATCCACTAACAAAATTCTTATTTATTGAGGGAACATGATGCATATTCTTCAGGCACACGGTCTTTCCCGAAGTGAACTTCAGATCGACCGTACCAAGACCATGAACAGAAGCATGCGAGCCGTTCCCATTAGCACTGACTGAGCCCCTCTGACCTGATATGAAGAAAACATGGAAACATCAGAACAAACATGTACATTAGCGCCCGTGTCAATCCACCAATCAGGAGAATGACATAATGAAAGAACACTAGGTAATATACCATACCCAACATCTTTCATCTCAACGTTGCCCATGACAATATCAGCAGTCTTGCTGCCTTTTCCATGCTGGCGCTTGTCAAAGTGGTTGGGGCAAGTAGGAGCCCAATGATCAGGATCACCGCACACATGACAAGCACCTTTCTTCTTATCAGTCTTCTTCTTGAAGATAGTAGACTGTGAGGCTTTGTTCTTTCCATCGAACTTTCCTTTTCCATCAAACTTTCCCTTGTTCTTGGACTTGTGTGACTGGAAGTTCTTTTTCTGTACCAGATTGGCACTTGAACCTCCCTCAGCACCTCGAGCATGTGTGTCTTTTGCTCTCGCCTTCTCTTCCACATCAAGAGTACCAATGAGATCCGAAACGGAAAAATCTTATCTCTTGTGTTTTAGGGAAGTAGCAAAGTTCCTGCACGAAGGGGGAAGTTTGGCATAATGCCCCCGGCAATGAACTTGTCCGGTAAAACACAAGGGAAGTGCTCAAGCTCTTTGGCCAGTGACTGTATTTCATGAGCCTGCTCAACCACGGAGCGGACATCAGTCATCTTGTAGTCATAGAGTTGTTCCATGACATACAGTTCACTACCAGCGTCCGAGACCCCAAACTTGGCCTCGAGAACAGCCCACATGTCCTTGCCATTTCAAATGACATATAGGGTTCAACAATGTTATCCCCTCGAATAGACAGCAAAGCAGCCTTGAACAGGGTATCAGTTTTCCGAAAAACTTGTTCCTGAGCAGGAGTAAGCTCTCCCTCAGGCTTGCCAAGAGTGCCGTCATAGCAGTTCATGTTCTGAAACCAGAGAACTGCTCTCACGCGCCACCTCTTATAATGCGTACCCTCAAAAACAGGTGGCTTCACAGAAGCAACGAAACCACTTGGAGCAAATTGCCTATAATATGGTTTTTGGATTATTGAGAAATAGAGAAATTTTCCAAGAGATTTAACCAAAATAAAAGGCAGATAAAGCATAGGCAGAATAATAGAAAATGACCAAAAGATGATATACATCACGGTAGAGGAACCGCCGGTGTTCCCGTTAGCGTTTGCACTATCGTCAGCCATGTTGTCGAGGAAAAGGTTGTTGATGTCGGGGAAGAAGTCGTCGTTGGGGAAGACGTCGCTGCAGTCGCTATCCGTGAAAGAGTCCGTGATGAAGCCAGTAGTCGCGCTGGTAGCGCTCCCCAAAAACCTTATCGCCCTTCTCCCGTACAGGACTCGAAGCAGCGGGGTCTCGGAGGCCTACTGTCCCAGCTCACGATGCACGCCGCAAGACGGGATGGGGAAGATCTAAGCAGCGCAATGCTCTGAAACTGGAGGCGCAGGGTGTGTGCGTTGGTGTGTCTGAGGAGAGGAGCGACCTCTCACTCTTATAGGCACGGGTAGGCAGGCGAACAGTCGGCGTCGGGAGAGGAAACGAACAGGCATCGACCGAAGCCGAACAGCCTCCACTAAGCTCGAATTAAATCTCCACTGAGTTCGTGCATATTAAAAATACACTCACGCAGACTGTTCAAATTATTATCCATTTATGCATGGCAAAAAGAAAGAGAAGCTCTCGGCTCAAGGCATTCCCGCAACCCGCGGCGCGCGTCGTGACGAGGCGAGGCGTGGCGAGGCGGGCAGCGGAGGAGGAGGAGCGCACGTGTATATCTCTTCTCTTCTCAAGCTCGTACAAGTGGTGGAAGAGCTCTCCTTATAAGCTGGTCCAACTTCCACTCAACTAGCAATGTGGGACTAAACTCTTGTCCCACCTCTTTGCCTTGCATGAATGGGCCAAGTGGGCCTCTAGGATTTCAGGAATTGTTGAATAATATAAATGGGCTGGGCCTTTATTAGGCAAAATTCCAACACTATACGGGTGGAGCTATACGACCGGAGAGGAATCTCCCGCCGTATAGTTGGTCATTAAACTCTCGGTATCATCTTCGTGAAATTGTTTTCGCTATCTGAGCCTATATTGTCGCAACTATACGACCGGAGCCAAAAATTCCGGCCCTATAGTTGGTCGCTAAACTCTTAGATGGTTTTACTTTAGGTGTCTGTATCTATACGGTCGCAACTATACGACCGGAGCAAAAATTCCGGCCATATATTATTTCATATGTATAGAGGGTATTCATATACTATAAGATTAATTAAATAAGATATGGATCAAAGAAAGACTACTTCTGGATCCTAAATTCATAAAATAATAAAATAAATAAATGAATTTTTTTTGTTCAATTTTAAAATTTTAAATAAGGAATAAATCATGTATACATCTAAACAACCTTTTCTTAAATCTAAGCAACCAGTTGGTCGTTAAACTCTCAGACACTTTTGATTTTTAGTGTTTGTATCTATATGGTCGCAACTATACGAGCGAAACCAAAAATTCCGGCCGTATAGTTGGTCGTTAAACTCTTAAACACTTTTTCGTTTGATCTTTCATTTATTCATCTATAAAAAAAGTTATTGTCCGTTCCGAGTCATGATTTAATCGACCTGGACTCGAGATATTTTGAAATATCTACCCGGAACCAACTATACGGTCGGAGCTATACGAGTTGTGCCCATATAGTTGGTCGTTATGCGGCAGAACACTTCCAAATCCGTGATTTCTTTCCCTATTTTGTTCAAATTCTTTTGTTGGGCGACAATTTGGTGTTACTCGTGAGTTTTACCGACCACTAACCCCCTTATATATTGCCATTGTCTCTCTCTCTAATCATAATCTCTAGAAACCAATCTACCTCTTATTCACACGCGAGGACTCTCAAGCAACGGATAGAGGTCAAGAATAAAAGCTCCTATGGAGATCGGGAGCAATAGCGAGCAAGGCAACAAGATCAAGACCATCCCTATAGAGTTCCTCGACGCCGACCATGGGTGTTGGAAGAGGGATTTGAAGGCCCTGGAGCCGAGGATTGAAGAGTTGGACAAGGAAAAGCCAGGGACACCCAAACACCTTCGATTGCTGCGACATTATCTTGATAAACTAGATGAAGATATCAAGAGGACAACCGAAGCAGGTTTTTCTATGAGTCTTAAGGCGCTACAAACACTTCAGGATAACAATGAGTTTATTAAAGAACAAGTTAAGGTGCTGGAGAGGAACAATCTTTTCAACAAGCCGCGTGTTAAAGAATTGGAAGTTGTCAATCAATCCCTCCGCCTCAGGCTGGCTCGTGAGGAGAAGATACTGCGTGCCATGGCGCAACAGTGATCTACAACAATCACGGTATCAAATAATTGCAAGGGATTATTTGATCCCGCCTAGCTTGATTCCAAGCTTGGGGAGATCTTTAAGACCTTGTAATCTATCCTATAAGTTTCTATTACTATTTTCGTATTAGTTCAAACTAGCAATAAAGTTTGCATCATTAGAATTCCCTTCAGGAATAGTCGATCCCTTTTCTGAAATTCTGAGTTTTTTATTATATATGGAGCAATATTGAGTTTGTGTTTGCTTTATTGATATATGAATGGCTTGAGTATAATTTTACTTGCACTTGATGATAGCAATAGGAGTCTTCCACACCATTGGTATTAATGGAACACCTAATGATAATTTAGTCAATATGTTGTAAGTATACGGTTTTATTTACAAAGAAAAATTATCTAAGTTGAGAAAGAAACCTTGAACAAAGGAGAATGAAAGTGCTATCAAAATAGAGTGAGAACAAGTCGAGGTAGAATCTTCAAGTCATAAGAATGCTTCATATACAATTGGAATTTGGTAATTGAGATCGTTAAACTTTGAATTCCTACATGAAGTGAAATGTATGGCTAGCTCCTTTGCACAACACTTAAACAAAAGTGTGAGCATTTATATAAAATAAAAGAAAAGGAAGAAGAGAAAAAAGAGCGAGTGTGCAAAGAGCAAGTAGGCATATACCACTGTATTGTAGTATGACAAAGATACACTTTTGAGATTTTGAATCCCAAGTGAATACATGAATCCTAAAATACTTTGGACTACCTCTCTAACTCACTCGGTTGAACCGGATACTTTTACATTATGTTGAAATTCATCTTTTATGAACTGTTGATCACTAAGGTGTGGAAGACTTCTAATACTATTCAGATGGTTCGAGTAAGGTACTATTCAATGAACATATTCCTATGTACTGTACATGATAAACACATGTTGCAATTGTCTCATTTATTTTATTGACTCGGCTTCATGAATATGAGGATCACATCCATTAAGCAAAAACTTGCTCGGGACGAGCAAGAGTCTAAGCTTGGGGAAGTTGATGAGTGCATATTTGCATTATGTTTTACATTATTATTTTGCATTGTAGATGTAGGATCTTGGTATTTTACGGTGCTCGCGCGCACATTTTATGTCTGTTTTCACCACGATCAGGACAGATGATGGATCCAATGGATACAATTCTTGGAGCAGTTGTACTGTGGAGAAAAGGAGTCAAAAATAATGCAGATCACTTATTTGGGAAATATTAATAATACCAGAAGAAAACCAGAAGCGAACAAGGGAGGCAGAGAGTCTAACGACCAACTATACAACCGAAGCAATTTTTCTGCCCATATAGCTCCGGCCGTATAGTTGGTGCCGCCTCCGCCTCGTCAAATAGTTTCACACCGTGCAATTGGTTCAAGGAGAAGACATAGAGAACACCCAGAAATCGCAGAAACCTCACATCCAAAAGGCATCTAGAGGGGGAACTCCTCGACAAGGGATCCATCTTCGCCCTGCGCAGATCCGAGAGGCTAAGGCATCGATCATCATCATCCACCGCTGCATCACCACCATCTCCATCCATCCCATCTACATATTCTCTAGATCTTGTTGTAATTCCCGTACTCGTTGTGGATTTATACAAGTACTATTCATCTATGATAGTTTCCATTACGATTGCTATGATGTTGATTGCCTCCATGTCTGAGTAGATCATTAGTTCTTGGGAAGATGGAGAAACCCTAGTATGAGATTGAAATAAGATAAAGTCTATTATGATATTCATCATTGTGACCATGTGTTAGATTTTCTACATCTTGACGTTGAGAGAAGTCGACCTCTCAATATTGTCCTCTTGTGGGGACTTGATGGAGGAAACTACTAGTTGGTAGATTGAGGTGTGCTAGCACTTACAGTGACTATAAAGCTGTTGGCACCCCTTACGTATGAACGTGGGAACCGAGGAAACTCACGGAACACTATCCATGTCATGGGATACGTCCTACGGGATTACGTTTCTTAATAACGCAGTAATTCGATTGATGCCGATTGCTGACTGCTATGGTCATGAGGATGATATGAGCAACGGTTGTTGTGTATTTGTCCAATTACGGAGTTCCTCCCACACATACATAGTTGAGAATGTTCATGATGATAATCTTTATTTTAGACCCTTATAATATTAGGGGTGTATCCACTACTCCCTGAGAACGCTTTTTCCCTACTGTAGTTCAAATCTCTCTTACATACGTGATACTTACTGATGATTCACAAGTATAGGGGGTGTATCGCAGTATTTTCGAGGAAAGTGAAACCCAATTTATTGATTCGACACAAGGGGAGCCAAAGAATATTTATAAGCCTTAACAAATGAGTTGTCAATTCAGCTGCACCTGGAAACAATCTTGCTTACAGCAGTTTATCAATAGCAACTGTTTTGTAATAGCAAAGTAATAGCGGTAATAAAAGTAAAGACAGTAGAAACAATTGCAGGAAACAGTAGGATTAAAGAGCGGTAGGCATAGGGATGGATGGATGAGCGTTGCATGGACAAGAAAATTCATATGGCAATCAAGACATAGGGCATTTGCAGATAAATAAGATAAAGCATCCGAGTACTAAATAATCATAGGCATGTGTTCATATATAGTCATACGAGCTTGCAATGAGAACTTGCACAACATCTTTTGTCCTGCCAATTAAGGTGCTCCTTTTAATAGAGCACCAGAGCAAAGCATTAACACTTCGTGAACACATGTGATCCTCAGATCAAAGTCATCCCCTCCGGTTATCCCGATTGCTGTCACTTCGGGGCCTTTGGTTTCGGACAACAATATGTGTATACAACTTGCAGGTAAGACCATAAACAATACTATCATAATGAATCAATAACATGTTCAGATTTGAAATCATGGCACTCGAGCCCTAGTGACAAGCATTAAGCATAACAAGTTGCGACAAAGTCAAAAAGCACTAATAATAGATACTAGGCGCCATGCCCTAACAATCTGATGCCATTACATGAACGATCTCATCCAATCCCTACCATCCCCATAGCCTACAGCGGGGGATTACTCACTCATAGATGGGGGAAACATGGATGGTTGATGGAGAAGCGATGGTGATGATCTTCTCCAATTCCCCGTCCCGGCAGGGTGCCAGAACAAAGTTTTTGGTTCCGAATCGCGAAATCTGGTGGTGGCGGCACAGTGGAACTCTTTCTGGAAAAACGTCGAACCCCCCTTGGTTCTTAGGTCAAGAGGCAACTTATAGGTGAAGAGGGAGTCCGAGAGGGTGACCGAGGCAGCCACACCACCCCCAGGTGCGGCCTGGCCTGGCCCGCACGGCCAGGTGGTGTGGGCCCCTCGTGGCCCTCCTCCGTCTCGTCTTCTGGCTCCGTGAGTCTTCTGGTGAAATAGGATTTTTGGCATATTTTCCGTGATTTTTCCTGATAGTTGATTTTTTGCACAAAAACTGGACACCAAGGTAATTTTATTGAAAACAGCGTTAATCCGTGTTAGTTGTATCCAAATCACACAAGTTTAGAGAAAAACAATAGCAAAAGTGTTCAGGAAAGTAGATACGTTTTGGACGTATCACTTACTTTATGTACTCAGTTGTTTTACTTTACTTTATTATTGCTCTTATACCCAAAACCCAAAAACACCTTTTTACACAATACTCGCATTTGATCTTGTCACTTGGAACTTTATCTAGCATTTCTAGAATTTGATCTTGTCACTTAGAACTTAACAAAACCAAAGAACAAGAAGAAATATTTTTGGTGTTTTTTGATTTTTAAAGGCAAGAACAAAAAGGAAGAACAAGCAAAGCGAAATCATTTTGGGTTTTTCGAATAGTTCAAACAAAGCAAAAAGGAAGAAGCAAACCAAGGCAAAAATAAAAAGAAGCAAACAAAGAGAACCAACGGAAATATTTTTGGTATTTTTGTGTTTTAGAAAGCAAAAGTAAAGAAAGAACGAAAACTAAAAAGAGAACAAAGCATGGATATACAAAGTACCGACTTAGCATGATATGTAGATGAGTGTGATGTCGGTGTACCTCCCCCCAAGCTTAGGCTTTTGGCCTAAGTGGGTATCAATCTCAAGCTGGCCAAGATGGAGTGGCTTCGTAGTACGGCGAGGAGGTACCCTCGTCCTGATACGAGCTCGGGGACGCCCCACCGTAGTGCGCAGAGTAGTCATAAGAAGGCACATCCTCCTGGTGCTACCTGTGGAAACCAAGCAAGCGGAGCTGCTCATCCACCTCCTCCTTAGAACGCGACCATGGTCTCCTGTGAATACTGAACAAAATAGATTGTGGCAAAGGAATTTCCCTCTCGTCTCTGTCAGTAAACAACATCCTGTATACTAAACTGTCTATATCAGAGTCAGCAGTGATGAAGTGATGTTTTTTCATAGCAGCAAGATCAAGCCTTTGTGGTGCCAACACAGTGTCATTAGGATCCACAAAAAGTTCTAATGCAACAACCATACGTGAAGCAATAATGCCCCCATAAATAGGTCCCCTAGCAGCTAGGCGGCGAGCAATGAGAGAGCCAAGATTGTACTTGGTATCATTATTAAGTGCAGCATCGAGGAAGGCTAAATGATAATTGGAGATATTTACTAGTGTTCTCCCTACCAAGAATGCTAGTGGCAAGATAATAAGCAAAGTATCTAAGAGCTGGGAGTTGGATGTTTCTTATCTTCCCGCGCTAAGCTACACGGTCATCGTCATTTGTCACACTTCGATAGAGCTCCAGCAAATTAGCGGGTCGACCTTGGATCTTCTTCACTGTCCCTGTCATGCCTATACCTATAATGCTGCAAAATCTTTCCAATGACATGGTAATAGGCTAATTCTAAATTTTGAACGAAATAGTTGACTAATAAGGGGTGTTAGTGAAAACGAAACTCTCAATGAAAGTTTTGGTGAGCACAGCATATTGCTCACTCTCATCTTCCATGTACGTGGTCAGACCAACCCTCTGAACCAGTAGTAAGAAATCATTAAGGATCCATGCAACTTGCAAAAATGTAAAACAAGGGAAGGTAGATGGGTGAGCATCTCCCTCATCTCCTTCATTGCCAAACCATGGTGCAATAAGATCTTCATTGTATGAAGGCCTAAACTGAGAGGCTGATCTTGAAGGCCTTGACCTCCTAGGTGTGTCCCTCTCAAATATTTCTCCAAATGTGTGGTTGTTCATCTTTGATATTCTGAAATTTAAACAACCATTATACAAGTGATTGCAAAGTGAATACATAATGAAGGGAACTACTCATAGGGACTTGTAAGAGGCCTAAACATGCATCAAAACAATTTCTAAGCATTGAACAAGCTTACAAGCTCTCATAAACTGTCACCTACAGTAGCAAAATACTCAAGATATAAACCACTAAACACTAATCTACTTGGACAAGCGGAAGAGTTACATACCGGAGAACAAATGCTCCAAATTTCAGCAGCAAAGATGGGCTGAGCAAGGAGCTCAAAAAATCATGGACAAGAACAGCAAGAACGCGATTTCGAGCAATGAACTGGTGTTTTCTCGGGAGAGAAGAGCAAGTGGCAAGTAAGAGAGTGAGTGGAGGGCCAGGGGTGGCCCACACCATGGCCAGGCGCGCCCTTGGGCTGGCCGCGCCACCAGGTGGTGTGCCTGCCTAGTGGCCCCCTGGTACTCTCCAGGCACTTCTCTACCCCTTTTTCACGTAAAAATTTAAAATAAATTTTCTAGAATTTTTCGAGACACTTTATTTTTGAGCAATTTTCAGGTATAGATGAAAAAAATTCTGACAAAAAGATTTTTTTCGGAAAGATGCAAAAGCAAAACAAAACTGAAACTTTAGAAGTTCTAATACACACTAATATACACGCAACTAACAACAGAAAAGTAAACTAAGTGAAAGCAAAAACTAAAATGGATAAAATAAAAGTAAGCAAAGATAATCATGGTGAAAACATTGTTTTGTTCATTAAAATCCCTTTGTTAACAAGGTTGATCAAGTCTTGTTACCAAAACAATTTTATATGAAACAAAACTTTGTATTCCACTAATGATTATGTTACCTCAACCTTGATAGCAATGGTCCCAATCATAATAGTTTCATATTTTTCTCGTGGTATGGGACAATATATTTCTCCAACTTGGATGCCCTCAACATGTTTAATTGAATTTAAGCCATAAGTCCTATCAACCTTCTTGGGGAAATAGAAAATATGCTCCTTGTCATTAACATTAAAAGTCATCTTTCCTTGATTACAATTAATAACATCTCCTGCAGTATTAATAAAAGGTCTCCTAAGAATAATAGACATATTATCTGTTGGGTCCACAACATAGAAAACAAAAAAAATTCCTATGATGAGAACTACACGCCAAGATCTATCTACTAGGTACAAAGCAACGGGTGGACATACATCCATCGAGAACTTACCCTTGAAGACAACGAGTTTTGTTAACGAGTAGGAACTCGTGGTTGATGTAGTTGTACACTTGCCGATCTCAAGATTGTGAGGAAGTCCGAGCACCGCAACTCAGCAGCGCATCCGCACTCGCACACACGTCCAAGCCACCGGACAACCTCCACCTCCTCGCTCCAGCGATCCAGCGGAAGCAGCAACTCCTTCCAGACAAAATGTCACCGGGAACATGTATCTCGCTAATCCGAGACCATGGGGGAATAATCCTAGAGGGGGAGAGAGATCCTTCACAAGGAGGTGTGAGGAAGAAGGAGGAAGAGGGTGGCCTTTTATAGGAGGGGGGGTGCCCCTCCTTCATGGCCGACGCATGGGGGGTGACTCCTAACCTCCCCCATTTATGTGGTGGTAACCCCTCCACATTAAAATGCCTCTTCACATTCCCCTTTAAAGTCCCTACTTTAAATGCATTAAAATTCTCCAAGTTTAATGCTCTCTCATTTAATAAAACTCTTTTATTAAATTTATTCAGAATTTTGTTAATTACTTTAATTAACAAACATTCACATATAACCCCTTGCAATATTTCAATATCACATGCAGAACCACTTTCTGCAATTTCACCCGAAACAATTTCCAGTTTCTATCGAAACAATTCCCGCGCTTTGCAATTCTTTCATGTGAAACATATGTGCTCCGAAATGGTGTCCAGTAACTCTTAAGTGTGTCACCCTACGGTTCGTGAATAATGCAGACATGATCGAGATCCCTCTCCGATCAATAATCAGCAGCGGGACCTGGAGATCCGTACTGACTCCTACACATTCAACGATGACTTCTATGATCATGAGAACCTTTAACGCTAGTAACTAAATCCCTTTGTCTCGCGATATATTACATGTCCGAGATTCGATCATCGGTATCTCCGTACCTAGTTTGATCTCGTTACCGACATGCACTCTTTTCTCGTTCCCGTGATATAACATTCTAGTAATCACATCACTTGCTTGCAAGCTATCTTAATATGATATCACCAAGAGGGCCTAGAGTATATCTATCCGTCATCGGGATTGACAAATTCCACTCTTAATCCATGAGCCTCAACATAACACCTTCGTAGCACTGAACCCATCTTTATAGTCACCCTGTTACGGTGTGACGTTTGATGTTATCAAGATACTCTTCAGGTGTTAACAGTTAGCATGATCTCATGGTCTAAGGATAAAGATTACTTCGTATGATGTTATAGCAATATAAACATAATGACTTTGATCGTAATGCTATACTTCGGATGAATGTTCATCACATCATTCAACTAATGTTGTGACCTTGTTATTAACAACATCCAATGTCTATGATCAGGAAACCTTGATCATCTTGTTAATCAACAAGGTAGTCTATAAGAGAGGCATAACTAGGAACCCTTTTTGTTTATTAAACACACATGTATTGATGTTTCCGATCAATACAATTATAGCATGCAAAATAAACATTTATCATAAACATGGAATAAGATAATAACCACTTTATTATTGCCTCTCGGGCATATTCCCTTCATTATCATCTTTAGGCATTTCAAGCACAACAAAATCAGTTAATATCAAGCAATTATGAGCCACTTGAATAGGTACATCCTCACATATACCAACAGGAATAGTAGTAGATTTATCAGCCATTTGCAAAGATATATCAGTCGGTATTAGTTTTTCCAATTGAACTCTCTTATAGAGAGAAAAAGGCATAACACTAACTCCTGCTCCCAAATCACACAAAGAAGTTCTAACATAACTATTTTTAATAGAGCATGGAATAGTTCGAATCCCTGGGTCTCCAAGTTTCTTTGGAACCTTACCATTAAAGGAATAATTAGCAAGCAAAGTAGAAATTTGTTCATTGGGGATCTTCCTTTTATTCGAGACAGTATCCTTCATATACTTTGAATAAGGAGGCAATTTAATAGCATCAGTCAAAGGAATTTGCATGTATAAAGGTTTCATCCACTCACAAAACTTGTTATAGTGTTCATCTTCCTTTGACTTGTGTTTCTTATAAGGGAAAGGCATAGGTTTTTGGACCCAAGGCTCTCTTTCACTACCATGTTTCTTAGCAACAAAATCCTCTTTAGTGTATTTAGTATTCTTAGTGTGCCTTTCAGGTTCTTCTTCAACTTTTTCTTTATCAGGAGCATCATTTTCTTCATTACCACTTTCAGTTTCAGCATCAGAGACAGATATACCATTAGGATCTTTAGCAGGTTCAGAAGGTTCTACAATAGTTTTATGTTTCTTTTTTCTTTTCTTAGGAGTAGTACCACTATTTGCAGCTTGTTGAGAATCCTGCTCAATTCTTTTATGATGCCCCTCGGGATAAGAGGATCCTAGGTAGCAACACCACTTCTAGTTCTAATTTCATAAGCATGTTTTTCTTTAGCAGCATTAACTAGCAAGTCTTTTTGTACTTTAATAAGCTAATCAATTTGAGTTTGAACCATTTGAAAATGTTTAACAAGCATTTTAACATCATTATAGGTTCTTTCCACAATATCCTTCAACTCAACAATAGCTCTAGAGTTTTCCATTAGATGATTTTGCACCCTTTTATTAAAATTATCTTGCTTAACAATAAAAATATCAAATTCTTCTAAGCTTTGATTAGGAGGTTTAGAGTAAGGGATATCACCTTCATCAAAATGTTGGAGAGAGTGTACCTCAATAGTGGATGAGTGGGGTATTGGCTTACATAATTCTTCTATAGGAGGTCAATTCTTGACATCTATAGCTTTAATTCCCTTCTCCTTAAAACATTTCTTAGCTTCCTTCATCACTTCATCATTTAGTTCGATAACTCCCCTCTTCTTTGATGTTGGTATAGGCGCAGGTATAGCTGGTTCAGGTATAGTTGTATCAGGTATAGCTGGTTCAGGTGGAGTCCAATATTCATAATTCTTGCTTATTTTAGCCATTAATTCCTCAGCTTCCTTGGGAGTCCTATTCTTGAAAACACAATCAGCACAACTATCCAGGTGTGTCCTAGATTCTTCTGTTAGTCCATTATAAAATATGTCAAGAAGCTCATTCTTAGGTAATGGACATCCAGCATGTGCATGAATCAAAGCACAAAACCTCGCCCATGATTCAGGCAATATCTCTTTTTTCTCCCTGTTTAAAATCAAAAAGTTCCTGCAGAATAGCATGTCTAGCACTAGGAGGCAAATATTTCTGTAGGAAGGTACTAATCAAGCAATCAGGGCTATCAATAGATCCAGGAGGTAAATTATTAAACCAAGTTTTAGCTTCTCCTTTCAGCGAGAAAGGGAAAATTTTAGCAACAAAGTAGGTGTGCATCTTAATATCATCAGAAAATAGGCCACTCATGGTAGAAAGCTCAGTCATATGTGCTACATCACTTTCATTCTTAGTCCCACAAAAAGGTTCTTTCTCAACAATAGTTATGTAAGATAAATCAAGAGAGAAATCATAATCCTTATCTTTAATGTTGATGGGAGATGCATCAAGCTTAGCATTAGGAGACAATTTGAATTTTATAGTATGCCTCTCAAGGAGACTCTTAATAGCACTCCTACCATGGGTGTTTTGACATTCTTAATAAATTCATTGGTCATCTCTATATAACCGTCTTCAATATCATAACTCTCTCTAGACTCAGGTGAACTGATAGGCGTAGTAGTGTCTTCATTAGGAGTTTCAATATTTCCAGCTATAGACCTAGCAATCATAGCATCTAGGAAAGGACCTAATGAACCACTCTTATCAAGCACAGTATAAGCAGCATCATAAGTATCAGAAGTTTCAAATTCAGCAGTAGTAGTAGTGTGTGTAGCATGTGTATGGGGTGGTGTAAGGAGCTTACTCATAACAGATGGCGAATCAAGAGCAACAAAGGTGTTCAGAACCGTACCTCTCCTTGTAGTGGTGGTAAAATAGGGACCTTGCCATCACGAGACTTACCCATGATGGATGGATGGCAGCGAACAATAGTGATTCCAAGTGAACTTGATAAATAGAGCTATGCTCCCCGGCAACGGCGGCAGAAAATAGTCTTGATGACCCACAAGTATATGGGGTGTATCGCAGTATTTTCGAGGGAAGTGAAACCCAATTTATTGATTCAACACAAGGGGAGCCAAAGAATATTTATAAGCCTTAACAACTGAGTTGTCAATTCAGCTGCACCTAGAAACAATCTTACTCACAGCAGTTTATCAGTAGCAACAGTTTTGTAATAGCAATAGCAAAGTAATAGCAGTAGTAAAAGTAAAGACAGTAGAAACAATTGCAGGAAACAGTAGGATTAAATCCATAGTTTAAAAAACCGGACCGGTAATCGAACCGGTGAGGCTATCGGTTCAGGTTTTACTGGTCGGACCAGTGGTTCATTCGGTTCGATGGCGACAAAAAACCGTTCCTTTTAATTAAAATTTTAAGCAAAAATCGGAACAAAATGACAATAACATGTATATTAAGCGTATATTTCAATATGTAATCACAAAACATGGTGTGTTCAAGTGGTATTGAGCCTTATGTGGTAATATTTCTATCTAGGATAAGGTCTTGAGTTTGATTCCTCTCGCAACTTATTTTTTTACTGGTTTTTTGTTATTTGGACCGGCGCCTCTTAAAAAATCGGTGAGGTCATCGGTTCAGGTTTTTTCCGGTTAAACCACCAAACCGGTCTGGTTTTAAAACTATGATTAAAGCACGTTAGGCATAGGGATGGGTGGACAGGTGTTGCATGGACAAGACAATTCATATGGCAATCAAGACATAGGGCATTTGCAGATAAATAAGATAAAGCATCCAAGTACTAAATAATCATATGCATGTGTTCCATATATAGTCATACGTGCTCACAATGATAACTTGCACAACATCTTTTGTCCTGCCAGCCCGTTTACAGCGGGGCCTCAAGGGAACTACTGGCAATTAAGGTGCTCCTTTTAATAGAGCACCGGAGAAAAACATTAACACTCCATGAACACATGCGATCCTCACATCAAAGCCATCCCCTCCGGTTATCCCGATTTCTGTCACTTTGGGGCCTTTGGTTCCGGACAACAATATATGTATACAACTTGTAGGTAAGACCATAAACAATACTATCATAATGAATCAATAACATGTTCAGATCTGAAATCATGGCACTCGGGCCCTAGTGACAAGCATTAAGCATAACAAGTTGTGACAAAGTCAAAAAGCACTAATAATAGATACTAGGCACCATGCCCTAACAATCTGATGTCATTACATGAACGATCTCATCCAATCGCTAACATCCCCATAGCCTACAACGAGGGATTACTCACACATAGATGGGGAAACATGGATGGTTGATGGAGAAGCGATGGTGATGATGATGGCGATGATCTCCTCCAATTCCCCGTCCCGGCAGGGTGCCAGAACGGAGTTTCTGGTTCCGAATCGCGGAATCTGGTGGTGGCGGCGCAGCGGAACTCTTTCTGGAAAAACGTTGACCCCCCTTGCTTTTTAGGTCAAGAGGCAACTTATAGGCGAAGAGGAAGGCCGAGGGGGTGATCGAGGCAGCCACACCACCCCCAGGCGTGGCCTGGCCTGGCCCGCGCAGCTAGGTTGTGTGGGCCCCTCGTGGCCCTCCTCCGTCTCGTCTTCTGGCTCCGTGAGTCTTCTGGTGAAATAGGATTTTTGGCATATTTTCCGGTATTTTTCCTGATAGTTGATTTTCTGCACAAAAACTAGACACCAAGGTAATTCTGCTGAAAACAGCGTCAGTCCGTATTAGTTGTATCCAAATCACACAAGTTTAGAGGAAAAACAATAGCAAAAGTGTTCGGGAAAGTAGATACGTTTTGGACGTATCACTTACTTTATGTACTCAGTTGTTTTACTTTACTTTATTATTGCTCTTATACCCAAAATCCAAAAACAACTTTTTACACAATACTCGCATTTGATCTTGTCACTTAGAACTTTATCTAGCATTTCTAATACTTATTTCAAGTGTTATTAGACTTCAGACTCCTGCTCCCTATTGGATCGATATCTTTATTTCAAAACTAGCTACAAACGATCTGTGCACTGGCAGTCATCAATACCTTGTAGAGGAAATCCGACAGTGGAAAGCTAAGCCCGCGATCGACATGTGTCAAGAAGTGGACGTGCTCCCCATCGCGCGGCGCTGGAGTTGGTTCGTCGAGGCTGCTCCACCATGCGCCCGCTGGGATGTAGCCCTCGTCCTTCATCGTCTGTATCTTTTCGTTATCCATGACACAGGGGACCCAAATCCCCCGGTACTTCTTGTCTTCCGCCGCCGACGATGATGTCGCTGCTCCCGAGGCAGATGTAGTATCATCCATTTGACCGGAGGTCAAGAACGGGTGGCGTGGTGTTTTCTCTAGTGGTAGGAGAGAGAGCAAGAGGGAGAGATCGAGGAGGCACGAGGAGAATATGAGATGCAACACAACGCAGAATAATGAAAAATAAAAGGAACATATTTCCCTATATAGCACTTCCGCGCCGAGATTTACGCTAACCACGCTAGATTAGCACCACGCGTCAAGGAATGAGAGAGGCAACTTCGCCGCAAAGCCTCCACCCCCTCGATCTCCGTGCATGCACTGAAACGGCGCCTCGGTTCCGCACAGAGCGGACCCACCAATGGTCGGCCTGACAGGATATCTATAGCTAATGTGACGAAACCTGAAAAGTTGTCAGAGACGTCAGCCACTCGTTTTCGGCTCAGTTTTGAAATGAGCATGGAGATAGCAATTATAAATTACCATATCCGACTCAGTGTGACTTGGAAATCCTACACTTTGTTTCAAGTTTTCTGGAACCGTCAAGATTCTGCAAGTCAAAGAACTATCAAGCTAGACGATGAATCCAACTTTGTATCTTGGAGACTTCTGGGAGCTACTGTTGGGGATATACTTTTTGGGTATACCCACAGGTACTCACTGACCAGGGTGCCCCACCAAGGGTTAGAGTTTTGCTTCACGGGCAGCCCAATCAGGGAAAGAAGATGGAGTCACTTCTGGATACGTGAAGGCCCAGAAGACTTATCGACTTAAGCCTGTAGTACTACTTGTAGTACAAGATGTACTTAGTACCGACTCTGTATCATAGCCGGATAGGTCTCTCTTGTAAACCTTAGGACGGATGACTATCTAAGTCGTCCTAGGGGCAAGCCTTTAGGGCACACTCACAACCTACTCGCACAGGCGAACCTCTCTTGTAATCCATTGTAACATCTGGCACTGCCGATATATTACTGGGTTGCTAGCCGGAGTAGGATCCGATCACCGTCATTGGATCTGAACCTGGACTGGGTAAACTTGTGTGATCACCGTCCTCATAACACCGTATGTCTCACACCTCACCTCTCTCCATGCCTTTAGGACTCCAATGGCGGACTTGTCATCAATCCGACGACACCGAACCATAAATGGATTTTACTTGGTATGGTACAATTTTTAGAAAATATATGCAACATGTGCCATATTTCTTTGATACCAACTGAACCGAACTTAGCCATCTTGTTATTTTGATTTGACATTAAAATTGAAGCCATGGTAAAACTGAAGGATACTTTGGTTTGAAATTTTGTGAAACCACTTTGAAAAATAATTGAAATTTCCGAACCATTTATGGAAGTTTCAACATATTACTAAATGTGTCATGTAATTCGGCATGAAATTTTGGATATCTGAAACATATTTGTTATGAAACATGCAAGTCAAACGCAATCATTGATTTCTGAATCGTAAATGGACCATACTTCGTTATGCCACGAATTTCAGAAAATTTATGTAACATACGCCATATTTCTTTCATACCAAGATGTTGCTGAGTCCATACTTAGACATTTTATACGTTTGATTTGAGTTGCGCACAAAATTTTCGAGATATTTTATAATAGCCCGAAACAAACTGAAACTATTTTTTTAAAGGAAATATGACAGGAGTATAGGTGAATCATATTTGTGTGAAAAAAGTAGTGTATGCGTGTAATGGTTTCCATGTTGCTTGCGTGTAAAAAAGGTTGTCAAATGATTCCAATTTTTTATTGAATACGGCTAAAATAAGATTGACAATAATTTGAACCATGAAACATTTCGAAAATATTTGTAATATTATCTACAAAACTAAATCAGTGGAATTTGAGAAAATATTTTACGAAATTACTTTGAAAACATTTCAATATTTCAAACATCTGGCATATTCTTTTGATACCCAGATGTTGCTGAACCAATACTTAGATATTTTAATCGTTGGATTTGAGCTGCTCACATTTTTTTTTGAAGATATACTACTTCCTCCGATCCAAATTAATTGACTTGTATTTGTCTAGATCCAGACGTATCTAGCACTAGAACATGTCTAGATACATCTAAATCTAGACAAATTCGAGTCAAGTAATTTGGGTCGGAGGGAGTATAAATTATAAAACTAACTGAAACTATTTAAAAAAGATGACAGGAATATGGGTGAAATATTTGCCCTGGAACGGGTTCGTGGTGGCAGATTGCTTCCCGGAGCCGTTGGCGATCACCTTCGCCGAGCCGTACCTCCGCGACATGGCACGGGAGCAGCGGTCGTTCACGGAGCCGTTCGCGATCACCTTCGTCTAGCCGTACCTCCGCGACATGGCAGTGGCTGGCAGCTGCGCGCGGCATCCACAGGATCTGGCGCTACTACTGCAGGATCGTCGCCGACGTCCTGCCACACGAGTCGTGGAGCCACGACCAGGTGGAGCGCGTCCTAGGAGAAGATTCCCAGCTGGACCAGATCGAGCGCCAATCAGAGCTGAAGCAGAACATGACTGCTTTGTTCGCCTGGGTGTGGGCATGGGACCCCGAGATGATCCCGCGCTCCAGCGAGCTCTCCGCGCTGAATCGCGGGGATGTGCCGCGCTCTGCCGGAAGGGACGCCGGGGGAAGAAGGCAAGGAAGGGCCAACAGTGGAGGTCCTTATCCATCTGGATGTGGGTGCAAGATTACTCGCCGCTGCCACCGTGGTCGGGCCCTGGCGAGGATAGCCGCCCGTTCCCGGTGCTCCTCAGCGTGTCTCGTTGGCAGGTCGGGAAACTCTCTGGGCCAAAGGAACCAAAACCGCGCCCCTCCTCCTTCTGCCACGACATCTCCAGCTCGGGCGGGCGCAGAGATGATGAGGATGACGACCCAGGCTCCGCGAGAAGACGCCATGGACAGCGGCAAGGGGGCCAGAAACGGTTCTGGCATAACATGCGTGACCAGACGCAGTGCCGGGACACCGCCGCTTGGACCCCAGAGTCAAGCCGCCACCGCCGCCGCGACTCCACGCCACCGGCCACGGTGCACCGTCGGGCGCCTGCGACGCAGAGGGCTGATGAAGGTTCGGCGCCGCCAGTGCCACCAGCCAGGGCTACAAGGGAGAGCACGCCTGAACCAGTGCATAGTTATGCCATGAGCTCCTCTGCTCGGCCGCAAGCCAGTGCTGCTCAACCAGACCAATCGTCGCGGCTGCCGAACTGCGCGTGTTGCGCCGTACAAGGCAAGAACAAAGTATCCAGCAGGGACCACCTCAGCCTGAGATGCAGCAGGACGTGGAATCTCAAGACGGGCCCCAATGAGAGAGGAGCAAGATGATGGCCAATCAACTGAGGTGGAGGTGGACGAGAATCGCAACGACAGCGTCCACAGCTCTGCTGCCCAGGCCGCGGCTGGCACTGCTGTGGGAGGCGACAGATGTTCCTGGCCAAACTGTGCTGCCGCCTGACACGAAAACATGCATAGGCAGGATTCCTGCACCATGGAGCACAGGAGAAGGATATCGTGTTCGGACCTGGAGCTATGCTACCTTCTCCTATCAGGTCACCTGAACCCGAGCTTGCTGACAGCGGCACGCCAATCCCCAATAGCCATGCGAGCCTGGAAGGTCCTGAACTACTGGAGGCCATCACGTCCCGCATCTCCGCGCTTCAGATTGACGATCAGAAAGCTTTCATCAGCAAGATGGTTTTTCTCCTATCCCCATCAATACTAGGCGCTGCGCCACCAAAAGAGACCGCGTCGAACAATCCATCCAAGCTGAAGCTGAAGAGGAGACTGTTTGGCTTAGTAAGGGGATCGCGTCAGAGCACGCGGCTTACGAAGCTGCGCAACTCCTTCAGTACATCACGCCGGACACAAGCTTCCAACTGCGCCCAGCCCAGCTAGGCCTCATCGACAATGAAGGTGGTGACTTCACCGACGACACGGTGATCGACTACATCAACGTCTTCAAGAAGCCTATCTCACAGGCAAGGATTGCCAAGCTGGTGGAGTTGGAGCTCGTCGAGGTCTCATCGGCCTCGCATTTGCGCTTACCGGACGCAGCTCTGCAGCCGCTGCTGGATGAGATCCCGGCGGGGGATTCCTAGGCGATGAAGCGCCTACGTACATGATGACCATAAGTTACTCATGTTAGTCAAATCATCCAGAAAACGTGGTACCGCAGGGCCTGCGCTGGGTGTGTGTGTGCTGTCTTGCATCTGTCAGTGTTCGTCTATGTGTGTCTGTCTGCATTTGTCCTGCAGGCCGATGTTAAGTCTGTTCCTCACTAGTCTGAACCTCTTTGTTAACCTGAACCTGATTAGCAGGTCCTCTGTTTGTCTGAATCTCTGCTACAGCTTGAACCCACTCGACAGATCACCTGTTATGTTTAAACATGGAAGGCTCGTTCGGCTTTGAATTAACAAAGTCAACAACCGGCTAGGAGTTACAACACACGTTACAACACACCCGCGCCCAAGGCGCCCAACAAAAAACACAACACAAGACAACACAGGATACGCCACGATGAGGGAGCCTTGTCTTCTGTTGTGGATGATCGCGACCGAAAACACACCGACAAACCTCCACCGCACCAAGGTAGTAGCCCATGGGAGGCTCGACAACGGGGCAGCCACCTAGCAGAGCTTGAGGAGCCAAAGGAGGGCGGGTGTCTTGCGACGACGCCTCCAAGAAGGTGAATGGCACAAGAACACGTCATCGTCGTCGGCAGGAGCCGAGGTCCTGCAAAGTTTTCACCTAGACCCTGACCCACCACCCCCGGAGCTCGGGCAAGGCCCAGCCACAGACATAGCGTCTTCACCTGACATTAGGAAAAGCGCACCGGTAACGGCTACGACCAGGCGCCCCCCTAGCCGACCCCCCCCCAAGGCGCTAGAGGGGATATTAGCTACCGCAGCCATACCGTGTAAATATAGCCAGACCAACGGGATGTGCGGACTGCGACACTCGCGAGAGGACACAGGGTGCTCCACATACCACTACCAGAGAGACTAGCCGGAAGCGAGACGACCCAGGGAACAGCTTGGGATGGAGGGACGGAATCCATCAAGTTGGCCAAGGGGATCAGCGTCGGGACACCTTCAACAAGGGAACGACACCCGAAGGTGACGTAGTCACCGGCCTTAGCCTACGCCAAGTGTAGCTTTCGCCGCGATCCCACCAAACCAGCATCCGGACACAGACTTGAGGACGCAACGCGGACCCGACCAAAATCACCACCGCACCACCAACCCAGGGTTGGGTCAGGGGAAGAAATGCTACCTACCCCGGCAAGCATGCCCCGGCGCCGGGAACCCCGCCCGTCAAACCGGCAAAGACGACACCCAGTAGTTGTCGGAAAACGGCCCAACCCAGAACTACCAGGCGTAGTGAACAGGGTGGAGACACAGGAACGATGACCCAGACCCGATCTAGGCCCACAAGCCCAGATCTGGCCACCTCCGGGCCAGCCAGATCCAGATCTAGGCCCGCAGGCCGAGATCCAAATCTGGTCGCCGGGGACAGCGCTAAGGCCTAACCGAACTCAGACTTGGGCCCATGGGCCCAGATCTGGCCGCCGGCCCCCAACCCTGCAGGGGTGGCACGAGGGGAGAACCCCGACGACCTCCACGAGGCCACCAGGCGTCGCCGCCGTCACCCCATGACCTCGCGAGGCCCGGTCCTCAACAGCTCTTGGCCGGAGACCCCTCTCTCCGCCGCACCGCACAGGGGCCGCAAGGCAAAGCCACGTCCTTGGCCACCGGATCCGTCGGTGCCGAGACGCGCCGCCCTCAGCACGTGAGGCCACGCCGGCCGGCCGCGCCACAGCCCCCGAAGCAGGCTCGCCGACCGCCGCATAGCCGCGAAGTTCCGCCCAGGCCGAAGCCGACGAGCCTCCCGCCGCCAGGACGGGATCCGCCCCGTCGGGCCCTCTAGACGCGAGGAAAGGGGAGAGCCGCCGCCGCCAGCGCCGCCTGGGCTTTGGCCGGCGGCGGCAGTGGGAGGGCGAGAAGGAGGGGCCTGAGGCGGGGGAGAGATGGGGGCGTCCCGGCCGCCCGCCGGGAGGCAGCGGAGGTGTTTCCTTCCTGTTTCGCCTACTCGAGCGGTGACCGCGCAGGAGCCCCAATATGCCTCCAAATCCTGAACTGCATCGTGTCAGTTTATTTCTGCTTGCAATGCATCTGATTATGTCACAGCTTGTCTGGATCTCCTTAGTACGTACTAGTCTGCATGGTTCTTAATGGATGAACAATTAAAAGTGCTCAACTCCAACGTGCGTGGCCTAAACGAATGACGGCGCAAAACGCGCATCCGCGAGAGCCTTCATTGACCGCCGCATGTCTTGCCCGATAGTTTGCCTGCAAGGAAACTAAACTGTCATCGCTCTCCAACGCCACGCGTAGAGAAATCTCCGGGCCTCGACTGGATGGCCATGCTGCACTTGACGCCAACGGCACGAGAGGCGGCGTGCCGCTGCTTTGGCGTACTGATATTTTTAGCACTAGCAACATTGATGTGCGTGCTTTTTCGATCACGGCTTGCCTCTCACCTGTCGACGGGTCTCCATCATGTACGATCACGACAATGCACAATGAGATCAGAAAACAAAGTTTTCTAGCTGAATTAACAGACCTCCACAACTCAATTATGGGACCCTGGCTTAGAGCATCTCTAGTAGTCCCCGTACTCGGGAAAACTAAAAACGCAAGTACAGGCCCCGGTAAACCGGTTTTGCGGGTCGCGAAAGGTCTAGCTTGGAGGGCCTGATCCGCGCTAGCCCTTTCCGAACCCGTAAACACAAGGTTTTTGACAAATTTCATATGCAAATTGATAAAATACAAATGTAAACACATACAACAACCGAGCGAATATAATCAAATAATAGTTCTGAGCACACAATAAAATCATCCAAATTATTACAATAACGTTTCTGCTTCAGTGCGCACCCGCCGGGAAAACAGAAGTTTGGGGAAACACATGGACGGCTAGGATACGCGCGAACGGTTCTTAGCCGAGGGGCACGATCGTCCTTCAGAAATTATCGTCGTTGCTATGTAAAAAAAGAACCATAAAAGCCCGTACGACCCGTTCACCGGCGCGTATTATACACGTATGCACGTGGGTGCCGAACCGTCGGCTTCCTTAAGTAGATAGTCGGCCGGTGGACTGCTTTCCAACCACTTCGAAAAATTCCCCAAATCGAGAAGCAAACCCTAGCTAGCCGTCTCTCCACAAACCCTCGATCGCGACGGCCATCCATGGAGAAGGGGGAGCAGGTGGCGGCGCCCGCTGACAACGCGGAGAAGGGGAAGCAGGTGGCGGCGGGCGCTGAGCACGCGGAGAAGGGGAAGCAGGTCGCGGATGCAGAGGGTGGAAATGGGAGCTCCGGTTGGGGTCGGCCGGCCGTCTACTCTGGTGTGGCTCCACTGAAGTGGAAGTTCGAGATGGAGGCGCAGATCAGGCGGAAGAAGAAGAACCTAAAGAACAAGCTGCGTCAGGAGAGGAAGGAGAGAGGGAGAAGATCTACTCGCATGCTGACGTCAAGACCTTTTGCGAGTCTGACAGTGTTGACACCGATGAGGTAAGTCCAGATCTCACTCCTAGTGTTCTTGCCGCTGACGTCTGCTATTCTTTCTAGGGTTTGTGGTGCTAGAAGGGTTAGATGCGCCTAGCGATGCTAGTTTGTGCCAGGTTAGATGCGCCATAGATTAGCTACTGATTTCCCTAGGACCCCTTTAGCGACATTCTGATGGATGTAGGATCAAATAGGCTTCTGTTTGGGCGGGCTAGGTCGTCGAGTGGTTCCTCTTGTTTTGAATGTTATGATATCTGTAGTTTGTGTCAGGTTTACATGCGCCTAGATGCTGTAGTTTATGCTTGGCCATTGTGCCTAAGTGTTTGGTCTTGAACGATATGAGAAGTAAGAACCTCACATTTTGTTTGCAATGAAAATAGAATGGGGATGCTGCCTATTGATCTACAAATATTAGCTATTGATGTGTTCTCCCTTGGTGCTAGAAATATAATTGATTTATGGGTTTTACTTGCGACCTCTTCGAGATTGTAAATTTAGGCAATGTGAACATGGATAGTTCAAGTTCATATTAGGTGTTACTTTCTAAAATTTCTTAGAAAGTTTAGCAATACTAGTTTGTGAATTTGAGTGTAATAGTTAAGTAAAAGAGCATGTGAATCTGTACCAGGTGCTTGTCAATATACTATTATATTGTTGTGTAGAATGTATTTGGTGTCATTTACTTTTCTTATGAATTTAGTTCATTAGCATCATCTGATCACTTTATAGTGAGCTTAATATATGAAAGGATAGAGATGTCGCCTAGAGGGGGGTGAATAGGCAATTTCAAAACTATTACGGTTTTGGCTTGATAGAATGCGGAATTAAACTAACGTTTATTTTACAAGTACAAAACCTAAATACACTAGGCTCAACTAAGTGCACCAACAATAAGATAAGCTAAGCAAGATAGCACAAGATAAATATACCACAAGTGATAAGCAAGATATAAGTACTTCAAGCTCGATGGCTATCACAAGGAAAGTAAGCTCGGGTATAGAGATAACCGAGGCACACGGAGATGAAGATGTATTCCCGTGTTCCCTTACAAGTAAGGTACGTCACGTTGGAGAGGTGTGGGATTCCACGAAGGATTTCCCAACGCCACGAAGGCTCACCTTCTTCTCCGAGTCTATCCCACAAAGGAATAGGCCCTTTCCTTATGGCTAGCTTTTCCTCCACTCCGGAGATGGCAAGCTCCACATCCACTTCACAAGCTCCACGAAGGAGAAGCCCGGGTCTCTTCACAATCTTCCACGAAGAGGACACCGCGGCACCAACCGCCAAGCCAACTAGGAGGTCACCCTCCAAGAGCAACAAGCTCACGGTCTCTCACTCGAACAAATCGTAGTGGAGAGCTCAACACTTATGCAAGAATGCAAAGCAAGAACACCAAGGGCATTCAAATCCCTCACTCTCAAATCCCACCAAAGCAACAAGTGTTAGGGAGGAATTAGAGAGGAAGAACAATGGTGGAAGTCAACCAATGACTCCAAGATCTAGATCCAATGGGTTCCCCTCACTTAGAGGAGGAATTGATTGGTGGGGATTGTAGATCTAGATCTCCTCTTCCAAAGCCCTCAAAAAGATGCAAGAATCATAGGAGGGAAGGGAGAGGAAGCAAGCTCAAGAGGTTCAACAATGAAGGTCAATTTCATGGTCAAGGACACCCAAAAACGTTGGGGGAAGAACCCCCTTTTATAGGGAAAAGCAAATATGGCCGTTGGAGAGAAAACAGCGAAAACTCAGTTCCAAAGTCGGTTGGACCGCCCGCAGAACCGGGAAACTCGGTCCCTAGGCCGGAGGACCGACCTACAAACCGAAATACCTCTGTTTGCCAACCCGGAATAGACTCGGTCGCGAAAACCAGAAAATCCGGTCTACCGGAGCTGGAACCGGACCGTCCGGTGTGGGGCTCGGTTGAACCGGATCCACAACCGGGATGAAAATGACTTCACGAAAAACGCAATAACTTTTGCATCCGGACTCCGATTTCAATGATCTTGGGCTTGTTTTGACGAGGACAACAAGCTTTACAATATGGTGCATGAAAACATCATAGTCCAACAAAGGAAGATAGAACCAAATGAGGAAAGGTATGGAACCTCCCTATAAGAAGAACTGGTAAAACCTTCAAACTCGAAAACGCCATATAAGATGCATACAAATTTCGTTTTCGACGAACTGGGGCTTGTTGAAGAGCTAGCAACAAGCTAAAGAACCTCACATAGAGAAAATACCAAGAAGCAACAAAATAGGAAGATGCAAAGTATGCAAAGGATTGAGCTCCCTATGACGATGTGATCAAGTTACCCAACCGAAAGCCCCTCTTGATAGTGTGGCTATCTATCCTATAACCCGGTCTCCCAACAACCACCTTGAGACCGGTAAAAGGAAAACCTAGCAAGGTCATACCTTTGCCTTGCGCATCCCGCTTGATCTTGATGACAATGCTTCAAGCTCCATCCAAGCCGGAATGCATCACTTGATCATTGTTGCTTCGTGAAGACTCGTAATTTGCTCCCCCATACACCACTATGGGATAGCTTCATTAAGACACATCTTCACATGTCCATTATCACCAATATGGATGGCAAGCTTCAAGCAAATGATCTTCTCGAGATGCTTATCATGAACTTGCCCTTCTCAAACTTTGATGACGATCACCACTTTATGTCATCCTCTCATGGGCTATATGAGATCTTCACTTTTGAAGCATTCCCATGGAAAGATACCTATCCCATATAGAAAACGCAAAGGCACATATATAATGGGTTAGTTCAGGATGCATAAATGACAAGGCTTACCATACCACAAGATCCATGTGGTACATTCTTTATGCTTCACGTGTTGACCAACTTGAAAACACTCTTCACTCTTTGTATTGGTCAACCAAGTATATTCTCATGCTCCATCTCAATATCTTGAGGTACATAAAGAATTCTTCATTTGATTGCATGCTCTAAATCTTAGTCAACCATAGCTCAACTAATGAGGCTATCATGACACCGGCTTAGAGCCATATCTTGAATTCTTCTATTGAGATCACACTCTCAATATCTTGAACATATCATATTCTTATCTTCAATTTGATGATCTTGATGCCAAAACTCAAGGTATATCTTTATCTTCATGGCATCCATACTTGAATCCAACATATGGACTACAAGCATGACCTATGAAATATTCCTTCATATAAAACTCAATGAAAACATTAGTCCATAGGGATTGTCATTAATCACCAAAACCACACATAGGGGTAATTACCCTTTCAATCTCCCCCATTTTGGTAATTGATGACAATCACAACAAGAGGGTTTATATAATGAATATTAGAAACAAGTACGCAACTTATCCGAGAATAAGTTGTATATAAGAGGTTGTATTTGATATGGTTAAGTAACACAAAGATACTAGCCCATATCAAAACTGATTCTACTCACACAATTACAACTAATGCAAGAGATGTGAGTAGAACCAACATATATAGAGCAAACTCCCCCACAATATATGCACGTGTGGTGAACTTGAATTTCATTGCATACATTGACAAGCATAACCTTTGGGAGAGTTTCCACTATATATTCAACCATGCAATACATAATAAATATGAAATGCATGAAAGGCGAACACTTAAGAACAAACCTATCTTAAGTAGAAAACCATTTCCCTTAAAACCCTCTAAACTTCTCCCCCATTGACAACAAGTGCCAAAATGGATGACAAAGTTAGAAGGCCAATATACTTCAAGTTCCTCCCAAGGTGTACATTTCACATAATATGAGTGAAATCATATGCATATATCCAATAACGAATACTTGGAGGAAATCAACTATATTGAGGATCGAATATTTCTAAAAGGATAACAAGGTGAAGAAACTTCAACGGATGAAGTAAGCAATCAAAAGATCCAAAAAAAATCAAATGGACAAATAGTGATCTAAATGAAATAAGGAAGCTCCCCAAGGTCCGTGCATAAATTAGTTGTTTCATTTGAATACAATATGCACAAAAATGGAATCCTCACTCCCTCTATATCATTTAGAACACATCCAAGATACAAGGAGTATAGATATAAATCAATACACTTGTCAAGACAAGCTTAAGTCCAAAAGAAACCAAATATGAGATATGAGTGCGCGAAGATGCAATAAAAGTAAACCGAGCACTCATAAATCAAGACCTTACCAAAACCATTAAAAACTAAGCGGATAATTGAGATGGTTGGCGAAAGGCGAGGATATCAAGGTGAGAGATTAATACTCTTGTGTATATAAGTTTCTCAGTGGGAAAAACATGAGAATAATCCACAAAGAAACATCCACACATAAGAGGGAAAAAAAGAATACATGATATCCAAGAGGAAGTCATAAGATATACCAAAAAGAATATTTTTCTTAAGTGCATGTATAGCCCATGGCTCTATTTTCTCTTATGGTATATCAAAGAACTTCACCAAAGAAAAACAAAAACCTCAAAAGCATCACAACTAACACTAAGGGAACTAATGCTAGTTGGGATATTTTGAGAAAGGTAACAAGTATCAAAAAGGAAGGACTAAATGCAATTTCAACAATATTGCACATGAGAGTACCTTGAGGAATTGATATGCAATAAATTGCTAGAAGGAATATTTGGGATTGGTGAATCATGAGCATGATTTTATATACTCCCCATTATATGCATCATCTCAAATTACTCACGGAAGCAATAAGGATATAAAAGTCTTTCAAAGATCCTTGCAAGAACCGCAACATTTATAAACAAATAAATTCATGCCAAGATGCAACCTATGAGAGATTGGATGGAAGAATAGTACGCATGAATAAGATACTTGTTACCGAGATAGAAATGGTATGATGTAGTAGATAAGAATTCTTCGATCATCCTAGCTTGGCTCCAATTATAATGTGGTGACAACACCTTCCTTATAGATAAGACAAGCATTCATTGCATCTCCAATGTACCTAAAACAACATTCAATTACATCTTGGTCCCCAAACTTATTGGGTCCAAAGTGGTTAGACTAACCACACCACATAGGACATACTCCATAAAAATGTGTGCATATTTAGAGATGAAATTTGAATTTCATGCACATCATAGCCATTTAAGGATTTCATGGAGTATACCCTATATATGGGATCAAAGAAAGCAAAACATGATATAAGATATACATTTAGTAAACATGCATGCGCGAGACTTTCAAGAACCAACAAAGATATAATTTGGACAAAACACCAAAATATTCAAGAAGGCATACAAGGTGTGACAAACACACATTTGTTGTCCAAACTATATCAGAGAATCAAATCAACACAAGATTTGTTCAACAAAGTTCAACAAATGAACCAAGCAAAAATATTGAGCATAAAATATGAGATAAAAACATAAATGCTGAAATATTTATCTCATTCAAGCAAATAACATAGAGAAGAAATAATGAGATAACAAACTCCCGAAAGAGCAAGGTTTCAACAAATAAACCAAACCCTTTACACTTTTCACAATGGCACAAGGTTCCGAGAAGAAAAGGTTTGTCTTCCACTAAAAGCACATTTGATAATAATCAAAAACACCATGAAAGAGATGTTCGAAATCCAAGGAAGACAAAGGGAGCCACAACAATTTTTGGAAAGAAAAAAGGCAATAGGAGGTGAAATCCAAGGTGAAGATAATCCACAAATTCTACCACACCCAAGTATATCAATTGTAGAAGACAATGAGTGTATTGGAATTTATTTCCGATGGTATATTGCACAGATATTAAAGATAAGTCTTCACAATAAAAAGCATAGGATAGGAATAAAAAGATTAAGCACTATCCAAAGATAGAGATTCTTGATAGCTTTAACTAGTCACACAATCATGCAAAGCAATGATTAGAATAACTTGAAGCAAACGGTCTCCCAAATAAGATATAGAGATATGCATTTGAGGAAGGCCACACCAAGAATTTCTTACTCAAGAAAAGACCAAAAATATGAGCAATAAAAGCTTCTAATAAAAAATAGGATCTTGTTTGAGCAAACATGCCACCTAGATACAATATAATCAAAAATATCAACTCTAAGTGGCACAACCTCATATGTTCAGATTTCCTAGGATTGTGATATGCAAAAGAAGCATATTACTCCCCCATAATGTGGTATTCTATTTTTTCTTAATAAGAGGAAAAACAACCTCAACTAGAGATAATTAATGGACATTTTAGAATTTGAATTTCTCATGAGTATGACACACCACATAGTGACTAGATAATCTTGCAATATCAATACTACGTGGTAGTACTCATGTACACACATTTTAAGGTATGAGAGATGCACGAGGCATATCACTCCCCCAAAATGGGATGTTCCATTAACCACTCGAAAAGAGCCAAATAAGATATCATCAAGATGCATTAGAGGCTCAAAACAAAACACACGAGTAAATGATGTGCCAAACACCTAGACATACTTGAATACACAAAATAAGAAAGCATGAGGCACAACAAATACAAACACATACTTGGTACAAGACCAAAACATGTTAAGGGGCAAGTAACTTACAATGTAAAGTTGAGTTCGAGTTACCGCAAAGAGGCGCATTGGTTATATGGTAGGAAGATGATAATATTTATAACTTGGCTTTATAAAATATAATATATGAAGATCCCTTAATTCTTCATGAGTTAGCCAAGTCTCCAATACCCTCCACAAACACCTATTGATCAAGTTTGAGCTTGTTGGTCCCCAACCAAGTTGGGTCCTTAGAAGTTAGTCACAATAGGCTTGGCAACCCAAATGGTTCTTTTCTTAACACCACTTTGAGTTCCAACAAACTTGGCAAACATATTTCCATCCTTATCCTTCCCAAGAGAATAATAATCATCAACAATGATAGGGTTAGATAAGGTACCGTTTGAACATGAAGAGGCCAAGTGTCCCTTCTCATGACATATGTAGCAACAAGTTCTCCCCTTTCTCTTCTTAATTGATTTCTTGTCTTGGGGAGCCTTATCTTTATTCTTCTTGGGAAGTGGCCTAGCTTCAACTTGAGGTTGAGATTGGGCTTGACCTTGAACTTGTGGCCGCTTCCCTTGTTGCTTCTCATTCAAGTGCTTTTTCTTTAATGGACAAGATCTTACATGATGTCCTACAACCTTGCGCTTGAAGCAAATAATCTTAGCCAAATCCTTGACTTGGTCTTGGCCCTTCTTCTTCTTGCTCTTGGACTTGTTCTTGTTATTGGAGTTGAATCCAAGTCCACTTTTATCATTGGGGTATTTTTGCAAAAATATTATCGAGTGTGGATTTGCCTTCATGACTCTTTTTCAAGTCTTTCTTCAAAGAAGTGACTTGGGCCTTGAGCTCTTTGATTTCCTCTACATGGTTAGTATAAATAGAGGTACTAGAGGAAGTAGAAGCTTCATTGTTAGAGCAATAAGGCAAAGCAAGTAATCCAACACAAGGTTTATCACTAGTATGACTAGAAGGATCACTAGGACTAGCACATGGCAAAATAGAATTTTGATTAGAAGATGTGCTAATGTCCAAAAGAGGCTCACACGATGTTACCTTAGTGATACTTGCCTCACGAGCTAATTTTAGCCCATCATAGGAGATTAGAAGATCATTATGAGAGCTCGAGAGCATTTCATGACTCTCTTCCAATTTTCTATACTTGCTAGTTAGCAACTCAAGTTGAGCCCTTAGCTCAACATTCTCCTTTAACATAGATGCTTCACAAGAATTAGAGTTAGTAGCACTAGCATCATTAATAAAATTTTCATTTTCAAGATCATAAGATTCAAATTTTTTTTGTGTGAGGAGACAATTAGTGTGCTTCTCCTAGGCAAGCTCTTGCTTAAGGAGATGGAATCTATGACTCCCATCATCAAGTTGGAAATCCAACTCCTCTATGGTTTCCGTTTGTTTAGTTATGGTGTCCATAACATGTTTGAGACAAGCAACAGCCTTATTATTACCACGAAGAGAGGTACGCAAAAAAGTTAACTCAAGCACAAGAGCACTAGTATCCTCATCAAGGTCATCATCACTATCATCATTATCATTGCTATTATCTATAGAAGATATCTTGGGATCCAAAGTAGGATATACCTTTGATCCTCTTGCCATAAGGCACATGTGAGCACGGGAGAATGAAGATGAGGATATTCTTGAATCTTCATTCATGATCGTGTCTTGCTCCATAGGGTGTTTGATTTCCTCTACATTGTTAGATACACAAGTAGAGGAAATAGAAGAATTTTGTTTATTGGACCAAGACAAATCAAGCATATCATCTACACTAGTACTCAAATAATTTCTATAAAATATGCAAGGACTAGCAACACAAGGGGACACATAATTATCGTTGCGAGAAGTGCTTAAGTCCAAACTCTCTACACCATTAGCAATTATAGAACATGAATCATTGGTGTAAAGAGAACCGCTACCATCATTACATATGATTTCTCCACTCACCATGACATTACCTTGTGACTTGTCACATGTAGGTGAAGTGGAGGGAATTGAAATCTCATCGCGGCCGGAGGTGGAAGCCACTTGGAGCTCTTCATAATGTGAAGGAGAAGAGAGCTCCTCGGAGATACCACTGACCCTATGAGAAATGGACCCACCAAATATTTATTTAAGCTTGGTCCACATCTCATGAGATGACTTGCGCTTTACATTTGTCAAGAACAAATTAACTATGGGGCTCAAGGAGAAAATAAGCTCATTAGATACTTCAGCTTCGAGATGTAAATTTTTCTCATCCTCTAAAGATAGATTTTGAGGATCCATCGGAGGAGAAAAACCTACATCTAGAAATCGCTCAATATTTGGACACAAGGTCCGAAGATTACAAAGCAAGGAATTTCTCCACAAAATATAGTTTGTGCCATCAAAGATAATTGTGTCATTGTGCACTATACTACTAGCCGACATCTTTACACTCTAGGCGGTGAAGCCTAAACAAGGAGAGACCTTGCTCTGATACCAATTGAAAGGATAGAGATGTCGCCTAGAGGGGGGTGAATAGGCAATTTCAAAACTATTACGGTTTTGGCTTGATAGAATGCGGAATTAAACTAACGTTTATTTTACAAGCAAAAAACCTAAATACACTAGGCTCAACTAAGTGCACCAACAATAAGATAAGCTAAGCAAGATAGCACAAGATAAATATACCACAAGTGATAAGAAAGATATAAGTACTTCAAGCTCGATGGCTATCACAAGGAAAGTAAGCTCGGGTATAGAGATAACCGATGCACGCGGAGACGAAGATGTATTCCCGTGTTCCCTTACAAGTAAGGTACGTCACGTTGGAGAGGTGTGGGATTCCACGAAGGATTTCCCAACGCCACGAAGGCTCACCTTCTTCTCCGAGTCTATCCCACAAAGGAATAGGCCCTTTCCTTATGGCTAGCTTTTCCTCCACTCCGGAGATGGCAAGCTCCACAACCACTTCACAAGCTCCACGAAGGAGAAGCCCGGGTCTCTTCACAATCTTCCACGAAGAGGACACCGCGGCACCAACCGCCAAGCCAAGTAGGAGGTCACCCTCCAAGAGCAACAAGCTCACGGTCTCTCACTCGAACAAATCGTAGTGGAGAGCTCAACACTTATGCAAGAATGCAAAGCAAGAACACCAAGGGCATTCAAATCCCTCACTCTCAAATCCCACCAAAGCAACAAGTGTTAGGGAGGAATTAGAGAGGAAGAACAATGGTGGAAGTCAACCAATGACTCCAAGATCTAGATCCAATGGGTTCCCCTCACTTAGAGGAGGAATTGATTGGTGGGGATTGTAGATCTAGATCTCCTCTTCCAAAGCCCTCAAAAAGATGCAAGAATCATAGGAGGGAAGGGAGAGGAAGCAAGCTCAAGAGGTTCAACAATGGAGGTCAATTTCATGGTCAAGAACACCCAAAAACGTTGGGGGAAGAACCCCCTTTTATAGGGAAAAGCAAATTTGGCTGTTGGAGAGAAAACAGTGAAAACTCGGTTCCAAAGTCGGTTGGACCGGCCCCAGAACCGGGAAACTCGGTCCCTAGGCCGGAGGACCGACCTACAAACCGAAATACCTCTGTTTGCCAACCCGGAATAGACTGCGTCGCGAAAACCAGAAAATCCGGTCTGAGATCCGATCTACCGGAGCTGGAACCGGACCGTCCGGTGTGGGGCTCGGTTGAACCGGATCCACAACCGGGATGAAAATGTTATGAAAAACACAATAACTTTTGCATCCGGACTGCGATTTTGATGATCTTGGGCTTGTTTTGACGAGGACAACAAGATCTACAATATGGTGCATGAAAACATCATAGTACAACAAAGGAAGATAGAACCAAATGAGGAAAGGTATGGAGCCTCCCTATAAGAAGAACTGGTAAAACCTTCAAACTCGAAAATGCTATATAAGATGCATACAAATTCTATTTTCGATGAACTTGGGCTTGTTGAAGAGCTAGAAACTAGCTAAAGAACCTCAAATAGAGAAAATACCAAGAAGCAACAAAATAGGAAGATGCAAAGTATGCAAAGGATTAAGCTCCCTATGACGATGTGATCAAGTTACCCAACCGAAAGCCCCTCTTGATAGTGCGGCTATCTATCCTATAACCCGGTCTCCCAACAACCACCTTGAGACCGGTAAAAGGAAAACCTAGCAAGGCCATACCTTTGCCTTGCGCATCCCGCCTGATCTTGATGACAATGCTTCAAGCTCCATCCAAGCCGGAATGCATCACTTGATCATTGTTGCTTCGTGAAGACTCGTAATTTGCTCCCCCATACACCACTATGGGATAGCTTCATTAAGACACATCTTCACATGTCCATTATCACCAATATGGATGGCAAGCTTCAAGCAAATGATCTTCTCGAGATGCTTATCATGAACTTGCCCTTCTCAAACTTTGATGACGATCACCACTTTATGTCATCCTCTCATGGGCTATATGAGATCTTCACTTTTGAAGCATTCCCATGGAAAGATACCTATCCCATATAGAAAACACAAAGGCACATATATAATGGGTTAGTTCATGATGCATAAATGACAAGGCTTACCATACCACAAGATCCATGTGGTACATTCTTTATGCTTCACGTGTTGACCAACTTGAAAACACTCTTCACTCTTTGTATTGGTCAACCAAGTATATTCTCATGCTCCATCTCAATATCTTGAGGTACATAAAGAATTCTTCATTTGATTGCATGCTCTAAATCTTAGTCAACCATCGCTCAACTAATGAGGCTATCATGACACCAGCTTAGAGCCATATCTTGAATTCTTCTATTGAGATCACACTCTCAAGATCTTAAACATATCATATTCTTATCTTCAATTTGATGATCTTGATGCCAAAACTCAAGGTATATCTTTATCTTCATGGCATCCATACTTGAATCCTACATATGGACTACAAGCATGACCTATGGAATATTACTTCATATAAAACTCAATGAAAACATTAGTCCATAGGGATTGTCATTAATCACCAAAACCACACATAGGGGTAATTACCCTTTAAATCTCCCCCATTTTGGTAATTGATGACAATCGCAACAAGAGGGTTTATATAATGAATATTAGAAACAATTACAACTAATGCAAGAGATGTGAGTAGAACCAACATATATAGAGCAAACTCCCCCACAATATATGCACGTGTGATGAACTTGAATTTCATTGCATACATTGTCAACCATAACCTTTGGGAGAGTTTCCACTATATATTCAACCATGCAATACATAATAAATATGAAATGCATGAAAGGCGAACACTTAAGAACAAACCTATCTTAAGTAGAAAACCATTTCCCTTAAAACCCTCTAAACTTCTCCCCTATTGAGAACAGGTGCCAAAATGGATGACAAAGTTAGAAAGCCAATATACTTCAAGTTCCTCCCAAGGTGTACATTTCTCATAATATGAGTGAAATCATATGCATATATCCAATAACGAATACTTGAAGGAAATCAACTATATTGAGGATCGAATATTTCTAAAAGGATAACAAGGTGAAGAAACTTCAACGTATGAAGTAAGCAATCAAAAGATCCAAAAAAATCAAATGGACAAATAGTGCTCTAAATGAAATAAGGAAGCTCCCCAAGGTTCGTGCATAAATTAGTTGTTTCATTTGAATACAATATGCACAAAAATGGAACCCTCACTCCCTCTATATCATTTAGAACACATCCAAGATACAAGGAGTATAGATATAAATAAATACACTTGTCACGAGAAGCTTAAGTCCAAAAGAAACCAAATATGAGATATGAGTGCGCGAAGATGCAATAAAAGTAAACCGAGCACTCATAAATCAAGACCTTACCAAAACCATTAAAAACTAAGCGGATAAGTGAGATGGTTGGCGAAAGGAGAGGATATCAAGGTGAGAGATTAATACTCTTGTGTATATAAGTTTCTAAGTGGGAAAAACATGAGAATAATCCACAAATAAACATCCACACATAAGAGGGAAAAAAAGAATACATGATATCCAAGAGGAAGTCATAAGATATACCAAAAAGGATATTTTTCTTAAGTACATATATAGCCCATGGCTCTATTTTCTATTATGGTATATCAAAGAACTTCACCAAAGAAAAATAAAAACCTCAAAAAAATCACAACTAAAACTAAGGGAACTAATGCTAGTTGGGATATTTTGAGAAAGGTAACAAGTATCAAAAAGGAAGGATTCAATGAAATTTCAACAATATTGCACATGAGAGTACCTTGAGGAATTGATATGCAATAAATTGCTAGAAGGCATATTTGGGATTGGTGAATCATGAGAATGAGTTTATATACTCCCCATTATATGCATCATCTCAAATTACTCACCGAAGCAATAAGGATAGAAAAGTCTTTCAAAGATCCTTGCAAGAACCACAACATTTATAAACAAATAAATTAATGCCAAGATGCAACCTATGAGAGATTGGATGGAAGAATAGTACACATGAATAAGATACTTGTTACCGAGATAGAAATGGTATGATGTAGTAGATAAGAATTCTTCGATCATCCTAGCTTGGCTCCAATTATAATGTGGTGACAACACCTTCCTTATAGATAAGACAAGCATTAATTGCATCTCCAATGTACCTAAAACAACATTCAAGTACATCTTGGTCCCCAAACTTATTGGGTCCAAAGTGGTTAGACTAACCACACCACATAGGACATACTCCATAAAAATGTGTGCATATTTAGAGATGAAATTTGAATTTCATGCACATCATAGCCGTTTAAGGATTTCATGGAGTATACCCTATATATGGGATCAAAGAAAGCAAAACATGATATAAGATATACATTTAGTAAACATGCATGCGCGAGAATTTCAAGAACCAACAAAGATATAATTTGGACAAAACACCAAAATATTCAAGAAGGCATACAAGGTGTGACAAAACACATTTGTTGTCCAAACTATATCAAAGAATCAAATCAACACAAGATTTGTTCAACAAAGTTCAACAAATGAACCAAGCAAAAACTATTGAGCATAAAATATGAGATAAAAACATAAATGCTCAAATATTTATCTCATTCAAGCAAATAACATAGAGAAGAAATAATGAGATAACAAACTCCCGAAAGAGCAAGGTTTCAACAAATAAACCAAACCCTTACCACTTTTCACAATGGCACAAGGTTCCGAGAAGAAAAGGTTTGTCTTCCACTAAAAGCACATTTGATAATAATCAAAAACACCATCAAAGAGATGTTCGAAATCCAAGGAAGACAAAGGGAGCCACAACAATTTTTGGAAAGAAAAAAGGCAATAGGAGGTGAAATCCAAGGTGAAGATAATCCACAAATTCTACCACACCCAAGTATATAAATTGTAGAAGACAATGAGTGTATTGGAATTTATTTCTGGTGGTATATTGCACAGATATTAAAGATAAATCTTCACAATAAAAATCATAGGATAGGAATAAAAAGATTAAGCATTATGCAAAGATAGAGATTCTTGATAGCTTCAACTAGTCACACAATCATGCAAAGCAATGATTAGAATAACTTGAAGCAAATGGTCTCCCAAATAAGATATAGAGATATGCATTTGAGGAAGGCCACACCAAGAATTTCTTACTCAATAAAAGACCAAAAATATGAGCAATAAAATCTTCTAACAAAAAATAGGATCTTGTTTGAGCAAACATGCCACCTAGATACAAGATAATCAAAAATATCAACTCTAAGTGGCACCACCTCATATGTTCAGATTTCCTAGGATTGTGATATGCAAAAGAAGCATATTACTCCCCAATAATGTGGTATTCTATTTTTTCTTAATAAGAGGAAAAACAACCTCAACTAGAGATAATTAATGGACAATTTAGAATTTGAATTTCTCATGAGTATGACACACCACATAGTGACTAGATAATCTTGCAATATCAATACTACGTGGTAGTACTCATGTACACACATTTTAAGGTATGAGAGATGCACGAGGCATATCACTCCCCCAAAATGGGATGTTCCATTAACCACTCGAAAAGAGCCAAATAATATATCATCAAGATGCATTAGAGGCTCAAAACAAAACACACGAGTAAATGATGTGCCAAACACCTAGACATACTTGAATACACAAAATAAGAAAGCATGAGGCACAACAAATACAAACACATACTTGGTACAAGACCAAAACATGTAAAGGGGCAAGTAACTTACAATGTAAAGTTGAGTTCGAGTTACCGCAAAGAGGCGCATTGGTTATATGGTAGGAAGATGATAATCCTTATAACTTGGCTTTATAAAATATAATATATGAAGATCCCTTAATTCTTCATGAGTTAGCCAAGTCTCCAATGCCCTCCACAAACACCTATTGATCAAGTTTGAGCTTGTTGGTCCCCAACCAAGTTGGGTCCTAAGAAGTTAGTCACAATAGGCTTGGCAACCCAAATAGTTCTTTTCTTAACACCACTTTGAGTTCCAACAAACTTGGCAAACACATTGCCACTTTGAGTTCCACTTTGAGCCATATCTTGGTAATTTGCTAGTCTTTTAAAATGCTTGTCTCACATAGAACATATGGTTCTAGTACATTCATGATTGTTGTTAAATTCAATATGTATAGCATATTGAAGGAGTTTTTGTGGTGCTACTTAAAGATTTTGTTTTGTATTTGTAAAATATTTCTAATATATCAAACATTTATGTAGTTGCATCTCTGGAGCTGAAAGCTTATGTGCTTTGTTACAGATGCATAAATTTCTGGTTGTAGTACTGCTAGTAATATTTGATGTTATCTTACTTCATAGGTTTATTTTTTTGTTGCACTACTGCTTTCAGCAGCTGATATGTTGCAAACGTATCTATAATTTTTGATGTTCCATGCTTGTTTTATATCTACTTTCTTATGTTTTGTCCACACTTTGGAGTACTTTTACACATTTTCTGAAACTAACCTATTAACAAGATGCCACAGTGCCAGTTGCCTGTTTTTTTTGTTTTTGGTTCCATAAAAGCCAGAAAAGAAATATTCTCTGAATTGGACCGGACAAAAGCCAAACTTGATATTTTACCGGAAGACTCACGGAGCCAGAAGACGAGACGGAGAGGGGCCAGAGGCTGGCCACACCATGTGGTGGCGTGGGTCCCCCTAGCCGCGCCACCAGGTGGTGTGGGCCTCTGGTCCACCCTCTGACATTGCCCTTTCGCCTATAAGAAGCCTCCGATGCAAAAACCCTAAAGAATCCAGCCTCCAATCATGAAAAGTTCCGCAGTGCCGCCACCACTGAAGGGGAGATTCAGGGGACAGAAATTCTCTGTTTCGGCACCCTGTCGGAATGGGGAAGTGCCCCCGGAGCCATCTCCATCGACTCCACCACCATCTCCATCACCTTTGCTGATTCCCATGATGATGAGGGAGTAGTTCTTTCTCGAGGCTAAGGGCTCTACCGACAGCTATGTGTTCATCTCACTCTCTATGTGTGATCTTATGAGATCATGAGCTTTGTAATCTATAGATCTATTATGCTAGTCAAGTGCTTTAATGAATCTCTGCTTATCCCCATGTGTGTGAAAGTGACAGCGTGCACACCATGGTGGCACTTAGGCTAGAGATTACAAATACTTGTTATGAGTTATATTGGAGTTGGATGTTTTTATAAAATTGTGGTGTTTGTTGGAACCATCTAGTGCTCAAGGTGACAGTGTGGGGTGATATGTTCCAAACGTATCCATAATTTTTGATGTTCCATGCTTGGTTTTATCTACTTTCTTATGTTTTGTCCACACTTTGGAGTACTTTTCATATGATTTCTTAGACTAACCTATTAACAAGAGCCACAGTGCTAGCTGCCTGTTTTCTGCTGTTTTTGGTTCCACGAAAGTCAGAAAATGAATATTCTCGGAATTGGACGGGACAAAAGCCAAAGTCAGCTTTTCACCGAGGGACACCTAGAGCCAGAATACGAGACATAGAGGGGCTGGGGCCCGGCCACACCACCTGGCCACGCAGCCTAGCCTAGCCTGTGCCAGGGGTGGTCTGGCCGCCCCAGGCACCCCCTCGGCCTCTCCTTCCGCCTATAAGTTACCTCCGATACAGAAACCCTAAGTACCCGATCAAAATTCCATGAAAGAGTCTGTAGCCGCCGTCATCTCCATCCCTAGATCGGGAGGGATCTGAAGCTCTTCCCGGCACCCTGCCGGAGAGGGGAATTCACCCTGGAGGCCTTCTTCATCATCATGCAAGCCTCCGGTGTGATGCGTGAGTAGTTCATCTCTAGACTACGGGTCCATGTAGTAGCTAGATGGCTGGTTCTCCTCCTTTGTGCTATCATGTTTAGATCTTGTGAGCTCCCTTCATGATCAAGATCATCTATTTGTAATTCTGCATGTTGTGTTTGCAGGGATCTGATGGATATTGAGATGCTATTTCAGATTGATTATTGATTCTATCATGTCTTTGTCATTTGTGATCTTGCATACTTTCCGTTGTTAGTAGCTATCTTGGCCAAGTAGATTCTAGCAACTCCAAGAGTTAGTATTTATGCTCGATAGTGGGTTCATGCCTCTAGTAATATGGGGAAGTGACAGAAATCTCTAAGGTACTAGATGTGCTGTTGCTACTAGGGAAAAAACAACAATCCTTTGTTCATACAACAATCATATTGTTTACTTTACACGCAATTCGTAATGCAATTATCCGTTGCTTGCAACTTAATACTGGAGGGGGTTTGGATGATAACCTGAAGGTGGATTATTAGTCATAGATGTAGTTGGATGGCGGTCCATGTATAATGTTGTAATGCCCAATCGAATCTCAAAGGAGTCAAGATGAGTAGTATATGTTTGTATGCTTTCTCGATGTTTGTCAATTGCATCGCTGTAATTTGTTCACCCAGCATGTCATCTTTCTTAAGGAGAGCCACCTCTAGTGAACTTTGGTCCTTGGTCCTTTCTTTTACCATTAATCTACAATCAACTGTTTACTACTTTGTGTTTACTTTCTGCAAACTATTACTTTCTTCCACTCGATACGTTTAATCCTTTGTTTTCAGCAAAACCGGTGAGATTGACAACCTCATCGCTAGTTGGGGACAGAGTTTTGTGGTTGTGTTGTGCAGGTCTCCACCTTGCTGCTGGTGCCGGTAGTGCGCCCTGCCAAAGTGTAGCTAACAACACCTTGGAGGTGTTTCCTTGCTCCTACTGGATTGATAACCTTGGTTTCATAACTGAGGGAAAACTTACTGCTGTGCTCATCATACCTTCCTCTTGGGGTTCCCCAACGAGCTCGTTAATACACGAGTCAACAAGTACTTTTTCTGGCGCCGTTGCCGGGGAGTCAAGGACATCTTCACAAGGGGAGTCCCGCATAACCAATCTCTTTACTTTGTTGTTTTTGTTTTGCTTAGTTTACTTCCATTTTGTTTGCTTGTTTCTTTACCAAAAACACACACAAAAATTAGTTCCTATCTTAAGTTGCCTTTATGTCTAGCATTTCTCCAATCACTATGTCACCTGAGGAAATGATTTTCACTTTTAAACAAGGAATTGAAGAGATTTCCAAAGAAAGCTTGGTCTATAATCTCTGATCTACATGAGAAAACTGAACCTAAAATGACTCAAAGCTTGTTCCTTAGCAGCTTTTACCTTGGAATCGCTTTTTGCTATAGATATGCTTTAGATACTGTTGTGGGAGGAGATTTCCTCCAATGGAATGAGGATGATGATATTAATGCCATAAACAAATTGGTCTTTACTTACAACTTGCCTAGCAAATCTGATTCTTCTTTCATAAACATATTTGCTAGATTGAATACTCTTGAGACCAACACTGCTAGTTTGAAAGATTGCTATAATATGCTTAGAGAGCATCATAACTATGTTCCAATAAATTTTGAACCCTCAGAATGGCTCCCCACAGTAAAGATTTCTATAAACAATGAAACTTTTCATGCTCGCTGTGATATCATGTCTGAATTTTGTCTCATGCCCAAAGATATTTATGAATCTTTGAATCTTTGGGGGCTTTCTAAAGGAGAGAAGAAATTTTTATTGCTAATAATTCCACAATATTACCCATTGGAATAGCTGAAGGAGTGTTTACAAAGATCCTAGGGAAAATGGTTTCTACTGATTATCTTATTATTTAATGTGTAGGAAAAGGACAAATCACACTTGGAAGATCCCTATTGAAACTCCTTGGAGCAATAATAGATGTGGAAAAGGGCACCATGCGCTTTGTTTCTCCACCAAGCATTCAAAAGTTCCCCAAGGTTAAGAATAAAAGTAAGAGAGGTAAGGGCAAGAAATTTGGCTTTAATGCTTCTTCAAACACTTGATTCTTTTTCTTGCTTCTTATGCCTAACTTAAAGGCATTAAAGAAAAGTAATTATTGGGACATAACCCAAAAGTTTTAGATGAGTCTTGGAAGTTATTACCTCTGTAATAACTGCTCCTTATCCTTTTTATTTTCTTTTTGTGCCAAGAGTAACCTCTAATGAGAGAGAAGTAATGATTGGGAAAGTTGTTGCCCCAAAACAGATTTCTGTGCTTCACCATAAAATTTCGTGTAAAATATCTATACGTCCTTTTGAGGCATGAATTTTTGTGCTTATGACCCAGGTTATTATCTAACTTTAGTTAGTTCAACACTTTTCGATTTGAGCAACAGAAGGTCTTCGAAAAATTTTGTCTTTACCTGATGGTCTATTTTGACAGATTTCTGCCATTATTTGCATTTGCTTCTTGTTGATTCCTTTTCGAGTTCTTTTGGGGAATTGAGCTTTTTGAGGGAAGTGCTACAGTAGCTAGTGTTTTAATGGAAGTTTTATTGGTGTTAGAACTGAACCTAAAGACTTATTATCTTGAGTGCACTAATGTTGCTAATAAAGATAGTGTGACGTTTTTTGTATGATGGAAAAAATTTAGGTGTTTGGAAGGAATGAGTAATGAGATGAAGGATGGACTAAAGCTCAAGCTTGGGGATGCCACGCATGTCACCCCAAGAAATATCCAAGAAGTACAAGCGTCAAAGCTTGGGGATGCCCAAGGCATCCCCCTCTTCATCAATAAAAATCCCAGGTTCCTTCCAAACACTTCATTTTTATTGTTTCATGCACAATTGTGTTGTTCTTGGAGCGTCTTATTTTTCGTTTTTGTTTTTCATTTGCTTGGTTTGCTTAGTTTGTTGAATAAATTGGTTGGACCCCCTCTTTCATACATTGGTTTTCAAGTAGTTTGGTTTGGATTGGAAAAGAGTAGGAAAGTTCATGCTTAAGTGGTAAAGAGAGCTTGTTTTTGACTATGGCCTATGCTTTGTCATGCCATGCTTGATATTGTTTTGGCTTTATGCTTAGTATTCTTTGTTGTAGCATGAATTGTTACAAAAAATTGAGATTGCATAATGTGCCTTGGAAGGATCATGCATTGTTTTAGCATATTAAAGCATAGTATTGTGGTATTCTCCTTTGATGCTTTATTTGGGTTGACTTGCCACATGCTCACACAATGTTATGACTATCCCAAGTCACCAAAGCCTTTATGATCCTTTAGTTTTCAACTTATAGTATCACTTTATGCTTTTATCAATGATGTATTGTCGCTCTGCATGATTATGGCCATTATTTCTCTCTTAGTTTGTCGCTCCCAGTCTTTTGCTAGCCTCCGTAACCAAGTATGAGTTCCACTCATGCATCCAATTCCATAAACCAAGTTATTCCAAAGAGTCCACCATACCTACCTACTAGCATATGCTATTCCAAGTATATTCATGTTTTTATCTACCTTCTGAATTAAACTTGTTATGAGAAAACTAGTGATTAAAGCTCTCACGAACTTGATGGCACACTTTACTTTACTTGCCCTTAATAAACTTGAACCATTGTGTCGTCTATGTTGTATATGATTGCACTTATTTGTTGGGGATTAGCAGAACCTTGCTGTCATGGGGAACGCTTTCAACATTGCACTTATACTTTGTACCTAGTTGATATCATGCTCTTTTGTCTATGGATGTCGTCGGTGTGAAATGAAAGGGGAGCTTGTAAGTCCATGGAGTTATGTATATGTGTTAGAGAAACGCATGGGCCGCTAGTCTAATCCATGTTGTCATGGTGGAAACCTGCAGTGTAACCATAATGAGCTGTCTATGAAGCATTCTTCTAATAAAAAAAGAGTCAGATATTGAGAAAAAAGAGAAAAAGAAAAAAAGATATATGAAAAGAGGAAAGAGAGAAAAAAGCACCATATTCCCATGGTAAATAAGAAGATAGTTGAGATGCTCGTTGTCTGCTTGCCTTGTCATTTTGATATGGGGATTCTTCCGTATCATCGGGCAAGGGGTACCCCGTTGGCGGTTCTCTATGATACCCACGTACTTACGATGACAAGAACTTACTGGTGACTAAACTTGAGTAGCATGAGGAGCGGCCCTCGTATTCAAGGGACATGAGATTTCCAACTTATACTTCGTCAAGCATATACACCATAGTTTGTTCACTTTAACCTTAATCACTTCAAGATGCTTATGATAGGGGCAATGAGAGATGAAAGCTATTAATTACCATAATTTTTGGAAGCTCTTTATGAAACTTGAATCTCTGCTTCCTTCTATGAAGGCCTTTCTTTTACTTTTTTTGTTGAGTCTCCACCTTCTACCTTTATGCACCTACTTTGAGAGCATAGTGGCCATTCTTAGTTCTATGTGCATTGTCCCAAGACTTGCTGATTGTTGCATAACCTTGATATTGCTTGTTTTAAACTATTTGTATCTAGTCACACTTATGAACTTTGAAGGTGTCCTATGCATTTATGTTTGCTACTCTATGAGGGACAAGCTGGATGCTACTATGCTATGTTTTCTTTATGTGAAACAAACAAACGTCTTGAAAAGCATTGTTATTCATTAATCTTTTGTTTGTGCCTTTTCATGTTGCAACATAGTTTGTTTGTCTTATTGCTAGAACTTTGTCTTTCATGTTATGATTGAAGTACTATGATCCCAGCTTTGAATGTTTTACAAATACTTTGATCAAGCTTATGATGGTGCATGTCACCTCAAAAATTATTCTTTCTTTTTTATCACTTACCTACTCAAGGACGAGCAGGAGTTAAGCTTGGGGATGTTGATACGTTGCAAATGTATCCATAATTTTTGATGTTCCATGCTTGGTTTTATCTACTTTCTTATGTTTTGTCCACACTTTGGAGTACTTTTCATATGATTTCTTGGACTAACCTATTAACAAGAGCCATAGTGCCAGCTGCCTGGTTTCTGCTATTTTTGGTTCCAGGAAAGTCAAAAAATGAATATTCTCGGAATTGGACGGGACAAAAGCCAAAGTCCGTTTTTCACCAAGGGACACCTAGAGCCAGAATACGAGACAGAGAGGGGCTAGGGCTCGGCCACAGCACCTGGCCGCGCGTCCCAGCCTGGCCCGCGCCAGGGGGTGGTCTGGCCGCCCCAGGCACCCCCTAGGCCTCTCCTTTTTCCTATAAGTTGCCTCCGATACAGAAACCCTAAGTAACCGATCAAAATTCCACAAAAGAGTCTATAGACGCCGTCATCTCCATCCCTAGATCAGGAGGGATCTGAAGCTCTTCCCGGCACCCTGCCGGAGAGGGGAATTCACCCTGGAGGCCTTCTTCATCATCATGCAAGCCTCCGGTGTGATGCGTGAGTAGTTCATCTCTAGACTACGGGTCCATGTAGTAACTAGATGGCTGGTTCTCCTCCTTTGTGCTATCATGTTTAGATCTTGTGAGCTCCGTTCATGATCAAGATCATCTATTTGTAATTCTGCATGTTGTGTTTGCAGGGATCCGATAGATATTGAGATGCTATTTTAGATTGATTATTGATTCTATCATGTCTTTGTTATTTGTGATCTTGCATGCTTTCCATTGTTAGTAGCTATCTTGGCCAAGTAGATGCTAGCAACTCCAAGAGTTAGTATTTATGCTCGATAGTGGGTTCATGCCTCTAGTAATCTGAGGAACTGACAGAAATCTCTAAGGTACTAAATGTGTTGTTGCTACTAGGGAGGAAACAACAATCCTGTGTTCATAGAACAATCGTATTGTTTACTTTACACGCAATTCGTAATGCAATTATCCATTGCCTGCAAATTAATACTGGAGGGGGTTCGGATGATAACCTGAAGGTGGATTATTAGTCATAGATGCTGTTGGATGGCGGTTTATGTATAATGTTGTAATGCCCAATCGAATCTCAAAGGAGTCAAGATGAGTAGTATATGCTTGTATGCTTTCTCGATGTTTGTCAATTGCCCTGCTGTAATTTGTTCACCCAGCATGTCATCTATCTTAAGGAGACCCACCTCTAGTGAACTTTGGACCCCGATCCTTTCTTTTACCATTAATCTACAATGAGTTGTTTACGGCTTTTTGTTTACTTTCTGCAAACTATTACTTTCTTCCACTCGATACGTTTAATCCTTTGTTTTCAGCAAAACCGGTGAGATTGACAACCTCATCGCAAGTTGGCGATAGAGTTTTGTGGTTGTGTTGTGCAGGTCTCCACGTTGCTGCTAGCGCCGGTAGTGCGCCCTGCCAAAGTCCAGCTAGCAACGCCTTGGAGGTGTTTCCTTGCTCCTACTGGATTGATAACCTTGGTTTCATAACTGATGGAAAACTTACTGCTGTGCTCATCATACCTTCCTCTTGGGGTTTCCCAACAAGCTTGTTAATACATGAGTCAGCATGGGGTTACCTAGATGGGGAAAGCAAACTTCGAGGAGTGCTGTTATAGCCCTACAATGGATTAGAGTGTCCAACCGGAGAGTAGTTTAGAGTAGTATCATAAAGAGAAGATATTTATATGAGAGTGTTCACTAGTGAAAGTATGATCCCTAGGCCTTGTTTCTAAGCATTGAAATACCATTTGCAACTAGATCTATTACATGTTTGCTTGCTTCCATCTTTATTTCAGATTGCCTTTAGTCTTTTCCACGCGCCATCTCCGTTGTGAGTGCTCGAAGTTATTTTCTTTAGATTCTACAATTTTGTCTTTTTGTTTCTTGTTTTCACTAGTTAGGCTTAATGGAAAGCAACAACAAAATTAGAGAGCTTTATAGTATTTATCTTGAGTTAGGACATGAAGTGTTCGAAGAAAAAATTAAAAAACCTATGGAACTTTATTTGCATGCTATAGCAATGTTGTTAGTATGAATTCTTTGGACACCATTATTGCTAATGCTATGGAAAAGTCTAAGCTTGGGGAAGCGAGTCTTTATGAAAATGATCTTTTTAGTTCCCCAGCTTTGGAAGATAGCTATTCTATTGCTTATGATGATACCAAACCTCCAATATATGATGATTACAACAATGAATATGATATTTTCATTCCACATACTATTGAGGAGAAAAATAATTATGATTACAATATTCCTCCTATATTTGATGATTATGGTGATGAGAATAATAATAATAGCTATTTTGTTGAATTTGCTCCCATTATAATTAATAAGAATGACTATGTTTATGTGGGGAGTATTAATTCTTTTATGCATGTGGCTGATGATAAGAATGTTTTATGTGATAGTTATATTGTTAATTTTATTCATCATGCTACTGAAATTATTATGAGAAAGGGAAACATGGTTCTATGTATCTCAACAATATTAAGTTTCCCCTCTTTATGTTGAAAGTCTTGAAGTTGCACTTGTTTTGCTTTCCTATGATTGTTGCTTTGTGCTTTGATGACTTGTTTATTTACAAGATTCCTATGCATAGGAAGTGGGTTACACAGCTTCTTGATGCTCTCTTTTACTTCAATTCATATTTCTTATGTGAGCATCTTCTCAAACTATCATGCCTAACTTAAAAGCGTTAAAGAAAAGTACTTCTTGGGAGATAACCCAATAGTTTTGTTGAGTCTTGGAAGTTATTTCCTCAGTAATAACCTATCCTTATCCTTTTTATTTGATTTTGTGCCAAGAATAACCTCTAATGAGAGGGAAGTAAGATTTGGGGAAGTGCTATCCCGAAACAAATTTTTGTGCTTCACTGTAAACATTCTTGAAAAATCTTTGTTTGTCAGATTGAGCTGTAATTTTATGAATAAATCCCATAGGTTGTTCTCTAACTTACGTTAGTTCAACACTTTTTGATTTGAGCAACAAAAGGTCTTCGAAAAAATTGGTTTTTACCTGCTGGTCTGTTTTGACAGATTTCTGCCATTATTTGCATTTGCTTCTTGTTGATTCCTTTTTGGGTTCTTTTTAGGAAATTGAGCTTTTTGAGGGAAGTGCTACAGTAGCTTGTGTTTTAGTGGAAGTTTTATTGGTGTTGAAACTGAACCCAAAGACTTATTATCTTGAGTACACTAATGTTGCTAATAAAGATTGTGTGAAGTTTTGTATGAAGGAAAATTTTCAGGTGTAAGGGAAGAATGATGTAATGAGATGAAGAATGGACAAAAACTCAAGCTTGGGGATGCCACCCTGTGTCACCCCAAGAAATATTCAAGAGGTACAAGCGTCAAAGCTTGGGGATGCCCAAGACATCCCCTTCTTCATCAATTAAAATCTCAGGTCTTTCTGGACAGTTCATTTTTATTGTTTCATGCACAATTGTGTTGTTCTTGGAGCGTCTTTATTTAGTTTTTAGTTTTTGTTTTCTTAGTTTTCTTGAATAAATTGGTTGGACCCCCACATTCATGTATGATGGTTTTCAATAAGGTTGATTTGGATTGGAAAAGAGTAGGAAAGTTCATGCTTAAGTGGTATAAAAGGAGCTTGTTTTTGACTGTGGCCTAGGCTTTGTCATGTCATGCTTGATATTGTTTTGACTTTATACTTAGTGATTATTGCTGTAGCATTACTTGTTCCAAACAATTGAGATTGATTAATGTGCCTTGAAATAATCATGCGTTGTTTTAGCATACAAAATCATAATATTGTGGTATTCTCATTTGATGATTTGTTTGGGTTGACTTGGCGCATGGTCACACCATGTTAAGACTATACCAACTCAGCATAGCCTCTATGATCATTTAGTTTTCGACTTGTAATATCACTTTATGCTTTAATTAATGATATTTTGTTGCTTTGCATGATTATGGCCATTATTGCTCTCTTAGTTGGTCCCTCTGAATCTTTTGCTAGCCTCCATACCAAGTATGAGTTCCACTCATGCATCCAACTCCAAATAAAACCAAGTTATTCCAAAGAGTCCACCATACCTACCTATTAGCATTTTCTATTCCAAGTATATTCATGTTTTTATCTACCTTCCAAATTAAACTTGTTATGAGAAAATTAGTGATTAAAGCTCTCACGAACTTGATGGCACACTTTAATTTATTGCACTTAATAAACTTGAACCATTGTGTCATCTATGTTGTATACGCTTGCACTTATATGTTGGGATTAGCAGAACCATGCTGTCATGGGGAACGCTTTCAACATTGCACGTGTACATTGTACCTAGTTGATATCATGCTCTTTTGTTTATGGATGTCATCAATGCGAAATGAAAGGGGAGCTTGTAAGTTCATGGAGTTATGTATGTGTGTTAGAGAAAAGCCTGGGTGGCTGGTCTAATCCATGCCTCATCATGGTGGAAACCTATAGCGTAACCATAATGAGCAATCTATGAAGCATTCTTGTTATATAAAAAAGAGATAGAGATTGAGAAAAAAAGAAAAAAATGAGAAAAGAGGAAAGAGAGAAAAAACGCCATTTTTCCATGGTAAATAAGAAGATGCTAAGATGCTTATTGTCTACTTGCCTTGTCATTTTGATATGGGGATTCTTCCATATCATCGAGTAAGGGGTACCCAGTTGGCGGTTCTCTATGATACACATGTACTTACTATGACAAGAACTTACCAGTAACTAAACTTGAGTAGCATGAGGAGCGGCCCTCGTATTCAAGGGACATGAGATTGCCAACTTATACTTTGTCAAGCATATACTCTATGGTTTGTTCACTTTAACCTTAATCACTTCAAGATGCTTATGATAGGGGCAATGAGAGCTGAAAGCTAATAAGTACCATAATTATTGGAAGCTCTTTATGAGACTTGAATCCCTGCTTCCTTCTATGAAGGCCTTTCTTCCACTTTTATATTGAGTCTCCATCTTATATCTTTATGCACCTACTAAGAGAGCATTTCCCTTGTAGACAGTTGTATTGGGCCTCCAAGTGCAGAGGTTTGTAGAACAGCAGCAAGTTTTCTCTTAAGTGGATTACCCAAGGTTTATCGAACTCAGGGAGGAAGTGGTCAAAGGTATCCCCTCTCAAGCAACCCTGCAATCAAGATACAAGAAGTCTCTTGTGTCCCCAACACACCCAATACACTTGTCAGGTGTATATGTGCACTAGTTCGGTGAAGAGATAGTGAAATACAAGTGGTATGGATAATTATAAGTGGTAACGGTGTCAGAAATAAGATTTGATGGCGCGTGGTTAACGTGGGAAGAGACTAAAGGCAATCTGAAATAAAGATGGAAGCAAGAAAACATGTAACATATCTAGATGCAAACGGTGTTTCAATGCTTAGAAACAAGGCCTAGGGATCATACTTTCACTAGTGAACGTTCTCATATAAATATCTTATCTTTATGATACTACTCTAAACTACTCTCCGGTTGGACACTCTAATCCATGGTAGGGCTATAACATCACTCCTCAAAGTCCGTATTCCCCATATAGATAACACCACACTGTCACCTTAAGCTCTAGATGGTTCCAACAAATACCACAATTTCATAGAGACATCCAAGTCCAAATATAACTCATAACAAGTATTTGTAATCTCTAGCCCAAGTGCCACCATGGTGTGCACGATGTCACTTTCACACACATGGGGAGAGCAGAGATCTATTAAATCACTTGAGTAGCAAGGTAGATCTACTTGATTACAAAGTTGATGATCACAATATGATCATGCATAGAGAGAGAGATATGAACACATAGCTACCGGTAGAACCCTTAGCCTCGAGAGAGAACTACTCCCTCCTCATCATGGAAATCAGCAACGGCAATGGAGATGGCGGTGGAGATCGATGGAGATGGCTCCAGGGCACTTCCCTGTCCCGACAGGGTGCCGGAACACAGACTTTGTATCCCCCAAATCTCCCCTTCGGTGGCGGCGGCATTGTGGAACTTTTTGTGGCTGGAGGCTAGATTCTTTAGGGTTTTCTCATCGGGAGGCTTCTTATAGGCCAAGGGGCGATGTCAGAGGGTGGACCAGGGGCCCACACCACCTGGTGGCGCGGCCAGGGGGGACCTGCGCCACCACATGGTGTGGCCAGCCCCTGGGCCCTCTCCGTCTCGTCTTCTGGCTCTGTGAGTCTTCCGGTAAAATATCCACTTTGGCTTTTGTCCAGTTCAATTCCGAGAATATTCATTTTCTGGCTTTTCTGGAACCAAAAACATAAGAAAATGGGCAACTGGTACTGTGGCATCTTGTTAATAGGTTAGTTCCAGAAAATGTGTAAAAGTACTCCAAAGTGTGGACAAAACATAAGAAAGTAGATATAAAACAAGCATGGAACATCAAAAATTATAGATACGTTTGCAACGTATCAGCAGCTATTTTCTTATGCTCAACACATAGGTGGGTAGTTAATGCGGTTGTGATCTAGCTTAAGATTATTATGTGTGATACATCATTCTGCTTCATAGGTTTATTGTTTTTGTTGCACTACTGCTTTCAGCACATGGGTTGTTCTGCTGCAAATTTAAGTTGGTATTTAATGCTATAGTGATACAACTTAAGATTAATAAGTGTGATAGATCAATCTTCTTATAAGGCATATGAAAGGCCCAACTTTGGTCGACTAGAGGGGGTGAATAGGAGACTACCAATTTTTATTCTTTTCTTGCAATTTTAGGCTTTGCACAATGTAAAGTTCACTAGAGATGCAACTAGATGAATAACCTAGATGGAAAACGATACAACAAGTAAACAAGACGGTAATTGCAAGAAGTAAAGGAGAGGAACGAGTAAACCGACAAGGGACACAGAGATGTAATTCCCGTAGTTCACTTCCAAATAAGCTATGTCTATGTTGGAGAGGTGTCGGGGCCACACAAGGTCACCCGAGTGCCACAAAGGCCTCACCTTATTCTCCGGTGAGCACCACCACAAAGGTGGCCTCACAATCCACTAACTAGTGACCTTGAAGGCGCCAACCAAAACCTTTACAACAAGGTTGAGGGGAGACTCCACAACTCCATTGGAGGCCCTCAACGACACCACGAAGCTTGACAACAATTTCCCCAGCTCCGAGGATGCCCTACACCATCTATGGTTCCAAGAACCCAAGAGTAATAAGATCCACAAAGGATGGGTGGGGGAAATCACGATTCCTTTGGTGGAAGTGTAGATCTAGGTCACCTCTCCCAATCCTCAAAAGATCAAGAGGTTTGAGTGGGTAGGGTTAGAGATCTAGGCAAGTCAAGCTCTTGTATTAATGGAGGAGAGAGAAAATAAAGAGATAAGGCAAGAGGAGGAAGAAGAGGGCCTTAAATAGGCCTCCTTCAAATAGGCAGATTTTGCCCCGCCCCGATACCACCAGTACTACTGTTGGCGGGCCGGTAGTTCCGGTGAGCGGTCTCCCAACGGTCCGAAGACGCCCACGGAACGGCCGGGTTGACTATTAAGTGCACCCCCATGGGCTGACCGGAACTACCGATCCTAGTTTCGATCCAGCTACCAGCAAATAGTCATCTTGAGGCAGAGAACAATCTGAGCCGAAAACATATTTGTCGGAACTGGGATCAGAAATACTGCTTCGCTAGGAGCTGACTGGTACTACCAGACCGGGAGCGGTACTACCGCTCAAGGGGATTAGGGCTGGTCAGCGCGGGATCTAGCCGGTACTACCGATGCAAGTTCCGATGCTAATTCTGTAAAATAGGCATTTGGATACAGAAGTATTACCGAGCCGATTTCATGTTTGCCGGAATTAGGACCGGAACTGCAGTCGGAAGTTCCGCTCGATCATCCCCGAAAACATCCTTGGGTGGTACTACCGGCGCTTGGCCGGTACTACCGGTCAGGGCATAAACCACTCGAACACCTCGGGGAACTCTCTCTCTCACAGGAAAACTAGGAAGGATGTGGATGTGCTGATATGGTCTATGCATGAAATGGTGATTTCCCACAACCTTCCAAGGTGGACCCCCTCTTGATAGTACGGTAGCCTAAAACAAAGAACAAGAGAAAGTGCAAATAAAAGCCACCGTCTTCAAGCTTCTTCTAGAGAGAAGTCCACCAACTAAACCATCCGTAGATAAAACCTGCAACTTGGGCACGCAGTTAAACCACAAATGAAGTTGTCATCAACACCAAAAATACATGGAGAAAACAATATCCTTTCAATCTTCCCCTTTTTGGTGTATGATGACAACCTCACAAGATTTGCATAAAAGATAACAACAAGGAGAAACCATAGGCAATAAGAGAAATAAGAGGCTCCCCCTAGATGTGTCCCAGATATAGGAACAAGAGTTCCTGGAAGCAACAAGCACACAAGAGAGAGAGAGAGCTCCCCCTCTCTAGACAAACCAACAAAGGTGCAAGGATGGAAATGCGAAAGAGAGAGAGGCTCATACCTTGCACCAATACCATTGTGGTGAGACAATATTGGATACGCGAATATACCTCCGTAAGATAACTCAACCCACAAATGGCCAACCACAAGAACATCACATAGATACCATAACACATAATCTCACCAACATAGTAGCATAAACGAGGTCCACAAACAGATAAATAACAGAGGTCCACAAGCATACGTAACAGAAGAAAAGAGTGCACGAGCCTAAAAAGGATCAAAGAAAGAGCAAGCTCATGGCACAACCCATGCAAATCCCGTAGTCCTAAGGGAACACTTTCTCCCCCTTTGGCATCAAGACGCCAAAAAGGGACAAAGTAGACAATCTAAGCACCCCACCCACCAACAAACGGAGGAGGAGGCTCGGGGTCCCAAGAGGCATTGTTCTAAGTGGGTGGAAAAGGACCGGTGACCTCAGGCTCATCATCACTATCAGTCCACCTGTAATGCAAGTTGACCCACTGATCCTTGGGCACGGTGACAGAGCTGGACTCAGGAGATACCTCAATATCAAGTTTCCTCATGATGGCCTTCTCCATCTTGACACTGTGCCTCTGAGCAACATATGACTGATACTCACGGTCCTGAATGAAACAGAAGGTCTTCTTAACATTTCCTCAGCAACTTCTTGGCCCAAGATGGCTGTCTCTCAAATCGGGGTGGAGGAGAAGCCTCAGCACGGTCCCCATCACTAGCATGGCCTGAAGGGACAGTAGCTTCCTTTGCAGCCTGAGAACGTGGTTTCTGATGCTTCATCACACAGAAGGTCTTCTCCTCATGCATAGTGAGAGCATCCTGAGGAAAAAGTGAACCTGTGGCCTCTCGCCACTTGGCATTGATGAGGGTCTGGATGTATGGAGCATAAGGACATGATATCTTCTCAATCAGTTGGGACCAAATCTCCTCAAACAGATAGTCCATAACATCTATGCGCTCATGAGAGTTTCTATAGTGATATGTCTGATACATGAGACCAATCTGGAAGGCATGAAGCTGATCGAAGTTACCTGCCTTGGGAGCAATGGTGTTCTGATAGACCTTGCACATGATTTCATAGGTGGGAAGGAGATGGGCAACATTACCATTGACGCCCCAACCCTCAATATACAAGGGCTCCAGAACTTCAGGCTCGGAGGCCTTCCCCCTATGAAGTTGCCATCCATTTGCGCGAGGGCCTTCCAGAATAGGATAGCCAATTAGAGCAGCAAACTCATACCATTTGGCAGTCAGATACTTGTTTTGAGTCATCCACTTCAGAGTTCTATCCTAGGCATCATGATCAATGTAGATGGTGGAGTAGAACTGAGCAATGGCCCTCTCATCATAGTTATCATGGTGTTCCATAATCTTGATGAGCCCAAACCTCCTGCACATGTCGAGGGCCTCACCAAAGTACTCGGGTTTGCTCTCCATCTTGGCCACGTTGATGTGCTTCTGGGGGGCAACCACATTATTCTTCTTCGAAGCATACACCTCAGAATAGATTTCTTCTTGGCGCTTGGTATGGAAGAAGGGGTCCTGATCCAGACGATCATGGGGAACACTGTAAGGATCAATCTTGTGAAACTCTTCATATGCAACCTGAGGCCAAGATGAGATCTGCTTCTTGTTCGAGTTGGGCCCAGAGGCGCTCAGCAGCAGCTTTCTGACAGGCGGTCTGACTAGGAGGGCGCATGACCTCGAGATCATCTTCATCAATCTCTGGAGGACCACGAGAGGGAGCACGAGACCGCTTGGATTTACCACGGGAACCACCTTGCCCTGAGAAGAAAGCAAATAGAAGGGAGGGAAGGGAGGATAAGTGCACAAGGTCAAAGGAAAAAAAACAGCTAGACAAGATTGACAGAATACAGTGGTAGAAGCCAAAATTTGGTGTAGTGGTAGTTCTGCCTGGCTGCTGGAACTACCGGTGGCCCAGAGCGCACCAAAAGTACGGGTCATGCCCCCACCGGTAGTATCGATGGAGAGGACCCTACCAAAAGTACCGGTCGAGCCTCACCGGTAATACCGGTCAGGGCACGAGCAGAGCAGTTCGACGGAAAATCACAAAACACCAGATCTAGGTGCACCAAAGGTTGGAATCTATCAATGTATTGGGGAAATCTAATCTAACAACAAATTCTAGCCCTACCAAGATCTCCTGAAACAGTTCTAGCCAAAGAAGAACCTTGGACATGGCATGTCCTACTCAAGCACAATAATGGCCAGATCTCCATGAATGAAGGGTGAGAGGAGCAAATACTAGGGTCCATGGTGGGAGATCAACGTGGGGAAGATTCCCACGGAGCAGATCTGAAGAGGGATGGCCGGAATCGGTGGTGCCGGCGGCGCCACCTTGGAGAGCTTCCTGGGGGTGTGCGGGTTTGTAAGTAGGGGTTAGGGGGAAAGTGGGGAAGAAGACCCCGTGGCCCCCCTGGCCCGTAACTTAAAGGTCCCTCGCTCGACCGATAGTAACGGCCAAGGGCCGGAACAACCGGTGACACGAGTAGTTCAAGATGGAGCGGTAGTACCGGTCCAAACATAACTTCCGGGAAGTTAGGCCCAGAGCGGTAGTACCGAAAAAACGGCCAGAACTACCGGTGACGCCCAGGAAAACTGTCCGAATTTTGACTGGCAAGGAAAATACCTTGTGCAGGAAAGAGAGGGTTAAGGGGAGGAGCAAAGGCTTGGGGTAGATGGCAAAAACTGTGAAGAGCCAAAAACGAAAAACAACACCAAAACATGAAAACAAGGTGAAACATCACAAAAGACAAATAAATAGAAAACCACAATGTCGGTGGCTAGGCCACCATATATGAGTATATTTGGCTTGACACCGCGAAGATATATCTTGGGTTCATCACCAAAACTCATCATTTAAGCTCATTTTGTCTCCTTGAGAGACCATAGAGGATGAATACATTAATATGTGCATAATAGGGAGAGTGTTGGTTCATATGAGGAACTACACCCCCCTAAATCCATGCGTATATCCAAACAAGATATTCTTTGAGACCCGGGTAGGTGTGCAAGATACTCAAACCACATTGCTCGAATCTGTGATATTTAGTTCATGCCTCAACTCTCGGAACCTTGCTTCATCAAGTGGCTTCGTGAAAAGATCCGCAAGATTGTCCTTGGTAGGAACATACTCCAACAAAATGTCTCCTCTTGCAACATGATACCGAATGAAATGATGACTATCATTGTATTGGAAACGACAGTACCTAAGAAGGTTAGATAGAGGTGTGGGGACTAGCAGGAAATCTCTCGACAGCGTCCGCAGGTAGGATTGGGTACAAGCAAGTGTAGCGAGACATAGGAAGTACCCAGGTTCAGAGCCCTCGTGGTGCGGTAAACTCCTACTCCTATTGATCTGACTATGAGTAGAATATGGGGTACAAACGCTCCTCGAGCTGTATGAACTAGCTACCTCTTAAATTCTCAGCCCTTGATACGAGAGCCTTGCCCCTCCTTATATAGGCAAAGGGGCAACGGTGATGCAGGAAAGGTGCGTCCGGTGAAACACGACGTGTTGTCGATGATGCAGTCGAACTTGCCGAGCGTAAGCACAAGGCCCGGGGCCATGCGCTCACCAGCTGAAGTACGGGGTCCCGTGCGGAACGTGACTCCAGATGTTTTGCCCCATGGTGGGCGTCAACTGTCGTTGTATTGGAAACGGCAGTACCTAAGAAGGTTAGATAGAGGTGTGGGGACTAGTAGGAAAAGCTCTCAGTGGCGTCCGTAGGCGGGATTGGGTACGAGCAAGTGTAGCGAGACACAAGAAGTACCCAGGTTCGGAGCCCTCATGGTGAGGTAAACTCCTACTCCTGCCGATCTAACTATGAGTAGAATACGGGGTACAAACGCTCCTCGAGATGTATGAACTAGCTACCTCTTAAAAGCTTAGCCCTTGCTACGAGATCCTTGCCCCTCCTTATATAGGCAAAGGGGAACAGTCTCAATGGCCAGTCCGGCTGGCAGGTCCCACCAGTGGGCCCCAGCCGGCTGGTCATCTACAGTGTCTGGTAAGGTATGTCACGTCGAAGTACACGCCGTGCGGGTCATCATGGGTATAGTGAACACCGTGTGAGCCTATCATCAACAATCGGCCACTATGCCCGCGTCACCCGCGAAGTCTTCGGTATGGCCTTGTAGTTGTGGGTCTTGTCACTATACTAGGGTGTACCGTGCACTGTGCCGCACATCGCCTTGTCCTCCTGATTGCGCCTGGCTACGTCCATGTAGCCGGCTTCGTGCCTTGCCGCCCTTACTGGCTTCGGCTACCGGCTGGTAGCCGATACGAAGTGCCTGCGTCCGGCTACCGGCTGGTAGCTGGTACGAAGTGCTTGCGTCCGGCTACGATCTGCGAGCCGGACGCGGGCCGCCTGCCTCATTTCTTGTCTGGTTGGGTATCCGGGGGTCATTTCCCCGACACTAGCCCCCAAGCACGTGTGGATTTTGCCCTTAGGTGAAACGTGTGCGTGCTCCCTCTTGTGTTTGAAATTTGTGTCCGACCGCCGTCTGACGGTTGCGCTACTCATGACGTTAGTGCTGATGCCAGCCACACGCGCAGGTGCCATCATTGCGCTACCGCGCGCAGCGCTACGTCACATCGCACGTCGCGCACATCGCCATGGGAACCGCTGTCTGCCATTTTGGTTTCTTGCTCGGGATCTTTTGCGCATTCGACACCAGCACAGGAGATCTAGAGCGGTGGCGGGTGTGTGGCACGGTCTGATGGACGCCACGTGACATAGTAGATGGTTGCTCTCCCCGGGCTTTAAAAGGCCGCCGGGGGGAGCCGTTCCCCACTTCCGCTCACTTCATTTTTACTTCTCCCTTGCGTCCTCACTGCCCCACCGCTGCTTATGTGCGCCCACCGTCGGACTTAGCCGCGCCGCCTTCTTAGCGTCACTGGCGACACGGGCCACCGTTTCTCGGAACCCACCACCATGGTGGACGAAGACGTGATGGCATCGGAGCGCGGCGCCTAGTGCGGGTCCTCTGTGACGGAGGACCACATCGCCAAATACCGCGCAACCCAGACGCTGACGCTGGAGACGGAGGTGAAGGTACGGGTCGTGCTGCTAGAGGAAGAGTCGCCGCACCCTGAGGAGGGGAGCAGGTGATCTTCCTCTCCCACCTCGCGTGCAGCTGAGCCTTTCCCATGCACCCTTTCTTTCTCACCTTCCTTGCTTTCTTCGATCTTCACCTCCACCACCTCGGCGCCAACGCCATTGGCACTCTCGCGCACTTCACAGCCTTCTACGAGTGCTATCTCGGGATCCAGCTGGATCTCGGGCTCTTTTGTAGGCTATTCCGCGGCCGGCCACAAGTCCAGTTCACACAGGGCCCGTTGGTCGCCTGTGGCGGTGCGTCAATCTACTCCGACTCGTAGACCAACTACCCCAAATCAAGCTCCAAGATAGGGTCCGACTCTGGCAGTAGTCGTATTTTTACGTCAGCAATGTCACCGAGGTCGACCGGATCAACCTGTCGGCTTTCCAGGATGTGGAGTCTAGCCGGGAGCATTGGGATCTGAAGATCTACGGTGACATGGCGGAGTCAGACGCGATTCTGCGGCAGATGCGGTCCCTCGTCACCACTGGCTTAACCGGCCTAGACATCACACTCAGCTAGATGTCCCGGATGATGGTGCCACTGCAGCGATGCGCCCACTAGATGTGCTTCTATTATGGCCAGCTGGACCCCACCCGACTGTCTCGCCACGATCCTCACTACCACAACCTCAAGGAGTGGGTGTGGACGATCACCAAGGAGCGGGTGCCGGAGAACTGGAAGTTTAGGCAGGCCCCGTACGCGCGTGATAACCGCGTGCCCCGGGTAAGTTCCTTGTTTCGGCTGCTTATCTTTCGTCTTGCGTCTTGTTTGTTTCATCCGGCTGACGTCTTGTTCTTTTTGTGGCAGAACTTCCCCTGCATCATCCGGGAGGAGGGCGAGACTCCCCTCCAAGACTTCACGCCCGACCTCCCTGAGCCGTGTGCACGCTGGTCTGGCGAGGAGTCGAATGACAACGCCGACGTCTTCCCCAACCGGAACGACGAGCTGGCGCATGATCCCCACGCGCTAGTCAACGAGAAGCAGGAGGCTGCACTGGCTCCCGAACCAGCCTGGCACCGAGCGACGGACGGGGACTCTAGCCGGTCCGGCGTGGTGGGAGGTGGATCCAGCTGGCCCCCAGTGGAGGAGCCGGACCGGCGCCCCACCCCTGAGCCGGATGGGTCGCAAGAAGGCGCCGCCCCCGGTGGTGCAGGGGTAAGGGTTTTCTGTCGTCCTTTTGTCTTGCGCTTCTTTCCCTTTTTCTTCTTATGCTATCTCTCTTCTTCTTGTTTGCTTATTGGTTTTCCTTTATCCTTGCAGCTCGCTCATTTTCGTCGGTGCTACTAGCCTGGCGCGGGTGCTGACTGGGTCACCGCCTCACGCTTCGCCTACCGCCCCGCCTCTTGCTGCCACTTCCGCTCCTACTCTGACATCTAGGGCTCCGTTGCCGCCGCCTCGCGTGGACCCAGCTACGGGGCCGGGACCGGGGATGCCCCGCCGACTATGGTGGTGCAGCCGGACACTGCCATGTCAAGTCCGCAAAGCAGAGGTGGCTCCTCCGTGGGGACAAGGAGGGATACTGCCGGCAAGGATCTAGTGGTGGTCCAAGATGATAACTCTGATGGCGAGTCAAGGGAAGAATGGCAGGTGGTGGTCCGCGAGGCAAAGGAGTCGCTGATCCTCAATGCTGTTGATGATGCCGCCTCCCCTGCCGCCTCTCTGGCAGATATGGCCGCCACCCTGGAGCTGGCAGTGAAGGAGATCCAGTTGCTCGAGCAGGTTTCTTGTAGCCATCATGGTCTGCGCCTAGCGGGAGATCGATCGCCTGATGAAGGCGAACGACCTGCTGACGAAGTCCAACTCCTCCCTTCGGCTCCAAAATAAGGAATGGCATTTCAAGACGGACCGGCTAGAGGCCACCATCAAGGAGCGCGACTCCGCCCTCGCCAGCCGGGCCCAAGCCTTTGATCTCCATGATGCCCAGAGCAAGGATCAAGAGAAGGAGATCAAGCGGCCAGGGGAGCAGGAGAAGGCTGATGTTTGCAAGTGCACGGATCATTTCTAGCTAGTTTCGAAGTATAGATATTGATCCCACAGGGAGCCCAAAGGTAAGTGTTTATGGGTGAAGTCTCTATCACACCCGAAGTTGTCACAGATCTTCAAGTGAATTGACTTCGAGTGTTGAATAGGAATGGGTTTTGCTTAACTGAGATGTATTTGAATAGAACTAAAATGTAAACTTCAAAAATATAAAACATAAAAGTAAAGAACGACTTGGTTGTTTGTTGTTTCCTGTAGATGGCAAAAGAAGGCGCGGGGGGATTCGGTGCATGATGATAGTGATTGTGCCAGGTGGGTGAATGATAAATGTAACAATTATAATCTTATAAATATATGTGTAGGCGAGAAACCCATAATTATCCGGAACTCCTCTTGGTAGAGTTCATCCCAACTTCAATCCTACTAGCCTATTACCAAAACCATGGTCAGACACTAGCCAATTAAGACCCTTCAGGTCGTTTAGCGATTAAGCTCCTTGGATCAGACTAATGCAATAAGCACAGTGGTTCCTCGTTATCCTCGAGTCTACTAGTTTTCCATTGATATCCCCGTGTCACCCAGGGGTCGCCGGTCCACTAGCGATCAAGATCGTATCTATAGAGAACAAAGAATCATGTTATATGGGCCCTTAATTGGACAACGAGCATTAGGCATCACACAGATAGTCAAGCACACATAATATAGTAATTAGAATCAATCACAAACTAATCGAAAATATATGAAGGCACATCACATCTCACCAATCCCCTACATCTCCCATGCCCAAGGGAATTACTCACACATCAGAGAAGAACGGATCATCAATATAATCAAATAAAGGGAATTTGTCTTTGTATTACCATGGAGATCCACAATAAGAATAGAAAATATCCAACACAATTCAAGATGGGAAGAAACAATCTCAAACCCTAGTCTTGCAAGGTGGAGATCCCTCTCTCTCTCAAGTACAAGTAGTGGCTATGGAGGTGTATTGGCTAGGAGGTTGAAGATCGTGGAGAGAGATGAAGAACGTCTTCTCCTTCTTCTCCGGATCTCTTCTTTCTCCCTTCTGGATGGTGTGGTGGCTGCTGTGTTGTGTTTTCGTCCCCGGTCCCTTCACGGAAGTTGTCCCTTTTGACAAGACAGAGGCGGCTGCAACTATACGGCAGGAACTATATGGTCGGAAAAATATTCCCACCATATAGTTGCTCGTTAAAGCTTCTGTATGCTCCTCCCAGGTGCTTCCAAAGCGAGACTTGCTTGTTTTCTCCAGAATAGTGTGTTTCTCTAGTTAAAACCTGCTATTGACATTCAGAAACTAAAACACACATTAAAAACCAAGTTTTTTTGCTACCAAAGTATAAGTGTTAGGTAAAGGTAGAAAACGCTCAAATTCGGGACAAAACCATCAATAAAAGCCATCAAAAATGTGTCGAATCTCACAGCTATCAACTCCCCAAAGCTTAGATGTTGCTTGCCCTCGAGTGACGAGGAAATAAGGAAGAATAGCAGAGATTTGAGACTAAAAATAAAGGAACTCACGAGTTTGAATTGGTGTCAAATTCTTTTCTTTACAATCCCTGCAATCTTAAATATGATCATACAAGTATTCACAAGATTGCACTGAGTCCACTTCCTAACCACGTATATCTTGTTAGCAAATAAATCATATGCCCAAGCAAGTGTCGAAAGTTTTAGCTAGGAGAGTGAGACAAATTCTTTTGGTGTCTCTCTTTATTGAGAGATGAAAACTTTTTGTTCTCGTTTGTTTAATCAATTAAGAATACTCAAGTTGGCATCAAAACATTTAATTTAAGAACAACTCATGTACTCCCATGTCAAAATTTCAAGACTCTCAAAGCACCTTTTTCTTTCTTTTGTCTTTCAAAAACTTCAGCTCTTTCATAGAGAAATCATGACACTAATTTTAACATGTTGATTGGGGTTGTGTTGCGCACTCGTGACCATGCCAATAAATAATTGCTGAGCAATAATGGGGTCAGAGGAGTACTACAACTTCACTTGGAACGTGAAACCATGAGGAGACTAAATTTTTTACACGTCATAGCATTGCTGCTACAGGCATGTACATAACTCAATAGCCAAAATCAAGTGGTTTCCCATGTTTAGATCGTTCGTTGGCCAGTGGAGTTAATAGTTTCCCATGGAGCATGACAGAGTTTTAATGACACGCGTAAAGCAATATCTTATGGTAGTTATTAGAAAAAGTAGTGGCATAATTTCTACTACTTTGAAGCATCCATTTAATCAAACAATTTCAATCAAGGGTACTATCAAGTCTTTTTATATTAAGCTCAAATGGGATGGAGTAGTTCTAAAATCAAATTCTTTGAGCTAATCATGGACTCAAGTCATCTTTCAGATGCTTTCTCTTGTTGTAAAAATGTAGGAATATTTTTAACCAAGTTCATTGCTCATTGTTTCCAAGCTAAAAAGGAGACACTAGCAAAGGAATAGAATTTGTAGGATAACAAGCTAAGTGGGGAGTGACTCCAGTGCAAGTGAGTAAATAATTGTAGGATAAATTTAAGGTTGCAAAGAAAGTGATGAAAGGAATGTGATACCTCCTCTTTGCTTGCTTCGTTCTCGTATTTGAGTTGAACCTCTCATGTATTTCCATATTGCCAAATCACCTGAAATTAAGCAATCTCCGAGAGAAACAAAGAAATGAACTTGCAAATAAAGCTACAACTAATTTTTTGTACTATTGGTTTAGGAATGCAAAACTGAAAATAAAAATGCAAATTTCAATAAAATAAATCAGAAGAAGAAATAAAAACATGAATGCAAAGTTTGGAGGTTTTCAAACCTCCCCCAATCTTAGGCTATTGCCAGGCTCAGTTGTTGACGTCATTTGGCGGCTGGTGCAGATACTGCTGGTAGTAGTCGGGGAAGTGGGTCATGAAGTGACTGAAGTTGTGAGTCAAAGTATTCACATCTTCATTCACTTCTTGAAGAGTGTGGTCGATCTCCCCAACGCGCTGGTTGAACTGCTGGAATTCCTGATAGGGGACGTAGTCGTACCCCTGATGTGGCTGGTTGGGCCACGGGTCCCAGGCTCCCCCTTGCTGCCGGTGCTATCCCTCCCAAGCAGGGTTGTGTCCCTGCTCTTCCTCCTGCTCCTGCTCCTGCTCATCCTCATCCTGCTGCCCCCTTCTTCATTTTCCTCTTCATCAGGCTGGAGTTCGGCCATGATCTCCATCACATGGTCCTTGGTGAGGATCCAAGCGTCCTTCTCCACAATCAAGAAGGCTTGGGGGCATGGAAACTGAACCTGCTCACCCTGTGCATCACCAAGATAACTGAATTGATATGCTCGGAGCTTCCGGTTAGCATGGTAGACACCAAGGAAGCCACAAGCAGTCAATGTGAATATCACTAGGTTCCATCACTAGGTTCATGAGTTTGGATCCATCACTAGGTTCATGAGTTTGGATCCATCACTAGGTTCCATAACAGGTAGTATAATATTTAATGCATGGGCAAGGTGGTTTACCAATCCACCAATGCGAATATCACCTTTGGTCTTGTTGCTTTGCTGGCGAAAGTGCTGGATCAGTAGAGCTACAGGATTGGGGCTTTGCGGTGAAGTGGGGAAGATAGCCTTGGTGATCATTGCCATGTCCGCATTGGCCATGGAACCGGTGTCACCTCTTCCCAGTAGTGTGTTGGCGAGGAACAAAGCATAGTAGCAGATGGTTGGGTTCTGAATGGTGGACATCTTCTTTTGGTAAAATTGCTTGCCACCATAACAGAAATAACCTCCCAAGTCTCTGCACTTGTGATGCTATAGAGGTTAGTAACAGTATGCTCCCCAACATCTGAAAGCATTGCAAAATTGTTCGAAATTTATTTTAGAGTGCTGCTGGTTCATGGTGAAGCTTACCGTGCACATATTACCTTTCTCCTTGTGGTCGTCGTAGAAGGAGGCAAGGAACTCATGGGTAAGCTCGGCGTAGGTATCGTGGCTTGTGAAGCCAAGTACCACCAACCCCGACCTATTACACATGAGGTCGAAGTCCGCCTTCAATCCTTCCACGGTGAGAAAGTTGTGGTCGGCCCAACATGTGGGAAGCACCCCGCTCGATGAGACAATGTCCAACTTGGAGTTCCGTGAGGCTCGGGACCCCGAGCTCAAGCCCTCACCCCGTTGGCGCTTGCTCAAACGAAAGAGGTTACCGATTTTGTTCATCGTGATGCACTAAAAAATATCACCATAAAACCTTAGGCATATAGTTTCTACATGATATATGAACGATTCTATGTGGAAACATTCAATCCTAACATGAGAAATTAATAGGTAAAACAAAATAAGCTTGAGTTCATCCATTAGAGCAATGTGAGAGTTTCAACCATGGAAATCTAAAAATAAAGCATGGATAGGGAGAGAAACATATCGATCTATTGATTCCCCCACTCAAACGAACAAAATCCACGAAGAATCAAGAGTTCTAGGTGGATTTTGAGAGGTTTGGAGAGAGAATATGAGAGAAATAATGAGGAGGGGAGGAAGACCTAGCCGCCCCAGTGCGATTTTGTGGTCGCACCAAACTATACGGATGGAACTATATGGGCAGGTGATGTTGCTCCGCCCGTATAGTTGCGGCGGCGCCACCAACTAGGGTTTCTTTATGCAGAAAACAGATATACGGATGGAACTATACAGCCGGATCAAAATTATCCCGCCGTATAGTTGGTCATTAAACCGTCTATCCCTCGAGATAAATTTCTAAACCTAGCATCGATATCTATACAACTGGAACTATACGGCCGGAATTTTTATTCCTACCATATAGTTGGTCGTTAAGCTCTCAGTACCTTGGGATAAATTTTGTACAGAGGCATCGATATCTATACGACCGGAACTATACGGCCGGAATTTTTATTCTCGCCGTATAGTTGGTCGTTAAACTCTCTACACTTTGGGATAAATTTTGTACAGAGGCATCGATATCTATACGACCAGAGCTATACGGATGAAATTTTTATTCCCGCCATATAGTTGGTCGTTAAACTCCCAGTACCTTTCAAAGAATTTTGTACAAAGGCATTGATATCTATACGACCGGAGCTATACGGTCGGAATTTTTATTCCCATCTTATAGTTGGTCGTTAAACTCTCTGTGCCTTCAAAGAAAATTTGTTGATGGTAAAGATATATATACGACCTGAACTATATGGCCGGAATTTTTATTCCCGCCATATAGTTGGTCGTTAAACCATCAGTAATCATCAAAAAATTCTATTTGTTTGAGAATACCTTCTTATCCCAAAACTTAGCGAAATTCCTTATTTTGGACAGAAAATTGATGGTAGAAACTATCAACCAACATTGGCTTATTAGAAGAAAAAAATTAGCTTCTTTAGATGAAAAACTCGAAGTTAAATTTTTATTCTTATTCTTAACTCATTCAATCGATGTTTCTACTACTTTTTGACAACTGCATCTTCACGGGCACGCTTCCGCAAGAGTGTCTGTGAAAAAATGGTAGGAATGCGATGAACCTTTCATTCTCTAATCTTTTTAATTGATGAGATGGGTTGACTCCCATTAAGCATTTTATTAGGAATGGTTGAGTAATTCAACCTTTTTTCTATTCTCTAATTCTTACCTTGGGTTGCCCCTTATCAAAGGCACTTACCACATGAACTCGTTTTTCCGGTGGAATATATCTTTCTCCCGCTTCTAGCTTATTTGGAAAATACTGGATGATTTTAGCATCATAAACATTGAAGATTATCTTTTCCTCAGCACAATCTGCTGATGCCCCTGCAGTACTAAGGAAAGCTTTTCCAAGTATTATAGATAATATTTCATCTTCTAGCATTTCAAGAATAATAAAATCAGTGGGAATAACATGCTCATCTATTCTAAGTAAAAGATCCTCAATCATACCAACGGGTTGTTTAGTGGACTTGTCAGCCATCTGTAAAGTGATAGTAGTAGGAGAATACTCCCCTAATACTAACCTTTTATAGAGGGAGTATAGCATTACACTAACTCCTGCTCCTAGATCACACAAGGCATTGTGAATATCAGTTTTACCTATTGAGCATGAAATAGTTGGTATTCTAGGATCTCTAGACTTAGACAACAGCTTCACATTAGCAGGATAACTAGTTACCATGGCAATAGTTTCAGTTATTTCTTTCTTTCTACTAAGAGTATCACGGGGGAATTTGGTATAAGTAGGACCTTTGATTGCAGCCGCAAATGGAATTTCCAGACGAAGGTCACTAAGTGCCTTTGTAAAGAATTATAAATTACCTAATCTGGTGCTTTCTTTTTTCGGTCTTGATAAGGAAGTTTTTTCTCACTTGACTTACTCTTGTCTTTTACCTTTTGCAGGGGGGGGGGTCAGGCTCTTTCATTGCTTTCTTTTGTTGTTGCTTATTGCTTTTCTTCTTTTCTACTACAACAACTTCATCTTCCTTGCTTATTTATTTATATTCTCTTGGATCAACCGTACCTGCATTAGAGTCATAATGGTCATCATGTGCATCATTTTGGTCATCCTTGGTTTGATCTTGTGTTTCAGTCTCATCTTGAGGATCCACCAATGTATCATCTTCTTGGCTTGCTTCGAGCAAGGCCGTTTCCTTTCACTCTTTTTCAGCTTCATATTCTGGTGGTCCTAAGGGTCCTGTAACAACTGCACCCCTTCTTGTGACAACATTAGTAGAAACATGAATATCTTTATCATCGCAAAGAAACATTTGATAGCCAGATGCTATTTGTTCACACTAGGTTACAATCATACTAAGATACTTGTGAAATAGTTTTATTTCTTGGCCAATCTCATCATAATTTTTAGGGAGTTCAGCCAAAATCTTTTTGTGTTTTTGGAAATGCTTATGCAAGTTATTATGAGATTTTACTTGTTGATGTTTTAATTCTAGAAAAACTTTTCTAATTTCATCTTCTTCATTTAAAACTTGTAACAAATCTACTTTATTTTCCTTACCAAGTTCAAAAGGTATACCTTTTTATTTCATTGTTTTGCGTACCTCGGGCATATGATCAGGAGTTATCCGAATTATCCCTCTTTCCAGCTTAGTACCAAAATCAGGATTATATAAAGAATCATTCTTAGCCCTAGTAGACATCAATTCCAAACGTTCCTTAATAGTTAGAGTATTTATAGACCCTCATGCTGAGAGGTCAAGCAATTCTCTACATTGAGTATTAAGACCGTGGTAAAATAAATGGAAAATAGTTGATTCAGAATAGCCATGATTAGGAATACTATTGACAATTCCAAAGAATCTTTCCTAGGCTTGTGGGTAGTTTTCTCCCACATTCTGACTAAAGTTGCCTATATTCTTTCTTAGTTCAGTTACCTTTTTAAAAGGATTCAACCTGTTTATGAATTTAACAATGCAGTTTTCCCAACATTTAATGTAATGGTGAGGGAGAGAATATAACCAGTCTAGAGCTTTACCTTTAAGAGACCAACGAAATAATTTTAGACGAGAAAAGTCTCTTGGAAAACCTTTTGGGCCAAGCGATGTTATCACATCGTCGAACGCTCTAATATGTCTTCCTGGGACTTCATCTTCCATTCCATTGAAAGCTTTCTCCTACAAAATTTTAATAATTCCACCATCAAATTGATATTCTCTAACTCCAGGATTAGGAAACTCTACTGGTTGTTTAAGAAATTCATAACTTGGAGCACTATACTCCCTGAGACTTTTCTCAGGTTTCATAGGAGTTGTCCTGTAAATATACATGATTTCCATAATATCACTCAGGTTTTCAATTTCAACTCTATTTGATCTTAAAAGTTTTTCAATAATTTCTTCGCGCCTTTGAGCAGGCACACGCTCAATATAATCCGGTAGATAGGTCCTACACAAGCGTGTAGACCCTTTGTCTCCTAGGGAGAACATTTTGTAGTAGTAACACCTGAAATCTCAAAAGACAAACACTTAACGCTTAGTTCCCTGGCAATGGTGCCAGAAAATAGCTTGATGTCTGCAAGTGCATAGATTGTTTGTAGCTAGTTTCAAAGTATAGATATCGATCCCATAGGGAGCCCAGAGGTAAGTGTTTATGGGTGAAGTCTCTGTCACACCCAAAGTTGTCACAGGTCTTCGAGTGAATTGACTGCAAGTGTTCAAATCGGAGTGGGTGTTGATTAAGTGAGATGTATTTGAATAGAAATAAAATATAAACTTTTGAAATATAAAGCATAAAAGTAAAGAATGACTTGGTTGTTTGTTGTTTCCTGTAGATGGAAAAAGAGGCGCGGGGAGATTCAGTTCATGATGATAGTGATTGTGCCAGGTGGGTGAATGATAAATGTAACAATTATAATCTTATAAATATATGTGTAGGCGAGCAACCCATAATTAGCCGGAACTCCTCTTCGTAAATTTCATCCCAACTTCAATAATCCTACTAGCCTGTTACCAAAACCATGGTCAGACACTAGACGATTAAGACCCTTCAGGTCGCTTAGCGATTAAGCTCCTTGGATTGGACTAATGCAATACGCAGAGTGGTTCCTCGTTATCCTCGAGTCTACTAGTTTTCCATTTGATATCCCCGTGTCACCCGAGGGTCGCTGTTCTACTAGCGATCAAGATCTTATCTATGTAGAACAAAGCATCATGTTGTCTGGGACCTTAATTGGACAAGAAGCATTAGGCATCCCACAGATAGTCAAGCACACATAATATAGTAATTAGAATCAATCACAAACTAATCGAAAATATATGAAGGCACATCACATCTCACCAATCCCCTACATCTCCCACGCCCAAGGGAATTACTCACACATGAGAGAAGAATGGATCATCAATATAATCAAATAAAGGGAATTCGTCTTCGTATTACTGTGGATATCCGCAATAAGAATAGAAAAATATCCAACACAATTTAAGATGGGAAGAAACAATCTCAAACCCTAGTCTTGCAAGGTGGAGATCCCTCTCTCTCTCAAGTATAAGTAGTGGCTATGGAGTTGTATTAGCTAGGAGGTTGAAGATCATGGAGAGAGATGAAGAACGTCTTCTCCTTCTTCTTCGGATCTCTTCTTTCTCCCTTCTGGATGGTGTGGCGGCTACTGCATTGTGTTTTCGTCCCTGGTCCCTTCATGGAAGTTGTCCCTTTTGACAAGACAGAGGCGGCGACAACTATACGGCGGGAACTATACAGACGGAAAAATATTCCCACCATATAGTTGCTCGTTAAATCTTCTATATGCTCCTCTCAGGTGCTTCCAAAGCAAGACTTGCTTGTTTTCTCTAGAATATTGTGTTTCTCTAGTTAAAACTTTCCGTGACATTCAGAACCTGAAACACATATTAAAAACCAAGTTTTCTCCGCTACTGAAGTACTAGTGTTAGGTAAAGCTAGAAAACGATCAAATTTGGGAGAAAATCATCAATAAAAGCCATCAAAAATGTGTCGAATCTCACAGCTATCAAAGGCCCTCCTGGACGAGCCGATGCAGATCGGCTGCACCGCTAAAGGTAAATGCTCTTTCCGACTAGCTTTTCCTGTCCGGATCTGGTAGCCGGACCTGACTTGCCTTTTCTGACAGATTTTTATCCGGGCGTAGACCTGCTGGCCTACAACCGGCTCCAGGAGAACTAGCTGGGGGAGCAGCCAACCTCTCAAGAGTTGGTTGCTCTTCTTGGCGAGGAGGCCGGTGAGCTATGGAAAGCGGCTCACACGGTCTTCGACTTCCTGTGGTCGGATGCGGCCGCTCCGGAGACGATCACCCAGTTGGCGACCAAGGTTGTGGAGGTGCCGGCTGCTGTTGACCGGCTGAGGGACCTGGCAGCACGAGCTAGAGCGGAGATGGCTTTGGCATTAATGTTGTCCTGGTACAAGGACACACACGTCACGGGCGAGCGAGTCAGCTGCCTTGTTGTTTATGTGAGGGATGTGATGGAACTCACATCCGTCGAAACAAGCACTAAGCTTCTACACGTGGAAGCGGTAGAGGGCCATGTTCGTGTCGTGGGCGTCCCATTCACCGGACACTTGCTGCACCACCAGATCCGAATCGCCGAAGCAAATGATTCGGTTGATGCCAATCTCCCTAGCCAGCCGGAGGCCATGCACCAGTGCCTCGTACTCGGCGACTTTGTTGGAGGCCTTGAAGTGGATCTAGATAACATACTCTAGCCGGTCTCCCTTGGGCGAGGTGAGGACGATGCCGGCTCCCAAGCCTCGAGCATCTTTGAGCCATCGAAGTGCATCCTCCGGTGCTCCGAGTCGGGAACCGGTGGCAGGTACTGGGTTTTGGCCCAGTCAACGAGGAAGTCCACTAGGGCTTGGGACTTAATCGTGAGCCTTGGCTCGTACTAGATGGAGTAGGCAGCGAGATCGATTGCCCACTTAACGACTCGGCCAGTGGCATCCTTGTTATCGATGATCTCTGAAAGGGGTGCGATGCATGACACCTTAATCGGATGCTCCTAGAAGTACTGATTGAGCTTCTTGCACGCCAGGTAGACGCCGCAACACATTTTCTGGTAGTGGGGTAGTTCTGCTTGGAGAGGGAGAGGACCTCGTTGAGGTAGTAGATGGGCCTCTAAACCGGATGAGCATTGCCTTCCTCGGGGCGCTCCACTACCAGGACGATGCTGACGACCCGACTGATGGCTGCTATATAGAGCAACATTGGCTCCTTGCTAGCCGGCGTGGCCAGAACCGGTGCTGTAGATAGCATGCGCTTGAGGTCGTGGAAGGCGGCGTCGGCTTGCGAGGTCCAGGAGAACTTGTCCGTCTTCTTCATCAGCTGGTACAGCGGGAGTGCCTTCTCCCCCAGCTGGCTGACAAAACGGCTAATGGAGGTCAGGCATCTGGTGAACTTCTGGACACCGAGCATGCTCTAGGGTGGCTGCATCCTCTTGATGGATGCAATATTCTCCGGGTTTGCCTTGATCCCTCGTTGTGAAACGAGAAAACCGAGTAGCTGGCCGGATGGGACACCGAAGATGCACATCTCCAGGTTCAGCTTCATCTGGTACTGGCGGAGGTTGCCGAACGTTTCCCCCAAGTCTTCGAGGAGGGTGTGATTCTCCTTTGTATTGATGATGACATCGTCCACGTAAGCATGCACATTTTGGCCGATCTGTGAGTGCAAGCATTTTTGCGTACATCGCTGATAAGTAGTGCCTGCATTTTTCAAACCGAAAGTCATGGTTACATAACAGAAGGCCCCGTATGGGTGGATAAATGATGTCTTAATCTGGTCAGCCGGGTTCAACTGGATCTGATTGTAGCCGTAATAAAAGTCCAAGAATGACAACAAGTCGCAGCCGGCCGTGGAATCGATAACCTGATCGATACTGGGCAAAGCGATGGGGTCTTTCGGGCATGCCTTGTTCAGGCTGGTGTAGTCGAGACACATGCGCTAGGTCTTGTTTTTCTTCAACACCTGGACTAGGTTGGCCAGCCAGTATGAGTGGTACACTTCCATGATGAACCCGCCTGCAAGGAGCTGGGTGATCTCGTCACTAATGATCTTTCTCTTCTCCTCTACAAAGTGGCGGATGGGTTGCTTGACCAGCTTGGCATCTGGCCGCACGTGGAGTGAGTGTTCCGTGAACTCTCTCAGAACACCTGGCATGTCCTTGAGTGACCATGCGAAGATGTCCCGATTCTCACAGAGGAAGTCGACGAGCGCGCCTTCCTATTTGTTGTCCTAGTCGGTACCGATGATGACTAACTTGGTCGGGTCAGTGGGGTCGAGCAGGATCTTCTTCGTCTCGTTGGTTGGCTGGATAGCCGCGTCACCAGTCGGCTTCCTGTTAGCCGGCACCTCTTGTTGAGCCAGGGCCACATGGTGCATGATCTCACACTTCTCCTCAGCTATGATGAGGGCTTCGGAAAGCTTGGAGCTGGCCGACACGCACTCCATGGAACGCCTGAAGCAGCCGACGACGGTGATCACGCCGTTGGGCCCCTACATCTTCGTCTTGAGGTACGCATAGTGGGGGACAACCATGAACTTGGTGAGGGCGGGGCGCCCGAGGAGAGCATGGTAGGAACTTATCAGGTTCACCACCTCGAACCATACCGGATCGCGCTGGAAGTTCTCCTCGGTTCCGAAGATGACGTCCAGCCGGATTTTACCTAGCGGAGTGCAAACCGGTCCCGGCAGTACGCCATGAAATGCCGTGGTAGTTGGGCGTAGGTCGCACTCATGGATGTTGAGCTTCTCCAGGGAGGACCGGTAGAGCAGGTTAAGTTTGCTGCCCCCGTCGATGAGGACGTGCGAAAAGCGACAGCTGCGCTCATTGGAGACGATGAGGGGGTCTAGCACCATGGCGTAGTCCCCGGGATTCAGGAGGCGATTCGGCCGATCCTCCCGGCTCCAGGTGATGGGGGTCTCCGACCAGTTCAGGTACTGGGGGACGGGGGAGGCGATGGTGTTGACCTCCTTGGAGCGCTACCTGCGGCTGTGCTTGTTGTTCGGCTCGGTTTAGAATATGTGGTAGGCGGCGTGCGGCTGAGGATAGCCGTTGTTGTTGTTACCGTCGTTGTCGGCTCCCCTAGCCGATGGTGGTGGTCCGCCGGGAGGGGGCGATGGTAAACGGGGTTGGCCTCCTTGTTCTTTCATCTAGCGGGTCCAGCTGCCGTTCCAGGTAGTATGAGTAGCCGGTTTGAAGGGTCCGTTGTGCCACTTGCACGGGCCATCGAACATTTGTTCGAAGGTGAACCGTGGCTTCTATCTTCTTGTGTCGCCAGCTAGCGCATTGGGTGCTCCCTCCACAGTGTTGACCTGGCTTGCGTGGTAGCGAGGCTTTTGCTCGCCGGCTTGGCGGTCCCCATGGAACCGGTTGTCGTTGGCGTGCCGCCTAGAGGATCCGGCTTCGCCGCCCGGGTTACTTGGTCGGTCGTGAGCCGGCTGCGTGGGAGTCGGTCCGCCATCGACATTCACCCAGGAGGCTTCTTCATCGCAGCGTCAGCTGTGGCGTACTGGTCCGCAACCATCATGAGCTCCGCCATGGTTTTCGGCTCGTCACACAGTAGCCGGTGGCGAAGCATGGTGCATTCTCGGCACCCCTCAATAAAGAACCCGGTCGCCTGGCTCTCCAGGATGCCCTCACAAGTGTTGCATAGCTCGGTCCAGCTAGCGAGGTACTCGCGGTCGCCCTGGATGCACAAGGTCAGATCGCGAGGACGACCTGGACGCTTGTATGTGCCATTGAAGTTGCAGACGAACACCTTCTCGAAGTCCGACCAGGCGTTGATGCTGTTAGGCGCGAGGCTATTGAGCCATGTCCTTGTCGAGCCCGTTAGCATGAGGGGGACGTAACGTACCGCTATGTGCTTGTTCCCGTGGGCGATGCCGACAGCCCTGGCAGAGTCAGTCAGCCAGTCCTCTGGCTTCATGCTGCTGTCGTACTTGGGGGTGTCCCATGGTAGGGTAAACTTATCCGAAATGGTTCATTCCAGATGCGGGGTCTGAAACAAACCGGCCCAGTGGAATCTTCCTCCTCCGTGATGCGCGCTTGAGCTAGGAGCTCGATGCAGTCACAAGCATCCGGATGGTCCGGGTTTGGGGCTCCTACCTGGCCCGAGAGACGGGAACCAACAGGTTGTGGCGCTCAGGTTGGTAGAGGGGCGGTGGTGGGTTGCTGTTCACCGTCTACTCCTGACACGTATGGCCCTTGCGGCCCGAGTCGCAGCGCCTGCTGTGGGATCTCCTTGCCGTAGGAGAGGGTGCCTGATGGGTCTCGTGGGGTGCGCCCTTGCTATTGCCGGGTGGCTTGCTTCCCCTAGAGCAGATGGGGTCCTCGTGCATCTGCCGGATGGCGTTATCCTGCTCGAACGCGATCCGGAGGAGCTCTGCACACGGGCATGTTGCCGGTCTCGCTCCTCGCCCTCTAGGTTGGGCAGTTCGTCCACCACGGCTCACGCCGCGCACAGGTTCTTAATGGGTGTGTTGTAGGTGGGCCATACAAGGAGAGGCGGTGGATCCGACTTGCCATCCCTCTCCATCCTTCCGCCTTGCTCGCCACCCCGGCGTCACACCTGTCCATGCCGGCTCGGCTCCTTGCTAGCCGGAGTGTGGCCATGAGCGTGGTCGTACTCGCGCATGGTGATGTCGACTTGCTTCTTGGCGGCAGCCAGTTCGATGGCCTCCTGCAGGAGGAGTTGTCTCTCCATGGTGAAATTCGCCTCAGCCTCCTCTGGGTTGTCCCTGAGGGTAACCGGAGTGAGGAGCCAGTCGATGGCCTCTTCCACGGGATCCTTTGGCCACGAAGGGGTGGAAGTTCCGGCTTCTTCGCCACCCAGCTCCTGAGGACGGCGAGGCATGGTGCTGGAGCCAGCCATCATGACCTCAACACCGCGCGGAGCGACGGAAATGCCACTGCTGGGGAGCAGCGACTCCAGGACGGAGAAGATCTCCCTAGGGAAACGCTCTGACACGGTGGCGATGTAGATGGGAAGGTCGCCGAAGAGCAGGATGGAGCCGTTTGCAGGAAAGGTGCGTCCGGTGAAACACGACGTGTTGTCGATGATGCAGTCGAACTTGCCGAGCGTAAGCACAAGGCCCGGGGCCATGCGCTCACCAGCTGAAGTACGGGGTCCCGTGCGGAACGTGACTCCAGATGTTTTGCCCCATGGTGGGCGCCAACTGTCGTTGTATTGGAAACGGCAGTACCTAAGAAGGTTAGATAGAGGTGTGGGGACTAGTAGGAAAAGCTCTCAGTGGCGTCCGTAGGCGGTATTGGGTACGAGCAAGTGTAGCGAGACACAAGAAGTACCCAGGTTCGGAGCCCTCATGGTGAGGTAAACTCCTACTCCTGTTGATCTGACTATGAGTAGAATATGGGGTACAAACGCTCCTCGAGCTGTATGAACTAGCTACCTCTTAAATTCTCAGCCCTTGATACGAGAGCCTTGCCCCTTCTTATATAGGCAAAGGGGCAACGGTCTCACTGGCGGGTCCGGCTGGCGGGCCCCAGTCGGCTAGTCATCTATAGTTTCCGGTAAGGTATGTCACGTGGAATTACACGCCGTGAGCGTTGTCATGGGTACAGTGAACACCGTGCGAGCCTGTCGTCAGCAACCGGCCACTGTGCCCACGTCACCCGCAAAGTCTTCGGTATGGCCTCGTAGTTGTGGGTCTTGTCGCTATACCAGGGCATACTATGCACTGTGTCGCATGTCTCCCTGTCCTCCTGATTGCGCCCGGCTACATCCATGTAGCCGGCTTCGTGCCTTGCCGCCCTTCCTGGCTCCGGCTACCGGCTGATAGCCGGTACGAAGTGCCTGCGTACGGCTACGATTTGCTAGATGGATGCGGGTGATGACCCACACTTATAGGGGGTGTATCGCAGTATTTTCGATAAGTAAGAGTGTCGAACCCAACGAGGAGCAGAAGGTGCTGGCTAGTGGTATGGATCATGGATTCTCTGCAAATACTTAGCAAACGGATTTTTATGGGTTTTTGATAATGCAAGTAAATAAAGTACGAGTAAATAAAATACAATAAGAATAAATGCAACAAGTGGCCCAATCCTTTATTCAGCAAAGGACAAGCCGGTTGTATTACTTAAGATGACCAAACATTCTCGAGGACGCATGGGAAGACTGTCAAGTGCTTTCGCTTCATATAGTTGATTAATCTTCTTTAGCTTGCTAAGTGTTGTGTGGGTGAACCTGTGCTATTGTACCGACCTTCCTATGACTAATACATACTTGTGATTATACCCCTTGCAAACATCCGTCAGTACAAGAAAGTAATTAAGGTAGAAACCTAACCACAACTTTAAACTCTAAGACCATGACGCCCCTTGTGCAATGGTTTCCTAACGGGGGTTCAGGTTTCTATCACTCCGGCAACCCCTACGATTAGTAGCCAAATACACAATGCATTCCCCTAGGCCCATATAGGTGAAGTGTCATGTAGTCGATGTTCACATGATACCACTAGAAGAAGTACACCACAACTTAAATATCAAACTATTGAATCTTTCTCAACACAATTCCACTACTAACAACATGACTTCTCCCATGTCCTCAAGAACAAAACGAACTACTCACAAGACATCATATGGATCATGATCAGAGATGAAATAATGATGTATAACAATCTGAACATAAACAATAATTCAATGGTTCCACTCAATAGCATCAACTACAAAGAGTAATCAACACCGGGAAAGTTTCCCCTAAGAACTATGCAAGATTCAACACAATTGTTACAGCAATATGGAGATGGTGATGAAGGTGCTGATGATGATGGTGGTGGTGATGATGATGATGATTCCGTTGAAGTCCAGCTTGATGGTGGTGTTGATGGCGACGATCTCCCCTCTTCGGGAAGGAATTCCCCCGGCAGAATTCTGTCTACCGGAGAGATCTTTCTCTCTCGGTGTTTTCCGCCCCGCAGAGGCGGTGCAATCTTTCTGTGGTTGCCCCCCAGGTATTAGGGTTTCGTGGAGATAATATACGCCAGAGGGGAGAGATGGAGGTGGGCCAGGGCGGCCACACCACCTTGTGGCGCGGCCTAGGCCAGCCCACGCCAGGGGGTGGTGTGGGCCCCTGTGGCCCATCTCCACTCCTCCTTCTGGCAGCCTTCATCTTCTGGAAAAATAGGATTTTCCATATATTTTCCCGGATTTTCTGATCTTCACGAATCTTGCCGCCAAACAGCACCTTTTCCATCAGAATCCTGACTGCAGCGGTCCATGCTCCAAAAGTCATCAACCATGCAAAAATAGATGAAATAACATAAGTATCATCTCTTAATATGAAATATATCAATGAATAACAGTAAATTATGATATAGAATAGTGATGCAAAATGGACGTATCAACTCCCCCCAAGCTTAGACTTCGCTTGTCCCCAAGAGAAACTGGGCTCAATAAGCATGGCCTCAGGTTTATGGAGTGAAGAGTCGATAAAATAATACGGACACGAAGCATCACATTCATCAATACATAGATCATAATAAAAGACAACTCACTAATATATAACTTAACTTGCAATAAGTAAAGGAAACACAATAAAGATACATGAAGTGAATCATAATTGGTAATGGCAAACTTAGCTCTTGGTCAAAGAATAGTTGACAATTTGCTGGAGTTCACAAATAACTGATTTTCAATGATAGCTTTCAAAGTAGTAAACACCAAGATAAGAGCAATGTGCAAAACAAGGAACATAAGAGACGTGATTGAATAAATCATCATATGAATGAATGAAACACAACAACTCAAAATACTTGCTGAGTTAGAAGGAATAGGTTTACTAACTCAACTAAAAAGTAAAAGAAAGGCCCTTCGCAAAGGGAAGCGGGGATTTCAAGTTTCATAAAGAGCTCTCAAAAATTATGATACTTATTAGCTTTCAGCTCTCATTGCCCCTGTCATAGGCATCTTTAGGTGATTGAGGTTAAAGTGATCAAATATGAGGATATGCTTGACAAGTTGTAAATTGAAAATCTCATGTCCCTTGAATACGAGGGACGCTCCTCATGCTACTCAAGTTTAGTCACCGGTAAGTTCTTGTCATAGTAAGCACATGTGTATCATGGAGAACCGCCAACGGGGTACCCCTTCCCCGATGATACGGAAGAATCCCCATATCAAAATAACAAGGCAAGCAGACAACAAACATATCAGCAATCTTCTTATTTACCATGGGAATATGGTGCTTTTTTCTCTCTTTCCTCTTTTCTCATCTCTTTTTTTCTTTTCCTCTTTTTCTCAATCTCTATCTCTTTTTTTATAAGAAGAATGCTTCATAGATGCTCATTATGGTTACGCTGCAGGTTTCCACCATGACAGCATGGATTAGACCGGCGGCCCAAGCGTTTCTCTAACACACATACATAACTCCATGGACTTACAAGATCCCCTTTCATTTCACACAGACGACATCCATAGACAAAAGAACATGATATCAACTAGGTACAAAGTACCAGTGCAATGTTGAAAGCGTTCCCCATAACAACATGGTTCTGCTAATTCTAAACTTACAAAGCGCAAGCATATACGCAACATAGATGGGCACAATGGTTCAAGTTTGTTAGATGCAAGAAAGTAAAGTGTGCCATCAAGTTCATGAGAGATTTAATCACCAATTTTCACATAAAAAGTTTAATTTGGAAGGTAGATAAAAACATGAATTTACTTGGAATAGAAATAGTGCAAATAGGTAGGTATGGTGGACACAAATGGCATAGGTTTTGGTTTAAGGATTGGATGCACGAGAAGAATTCCCTCTCAGTACTGGTTTTTGGCTAGCAAGGCTAGGTAGCAAGTACTACCTCTGTTTGGGATTATTAGTCCTAAGGGCCAAGTTGCTAATACCAAGACACTTCATAACTCTTTCTCATTAATCTTGCCTGCACCAATAGTCTTACATGCATGAGAGAAGTGAGAGAAAAAGGAGAACATGCACTGGGCGAGAGAGACTAATAAATGAGATAGCCCTTATAATCTCAAACAATATAAAAAAGCTCTCAGGACCTATAATCCTGAACATAGGTAGTATAAGAGTTGAAGGAAACAAACAAACGTACAAGCGATAAAAACAAACATGCAATCTTCCTTGGAAGCACAAAAGATCTTAACCAGAGAATACTAAACTTATGAGCAAATCAAGAAAGAAAGATGATGAAATTATATTTCTTTAAGAGTACTTTTGTCTTTTTCATTCAACCTCTCAAAAATAGTGTTGCTACTGACCAAGCCAGGTTTGCCAAAACCAACTAAATTAACTCAATGATCCCAAAGTGATACCAATACTAACAACAAGATCAATCATATAACCACGAATTGAAAACTAATATAACATATGCAAAAGAGTAAATGATAGAACTTCTCATTAATATTACATAACGGCAACTCACACCAAGGGATACATATCTAACGAGAGAGGGGACACTTCCATAATGCAAACCATCCTACATGATAACTTCTCTATTCATGATATGACTCTACTAAAAAGGTAAAAAGATATAAGATAGTGATGTGATACCGCGACACTCCCCCAAGCTTGGAACAAACCAAGGGGATGCCAAACCTGATGAGGAATTACTCCTTCGGTGGTGGTGGTATTCTCTCGATGAGCTCTTTGATCAGTTTCCCCAAGTCTTCAATCTCGAAGGTGAGATTACGAATAAGCTGTGAGTTTTGCTCAATGCGGCTCATGATCATGTCGGATTGCGAATTCCAGCTCTTGCGATTCTTTCCCTACTCTTCCTCCTTGAAGTATTCTTTTGCTACATGGCTAGAACAAGGCAAATCGTAATTGGAGGGTAATTTCTCCTTGGGCATATTCCGGTATTGATGCTCATGGATAAGGGTACGGAAAGGATTCTTGGCGTGTGGAGGAAGAGACCATGGATCTGAACAATGATGAGGAGGCTTCCCTCGAATTGACATAGTCCTGGTAGGGTTTGCCACCACTCCAATGCTTGCAATGGTAGTGCCGGTGTGCTTTGCCTCCTCTTCATCTTCACTCTTGATCTCCTTCTCCTTCCCGGGGTCTTGGAGATCTTCCTCCATAAGCTCATTTCCCTTATCCTTGGCGGACACCATTATGCTTCTAAACTTTCAAGAATAGTTCCTGGCAAAAACAGATCGAAACAAAAACACGACGAGAACACGATATATGAACCTCGGGGGATCCGGGGGATTATATATTACGAAGTTTCACAACAAAACGAAGGTACTAGAAGAAAACGGGCCAGAGACGAAGTCCGAGGTGGCCACACCACCTGGTGGCGTGGCCAGGGGTGGGCCCGCACCACAGGGTGGTGTGAGCCACCCTGGCTCCGTTTCCGTCCCTCTTTCGCTTCGTAGCTTTCCTTGTTGGATAAAAATTGCAAAAAATATAACTGGACAGATCTTTTGCGAAACTTTTCTTACGAGAACTGTTACCTATTCCAAAACGGACTCTGCAGGTCTCTGAATTTGGTATTTAGTAGATTCTTCCGGAGTCACCACTTGAATAACATCAATATCTTCATCTTCATACACATATTGCTTGAGTCATGAATACCTTTCACTTCCTTATTACACCATTATCTCCACTAACCTGGAAATTTCTTTCACACAAAACTTCACACAGTTCTCATTAGCAACATTAGTATAAGTAAAGTGATAAAACCTTTTGAGTCCAATTTCAACTGAAAACCATCAAAACATAAGCTACTGTAGCAACTCCTTCAAAAAACCCAAAAATAATTCAAAAAGGAAATCGATTAAAGAAGCAAATGCAAGAATGACAAAATCTGTCAAAACAGACCAGCAGGTAAAGATCAATATTTTAGAAAATCTTCTGTTGCTCAAATCAAAAAGTGCAAAACTAACGAAAGTTAAATAACAACCTGGGGCAAAAGCACAAAAAATTAAGCTCAATCCGACATACAGAGATCTCTCACGAATTTTTACGGTGAAGCACAAAAATCTGTTTAGGGATAGCAACTTCCCCAAATATTACTTCTCTCTCATTAGAAGTTGATCTTGACACAAAAACCAAAAAAAGGATAAGGAGAGGTTATTACCGAAGTAAGAACTTACAAGACTCAAATAAAAACAAAAACAAACCGAAAACACAAATAAATTGGGTTGTCTCCCAAAAAGCTCTTTCTTTATAGCCATTAAGATGGGCATGATAATTCAAAGATGCACACATAGGAATATGAATTGAAGTGAAAGAGAGCATTAAGAAGCAAAAGTACTCACGTTTAAGTCTAACCCACTTCCTATGCAAGGGAAATTTGTAAACAAACAAGTTGTTGAAACCAGAGGCTACTAACATAGGAAGGCAAAAGAAGTGCAACATAAAAACTTTCAGCATAAAACGAGGAAACTTGATATTATTGAGATACATAAGAACACTTTTCCCTCTCTCATAGGAACTTTCAGTATCATGCGTAAACTTAACAATATAACTATCACAAGGACCATCGTAACAATGATCACTTATTCTAACAGAAAACACAGGAATGCTAGTTCTTATAACACTACTTTGTGAAACAATATTAGAGCTATCCTTACAAGGGATAGTGTGTCCCTCTTCTACATATTTAGTGACAAAGTCTTTCACATTTGCTATTATAGGTTCATCATCCATTTGTTTATCAGGTTCAACAGCTTTATTTGTACTTTCATTAACCATACTACCTATCATAGAATGTTCCTTTATCTTAACTAGGAAAGGCATTTTCTCAATGTAAGGTTCAGATGAAACATGATTGGCAGTATAAACTTTAGTATTTCTTGCAGGAACACTCTTAGCAATATCTTTATAAGGTTCATGATACTTATTCCACTTCTTTTTAGGCACTTCAATGTAGGAAGCAAAATCCTTAAAATAAGTTGCAATAGCTTGAGAGTCTAGACCATAAGCATTTTTAATATTTTGAAAATCATCAGTTCCCATAAACGATTCAATGCATTCATAATCATAATTTATACCTAACTTTCTTCCTTTGTCATTCTCCCAAGCTTCAGCATTATCTTGAATACGGTCTAGAAGATCCCATTTAGCTTCTTCCTCCATGCGAGTGAATGATCCAGCACAAGAAGTATCCAATAAATCCTTATCATGAAGAGAAAGCCTTGCATAAAAGTTATTGATAATAATATTGTTGGGGAGCTCATGAATGGGACAGTTGAGCATTAGTAACTTCAATCTCCCCCAAGCTTGAGCTGTACTCTCTCCATCAAGAGGCAGAAAGTTGTATATTTGATTCTGATCTTTATGAATCTCACTAGGAGGATAAAACTTTGAATAAAAGAGAGGCACTATTTCCTCCCATTCAAGAGCTTGACCATTCTTCAGCAGCTTATACCATTCCTCGGCTCTTCCTTTCAGTGATAATGAGAATAACTTCTTCTTAACTTGATCTGTAGTAATACCTGCACACTTGAACAACCCGCATAATTCGTGTATAAAGATCAAATGATCACCGGGATGAACAGTTCCATCCCCAACATAATAGTTATCCATAACACGATCAATAATTCTCGTAGGTATTTTAAAAGTATCATTCTCAGCAGGTGGTGGTTCATCTACTACCTTAGAAGTGGTAGTAGCATTACGAAATAAGAAACTCAGCGAATTATCCATATTGAAAATAAAGCAACTAATAGAAATAAACAATACTAACAGTAGAGGTTTCCTTTACCAGTTCCACTCTCCAATAGAGCTTCACTCCCCGGCAACGGTGCCAGAAAATAGTCTTGATGACCCACAAGTATAGGGGGTGTATCGCAGTATTTTAGATAAGTAAGAGTGTCGAACCCAACGAGGAGCAGAAGGTGCTGGCTAGTGGTATGGATCAGGAATTCTCTGCAAATACTTAGCAAACGGATTTTTCGGGGTTTTTGATAATGCAAGTAAATAAAGTACGAGTAAATAAAAGACAGTAAGAATGAATGCGGCAAGTGGCCCAATCCTTTATGCAGCGAAGGAAAAGCCGATTGTATTACTTAAGATGACCAAATGTTCTCGAGGACACATGGGAAGACTGTCAAGTGCTTTCGCTTCATATAGTTGATTAATATTCTTTAGCTTGCTAAGTGTTGTGTGGGTGAACCTATGCTAATGTACCGACATTCCTAGGACTAATACATACTTGTGATTATACCCCTTGCAAACATCCGTAAGTACAAGAAAGTAATTAAGGTAGAAACCTAACCACAGCTTTAAACTCCAAGACCCTGACGTCCCTTGTGCAATGGTTTCCTAACGGGGGTTCAGGTTTCTGTCACTCCAGCAACCCCTACGATTAGTAGCCAAATACACAATGCATTCCCCTAGGACCATATAGGTGAAGTGTCATGTAGTCGACATTCGCATGACACCACTAGAACAAGTACACCACAACTTAAATTTCAAACTATTGAATCTTTCTCAACAGAATTCCACTACTAACAACATGACTTCTCCCATGTCCTCAAGAACAAAACGAACTACTCACAAGACATCATATGGATTATGATCAGAGATGAAATAATGATGTATAACAATCTGAACATAAATAATAATTCAATGGTTCCACTCAATAGCATCAACTACAAAGAGTAATCAACACCGGGAAAGTTTCCCCTAAGAACTATGCAAGATTCAACCCAATTGTTACAGCAATATGGAGATGGTGATGAAGGTGCTAATGATGATGGTGGCGGTGATGATGATGATGATCCCGATGAAGCCTAGCTTGATGGTGGTGTTGGTGGCGACGATCTCCCCTCTTCCGGAAGGAATTCCCCCGGCAGAATTTTGTCTGCCGGAGAGATCTTTCTCTCTCGGTGTTTTCCGCCCCGCAGAGGCGGCGAAATCTTTCCGTGGTCGCCCCCTAGGTATTAGGGTTCCGTGGAGATAATATACGCCAGAGGGGAGAGCCGGAGGTGGGCCAGGGCGGCCACACCACCTGGTGGCGTGGCCTAGGCTGGCCCGCGCCAGGGGGTGGTGTGGGCCCCCTATGGCCCATCTCCACTCCTCCTTCTAGCAGCCTTTGTCTTTTGGAAAAATATGATTTCCCATATATTTTCCTAGATTTTATGATCTTCGCGAATTTTGCCTCCAAACAGCACCTTTTCCATCAGAATCCCGACTGTAGCGGTCCATGCTCCAAAAGTCATCAAGCATGCAAAAACAGATGAAATAACATAAGTATCATATCTTAATATGAAATATATCAATGAATAATAGTACATTATGATATAGAATAGTGATGCAAAATGGACATATCAGCAGGACGCCTACCTCAGTTCTTGTCTGGTTGGGGTATCCAGGGGTCATCCCCCCGACAATGATGAATCTCAATGTGCTTGGTCTTGTTGTGTTGCACCGGGTTGTGAGCAATAGCAATGGCACTCTCATTGTCACAAACAAGGGGCACCTTGTTGAAAGAAATTCCAAAATTCTTCAAGGTTTTCTTCATCCATAGAAATTGAGCACAACAACTTGCGGCAGATATGTACTCGGCTTTGGTGGTGGACATAGATACACATTTTTGCTTCTTCGGGGACCAACACACCAAAGATCTTCCAAGAAGTTGACAAGCACCGGAGGTTGACTTCCTTTCCAATTTGTCTCCTGCCCAATCCGAATCCATGTATCCAATGAGGTCAAAGCTAGCTCCCTTGGGGTACCACAGCCTGAAGTTAGGGGTATGAACCAAATATCGTAAGATTCTCTTGACCGCCACCATGTGGCTTTCCTTTGGTGCGGCTTGGAATCTTGCACACATACCCACACTCAACATAATATCCGGTCGAGATGCACAAAGATAGAGCAAAGAACTAATCATCGAGCGATAAAGTTTTTGATCCACATCCTTACCCTTGGGATCGAGATCAAGATTAACCTTTGTGGGCATGGGAGTTTTGACTCCATTTACTTGATCAAGGTTGAACTTCTTGAGCATATCTTGGACATATTTAGCTTGGTTGATGAAGGTTCCCTTCCTCAATTGCTTGACTTCAAAACCAAGAAAGAATTCCAACTCCCCCATCATAGACTTCTCAAAGCGGTCGGTCATGAGCTTAGCAAAATCCTCATTAAAAGCTTTGTTAGTAGACCCAAAAATAATATCATCAACATAGATTTGGCAAATGAACAAGTTTCCTCCAACTTTCTTAGTAAAAAGAGTGGGATCAACGAGGCCTACTTCAAAACCATAGTCTAACAAAAGCTCTCTAAGGCACTCATACCACGCACGTGGGGCTTGTTTGAGACCATATAGTGCCTTATAGAGTTTGTAGACATGGTCCGGGAAGAGGGGATCCTCAAAGTCTGGAGGTTGCTTGACATACACCAATTCTTTTAAGGGACCATTAAGAAAAGCACTCTTAATATCCATTTGTTGCAATTTAAAGTTATGATGGGTAGCATAAGCAAGTAGCATGTGAATGGATTCTAGACGAGCAACGGGAGCATAAGTTTCACCATAGTCAATCCCCTCAACTTGAGAGTATCCTTGGGCAACTAACCTTGCTTTGTTGTGGATGACTATACCATTGACATCTCTCTTGTTCTTGAAGATCCACTTGGTCCCAATCACATTTTTACAATCTCTTGGTCTATTCACAAGTGTCCACACCTTGTTCCTCTTGAAGTTGTGGAGTTCTTCATTCATAGCATCAAGCCAATCATCATCTTCAAGATCTTCGAAGACCTTTTAGGGCTCAACATGAGAAATAAAAGCAAGATTAGAACTAAAAGAGGTTAGTTGTCTCCTAGTAGTAGAGCCCCTATTGAAATCTCCATAAACATTATCAAGGATATGGCCATCTTTGATGATCTTGGTGAGATGGTATGCTTGACGGCGGGCTTGGGTCTCAAGACGATATTCTTGAGCAACCACTTAGTCATCACCACGATTCGAGTCCCCGCCTTGACTATATGCACGAACTTGATCACTATCTTCATCAACATCAACCGTAGGAGAGTCATCATCATATGGTGGAGAGACATTAGCTTGGCCTTGGTCATTGTTAGCTTGACCTTCTTCGACTCGACCTTGATCATCATTGACTTGAGGAGCTTCACTATCTTGGTGAGGTAGGGCTTGATCGACTTGAGGAAGACTTGAGCTTGGAGAGTCATGGACATGAAGATCTTGAGAAGAGCTTGGAGAAACTTGAGAAGCAATAAGTTTACCTTGAGGTGAAAGATGGTCTTGTGAGAGTGAAGGCTTCGCTTGAGTGGAGCTTGGTCCTTCTCCTTCAGCCACAAGGGAATCCTCAATGGGGTGGAAGAATCCCACACCCATTCTTCTTATGGCTTGGGGAGGAATTTCATCACTCGGATCATCGTCTTGCCTCACAAGAGACTCATGATCTTCATCAAACTCGACATTGCTAGATTATTCAACTATTCTTGTTGCTTTGTTGTAGACTCTATAGGCATGGGATTGATTTGAGTACCCAATGAACATTCCTTCTTGAGCCCTAGACTCAAACTTTGACAAGCAGACACCTTTCTTGAGGATGAAACATCTACAACAAAACACCCGGAAGTACTTGATATTTGGCTTGCGCCCAGTGAGAAGTCCGTATGGAGTCATGTTCTTCTTATTGATAGCATGGCAAGAGGTTGAAATGGCTTCAGCCCAAAAGTTATATGGTGACTTGAATTCCACCAACATGGTCCGAGATGCATCCATCAAAGTACGATTCTTCCTTTCAGCAACACCATTTTGTTGAGGGGTGTAAGGAGTTGAATATTGATGCTTGATCCCCTCATCACTAAGGAACTCATCGAACGTGTAATTCTTGAACTCGGTGCCATTGTCACTTCGAATGGTGAGGATGGTAGCCATGTGTTTCCGTTGAACTTGATTGGCAAAGCCGATGACGGTTTGTTGAGTCTCGGTTTTGAACTTGAACAAGTAGACCCAAGTATATCTCGAGAAGTCATCAACAATCACCAAACAATACTTCTTTCCCCCAAGACTATCATGAGAAGGAGGCCCAAAGAGATCCATGTCAAGAAGCTCAAAGCACCATTCCGTGGTAATTTGATTGAGGATCTTGTGAGGCTTCTCATGCATCTTTCCTTCAATACAAGCCCTATACACACAATCTTTAGCAAAGGAAATGTCTTTTAGTCCAAGGATGTGGCCCCTTGTGTAGAGACTTTGCAAAGCCTTCATGTTTACATGGGCTAGGCGGCGATGCCACAACCAGCCCACAACAGCTTTCGCATAGAGACATATAGCATGTGTAGAGGGATTTCCAGAGAAATCCACCACATACAAGTCATGCTCTACGTATCCAACGAAAGCCACCATGAGAGACTTGCTCCACATGAGGACCACGGAGTGCTCATTAAAGAAGGACGAAATACCCATAATTTCTAGAGCACGAATGGAAAGGAGATTGTAACCGAGGGTTTTGACAAGCATGACATTAACCAAGGATACATCCGGGGTTACTACCACCTTACCAAAACCCAATACATGTGAACTTGTTTTATCACCGTAGGAGACCATAGTATTGGAAAAATTAAGCCTAATCTCCAACATGATAGACTTGCTTCCAGTCATATGGCTTGTAGCTCCACTATCAAGCACCCATTTTGCACCACTAGAAGCAAAGTCCTACAAGAAAATCAGGCTTTGGTTTTAGGTACCCATTTTGCAATGGGTCCCCTTTTGTTAGTCACTAGGGTCTTAGGTACCCAAATAGTCCAATGATAATCATGAGTGCAAGATGTGCCAATATATTTTGCATAAACATGACCATCAAAAGATTTGCAAAGAATGTAAGAAGGGTTGTTCTTCCCGGCAAAGTTATCACTTTGCACAAAGGTATAAGAATGTGAGGATCCTTGAGCAAAGATCTTGCTCTTCTTCTTTTTCTTGCTCCTCCTCTTGTTCTTCTTCTTTTTGTCAACTTCCCTTTTGCAAGTTGATCTTTCAACACCTTATTTTCCTCAACAAGATTCACATGCTTGCAAAAAGGGTTAAAGAACAAGGAAAATGTACAATAGGCATAGCAGAAGACTTTGAATGTTCATTATTCAATTGAGTTTGAAGTCGCTCATGAGCCTCAAAGAGACTTGAGAATTTACTCTCCAAGGCATGATTTTCCTCCTTGAGTTTCTCAAAGTCCTTAAGGCATTCATGACTAACACCAAACTCAACCTTTTCATTTTTAAGGACATTCAATGAAGCAAGAGCATGATCTCGTTCTTTAACAAGTTGCGATATGACGGCATTATGGTCATCTACAAGTTTAACCACACTTTCCTCAAGAGTTATTCTCATGTTATGTTCATCTTCAAGGGATTGAGATAGAGAGGCAATTTCATCGGTGGCCTCTCTCTCATTTTTACCTATCATGTCCATAACCTCTTCCTTCTCATCTAACATTTCCCTAGCATGGTCAAGTTGGTTAACAAGAGTTTCAAAGCACATTCTAGTATCATCATCTAGATACTTCATGGATTCACACATGCTTACCATCTCTTTCTTAACCTCTAGACCATCTAGATCATGCAAAGGAAGTTCATTTGCGAGAGACTTGGAAGTGGGTGTTACCTTGGTGGCCTTGGCCATGAGACACTTTTGGTTGCGGCTGGTGATGTTCTCATTTGGTGAGTCGAAGAGAGATACCCGTGGGGTAGAAGAAGTAGCAATAGCGGCAACTCCCATGATCTCTCCACCTTGACCTTCACTCTCATCATCATCATCCGTGCCCGAGAAGTACTCTTCATGGACCACCATTGACCTCTCATTGTTTGGAGAGTTCTTGTTGTGGAAGTTCTTATTCAAGGGGTGAGGAGGTCTTGGCTTGCTCTTGCGAATGAGACGTCCTCCATTGTCTTCTCTATTCTCGAAAGGGCATTGAGCTACAAAGTGACTCTTGTCGTTGCAATTGTAGCAAGATCTTGCCTTTGGAGCCTTCATGGTTGAGTTGAATCTTGGGTTGTCCCTTGACCTTGACTTCATGTCCGGTTTGTTCCAAAAGTCCCTTGATGCAAGAGCCAAGTGCTCATTGAAAGCATATTTGATGTCCTCTTGAGATCACTCGCTAGAGTCTTCGTCTTCATCAACTTCCACCACTTGAGCCTTCAAGGCTAGGTTCAACTTTTGAGACCCATAAACACGAGCACGAGCGGACTCCACATTATTCTTGGAAATATTCATGGCAATAACTTCACTCAACACATCTTGAGAGGACATGATGTGGTAGTTGCTTCTCCCCTTGATGGAGTTGAGCTTTTGCTCCTCAAAGGGAAGAAGGGCTTGAAAAAACTTCCTCTTCATGAACTTGCCATCAACATAGGTAGCACCAAGGTCCCTCATAGTACAACAAAGAACCTTGAGACGATGATACATGTATTCGGGTGTCTCATCATCTTGCATTGCAAAGCCATCGGACTCATTGTTGATTTCATCAAACTTGGAGATTTGAATACTAGCATTCCCAACATACAAATCGGTGAGATGATCCCAAGCTTCTTTGGCAGTGGAGAATTGGCGAATGTGAGCAAAGTCCTTGGGAGTCAAATGCCTTTTGGATCATGCCCAAAGCGGTGGCATTGAGCTGCTTGTCCACAACCTCGTATGGGGTCAACTTCTTTGCATCATATGGGGAAAAACCTTCTTCCACAATCTTCATCAATTCAATAGAAGAGCTGGAAATGTGAGATTGCATTAGATATTGCCTATTGGCAAAGTTAGAAGTATCTAGCATGGGAGGTGATCCTTGAGGTATGATATGTGGCATGGGGATAGGTGGTTCCGGAGTGTACTTCAACGGTGGTGGTACCTCCGAGTAGTCCTTTCCCTCGTCTCCCTCTTTGGAGGAGGAATCACTTAGCCCCTCGGTGCTCTCGCTTGGGATCTTGGTGGTTTGAGCCACAAAGCCTAAGACCAAGTGTTTTGGGGCAGCCGCGGGATTCACCTCGGGGGCGACCACTTACACAGGAGCGGGAGGGGCTTCGGCGGTAAGAGATGCTCATGAGGAGTTTCTTGCATGGGGCTAGGCTTAAGGGATTGTAAGAGGGTCATCATTTCCTCAAACTTGGTCATCATGGATGTCTCCAATCGATTGAGGTCATCCATGGAGGCCAAGTTCTTGGTGGTTGCACCAACACTCCCATGTTCATCGGCCATTATCACTTAGGCGGTTAAGCCCGGAGTAAGATCCGAGGCTCTGATACCAATTGAAAGGCCCAACTTTGGTCGACTAGAGGGGGTGAATAGGAGACTACCAATTTTTATTATTTTCTTGCAATTTTAGGCTTTGCACAATGTAAAGTTCACTAGAGATGCAACTAGATGAATAACCTATATGGCAAACGATACAATAAGTAAACAAGACGGTAATTGCAAGAAGTAAAGGAGAGGAATGAGTAAACCAGCAAGGGGACACGGAGATGTAATTCCCATAGTTCACTTCCAAAGAAGCTACATCTATGTTGGAGAGGTGTCGGGGCCACACAAGGTCACCCTAGCGCCACAAAGGCCTCACCTTCTTCTCCGGTGAGCACCACCACAAAGGTGGCCTCACAATCCACTAACCGGTAACCTTGAAGGCGTCAACCGAAACCTTTACAACAAGGTTGAGGGGAGACTCCACAACTCAATTGGAGGCCCTCAACGACACCACGAATCTTCACAATAATTTCCCTAGCTCCGAGGATGCCCTACACCATCTAGGGTTCCAAGAACCCAAGAGTAACAAGATCCACAAGGGATGGGTGGGGGAAATCACGATTCCTTTGGTGGAAGTGTAGATCTAGGTCACCTCTCCCAATCCTCAAAAGATCAAGATGTTTGTGTGGGTAGGGAGGGAGATCTAGGCAAGTCAAGCTCTTGTATTAATGGAGGAGAGAGAAAATGAAGAGATAAGGCAAGAGGAGGAAAAAGAGGGCCTTAAATAGGCCTCCTTCAAACGGGTAGATTTTGCCCCGCCTGACACCACCGGTACTACCGATGGCGGGCCGGTAGTTTTGGTGAACGGTATCCCAACCGTCCAAAGACGCCCACAGAACGGTTGGGTTGACTGCTCAGCGCCCCCCCCCCCACAAACTGACCGGAACTACCGATCCTAGTTCCGATCTAGCTACCGCCAAATAGTCATCTTGAGGCAGAGAACAATCTGAGTCGAAAAAATATTTGTCGGAACTGGGATCGGAAATACCACTTCACCAAGAGTTGACCGGTACTACCGGACCGTGAGCGGTACTACCGCTCAAGGGGATTGGGGTTGGTCAGTGCAGGATCTAGTCGGTACTATCGATGCAAGTTTTGATGCTAATTCCGTCAAATAGGCATTTGGATACAAAAGTATTACTGAGCTGATTTCATGTTTGCCAGAATTAGGACCGGAACTACAGTCAGAAGTTCCGCTCGATCAGCCCTGAAAACACCCTTGGGCGGTACTACCAGCGCCTGGTCGGTACTACCGGTCACGGCAGAAACCACTCGAACACCTCGGGGAACTCTCTCTCACAGGAAAACTGGGAAGGTTGTGGATGTGCTGATATGGTATGTGCATGAAATGGTGATTTCCCACAACCTTCCAAGGTGGACCCCCTCTTGATAGTATGGCAGCCTAAAACAAAGAACAAGAGAAAGTGCAAATAAAAGCCACCGTCCTCAAGCTTCTTCTGGAGAGAAGTCCACCAACTAAATCGTCCGTAGATAAAACCTGCAACTTGGGCACAAAGTTAAACCACAAATGAATTTGTCATCAACACCAAAAATACATGGAGAAAACAATATCCTTTCAGCAGATTTTTTTTTGCACTAATGCTTCTAGCAAATGTTTTGTTTTGCTGCATACATATGATTTATACATAATGCTGCTCTGATCTAACTTCATACATGTGACATATCAACTATGTTGTTATGATTTTTAAATGTTCAATTAAAAAGCAATTGTCCAAGTTTCCCGTTATATAATATGTGGCACATATAGTCTTATTTCACAGATAATTATTGTAAGCCTTATTTCATTTCACATATTTCTACAGGAGTCAGACGGTGTCCGTAGTGACGTGGAGAACAGGGACCGCAAGAACCGTGTTGTGCTGAAGAAGCTCAAGGTTGGCGACATCCCCTATCTTCTTGGCCTAGGGGAGTCCAAGTGCCCGTGGTGCTTTTGGAAGGAGATGCCAAAGGACTACCTGGGAATGCTGCAGCATGCTACCTACTATGGAGCTGGCAGCCAGAAGCATCAGCCGCACCTGAAGGCCAAACACGCCTCTTATGGCGTGTTCCCGCTGAAGCACCTCCCCCAGCCGTAGAGGAAGTTGGATTGATGCTTAATTAAGTAGAATATGTTATGTGTCTCTCTGTGCTAATATGGTTGTATGTTGTGACTATCTTTATCTGTGTTGTGTTGAACTTGATATAGTTTGTTCGTGTGGTTGAACTAGTGTTTGAACAATCTAAGCAGGTTGTTTCATGTTTAACCTGGTTTGGTCCTAATATTTTTAATGCTACTCATATGTTCTCTGGTTGTGTATTTGCGGAAATGGTGGCATAAAGGGAGAACAAGGAAATCTAGGGAATGTATATGTGTTTGGGTTTCTTGAGCTAGGTTGATAATGGGTTAAAATAAATGATTAGTTGCATTACATTGATTAAAGTTTCACGTACTTAGAAATGGCTCCTTTAGTTTGGCATCAACGGTGCATTTCTAGTCAAAGTCTTATGTGAGACTCTAGATGATAGTAAGATTAGCTGGCGGTGATAGCCCTGGTATACGGAAATATATGTCAGCGCAGGGATAGCATTAGGGTTTTATAAGAGGAATAAAACTATGAATACCAGCCAAATAAGACACCCAGGTAATGCGGCCTGGATATTTATAAGAGAAACAGAAACCCTAACGTCCACACAAGTACGGTAGACGACTTAAATATAGGGTTTTAGTGAAGTTTTGGACAAGTACGGATGGATCATTAGGTTAAGTGGTCAAGCAATGTGTTTTCCTTTTGCACATAGCTCCACCGTGCCCTCACAAACATGCACTACGAAATTAAGGCAATTTTAAGAATGTTGAAAAAATCACATGTCTACAAAATAGACTGTTTATACCTATCTAAGAGGGCCATTTCTAATAGGTCAAGGTTTTTAATTATTTTTAAATATTCTCAAAAAATACTCTAAGATGTAGGTATTATTAGAAACACAACCGTATATTTTTTTGTCATTTCAAACAAGATGGTGGTTGGACATGCACTTTCCACACTGGCCAGCTTTAGTCTAGGGTAGTAGGGTGTAACGTGTCTACCCCGGCGGGATAGCGGCAAGACAATTGAAGAATGGTTTCACACTTGGCACAATGGCTCACAATGACACACCACACACTTATATCAATTCAATGAGCAATGATGGCATGCCTTCGGCATGGTAGACGGCTAAAATGTAGGGTTTTAGGGCAGTTTTGGACAAGTACGGACGAATCATCAGGCTAAGTGTTCAAGGAATATGCTCTCCTTTTGCACATTGCTCCACCATGCCTTCACAAATACTCACATACCTTGTTTTCCAAACAATATGGTGGTTGGACATGCACTTCCCACACTGGCCAGCTTCGGTCTAGGGTAGTAGGGTGTAACGCGTCTACCCCGGCGGGATAGTGGCAAGAAAATTGAGAAATGGATTCAAACTTGTCACAATGGCTCACAATGACACACCACACACTTATATCACTTCAATGAGCAACCATGGCATGCTTCGGCACGGTAGACGGCTAAAATCTAAGGTTTTAGGGCAGTTTTGGACAAGTATGAACGAATCATCTGGCCAAGTGTTCAAGGAATGTCCTATCCTTTTGCACATTGCTCCACCATGCCTTCACAAACACTCACATCCCTTGTTTTCCAAACAAGATGGTGGTTGGACATGCACTTCCCATACTGGCCAGCTTCGGTCTAGGGTAGTAGGGTGTAACGCGTCTACCCCGGCGGGATAGCGACAAGACAATTGAGGAATGGCTTCAAACATGGCAAAATGGCTCACAATAACACACCACGCACTTATATCACTTCAATGAGCAATGGTGGCATGCTTGGGCATGCCTTCGGCATGGTACGTGGCTAAAATCTAGGGTTTTAGGGCAGTTTTGGACATGGTCAGGCCAAGTGTTCAAGGAATGTGCTCTACTTTTGCACATTTATCCACCATGCCTTCACAAACACACACATACCTTGTTTTCGAAACAAGATGGTGGTTGGACATGCACTTCCCACACTGGCCAGTTTTGGTCTAGGGTAGTAGGGTGTAACGCGTCTACCCCGGCAGAATAGCGGCAATACAATTGAGGAATGGCTTCAAACTTGGCACAATGGCTCACAATGACACACCACACACTTATATCACTTCAATGAGCAATGATGGCATGCTTGGGCATGCCTTCGTCACGGTAGACGGCTAAAATCTAGGGTTTTAGGGCAGTTTTAGACAAGTACGAACGAATCATCAAGCCAAGTGTTCAAGGAATGTGTTCTCCTTTTGCACATTGCTCCACCATTCCTTCACGAACACTCACATCCCTTGTTTTCCAAACAAGATGGTGGTTGGACATGCACTTCCCCCACTGGCTAGCTTCGGTCTAGGGTAGTAGGGTGTAACGCGTCTACACCAGCGGGATAGCGGCAAGACAATTGAGTAATGGCTTCAAACTTGGCACAATGGCTTACAATGAAACAACACACACTTATATCACTTCAATGATGAGCAACGATGGAATGCTTGGGAAAAATTACACTAACGTCCTGGAATAAATAGCGAGCATGATTTTGAAGGTTTCCTTGAGTTTGGCAATTGCATGAGGATGGCTGATGAAGAATTTGATTCACTTGAGCGACTAGTCGAGGCTCACATGCCAAAACACCCCTTTTATGTATGCACCATCAAAAAATCCAACACGGTGAAAAATAAAGCTAAAATGGTAAACTATTCTGTACATACGAACTTTTCATATTTATTTGTTTGCGTAAATGTGAAATCATTTGTATAACCGGTTGTCAAATCTATGTGCGGTACCTTTCAAGGAGCTTCACCATGAAGCATATTGTTACAAACGTTCAATTGCCAGCAGTTATAAAAGCCCATTCCAGAGATGGAAAATTTGCACATGTTAAGTTGGTGATGAACAAGTCAATGGTAAATGGAGTACCTAAAGAAGGTGCCATGATTACAACAAACTGGATGGACATTGTGAGGCGGAATGGTATGAGAGTTAACCAGAAATTTGTGTTTTGGTTCTATCGTGGCGATGATGGTACTACAAAGCTACTAGTTGACCAAGTGTGAAATCAACCTCACATTAGTTTTCTGGTTCTATATTATGCTTATGTACTCTCATGTTTGTGCAACACTTATGTAACGATTATGTCTTACTTAGTTCGGTCTTTATGAAATTATTAAGTAATCATCATTTCATGTTATGTTCACAATTGTTGATGCTTCATTTGGTTTTCTCGCCATGAACACATGTTATGGTTTTGCATATTGGTTGATCCAAACCTTTCCTTATGTCGCTGATCCTTCATTTGGGGTTTCTCGCTGTGAACACATGTTGATGCTTCGTCTGGACTTGGAAACCAAGGGCCAAACCTTTCCTTATGTCGGTGATCCTTCGGTAGGACTCGTGTGCGCCATACACATCCTTTGCAATGTACGTAGTAAAGTTCTCCAAAGATAGGGAAACACTCCTATCGTATGAAGTTTATACTGTTTAAATTTAATTAAAGTTTGTATTGTGCAGATCAAATTCGGAAAAACCCTAAATATGATAAAACATTAAAGAATACAAAAAACACACTACAATATACAAAAAACCGCATAAAAATGGAAAAAAATAAACCACTAAAATGTAATAACCATGTAGGCCCAATTAACTACCTATAACGAGGCCCAACATCACTTTAATCATGGAGGGCGTAGTTATCGGCAGGTCGATCGTCCGACAACCCACGACTCAACCTAGGTACGCCACATCTCACCACTGCCTCCATTTGCAGCACCCGCCACCGTCTCACATTGCCACCTCCCTTCTCCACCCCTTCTCGTATGTCATCCACGGATCGACACCGCCTGTCACCACTACATCCTCGCAGGACCCTTTTGCCGTCTCTCATTGGTACCTCCCTTCGTCGCCTCTTCTCATCTGTCATCCAGGTAGCCGTCTCTCATTGGTGAAAGAACATTTCATATTTTCCTATGTTTTGCGTGTTAGATAATAATACTATGGAGACTTTTCATGTGTGCTAAGTGTGCAGGAAGTTTTGAGGGGGCCGGATAATCCGCCCCTCCAAGGGCCGGATAATCCGGCCTACCTTATCTCTCAAGGAAGCCAAGGCGCGTCGCTCTGTGTCCAGTCGGATTTTCTCCCGGAAAATCCGAACTGGGGCGGTTTTTCCTCCCCTGGCCGGATAATCCGGGTTTCACAAGGGCCAGATAATCGTCCCCCAGTTTTCGAGCAAAAGGAGCCAAGGCGCGTCGCTCCATATCCGGTCGGATTTTCTCCCGGAAAATCTGAACTGGGGCGGTTTTTCTTCCCCAGGCCGGATAATCCGGCCTTCGCATAGGGCCGGATAATCCGGCCCCCAGAAGTTGATCAAGGGCAAGCTCGGCGCGACGCTCTGTGAGGGGGCGGATTATCTGCCGGATATTCCGAGTCTGGGGCGGAGTTTCCCTAGACCGGATAATCCGGCCCTCACTTGGGCCGGATAATCCGGCCCCAAAGTGTGCAACGGCTGGTTTTTGGAAGGGGGTATAAGTACCCCTTCTTCCCCAACGTTCAGACACCTTGATTCATTCGAATTTGACCAGACCTTGTGCAAGAGCTCTAAATCTCGATCTCCCACTTCAACCACCCGAAGGTCTTGATCTTTGGTGGAATTGAAGGAGGAGAAGTTCATCATCATCATCAAGAATCAAGCGCTTCAACTCCTCTCCATTCACTTGGAGAAATCCTTGAACTAGTATTCTTGTCAATACCTAGATCTTGTTTATTGTATTTGATAAGTTTGTTTTATGGCAGCTTGTTGTCACTTCAGGAGCCTCCAAGTTGTTGTGGAGTTGTTGCCCCGCTAGTTGTGTAAAGGCGCCGGTGCCCGCCTCGAAGGGTACCTATAGTGGAAGGTGGATCAGGCCTGTTTTGGCGAGATCCATCGGAGAATAGGTGAGGCCTGTTGTGGCGTGGTGGTCTTAGTACCGCCCACCCCTCCAACGCAGACGTACTTCCCTTAACAAGGAAGGAACTGCGGTCAAACAAATCCTGTGTCTCCGCGTACTTCACTTCGGTTTACTCGTTCCTCTTCCACTCGCTCTTTACTCGCTAGTAGATAGGTTTGCATATAGGGAAATTCCACCCAATAGTCTATCTAGAGAATTTACCCTTTGTGCTAAGCCTAAAATTGAAAAAGAATTAAAAATTGGTGTAGCACCTTTTGACCCCCCCCCCTCTAGGTGCCCATACGATCCATTTCAATTGGTGCCTCCCTTAGCCGCCTCTTCTCATCTGTCATCCAGGTACTGATTCCATGTCTCATCGATTGTTTGTCGTGTATACAAGATGCTCATATAGGTTTTAGGGAAACTGATATAAATTTAGATGGAGAAACATTAACACATTCTCTAAAGATTCGTGCAGCATGGACGATTTAGATGGGGAGATATTTTGTAACTATACAAGATGGGTAGATTTGGTAGCCGGTTCTACAAGCATGCAACGTGCGAGATTTACCAGCACTACTTTGTGACCGATGTTGGACATGCCACGAATCACCATGCGGGAAAACTTAATCGGATTCATCATTGAGTTGTTCAATCCATCATCTAGCACCTTCGTCATAAAAGAAGGATCAGGAGAAATAATAGGAACTTGTGAGAGCGTAGAATATATTTATGGTTTACGTAACTAAGGTTATTCTGCATTTCAAATTACAAGGGAAGATGGTCAAACTAATATGCATAACATACCCTCATGTTTTCTTAGCAAGTCAAGCGGTAATATAGTGATAAGAGATTTTATTAATGACATAAAGACTGAGAAGGCATCTGATGACAACTTTGTCCACAAAGCAGTGCTTCTGCTAATTGGTCTTGTCATAGCCCCATCGAGTAACGTAACTATGCCTAAGACCTTCTACTGTTTAGTGGAAGACGTTCCTCGTATTTTTCAGATTAACTGGTATTACTTCACACTGAAGTTTCTCATAGATAGTTTGAAGGATAGCTTTGTAGGATATACTATGAGAGCATGTCCCAAAGGAAATATTGGTCTAACACAGGTATATATGTTAGTCAAATAATCATTAGTTTTTATGTTCAACTCTCAATATAAAACTAAATTTATTTGTTTGTACAATTTGTTTGCAGTTCCTTTACTGGGAGAAGTTGGTGATCGTTGATGATCCTACTTATATTCCCCCTGTGTCCATTCAACCAAATGAAAAAATGGACAGAAGACGAAACAGAAAGAAGATGTTCCTATGATTATAAGAATGGTCGAGGCCTCGGAAACAATGCTAAAATGATAGTAATCAGTTTAATCATTCTTTTGATATGACACCATACATAGCTCGTGTTTGTATTTGTAATTTATATCATTTGTTCATTTTTGTAACATGCAGATCCGTAATAATATTGGGGAGCAATATAATAAAAAGAGTGTGCAAAAACCATCAATGAATGGTGAACAGTCAAGTTCAAACAAACGGTCTAGTAACATGGATATCCTATTCGAACGTATGACGACAGATTTAAAAAATCACATGGACATGAAGATGACACTTATACCCAAGATATGTGTAGAGGTGATACGACCTATATTTTATGTGTTATTTCATGTTGATGATCATGATATTACACTATGAATGGAAACTCAGTACTTAATATTTTTTGTTATGCAAGAGGTTCTAAAATTGTTAAATACAAATGGTGTCATGTACAAACCAACTAAAGCATCATATTCAGACAAAGGAGGAGATGGTGAAGATGTAAAATCTGTTCCTAGTGAATCACAATCAGCCAAAGAATTTGTCTGTAAACATGGTAATAAAGAAGCCAAGCATGATGACATACCGAGAAAAACATCGGCTAATTCTGAAGCAGCTCTTGCGGATGATCCATTTGGTGCTGACAGTTACGTCACACCCTTGAAGGACAAATGTATGCCGATGACTGCTGTTGACATGTCAATGAATAACACAGCAGACCACCTTCGGAAGATGGATGGTACAGAGGAGAATCCATGGGACGTAAATGAGAATACCAAGTCTGTGTCGTCATCAGAGGTACCGTCATACATTTTGGTACTCAGAAGGATACAGCAAATGGTGCACAAAGCGGCGTCGTGCAGAACGATGCACGCAATGATAAGACTTCTACCGTGGGGAAGGAATATGCAACAAAGTGTGCTAATTCTATTGTTAGCGGCAAAAAGGAAAATGACAATGGTCTAGGCAAAAGGAAACGCGTACCCAAGGGTAATAGTAAGTATGGATCCCCATTATTTGAGCGATAGAAACAAGCAAAACGTAAAACGAAAAGTACAAAAGTTATAATGTTTTATAGATTTCATTACTTATTTTTAGTCAGCAAACAAAATGGTTCAACGCAGTAACTTGTGTGTTTTCATAAATGTTATGCAGCGATGTTATTTGAACAGCATGATATTGGGGAATGTTACACTATGTTAACACCTTATGAAATAGAAGGTGCCATGAAATATGTTTCAACAGTGGCGAAGATGCCCAAAGAAGCTGTAAAAAGGGCGTACCAAAACACAGATGAGGCCATCTTGTCTTCTAAAAATCTTAACAATGTTCTTACATTCTAGAGATGGCTCCCCGTCTTGACTATGATCGACACATATGTGGACCATTGAGGTCAATCTATCCTATCAATGAAGCCATTAAAATGTACAAAACAAAACAAAACTTAAAAACTTTTGACCTAGAAGACATGTCAAGACCAGGAATTGTAGGAAGGGTTATGAATGAGTATTTTGCGCGTGACAAGGTAAAGAGTGTTTCTTTCTAAAGTTAATGTTCTTGTTAACTATTTTGAATCCGACATAGTACATGATAGTGATCATATTTTGTAGACATATTTGCCGCTGAATATACGCGGAGAATATTATATGACAGTTGTAATGCATAACATCAAGAAGGAGTTCCAAGTCCTTGACCCTAAGTACAATTTAACCTATTCGTATATAGTTGTGGATGACTTGGTATTATCTACTTTCTCATCAAAACCGTGTTAGCTTTTGGCGTTTCACTAACTCTTAATCTTTTGCAGAAAGGACAAATTGCACTAGACATATGGTGGATAAATAAAACTGGACCCAAACAATTTGCTGACGTCGAATCTTGGCCTATTAAATAATATGAAATTGGAAAGCAAGATGATGGGTAAGTACTTGTGAATCATATCACTTTCATACTACTAATGTCGTACATGAAATTTATTTCGTCATATGGGAGCAACTCATGCGGATTATGGGGAATGTAATGTCTGGAGCACTGGGACGGAGATCGTATGACTAAGAATATTTCTTAGGTTCGGTACACTATTTTTTTGTATAGTGGAAAAAATCAATATGATTACAATTCAATTTATAAACTCTTCTAAATGGTACTACAGACAACAATCGAAGAATCAAGAGGACCTATCGTTGCAACGATTCTTCTTTCTAGAAGAATCAAGAGGACCTATCGTTGCAACGATTCTTCTTTCTAGAAGAAACAAGCTAGATTCTCTGAAAAAGAAAGTCAGATCAGTGATTAATAATAGTGTACCTTGAGAATTTACTAGTGCATGTAGGTTTCTTTACCTACTAAATTCATGTAAGATTCGTAAAATAGTTTATTGTTTCCATTTATCGACAATAGTCCGTACTACTTATCGTTTATTGTTTTTATATCTATGTCATATCTTGTTGTGTCGGGGCTGAAACTGGACTTATCTATGTAGAGTGTGCATTTGGTCTAGACCGGTTTGATTCCTACACACACATCATGTAGAGCGCGCATACAAGGTATTTTTTGCACCCCAATCGGGGCGGTACACAACATGCATCTATTTCGGTGCACAAGAAAGAACTTCAGTGAACTCAAAACAAAAAAATTGTTTGGTTGATTAACTTGTTTGTTTCGATCCAAATTAGTTGTTCACGTAGAAAAAAGTGTTCGTTTCATTTGACCAAACGTCTTTTAATATATTTAACGTGCTCTGCATATTTTAATATATTTAGCTTAATCTGGTAAAATCAAACTAGAGAGGCACGAACAAACGTATAAGCATGAACAAAAGACACAGATATAATATAGGGCATATCTTACAACATAGAGAACATACATATAGAGGGGCATATATGCCCAAGCATAAAACATGAAAATAAACAAGGTAGATAGTAGTCGACCCTAACACAACAGGGGTTCACTACTTGGACTCGCTCCTCCCTCTTACTTCCCTCCTCCTTTGTCGTTGTATTGGAAACGGTATTGCCTAAGAAGGCTAGATAGAGGTGTGGAGCGAGTAGGGCGACTGCGACCGTGTACGCATGCGGGATTGGGTACAAACAAGTGCGGTGAGACACATGAAGTACCTAGGTTCGGAGCCCTCATGGTGAGGTAAAACTCCTACTCCTGGATGTGGGTATAATCGGGATACAAAGGTGCTCCTGGAGCTATATTTGAGAACGGTCCGACTGGCCGAGTGTATGTGTGCTTGTATGTCTGAGTGAGCTAGCTAGCTAGTGAGGTGATCAAAATGAGCAAGTGCTAGTGCGTGTGCTAGCTTCCTGGGTGTGGCTCCAAGTGAGAATGACCCCCTTGCACTATGAGCCCTATTGGCATTTATATTGCATGCCAAGAGACAAGGGCGGGCCCACGTGCCTAACTAGTTCTATTCGTGTGTCATATGATTAAGATACACTATACATGATGTCATGCATGAGGTCTAGTGTTTGCTATTTCCTACATCATCTGGTACTGGTTGTACCAGTGGCATGGTAGCAGCGTCTTGGGTCTTGTCCTTGCTTGTCTTCTTGCTGTACATGTGTTGGCTACATGTCTCCCGTCGATAGGATCCAAGGCAGCTGGTACCCGGTCTGGATCGATCTAGAGCCAGTAGCAAGTGGAGGACCCATCCGGTCCTGGCGGTGAGAGAACAGAGGCAGCGAGGCAAGCCGACCTGGGGCACGGCGATTGATTCAAGGGATCAAGCGGTAGCAGCCGGCAGCGCCAAGCGACCAAGGGGCAGTGGCCCACCCTTGAGCAAGGAGGTGTGGCCCAACCGGGCGAGGGAGGCCCAGGTGGGGGTGCCACCAGTGGCCGGCTGAGGGAAGCGGGGCGGAGGCGAGGTAGGCCAGATGGCGCAGAAGGAGGCCCAGCCGGGGGCTGGGAAGTGGTGCCGGAGAGGATGGGCTGGCTAGGGCGGCCCAGCCGGAAAGGAGAGGTGGAGTCGTGGAAGGTGCAGTCGGATTGGGCCTAGATGGCGGGAAGGAGAGGAGGGCCCAGCCGGGAATGGCGCTGCGGGCCGGCTAGGAGCTCCTAGTCGGCCCAAGACGCGCGGACTTCTGTTTTCTCTTTATCTTTTATCTGCTTTGCCTTTTTATCCGTCTTGGGTGCGTCTTTGGGGTACCCGGGGGGTAATCCCCCAACACTATCCCCCGAGCGCGTGCTAATTTCACCCGAAGGGAGAAATTTGCACGAGCTCCACAAAAAACTTGACGTTGTCGTTGTAGATGAAGTTCTTGAATGGCGTTCGGCTGGAAACCTCCAGCCTGGGAAGCAACACAACACCAGTGGGGGCGCGCGAGCGCAACCACTGGGTGTAGCCCCCGAGATTCGGAGTAGCTGATGGAGATAGGTGCTTCGAATCTTCTATATTTGTACTTGAGATCCGACTCGGTGCAGTCGTGCAAAACAAACAAACATGAATGAATTTGTTGTCAGTACATTAACATACAGTACAATTGCTATCAACCGAATGATGGTTTTATTTTTCAAAAACTAGCTCGTGCTTTTCTGAACACTTAGTCACTTTCTCGTGCGCTCTGCTATTTATGATGTGTCCTTGCCGGGCAGCCGGGTTGCGGCCTGCAGCCGGAATCGAATGGGGAGCTGACAATACATTACACACGATACTAGAGGCTTAGCAGCCGGAAAATACCGACTAGGCACAAGGCTGGAATGTCCAATCTATTGCATCCTTTGCCGTTTTTTATGTGGGATGCCTCGGGCTTTTGCTCTTGCTAGCCGAACAGCCGGGTTGGAATTTGTAACTGAGACGAAGAGTGGGCCTCTAACACAGTTGCACACTACTCAGTTGGTTCATAAAATTAGCAGGTCGGGCCAACCGGCGAGCCCCCGGGTAAGGGTTGCCGGCGCCGGAAAACTGAAAGCAGAAAGCAAATCAACATCTGGCGAGTCCCCCGAGGGTTGCTCGAGGTCGAAAAACACTCACATTGCTGCAGTCGGTGTAGCAGGGTCGAAGGTGTGATTCCGCAGGCATTGCGAGCGCCAAAACGGTCCAACTGGCGTTCCAGCCGGATGGCCTGGCTCCAGCCGAACAAGCAACCAAATGCGGCGTAGCCGAATTCGAGCCAAATTCGGTCCCCAGCCGGCCAGACAACCAAACGTGTAAGGATACATCGAGCCGGCCTGGCCTAGTCGGAACGGGTCCAGCCGGCCCAACCGACAACCAAATTGGACGAAGTCGCGTGGAGTCGGCCCGAATCAGCCAGAACGGGTTCGAACCGGTCGAATTAGACACACAAACAGGCTCAGCCGGACCGTAATGGTACAGCCTGAATCGAAATTTTTCTTTTTTCTTAGATGGATTCCTCTAGCCGGCCATACTCTCTTTTTCTTCACTTTTTCCTCTCTGTTTTTTACTTTCTCCAACCGACTACCACCAACCGGCCCCTCTTTTTCTTTCTTATACTTTTTCATTTCTTTTTTTCTTCTCCGTTACTTTTCTCTAGGCCGGCTACTCCCAATCCGGACCACCCCCAGCCGGTTTTCTTTTTTCTTCTCACTCTTCTAATCGGCAGGCCCACCACTCATCTCTCCTTCCTTTTACCTTCCTTTTTTTCTTGCTCTTTATTTTCTCAACCGACCAACCCTAGCCGTACATTTCTCTTTTTCTTTTGCTCACTCTTTTCTCCAACCGGATGGCCCTAGCCGGCCACTCCTTCTTTCCCTAGGAACTGCACGCGCGCGACTGGGAGCGACGCAGCCTGCTCGGCGCTCGGCACTGCGTGGCGCGGCACGGCAGCGGCGCGCGATGGAGAGGCTGCAGGGGCGCAGCGGAGACGGCATGGCAGGGTGCTGCAGTGCGCGCGTGGACGGATGCTGGTGGATGGACGGGCGCACACGGACGCAACGGCGGCGGCGAATATGGGTGGCGCTGCACGCTGGGAGCCGCCGTGGGTAGAGGCGGCGACACACGCGTGAGCGCTCGGAACACGCACACAAGGAGGGTGCCAGAGGCGCACGCGGACGGACGGACGCGTCGCCGAGCCACAGAGGTTGAGGACGAGCGTGGCAGAGACAGCGCAGCGCGCAGCAGCGCGAAGATGGTGAGGGGCCACGGCGGCGCGGGGATGCGTGCGCAGAGAACTGGGGGCACGCGGCGCCCGCAGGCTTGCGGGAGGTGCGCAGCGATGACGGGCGGACGGGCACGCGCGGACGATGCTAACGGCGCACGGGCGCAGGCGCGGCGCGAGCTTGCGGAGAGAGGCGCTATTGGGCGCGGCTTGGTGGCAACACGGATGCGCGCGTGCGGCCAGAGCGCGGCTTGGTGGCAACATAGACGCGCGTGTGCCGGCTCGGCGCTACTGAGGACGGCGCGGCCGACAGCGACGCCACCGAGGATGGCGCGGCCGGACGAGGCGAGTGACGGCAAGCCCTCGGGCTCCTTTGGCGCGGCAACGGCACGCAGATGCGATGACGAGCCCCGAGCGACTCGGCGAGCCTCCAAGAAACTTGACGAAGCAGAGACGAATTGGCGACCACGGCCCGACGGAGGCAGCGAGCCCCCGGACAAGTCGAAACAGCGTCGGTGCCAACGGCGATGAAGAGGTCCGGTGTGGAACGAGCTCACTATCTGCGGATGATGAGCTAGGCTGCTGCAGCCTCCCATGAGTCCCATGCTTCTTCTGGCCTGGCGTCCTTGTATTATATCAAGATTCCTTTGACATTAAAATTTCACTACAATATCGGTAATCATGAAATACATATGTATATTGTTTGCCCCTATGAACTTGGGGAACATACAACTCAAAATGTGCTAGATTATGTGTTCAATTCATATTTACTTCTGTAATTTATACATTTTGATGAAGGATTTTATTTTTGTCCACACTTATTTGTTGTACATTGCTATTACTTCTGAAAAAAATCAAATATTTCATAATCTAGGTTTAGGCAGATCAAATACTGAAAGAGACAAAATCAGAAGATGTCAGACACAGCAACCAAAACCACAGTCTGAAGAAAAATTGTTGTAGGGATACTTGCAAGATAACCAATGGCTTACTTATTCCTTGATTTTAACTAATTTATATGACTCAAGTTCCAACAGCTCTGAATAAACTCGAGTGAAAGTACCTTTTTTGAGCACACCTATTATTTTCCCACCCGCAACTAAGGAATGACAGAAAGCTAAGGAAATTGCTTGCACTTTCTTGTTATTATTAGCTGATTTCATGATCTGCTAGACCTTCTAGGTATTCAGGCACATTGGAAGCTGAGACCGAAAGGTTCTAAAGTCTTGATTTAGATGATTTAGAGGTAATTTTCTATCTTATTATCTCCACGTAAAATTTGAACAAATAAAGCACGTATATTCTTTAAAAAGTGTATATTTGAAACCACAATACCATGTTTTATTTAATTGAAACCACAATATCATGTTTGAAATAATTGAAACCACTACTTCAAACATTTGAAATCACTAAAATATGTTTGAAACATCTGAAACCACTAATAGATGTTTGAAACAATTGAAACCACCATATAATAAGAACCGGAACCACAAGACCAAGTTTCATTTAAATGAAACCACCACCCAAAAACCACTAGAACCTCAATACCAAGTTTCATTTATCTGAAATCACAAAACCATGTTTGAAACAATTGAAACCACCACTTCATACATTTTAAACCACCAAAACATATTTGAAATATCTGAAACTACTAATACATGATTGAAACAATTGAAACCACCATATAAGAAGAACAAGAACCTCAAGACCAAGTTTTATTTAATTGAAACCACAAAACCATGTTTGAAACAATTGAAACCATCACTTCAAACATTTGCAACCACTAAAACATGTTTGAAATTTCTAAAACCACTAATCCATGTTTCAAACAATTGAAAACACCACAAATGAAGAACCGGAACCACAAGACAAGTTTCATTTAATTGAAACCACAAAACCATGTTTGAAACAATTGAAATCACCACTTCAATCATTTGAAACCAATAAAACATGTTTGAAACATCTGAAACCAATAATACATGTTTGAAATAATTAAAACCACCACATAAGAAGAATCGGAACCACATGACCAAGTTTCATATAATTGAAACCATAAGAACATGTTTGAAACAATTGAAACCACCACTTAATCATTTGAAACCACTAAAACTTGTTTCAAACATCTGAAACCACTAATACATGTTTAAAACAATTGAAATCACCACATAAGAAGAACCGGAACTAGAAGACGAAGTTTCATTTAATTGAAACCACAATACCATGTTTGAAACAATTGAAACCATCACATAAGAAGAACCGGAACCACAAGAGCAAGTTCCATTTAATTGAAACCACCACCCAAAAACCACTAGAACCTCAATACCAAGTTTCATTTATCCGAAACCAGAAAACCATGTTTGAAACAATTGAAACCATCACTTCATACATTTTAAACCACTGAAACCACTAATACATGATTGAAACAATTGAAACCACCGCATAAGAAGAACAAGAACCTCAAGACCAAGTTTCATTTAATTGAAACCACAAAACCATGTTTGGAACAATTGAAACCATCACTTCAAACATTTGAAACCACTAAAACATGTTTGAAACTTCTAAAACCACTAATCCATGTTTCAAACAATTGAACACCACAAATGAAGAACCGGAACCACAAGACAAGTTTCATTTAATTGAAACCACAAAACCATGTTTGAAACAATTGAAATCACCACTTCAATCATTTAAAACCAGTAAAACATGTTTGAAACATCTGAAACCAATAATACATGTTTGAAACAATTGAAACCACCACATAAGAAGAATCGGAACCACATGACCAAGTTTCATTTAATTGAAACCATAAGAACATGTTTGAAACAATTGAAACCACCACTTAATCATTTGAAACCACTAAAACTTGTTTCAAACATCTGAAACCACTAATACATGTTTAAAACAATTGAAATCACCACATAAGAAGAACTGGAACTAGAAGACGAAGTTTCATTTAATTGAAACCACAATACCATGTTTGAAACAATTGAAACCATCACATAAGAAGAACCGGAACCACAAGAGCAAGTTCCATTTAATTGAAACCCCCACCCAAAAACCACTAGAACCTCAATACCAAGTTTCATTTATCCGAAACTAGAAAACCATGTTTGAAACAATTGAAACCATCACTTCATACATTTTAAACCACTAATACATGATTGAAACAATTGAAACCACCGCATAAGAAGAACAAGAACCTCAAGACCAAGTTTCATTTAATTGAAACCACAAAACCATGTTTGAAAGAATTTAAACCACCACTTCAAAATTCAAAACCACTAATACATGTTTGAAACATTTGAAACCACTAATAAATGTTTGGAACAATTGAAACAACCACATAAAAAGAACCGGACCCTCAAGACCAAGTTTCATTTAAATAAAACCACCACCCAAAAACCACAAGAACCTTAAGACCAAGTTTCATTTAATTGAAACCATAAAACCTTGTTTGAAACAATTGAAACCACCACTTCAAATAGTTGAAACCACTAAAACATGTTTGAAACATCTGAAACCACAATACATGTTTGAAATAATTGAAACCAGCACACATGAAGAACCGAAACCAGAAGACCAAGTTTCATTTAATTGAAACCACAAAACCATTTTTCAAACAATTGAAACCACCACTTCTGTCATTTAAAACGACTAAAACATGTTTGAAACATCTAAAACCAACAATACAAGTTTAAAACAATTGAAACCACCACATAGGAAGAACCGGAACCACAACACTAAGTTTCATTTAATTGGAACAACAAAGCGATGTTTGAAAAAATTGAAACCACCATTTCAAACATTTGAAACCACTAAAACTTGTTTCAAACATCTGAAACCACTAATACATGTTTGAAACAATTGAAACCACCACTTCAAACATTTTAAACCACTCAAACATGTTTGAACCATTTGAAACCACTAATACATGTTTGAAACAATTAAAACCACCACATAAGAAGAACCGGAACCACAAGATGAAGTTTCATTTAATTAAAACCACAAAACCATGTTTGAAACATTTGAAACCACCACTAAAAATATTTGAAACCAATAAAACATGTTTGAAACAATTCAAACCACTAATATATGTTTGAAACAACTGAAACCACCACATAAGAAGAACCATAACCACAAGACCAAGTTTCATTTTAATTCAGATGACAAAACCATGTTTGAAACAATTTAAACCACCACTTCAAACATTTGAAACTAGTAAAAAAATATTTGAAACATTTGAAACCACTAATACATGTTTGAAACAATTGAAACCACCACATAGGAAGAACAAGAACCATAAGACCAGGTTTCATTTAATTGAAACCACAAAACCATGTTTGAAACAATTGAAACCACCACTTCAAATATGTGAAACCACTAAAACATGTTTTAAACATGTGAAACCACTAATACATTTTAGATACAATTGAAACCACCACATAATAAGAATTGGAACCAAAAGACCAAGTTTAATTTAATTGAAACCACAAAATCATGTTTGAAACAATTGAAACCACCACTTCAAATATGTGTAACCACTAAAACATGTTTGAAACATCTGAAACTACCACCTAACAACAGCTGCAACCACAAGACCAAGTTTTATTAAATTGAAATCACCACTGGAACCTCAAGACTTAGTTTCATTTAATTGAAACTACAAAACTATGTTGAAACAATTGAAAGCGGTACTTCAAACATTTGGAAACAATAAAACATGTTTGAAACATTTGAAACCACTAATACATGTTTGAAACAATTGAAACCAAGTTTCATTTAGTTTAAAACACCACCAAAAACCACTAGAACCTCAAGACCAAGTTTCATTTATTTGAAACCACAAAATCATGTTTGAAACAATTGAAACTACCACTTCAAATATTTGAAACCACTAAAACATGTTTGAAAAATTTGAAACCACAAATACATGTTTGAAACAATTGAAACCACCACATCAGAAGAACCGGAACCACTAGACCAAGTATCATTTAATTGAAACCATAAACCATGTTTGAAACAATTGAAACCACCACTTCAAACATTTCAAACCACTAAAACATGTTTGAAACAATTGAAACCACTACATAAGAAGAACCGGAACCATAAGACAATATTTCATTTAATTGAAACCACAAAACCATGTTTGAAACAATTGAAACCACCACTTCAAACATTTGAAACCATTAAAACATGTTTTAAACATCTAAAACCACTAATACATGTTTGAAACAATTAAAACCACCACATAAGAAGAACCAGAACCACAATACCAAGTTTCATTTAATTAAAATGAAAAAACCATGTTTGAAACAATGGAAACCACCACGTCAAACATTTGAAAGCACTAAAACCTGTTTGAAACATTTAAAACCACTAAAATATGTTTGAAACATTTGAAACCACTAATACATGTTTGAAACAATTGAAACCACCACATAAGAAGAACCAGAACCACAAGACAAAGTTTTGTTAAATTGAAACCACCACCCAAAGACCACTTAAACCTCAAGACCAAGTTTCATTTAATTGAAACCATAAAACCATGTTTGAAACAATTGAAACCATCACTTCAAACACTTTAAACCACTAAAACATGTTGCAAACATCTGAAACCACTAATACATGTTTGAAACAATTGAAACCAAGTATCATTTAATTTAAACCATCACCCAAAAACACTGGAACCTCAAGACCAAGTTTCATTTATCTGAAACAACAAAACCATATTTAAAATAATTGAAACCACCACTTCAAACATTTAAAACCACTAAAACATGTTTGAAACATTTGAAACTACTAATATATGTTTGAAACAAATGAAACCACCACATAAGAAGAACCGGAACCACAAGACCAAGTTTCATTTTAATTCAGACAACAAAACCATGTTTGAAACTATTTAAACCACCACTTAAAACATTTGAAATCACTAAAACATGTTTGAAACATTTAAAACCACTAATATATGTTTGAAACTAAATTAAAACCACCACACGTAAACCACTAGAACCTCAAGACCAAGTTTTATTTAATTCAAACCACAAAACCATGTTTGAAACAATTGAAACCGCCACTTCAAACATTTGAAACCACTAAAACATGTTTGAAACATCTGAAACACTAATATATGTTTGAAACAATTGAAACAACCACATAAGAAGAACCGAAACCACGAGACCAAGTTTCATTTAATTGAAACCACAAAACTATGTTTGAAACAATTGAAACCACCTCTTCAAACAGTTAAAACCACTAAAACATGTTTGAAACACGTGAAACCACTAATAAATATTTGAAACCATTGAAACCACTACATAAGAAGAACCAGAACCACAAGACCAAGTTTAATTTAATTCAAACCACAAAACCATGTTTGAAATAATTGAAACCACCACTTCAATCATTTGAAACCACTAAAACATGTTTGAAGCATTGGAAACCACTAATACATGTTTGGAACAATTGAAATAACCACATAATAACTACCAGAACCACAAGACCAAGTTTTATTTAATTGAAACCACGAAACATGGTTTAGTGGTTTCAATTTATGGAAACATGGTTTAGTGGTTTCAATTTATGGAAACATGGTTTAGTGGTTTCATTTGTGTGTGGTTTCAATTGTTTCCAAACATGGTAGTGGGGTATAGTGGTTTCAATTGATTCATAAAGGCATGTTGTGGTTTCAATTTTCATGATGGCTTGAGCTGGTTTCAATTATTTCATAAAATTCGGATGTGTTTCAACTGTTTCAAAGAGGTTTAATGTGGTTTTAAAATAATTCACTAAACCTTTGTATGGGTATTGATTGTTTCATAAAGGCTTAGTTGTGTTTCAATTATTTCAAAAAGGATTTATGATGTTTCGGTCGTTTCATCCCAATTTTGTCGATGTTTTCACTTGTTTCAATTTTAATATATGTTTCACTTGACGCAAATGATGCTTAGTAGTGGTTTTGGGTGTTTCATTTGTTTCAAAAAGCTATCCCGTGTTTCATTAGTTTCATAATGATGCTTAATAATGGTTTTGGGGGTTTCTTTTGTTCCATATAGATATCAGTTGTTTCATATAAATGTGTCTTCAATTTCTTGATAAAGTTTGGTTATGGTTTGCATTGTTACTTGGAGTTTGGTAGTTTCATTTGTTTCATATACTATTTAGTTGTTTCATTGTTTCATATTCTATTTAGTTATTTTACTTGTTACATAATACTAATTTGTTATACTAAAGTTCTTTTAAAATAATAGTTTCAGAATTGTGATTGCCCAGACTAACAAATTAATTCAAGCAATAGGAATGGATTAAAAAAATGATGTTTGTGTAAGAAATTTCGAACTAGGTGTTAGGGTGAATGTACAATAATGCTTACATGATACTCCTAACCAAAAGAGAAGGCTCATTGATGTTGTGAGATGTAAAAAGTAGAGCTTCCTTGATTGTTTGGAAGTGTACATACTTGCCAGATGGAAGTATAAGATACTTAAGCACTGGGCATCGTACCAGACGAATAAAAGGTAGATGTCAAGTTGCATGCTATTCGATCGTCAGCCTAACACAACAGCTAACAACCAGTTTTATGCTTCAAAAGAGTACAATGTGGTCCGGGTTGAAATCGTTTAGGCGGTGGTGGACGAGTGTTTCATAAACTTGAGTCCTATGAAGAGACATGGATATCTGGCATACGCATGATTTGATGTCACAAAGTTCAAATAATACAAACTTAAAAAGACTACTATAAACGAATAATCAAGTTTGCACAAGGCACAGACAAAGATCCGTTTAGCATCAACATACTCCATATAGCTCTCTAGCTCACCAGAATATATAAGAGTATCACATAGTTTTGATTGCTTGTTTCCTCAAATCACGGAACTCCTGGTATATAAAAACAAGAGATAGTAAATAATATGCATAGTACACCAACTATACAATTGGCAGAAAAATAGAGATACAATAAAGAAAACAATTGGTGTTCATCCCATGGAGCTCACAAATAATTATTACCGTGCACCACGGAACTGAATTTCTAATGCCTTAGGACTATTCTTACATGCCTAAGCAGGTCCTCAATGTCAAGACAATCCATGGAATCAAGGCCAAACATCCACTAGTTTTGTCAAAATATATAAATACACCTGAGTTAGCTACTCCTCAACTTCACAATTCAGAATTGGAGCTTCTAATTCTGAATAATTCAGTCCATAAAACCTGTACATAAACTGCCAAACAATTTTGTATTTTACTGCCTTGACAGTCTATGGACTATAGTGCACGTGAAGACATGTAAAGATGAATTCATAATCAAATTAATTCATAGCCTTCTATTGCAGAACAAATGAACTGATATATTTTTAACCTTATCTATTTTGGGCATGACAGTCGTGAGCAGGACATCCATATCAAATTGCATTGCTGAAGAAAGAACCGGCTTATGTTCTTCAAACAAAAAGAAACGAAAGAACCTACTGTAATATGCAGCCTCCATTGTTTCCCTGCGGCTTAAAAATGAACCAGAGTAAAATTGTGCTGGGGCTTGCCTCGGAGATGTAGGATCAAGAGTTGGCCGGCACCACCGGCAAGATGTTCAAACATGGCGACGCCGGATCTGGAGGCCAGACGGATCTTGAGAGCAGTGTTGACGCCGGAACAGAGGCTACCGCCGGACCTGTAGGCGCAGACGCAGGTCCGAGGGAAGCCGCCGCCAATCACTATTTGGACGCCACCACACGGGCTGGAGTTTGGGACTTGCTGGCTCGCTGCCGCCGCGTGCCCGATCCATGACTGAACGACAGAGAAAGAGTTGCAGAGGGGAGAGCGAATGTGTCGTTTTTTTGGGTGTTTTTGCAATTTGGCTGGCTATTATCCGGAAGACCAGCCCCGAATCTCAAACATGCAACGAACGGTAGATTCGACGCCGACACATACCGGCGTCGGTAGAATCGCCGGGTTCCTAGTGAGTGTGCTAGCTTCCTGGGTGTGGCTCCAAGTGAGAATGACCCCTTGCACTATGAGCCCTCTTGGCATTTATATTGCATGCCAAGAGACAAGGGTGGGTCCACGTGCCTAACTAGTACTATTTGCGTGTCATCTGATTAAGATACACTATACAGGATGTCATGCATGAGGTAGTACAAGTACAATGCATAGTGTTTGCTATTTCCTACATCATCTGGTACTGGTTGTACCAGTGGCATGGTAGTTGCGTCTTGGGTCTTGTCCTTGCTTGTCTTCTTGTTGTACATGTGTTGGCTACATGTCTCCCGTCGATAGGATCCAACGCAGCCAATACCCGGTCTGGATCGATCTAGAGCCAGTAGCAAGTGGGGGACCCATTCGATCCTGGCGGTGAGAGACCAGAGGCAGCGAGGCGAGCTGGCCTGGGGCGCAACGATCGATCCAGGGGATCGAGCGGTAGCAACCGGTAGCACCAATCGACCAAGGGGCAGCGGCCCACCCAGGAGCAAGGAGGCGTGGCACAGTCGAGCGGGGGAGGCCCAGGCGGGGGTGCCACCAGTGGCCGGCTGAGGGAAGCAGGGTGGAGGCAAGGTGGGCCGGATGGCACGGAAGGAGGCCCAGCCGGGGGCTAGGATGTGGCGCCGGAGAGGATGGGCCAGCTGGGGCGGCCTAGCTAGAAAGTAGAGGTGGAGTCGCGGGAGGGGCAACCGGATTGCGCCTAGGCGGCGGGAAGGAGATGAGGGCCCAGCCGAGAATGGCGCCTCGGGCTAGCTGGGAGCTCCTAGTCGGCCCCCAAGACGCCCGGACTGTTGTTTTCTCTTTGTCTTTTATCTGCTTTGCCTTTTTTATCCGTCTTGGGTGCGTCTTTGGGGTACTCGGGGGTAATTCCCCCGACATCCTCTTTCACCTCGGTGCTGCCCTCACTCGTCCTCCATGTTGTACGGGAGAGTGTGCATCCCGTTGGTGGTGGGGAAGATGTTGTCGAAGTTCGTGAAGATGTTGAAGGTGGTGAAGAAGGTGGACTCGCACCCACACCAATAGACCTTGCTGAGGAGATAGTATGCATCGTAGTGGCTGGTGAAGTGCACTGTGAGCCCTACCATAATGCCTCTTCCGCCATAGTGATCTTGGAGGCGGAACATGGACAGAGAGTCGGGTGGGAGGTGGCGATAGCCGGCGCTAAGGAAGGCGTGGGCCAACTCCCTCAGGGACCTCCACCTTGAGGTCACCCATACTCGGAGGGACCCCTCAACGACGACGCCAGCGGGGTAGGTCATCTCCGGCACGGTGCGAGGTGGACGGAAGGTAGCACCGTGATGACCCACAAGTATAGGGGGTGTATCGCAGTATTTTCGATAAGTAAGAGTGTCGAATCCAACGAGGAGCAGAAGGTGCTGGCTAGTGGTATGGATCAGGAATTCTCTGCAAATACTTAGCAAACAGATTTTTAGGGGTTTTCGATAAAGCAAGTAAACAAAGTACGAGTAAATAAAAGACAGTAACAATGAATGCAGCAAGTAGCCCAACCCTTTATGCAGCAAAGGACAAGCCGGTTGTATTTCTATATATGACCAAACATTCTTGGGGACACATGGGAAGACTGTCAAGTGCTTTCGCTTCATATAGTCGCTTAATCTTCTCTAGCTTGGTAAGTGTTGTGTGGGTGAACCTGTGCTAATGTACCGTCCCATCCAAGACTTAATACATACTTGTGATTAAACCCCCTTGCAAACATCCGTAAGTACAAGAAAGTAATTAAGGTAGAAACCTAACCACAACTTTAAACTCTAAGACCCTTACGTCCCTTGTGCAATGGTTTCCTAACGGGGGTTCAGGTTTCTGTCACTCCGGCAACCCCCACGATTAGTAGCCAAATACACAATGCATTCCCCTAGGCCCTTATAGGTGAAGTGTCATGTAGTCGACGTTCACATGACACCACTAGAAGAAGTACACCACAACTTAAATAACAATCTATTGAATCTTTCTCAACGCAACTCCACTACTAACAACAAGACTTCACCCATGTCCTCAAGAACAAAACGAACTACTCACAAGACATCATATGGATCATGATCAGAGATGGAATAATGATTTATAACAATCTGAACATAAACAATAATTCAATGGTTCACTCAATAGCATCAACTACAAAGAGTAATCAACACCGGGAAAGTTTCCCCTATGAACTATGCAAGATTCAACGCAATTGTTACAGCAATATGGAGATGGTGATGAGGGTGATGCTGATGATGATGGTGGTGATGTGATGATGATCCCGATGAAGCCCAGCTTGATGATGGTGTTGATGGCGACGATCTCCCCTCTCCGGGAAGGAATTCCCCCGGCAGAATTCTGTCTGCCGGAGAGATCTTTCTCTCTCGGTGTTTTCCGCCCCGCAGAGGCGGCGGAATCTTTCTGTGGTCGCTCCCCCGAGTCTTAGGGTTTCGGGAGGAAGATATACGCCAGAGGGGAGAGGCTGGAGTGGGCCAGGGTGGCCACACCACTCCCTGGCAGCCTAGGCCTGCCCGCGCCATGGGGTGGTGTGGGCCCCCTGTGGCCCACCTCCACTCCATATTCTAGCATCTTGAGTCTTCTAGAAAAATAGAATTTTCCGTATATTTTCCCGGATTTTCTGATCTTCGCGAATTTTGCCTCCAAACAGCACCTTTTCCATCAGAATCCTAACTGCAGCGGTCCATGCTCCAAAAGTCATCAACCATGCAAAAACAAATGAAATAACATAAGTATCACCTCTCAATACGAAATATATCAATGAATAATAGTGAATTAAGACAGAGAATAGTGATGCAAAATGGACGTATCAACTCCCCCCAAGCTTAGACTTCGCTTGTCCCCAAGCGAAACTGAGCTCAATAAACATGACCTCAAGTTTATGGAGTGAAGAGTCGATAAAAGAATACGAACAGGAAGCATCACATTCATCAAATACATAGATCATAATAGAAGACAACTCACTATTATACAACTCAACTTGCAATGAGTAAAGGAAACACAATAAAGATACATAAAGTGAATCATAATTGGTAATGGCAAACTTAGCTCTTGGTCGAAGAATAGTTCATAATTTGCTAGAGTTCACAAATAGCCGGTTTTCAAACAAAGCTTTCAAAGTAGTAAACTTCAAGATAAGAGCAATGTGCAAAGCAAGGAACATAGGAAACATGATTGAATAAATCATCATATGAATGAATGAAACACATCAACTCAAAATACTTGCTGAGATAGAAGGGAATAGGTTTACTGACTCAACTACAAAGTAAAAGAAAGGCCCTTCGCAGAGGGAAGCAGGGATTGCAAGTCTCATAAAGAGCTCCCAAAAATTATGATACTTACTAGCTTCCAGCTCTCATTGCCCCTATCATAGGCATCTTTAGGTGATTAAGGTTAAAGTGACACAACTAAGAGGATATCCTTGACAAGTTATAAGTTGAAATCTCATGCCCCTTACTTATGAGTACCAATCCTCATGCTACTCAACTTCAGTCACGAGCAAGCTCTTGTCATTGTAAATACATGCGTATCATCGAGAACCGCCAACGGGGTACCCCTTGCACATGACACAGGAGCTATCTCATAATCAAAATGACAAGGCAAGCAGACAGTGAGCATCTCAGCGATCTTTTTATTTGCTATTTGCATAGGTTTTTATTGAAGATGCTTCATAGAATGCTCACTATAGTTATGCTACAAGTTTCCACCATGATTAGGCATGGCTTAGGCTAGCGGCCCAGGCGTTTCTCTAACACACATATGAACTCCATGATCTTACAAGTTCCACTTTTATTTCACACCGCCGGAATCCATAAGCAAAAGAACATGATATCAACTAGGTACAAGTACCAATGAGGTGTTGAAAGCGGTCCCCATGATACATGGTTCGGCTAACTTCAACTCATAAAGCGCAAGCATATACGCAACAAAGAAGGACCCAATGGTTCAAGTTTATTAAGTGTGGAAAATAAAGTGTGCCATCAAGCTCGTGAGAGCTTTAATCACTAATTTTCACATCACAAGTTTAATTTGGGAGGTAGATAAAACAAGAATTTACTTGGAATAGCAATAATGCTACTAGGTAGGTATGGTGGACACAAATGGCAAAGGTTTTGGTTTAAAGGAGGTGGATGCACGAGAAGAATTCCCTCTCAGTACAGGTTTTTGGCTAGCAAGGCTGGGTAGCAAGTATAAGAGTTGAAGGAAACAAACAAACATACAAGTGATAAAAACAAACATGCAATCTTCCTTGGAAGCACAAAAGATCTTAACTAGAGAATACTAGACTTATGAGCAAAACAAGAAAGAAAGATGATGAAATTATTTTTCTCTAGAGCACTTCTATCTTTTTCATTCAACTCTCAAGAAGGTGTGCTATTGACCGAGCCAGGTTTGCCAAAACCAACTAAATTAACTCAATGATCCCAAAGTGACACCAATACTAACAACAAGATCAATCATATAACCACGAATTGAAAACTAACATAAGCTTATGCAAAAGAGTGAATGATAGAACTTCTCATTAGTACTCCATAACGGAAACTCACACCAAGGGATACAAATCTAACGAGAGAGGGGACACTTCCATAATGCAAACCATACTACAAAATAACTACTCTATTCATGATATGACTCTACTAGCAAGGTAAAAAGATAAAAGATAGCGATATGATACCGCGGCACTCCCCCCAAGCTTGGAACAAACCAAGGGGATGCCAAACCTGATGACGAATTACTCCTTTGATGGTGGTGGTATCCTCTTGATGAGCTCTTTGATCAGTTTCCCCAAGTCCTCAATCTCAAAGGTGAGATTACGAATCAGCTGTGAGTTTTGCTCAATGCGGCTCATGATCATTTCGTGTTGAGAATCCTAGCTCTTGCTATTCGTTCCCCACTCTCCCTCCTTGAAGTCTTCTTTTCCTGCATGGCTTGAATGAGGCAAATCCCAATTGGAGGGTAATTTCTCCTTGGGCATATTCTGGTATTGATGCTCATGGATAAGGGTATGGAAAGGATTCTTGGTGCGTGGAGGAAGTGACCAGGGATCTGAACGGTGATGAGGAGGATTCCCTCCAATGGCTGGATTTGCCACCACTCCGATGCTTGCAATGGTAGTGCCGGTGTGTTTTGGCTCCTCTTCACTTTCACTCTTGATCTCCTTCTCCTTCCTGGTGTCTTGGAGGTCTTCCTCCATGGGCTCCTTCCCTTTATCCTTAGCGGACACCATTGTGCTTCTAAGCTTTCAAAGAGTATGTACTGGCAGAACCAGATCGGAACAAAAACATGACAAAAACACGATATACGAACCTCGGGGGATCCGGGGGGTTATATATTACGAAGTTTCACTTCAAAAGGAAGGTACTGGGAGAAAACGGGTCGGAGACGGAGTCTGGAGTGGCCACACCACCTGGTGGCGCGGCCAGGGGTGGGCCCACGCCATGGGGTGGTGTAGGCCACCCTGGCTCCATTTCCGTCCCTTTTTCGCTTCGTAGTTTCCCTTATTGACTAAAAACTGCAAAAATATAGTTGGATTGTATTTTCGCGGAGCTTTTCTTACCAGAACTGTTACCTAGTTGGAAACGGACTCTGCAGGTCTCTGAAGTTGGTATTTAGTGGATCCTTCCGGATTCATCACTTGAATTATCAATATCTTCATCTTCATACACTCATTACTTGAGTCATAAAACCTTTCTCTTCCTTATTACACCATTATCTCCACTTCCTGGAAATTTCTTTCACACAAAACTTCACACAGTTCTAAATAGCAACATTAGTATAAGTGAAGTGACAAAACCTTTTGAGTTCAACTTTCAACTGAAAACCATCAAAACAAAAGCTACTGTAGCAAATCCTTTCGAAAACTCAAAAAGAATTCAAAAAGGAAATCGAATAAAGAAGCAAATGCAAGATTGGCAAAATCTGTCAAAACAGACCAGCAGGTAAAGATCATTTTTTTCGAAAATCTTCTGTTGCTCAAATCAAAAAGTGCAAAACTAACGAAAGTTAAACAACAACCTGGGGCAGAAGCACAAAACATTACAGCTCAATCTGACAGACAGAGATCTCTCACGAATTTTTACGGTGAAGCACAAAAATCTGTTTCGGGACAGCAACTTCCCCAAATATTACTTCTCTCTCATTAGAGGTTGATCTTGACACAAAACCAAACAAAACGGATAAGGAGCGGTTATTACCGAAGTAATAACTTCCAAGACTCAAAGAAACAAAAACAAACTAAAAGCAAAAACAAATTGGGTTGTCTCCCATAAAGCTCTTTCGTTATAGCCATTAAGATGGGCATGATAATTTTGAAGAAGCTCTCATAGGGATATGAATCGAAGCGGAAGAGAGAATTAAGAAGCAAAAATACACACACATTTAAGTCTAACCCACTTCCTATGCAAGGGGATTTTGTAAACAAACAAGTTATTGAAACCAAAGGCAACTTGCATAAGAAGGCAAAAGATGTGCAACATAAAAACTTTCAGCATAAAACGAGGAAACTTGATATTATTGAGATCCATAAGAACACTTTTTCCTCTTACATAGTAACTTTCAGTATCATGCATGAACTTAACAATATATCTATCACAAGGACTATCATAGCAATGATCACTTATTCTAACAGAAAACACAGGGATACTAGCTCTCATAACACTACTTTGTGAAACAAAATTAGAGGTATCCTTACAAAGGATAGTGTGTTCCTCTTCCTCATACTTAGTGACAAAGTTTTTCACATTTGCTATTATAGGTTCATCAACCATTTGTTTATCAGGTTCAACAACCTTATTCATACTTTCATTAACCATACTAGCCATCAAAGAATGTTCCTTTACCTTAACTGGGAAAGGCATTTTCTCAATATAAGGTTCAGGTAAAACATGATTAGTAGTATAAACTTCAGTACTTCTAGCAGGAACACTCTTAGCAATATCTTTATAAGGTTCATGATACTTATTTCACTTCTTTTTAGGCACTTCAATATAAGAAGCAAAAGCCTTAAAATAAGAAGCAATAGCTTGAGAGTCTAAACCATAAGCATTTTTAATATTTTGAAAGTCATCAGTTCTCATAAAAGATTCAATGCATTCATAATCATAAGTTGTACCTGACTTTCTACCTTTGTCGTTCTCCCAAGCTTCAGCATTGTCTTGAATACGGTCCAGTAGGTCCCATTTAACTTCTTCTTCCATACGAGTGAATGATCCAGCACAAGAAGCATCCAATAAATCTTTATCATGTAGAGGGAGCCTTGCATAAAAGTTATTGATAATAATATTGTTGGGGCGCTCATGAATGGGACATTTGAGCATTAGTAACTTCAATCTCCTCCAAGCTTGAGTAGTACTCTCTCCATCAAGAGGCCAAAAGTTGTATATTTGATTCCGATCTTTATGAATTTCACTAGGAGGATAAAACTTTGAATAAAAGAGAGGCACTATTTCCTCCCATTCCAGAGCTTGACCATTCTTCAGCAGCTTATACCATTCCTCAGCTCTTCCTTTCAGTGATAGTGAGAATAACTTCTTCTTAACTTGATTTGTAGTAATGCCTGCACACTTGAACAACCCGCATAATTCGTGTATAAAGAGTAAATGATCACCGGGATGGACAGTTCCATCCCCAACATAGTAGTTATCCATAACACGATGAATAATTCTTGTAGGTATTTTGAAAACATCTTCTCAGCAGGTGGTGGCTTATCTACTACCTTAGCAGTGGTAGTAGCATTACCAAATAAGAAACTCAGCGAACTATCCATAAAAAAAATAAAGCAACTAGCAGAAGTAAACAATACTCACAGTAGAAGTTTTCTTTACCAGTTCCACTCTCCAATAGTGCTTCACTCCCCGACAACGGCGCTAGAAAATAGTCTTGATGACCCACAAGTATAGGGGTGTATCGCAGTATTTTCGATAAGTAAGAGTGTCGAACCCAACGAGGAGCAGAAGGTGCTAGCTAGTGGTATGGATCAGGAATTCTCTGCAAATACTTAGCAAACGGATTTTTAGGGGTTTTCGATAAAGCAAGTAAACAAAGTATGAGTAAATAAAAGACAGTAAGAATGAATGCGGCAAGTGGCCAAATCCTTTATGCAGCGAAGGACAAGCCGGTTGTATTTCTATAGATGACCAAACGTTCTCGAGGACACATGGGAAGACTGTCAAGTGCTTTCGCTTCATATAGTCGATTAATCGTCTCTAGCTTGCTAAGTGTTGTGTGGGTGAACTTGTGCTAATGTACCGTCACATCCAAGACTTAATACATACTTGTGATTAAACCCCCTTGCAAACATCCGTAAGTACAAGAAAGTAATTAAGGTAGAAACCTAACCACAACTTTAAACTCTAAGACCCTTACGTCCCTTGTGCAACGGTTTCCTAACGGGGGTTCAGGTTTTTGTCACTCCGGCAACCCCTACGATTAGTAGCCAAATATATAATGCATTCCCCTAGGCCCTTATAGGTGAAGTGTCATGTAGTCGACGTTCACATGACAGCACTAGAAGAAGTACACCACAACTTAAATAACAATCTATTGAATCTTTCTCAACGCAACTCCACTACTAACAACAAGACTTCACCCATGTCCTCAAGAACAAAACGAACTACTCACAAGACATCATATGGATCATGATCAGAGATGGAATAATGATTTATAACAATCTGAACATAAACAATAATTCAATGGTTCACTCAATAGCATCAACTACAAAGAGTAATCAACACCGGGAAAGTTTCCCCTATGAACTATGCAAGATTCAACGCAATTGTTACAGCAATATGGAGATGGTGATGAGGGTGATGCTGATGATGATGATGATCCCGATGAAACCCAGCTTGATGATGGTGTTGATGGAGACGATCTCCCCTCTCCGGGAAGGAATTCCCCCTGCAGAATTCTGTCTGCCGGAGAGATCTTTCTCTCTCGGTGTTTTCCGCCCCGCAGAGGCGGCGGAATCTTTCTGTGGTCGCTCCCCCGAGTCTTAGGGTTTCGGGAGGAAGATATACGCCAGAGGGGAGAGGCTGGAGTGGGCCAAGGTGGCCACACCACTCCCTGGCGGCCTAGGCCTGCCCGCGCCATGGGGTGGTGTGGGCCCCCTGTGGCCCACCTCCACTCCATATTCTAGCATCTTTAGTCTTCTAGAAAAATAGAATTTTCCGTATATTTTCCCGGATTTTCTGATCTTCGCGAATTTTGCCTCCAAACAGCACCTTTTCCATCAGAATTCTGACTGCAGCGGTCCATGCTCCAAAAGTCATCAACCATGCAAAAACAAATGAAATAACATAAGTATCACCTCTCAATACGAAATATATCAATGAATAATAGTGAATTAATACATAGAATAGTGATGCAAAATGGACGTATCACACCGTTGAACTGCATTGCGGCAGGCGATGGATCTTGCTTGGCAGCGGGCAATGGACCTTGGTGAAGAAGAATGGCTTGGTAGATGGATGTGCTGGAGTGTGGGAGAGGATGCTGTGGAGATTGGACAGTTTAAATAGCCTGGAGCACCGTTTGAACTAGATCGGGGAGTAACTGCACGACGCGTCGGAGACTGAGAGGCATTGGCTACGAGTATTGGTACGAAACAAGGCGTGGCCGTATCCATAACGCGCGTCGTCTCGGTTTTCATGGTCTCTGAATCGCGGTGTCGTTAATTGATGCACTGATTCGACGAGTCTGAAATGAGAGCAGTCGCTGTGTCACAAAGTCTGAAACGAGGGTTGCATGCTACATCGATGTATCCGCTCAGCTCCGTGCACATGCATCATGAGGACATGGCCTAATTTAGGAATCCCACGGCCCAACGATCTGACCACCGCTCCCAAACGAATCCCCTGTATGCGTGCAGGAAAAAAAAGATCCAGCCAATCAGGCATGAGATTTCATGTGCCATGGATCGCAAGGAGCTGGCCATCTAACAAATATCTAGCTCACTTTATTATTCAGAGGCCGTAAATTCAGGAAACGATATTACATGTCCTCATATTACCATATAAGATTTGAAACAGTTTATTACCATATAATATTCTGTATTATCATGTATATTTCGTTTCATATTTATTATCTATGGCGTATCCTGTTGTGTCGGGGCTGAATGTGGACTTGTATATGTATCGGTGCAACTTGAAGAAACATCATCATAATATAAATGTACATCACAAATTTTCAAATTAACATATTGTAATTCGAAAGTATTGTCAAAGAACAAACATCAGCAGACATTATATGTACTCATATTATCCGTACACACACATCACAAATACATATTTTCACACGAACTGCCTAAAAATTAATTTCCATGGATGATACTTGAAAAATGACTACCTTTGCTGCAGTAGGATATTCCTGCATGAGATGACCCACAATATTAGATAATAAAGTCTAATAAAAATGCAGGCAATATATCAAGCTAATTTTCAAAATCGTACTTGGGATGATATATGCATTTTGGGTTCTTCCTGTTATGTCCATCCTATTGGCAAGCGCTGCACACCCGCTTCTTCCGCTCTTTGTATCCTAGTGGTCGACCGTTTTTGGTCATGGAAGATTGTTTCTCGACTGAAACTTTCTAGTTTTGCTTAGGCGCACCCTTGGTGGACGCTTTTTGAGGATCACCAATATCAAACTGGTTTGCTTAACTTGCATCTGCATTTTCATTAACTGAACTATGAGGATTGTATGCTCTGCATTTATCATACCCCTATCTTCTAGAAATAATTCCATCGATGGTACTCTTCAGAAGATCATACTCCGTTGTGTCATTGCATGCAATATGCATAACTTGTGAGGCCAACACATTTATACTGCTATATTTTTTCCACTCCTCTGGCCCAGACCAACCCCAACCAAACATATCGCTCATGCATCTAGCAGGCAACCCAAACCTGGCATTTTTAGTGAAACGCCGCAGAGCACAACAGTCTGGTATTGCAGTAAATTTTAAGTGATTGAGCACACGCAGTATGTGCTTGCAAGGGATCCCTTTGCGAATCATCCTTCGGCAGCTGCACCTTATAATTTCTGACGAGTTGGGAGTGTATTCCATGTAAAACTTGTTGTCAAGATTATTTTTCCATGCAACGACAAAGGTGTACGAGTCAGATCCTAGCTTTCTTTATAAAATCTTATGCCGCCAATCTTTGAAATGTGACCTTGCAAAATATAGAACATAGCTGGAGTGAAGACAGTCACAACAGTTACCTCTAGTTCTTTGAAATCAGTAACTGGCACCGAAAATGTCTGTGAAGCCGTACAGTCATCTTTGGCCTCCTTCTCACGGAGACGTGCGATGGCATTCTCGTAGTGACTAACCATGTCCACCAAGTTCATTTCCCCATCAAGGTGGAGGTAAAGAGACGAGTTTAAACTTTCACTCCTCTGGTTGCTTTTCATACTCAGCTAGAACCCTTCTGAAAGATACGCGACGGTCCATAATCTCTTCTTCGTGTCTATTCTCTTAAGCCAATTTGTAGTTTTGGGTGACGTCCACTTCCTAACAAAAGCGTGTCATCGCTGCTCGAATACTTGCTCTGATATGGTGTAATATAGAAGAGTCCTAAACTCGTTTAGTGACTTGTTAGGTAGGTCCATCTCCACATATATTTTCAATGTGAAAGCTGCAAATACAATGGTATACACCAGTAAGTACTTCATCCACAACGGAGATCATCGCGGCATCTGCATCCGTGATTACTGCCTTTGGCTTCTGCTAGCACATTGCTTTCAAGAAAGTCTGGAGCAGCCAGGCATATGTTTCTTCGGTCTCGTTTGATAGGATGGCACATCCAAATACCGTTGTTTTACGGTGATTGTTCAAGCCGACAAAGGGAACAAATGGCATTCTATACTTATTCATCTTGTATGTGCTGTCAAACACAACGACATCGCTGTAGTCCTGGTAGTCCCGACGTGATTGAGAATCGCACCAGAACACGTGCTGCAGATGGCCTTCATGTAGCGTGTAATCATAAAAAAAATCAGGGTCCCTCTTCTTTCTCTACGCCATGATGCCCAAGGTTGTGTTAGCATCACCCTTATAAATCAGCTTCCTCTTCTCCCTTGAGCACATGTTGTACATATCCTTCCTTGTAAATCCCACACCGACATATGAACCACCAGAGTTGCTAATCATTGATCGCATGATGAGATGTGTCCTAACCCCCATGTTTCCGACTGGTAATATCTCAGCTCTTTGGGAGTCGTTGATCTTCCTATGGGACCAAAGAAATGAGACTTCATCCGGTCTCGCTAACACATGATTGTGAGTGTCATCAAAACTATGAATGATCCAAAGACCAGTTTTCCATCAAACTTCACCACCATACGTGCCTTACAGTTGCACCTAGACTCAGCTCTGTGCCTATATTTGCGGTCTTCCATTGCCAGTAACTTCTTGTCATGTTTTCCTTACTTGCAACACACCAAGCGCCTAAGACGAACAACTCCATCATCAAACCACCTCACTTGGTGCTTCCTAATGCCGAATCCATGATCTTTGGTATATCTGTTGTAGAAAGAATAGGTTGCTGCTTCGCTAACAAATGTCATTTCCATTATCTTGTAGTACAGTTCTCGCTTATCGTTAGGATACCCGGTGTCATTGCTCCATTTATTTGAACTCTCAGTCTGACTACATGGTGTCTGCTCCAAATACAAAACCTAGCCATTAGAACTATAGTAGTATGCATGTCGGTTCATTGATTGCTAAAAAATGGCCAAGAAATAATATCTCACTCGTGTTAATGAACATATCAAAATTTCGTGCATCTTCACAATCATCAAAATTACCCATCTCCAAGTTTGATTCACCAAAATAGTCATACTCCATACCAGATTCATTAAGTACCTGAACAATTTAGCAATATTTAGTATACAATTGCATCATCCGGTGCATGACATATAAAATTTTACACAACTACACATACCTCACTATTGACAAACATGTCCGTTTCTTCATGGTTGTTAAGGCCATTATGAAAATCATCGTCATAGACAATCTAAATAAATCTGATGGGTTCGTAGCATGGAAAACAAAAAAATTCTACCGCAAGAACGAACAAAACCCAAATCTAATCTAGATAAAAGTCAAGATCTAATCTATTAGACATGTGCAACGAGATAGATCTGTACTAACCCTTGTAGATCCAAATAGTGTTACGAGATTGGATCTCGTGGTTGATGTAGTGGAGAGGGGGCCAGGGGGTGGCGCCTCCACCCCTCTATTTAAAGGAGGGAGGCGCCATGGAGGCGAGAGGCGGCTAGGGTTTTGAGTAGTAGAGAGGGGGCCAGGGGGTGGCGCCTCCACCCCTCTATTTAAAGGAGGGAGGCGCCATGGGAGGGGGAGTCCTAGTAGGACTCCCCTCCCTTCCTTGGCCGGCGGATTGGGAGGGGGGAAGGAGTCCTCCTCCCCCACGACTCCTTGTCTTGCCCCACAAGGACTCCTTTGATCCTTTCTTGGTTTTCAAGCAAACTCCAAGAAATCTTCCAGGACATTCCGAAACCTTCTAGAATCCTCATACAAATACTCCGGAACATTTCCTAACTTAGAAAATGATCCCCAATATATGAATCTTATTCTCCGGACAATTCCGGATCTCCTCGTGACATCCCGAATCCAATCCGAGACTCCGAACAACATCCGGTCTCCAACGCACATTCCATATCTACTTAAAACAACTTCGAACCTTAAGTGTGTCACCCTACGGTTCGTGAATATGCAGACATGATGGAGACACCTCTCCGATCAATAACCATCAGCGGGATCTGGAGATCCATAAAGGTTCCCACATACTCAACGATGACTTCGTGATCGATAGAACCATTAACATACGAAACCAATTCCCTTTGTCACGCGATACTTTACTTATCCGAGGTTTGATCATCGGTATCTCCATACCTAGTTCTACCTCGTTACTGATAAGTACTCTTTACTCGTTCCATGTTATGTCATCCCTTGTGACCCAGTCACATGCTTGCAAGCTAACTAGATGACATTCCACCGAGAGGGCCCAGAGCATATCTATCCGTCATATGGATGGACAAATCCCAATCTTGGTCCATGCGCTTCAACACATACTTTCAGAATACCCAATGACACCTTTATAACCACCCAGTTACGAAGCGGTGTTTGATGTCATCAAAGTACCCATCCGGTGATGGTGATTAACATAACCTCATGGTCGAAGGATTAGGTTACTATGCATTTAAAAGCTTATAGCAATATGAACTTAATGACTTGATCTTTATGCTACGCTTACTATGGGTGTGTGTCCATCACATCATTCTCCTAATGATATAACCTTGTTATTAATCACATCCAATGTCCATGATCAGGAAACCATGATCATCAATTAATCAACAAGCTAGTTCAACAAGAGGCTTACTAGGGACTCCTTTATGTTTACAAAACACACATGTATTAGTGTTTCCTAATAATACAATTATAGCATGGGATGTAAACATTCATCATAAACACAAAGATATAATAATAACCACTTTTATTATTGCCTCTTGGGCATATTTCCAATAGTCTCCCACTTGCACTAGAGTCAATAATCTAGTTAAAAACTTGTGCATTCAACACCTATGGCTTTCTGGTGTTGTATAGACACTATTGCTAGTGGTAAACATAATCTTCGGACCTGACACTTCCAGGTCCGTGTGTATTTGCATGTCCTTGCGTCTCTACGCATTACTCATTCTCCAATGAGATGGCATTGTATAAATTTGGTCCTTTGGTGAGACCTTTAGTTCCTTGGGATTAAATCATGTTGATACAATTGTCATACAATTTATCTTCATAGTATTATCCCGCTATGAACCACACCTAGTTTGATAACAAACTACTTAACACAAATGCCCTCCTTTGCTGCTACTATAGCAGTTATATACTTAGCCTTTTGTTGTAGTATCCGTCACAATATCTTAACTTTGGAACTCATCCAAATCCATCATGGAACATCCTTTCCATTATATTGTGCCACCCATAGTCTAAATTGAGATAAATTTAATTTGTATCTTGTGACAAAACTAGTATCAATGTAACACTTTACAATGAACCACCTTTAACTATTTGTCACTTATAGATGATGTATTCTTAGTTCTTCCAAAGCTCATAAGAATATCTTTACTATTGTCCAATGATCATCTTATGAATCATTCTGGTATATGCTCATAACATTTAGAGCATAGGACATATCTGGATGTGTACATCTCAAAGAATGATTGATCAAAATATTCTTGTGATTTCACCAAGTGTCAAAACACTTGAATCTTGATTTAGTCCTTTCCGTGCGTCAAGAACCTTTCTTGTTGTTTCCATATTGAACTCATTCAACATCTTATCTATGTACATTTGGCAAAACCATATTAGCGCCTCAATCTATTCATATAGACATTGATGCCTAATTCTTGAGTTATGCCTAAGTCTTTCATCGAAATGAAATTCTTAACCTGTGTCAATAAAAGATACATCATTTCTAATCAACAATATGTCTTTCACATAATGTATTAGAAATATGTCTTAGCGCTCCCACTTAATTTCTTGTAAAATGCAAACATCTTCATCGTCTCTGATGAAATTAAACCTTTTAACGGTTTCATCACGGTGAAGATTCCAACTCCGCGATGCTCACTTCAACCATTGAAGTTTTGCATACTCTTTTAGCATCCTTTTAATTTAACAAAACCCTTTGGATCGTGTCATGTACATGTCCTAGGTAACCATTCTATTAGAAGAACTTGTTTTGTTTGTTCAACTACCATATACCAAAATATATGTAGTGGTTGCTACATTAATCCGTCCAGACTAAATATCGCTATGAAAGATCAAATCTTATCATAGTCAATTCCTTGAACATTGTCGTAAACTCTTTCCGACATGTCGACTATTTCATAGATTTGAAACATCCATGTCTATTTCTTTATAGATCCAAACATGACCGATAGGCTTCACACCTTTCCGGAGGGTCTTCTAAGTTCAGAAACTTGATTTCTCGTGTATGGATACTATCACGGATTCCTTGACTTCTAGTCATTTTATGGAGTCAGGGCCCATCATCGCTTCTTTGCATGTAGTCGGTTCATCATTGTCAAAACAATAACGACTTGCTTATCAAATCTTACTATTTGATTCTTACCGACCCACACGGTCCTATAGGAACTCTAATCTCCGAGATCACACCTTTTGTAATCACGAGAGCCATGAGCATTGTGGCCGCCACCGGGACACTTTCTGGCGCTGCGCTACTTAGCACATATAGCTAAGGTTCAACAACCTTATCAAAGTTCTATTGTCCTCCCACTTAACTTTTCACGAAAAATTCTTTCTCAAGAAACTTGACGTTCCAAGCAACAAACTCTTTTGTCCTCGGCGTTATGGAGAAATTCCCAACAAATTCTTTGGAATAACCTACAAAGACGTGCTTATCCAACTTTGGTTGTAAACATTTTACTTATGCCTAGCATACCAAAAATTTAAGAAAGGACAACCTGGGTCTTATCCCAAACCATGACTTATATGGTGTCATTTCAATGGATCACGATGGAGCTCTTTTCAGTGTAAAAGCGGTAGTCACTAAAGCTTTAATCTTTAATATATAATGGCAGTTTTATAAATGACACCTTTGATCTTACCATGTCAAACAAGGTTTCATTACATATCTTGAACACTCCATACTCCTATGGTGTTTTGGGAAATGCAAATCCATGGAACGATTCCTCAAATCTTAGGTGTTTTGCTAAACTTGTAACTCAAACATATTTCTTTATGATCCAATCATAAACTCTTTTATTTTCTTGTTACAATGATTTTCCACTTCATCTTGAAAGTCTTTGAACATTTTTCAAATGTTTCATACCTCTTCCTTATTGAGTAAGTATATACATATACTCACTCAAATCTTCAGAGAAAGCATATGAAGTTGAAATCCATCGCCCACGACTACACATAATGGACTATATATCAATATGTACAAATTCCAATCAGTTAGTCGTCCGTTCCTCTTTTGGCCTACGAACGGAGTTTTAATTATCTCCAGGAAAGTATCACAAGCGTCATTTGATCTAAATCAAAGACTCCAAAAATCCATCAACATGGAGTTTCTTCATATATCCTTTCAATATAATTTAAACGGCGATGTCACTTCGCAAGTGATCTTTCAATCATTTGTCTTGCGACATTTTAGCATTAGTTTTATGGTCGTTATTTCTCCTAGCAGACTTGTATATTATCCATCTATTATGGAATACGGTAATTATTTGAACAACCTTTTGTCGTCATAATACCTGATCAAAATAACAATTATTGAAACAAATCTTGAAGGCAAGCTTTGATGTTAACGAGCAACACAACAACCCTTTGTTTGTTTTCGATGAACATCATCATATTTTCTCTTGCTAGTTACTTAGGCCGTTGCAGTTCATGAATTGTGTTGTCCTGTATGACACTTCATACCAACCAATTCGGTATCCAATACCGGTAACCAATACCTAAGAACCACATTGTTTAACAAGCAAGGAATACAACCATAACATGTATATCTTCTATATGCCTAAGTTGGACATCTCCAACCTTTTATTTTCTGCCAAATATTTTGTAGATTCTCTTTCAGCAATTCCTTTTCTTTTAAAAGAATCTATCAACATCAATAGTGGTGTCATCAACATGACACATGGTACAAAGCATATATAGTCAACTACTAATACCTTTGGTCTTGAACTTTGAGGTGGATCACCATCATCAAATGTTTGGTGTTCTTTCAAAAATCCATTCTTTAGTAATCTTTTAGTGTAGTAAACATATTACTTACATCTTCTATTCATCCTTATCATGACAACTTTCATGATCAAGCTGCTATAGCTTATAAAGGTGAATTGCAAGTATAATGTTTCTTTTTCAAAACCTTTTGGAGGATAAGGACGACCAGCGTCTCCAACCTTCACAAATTCTCATCAAATATGAGGACGTATTCTCTATCATGTTGTAACCAACACATTGTTTTAGATATCGCAATACCTTTCATATATGATGGTTTCTGAAACATTGCTTTCAGCTCTTAGATAAACTTGATATTAAAAACAATCTTTTGAGTATCAAGAATCATGGAGGCAAACATGATACATTAGATACTAACACTGGAATTGTTACTCTTGATTTAATACTATTTATTAAACTTCATGGAGTAAATAGAGTTTGCTGAAAGTTTGCAATAGGACTTATAAACTTTAAATTGACATTCAAAACAATACGATACCAGTTCGTAAAGTAAATATCCAGAATTTCTATAGTTCCACTATCTCAACTATAACTAAGCGTAAGGTGGTGAACGGATGCCAATGACTACAACAAACTATGCAAATTCACTTTGATTGTGTTTATGATAAATTGAGTTCGACTAATCCAAATTACAAATGAACTCCCACTCAAAACAACATCCCTCGAGTTGTTTTAGTGATTACACGAACCAAATCCACTACACCAAGTCCGATCATCACGTGAGATGATGTAGCTTTAAAGGCGAACAATCAACATGTTCATCATATCATCCATATGACTCATGCTTTACCTTTCGGTATTCCGTGTTCCGAGACCATGTCTGTACATGCTAGGCTCGTCAAGGTTAACCTTAGTTTCTGCATGTGCAAATCTGGCTTGCACCCGTTGTATGCACACGTAGAGTCTATCACACCCGATCATCACGAGATGCTTCGAAATGACGAGTCTTAGCAACGGTGCCAACTAAGGATGAACACTTTATTACTTGATATTTAGTGAGAGGGATCATCTTATAATGCTACCATCGCGATCTAAGCAATACAAGATGCATAAAGGATTAACATCACAGGCAATTCATAATTAGTGTGATATGATATGGCCCTTTCTTCTTGTGCCTTTGATCTCCATCTCCAAAGCACGGACATGATCTCCATCATCACCAGCATGGCGTCAAGGTCAGTGGCACCGCTTCATGGTTGTCCATCATCACTAGCAACTATTACAACTACTTGGAACAAAGCTATTACAAGATGAATAGACACGCAGGTCTTAAAAGAATTGAAGACAACCATTAGGCTCCTGCCGGTTGCCATATTACAACAAGGATCATTGCATACATCAAATATAATCACAATCACATGATGGCCATATCACATCACAAAACCCCTGCAAAAACAAGTTAGACACCTCTAATTTTCTTTGCATGTTTTACGTGGCTTGAGGCTTTCGAATAAGAACGGATCTTACCTACGAAACTGAACCACAACGTTGATACAAGTGCTATCAAGTTGCAAAGTGTAAATTGGATCTATACTATGGTGAGAGAGACAGACACCCGCAAAGCCACTTGTGCAAAGAAAGTTACACGTCAAGCGTGGAGCAAGTCTCATGTGCGATGACATGTAAGGTTAGCCCGAGCCGCTTCATCCCACCATACCGCAAGATGCAAAGTACACAAAGCAAAAGACGGCACGAGCACCAACGCCCACAGAACCATTGTGTTCTACTCGTGCAACAGATCTACGCATAGATACGGCTCTAATACCACTGATGGGGTCGTAGCATGGAAAACAAAAAATTTCTACCGCAAGAACGAACAAAACCCAGATCTAATCTAGATAAAAGCCAAGATCTAATCTATTAGACATGTGCAACGAGATAGATCTGTACTAACCCCTGTAGATCTGAATAGCGTTATGAGATTGGATCTCGTGGTTGATGTAGTCGATCACTTGCCGATCTCAAGATCGAGTGGACGATCCTTCCGGCGCCGTGTTCCGGCAGCGCTTCCGCAGTCGGTCACACGTGCGGAGTCGAAGTAGACCTTCCTCTCCTCGTTCCAGCGAGCAGCGGAGGTAGTAGATCTTCTCCACGGAATCCCAGCAGCACGACGGCGTGGTGGTGGTGGTGGAGTAGAGAATTCTGTAGGGCTTCGCCTAAGCCTGAGCAGAAGAAAGAAGGAGGAGAGAGGCGGCTAGGGTTTTGAGTAGTGGAGAGGGGGCCAGGGGGTGGCGCCTCCACCCCTCTATTTAAAGGAGGGAGGCGCCATGGGAGGGGGAGTCCTAGTAGGACTCCCCTCCCTTCCTTGGCCGGCGGATTGGGAGTAGGGAAGGAGTCCTCCTCCCCCACGACTCCTTGTCTTGCCCCACAAGGACTCCTTTGATCCTTTCTTGGTTTTCAAGCAAACTCCAAGAAATCTTCCAGAACCTTCTAGAACATTCCGAAACCTTCTAGAATCCTCATACAAATACTCCAGAACATTTCCTAACTTAGAAAATGATCCCCAATATATGAATCTTATTCTCCGGACAATTCCGGATCTCCTCGTGACGTCCCGAATCCAATCCGAGACTCCGAACAACATTCGGTCTCCAACGCACATTCCATATCTACTTAAAACAACTTCGAACCTTAAGTGTGTCACCCTACGGTTCGTGAATATGCAGACATGATGGAGACACCTCTCCGATCAATAACCATCAGCGGGATCTGGAGATCCATAACGGTTCCCACATACTCAACGATGACTTCGTGATCGATAGAACCATTAACATACGAAACCAATTCCCTTTGTCACGCGATACTTTACTTATCCGAGGTTTGATCGTCGGTATCTCCATACCTAGTTCTACCTCGTTACTGATAAGTACTCTTTACTCGTTCCATGTTATGTCATCCCTTGTGACCCAGTCACATGCTTGCAAGCTAACTAGATGACATTCCACCGAGAGGGCCCAGAGCATATCTATCCGTCATATGGATGGACAAATCCCAATCTTGGTCCATGCGCTTCAACACATACTTTCAGAATACCCAATGACACCTTTATAACCACCCAGTTACGAAGCGGTGTTTGATGTCATCAAAGTACCCATTCGGTGATGGTGATTAACACAACCTCATGGTCGAAGGATTAGGTTACTATGCATTTAAAAGCTTATAGCAATACAAACTTAATGACTTGATCTTTATGCTACGCTTACTATGGGTGTGTGTCCATCACATCATTCTCCTAATGATATAACCTTGTTATTAATCACATCCAATGTCCATGATCAGGAAACCATGATCATCAATTAATCAACAAGCTAGTTCAACAAGAGGCTTACTAGGGACTCCTTTATGTTTACAAAACACACATGTATTAGTGTTTCCTAATAATACAATTATAGCATGGGATGTAAACATTCATCATAAACACAAAGATATAATAATAACCACTTTTATTATTGCCTCTTGGGCATATCTCCAACAAAATAAAGCCATGAGATATCATATATTATTTAATTTAACATAAAAATATCAAAGAAGAAGCTAACGGACACATACAAAAGAAATACATAATATGACCGTATACCTATACAAACACGATATGGTCAGATATTCTAACAATGAGCACCTTATAATCTACAACATACAAATTCAGTGTAGAAAATATATGAAAGATCATATGTTGCCTTTCTGTAATGTGTTATCTGTCTTTTGTTGTTGAAGCTGATGATTTATTTTTTATTCGAGGTTCTATGGATGCATAGAGGGATGTTGTGGCAGCAGCTGATGGGTAACTTGGGAAGACGGCGCAAGGAGGAGTTGTGGTGACATTTTGCTGTATTGGTAGACTGGAGAACAAACTAACTTGTATAGGTACAAGAGCGGTACAAGAGCGGTCGCAGCATTCCGTTCATCATCAACTTAATGAGGTACAAGAGAGAGGTAGGTTATTTACAAAGGAATCAAAATCACGACCCTACAGCGGAAAAACTTAGAGAACTACAGAGGCCTAATGGGCATGTTAACAGAACTTGACACGCAAAGAGCTAAGAAGCATCCGCTCTTCATGAGGACAAAACCAAAACTTTTTTTTATCAAGCTGTATTTAAGAGGAGAAAGAGGAGACAACGCATATGATCCAGAACCAGAACAGGTAGCAAGTTATTTTTATCAGCTACATCCAAACATCATTTACTTGCTTATATAGTAGTAGTAACACATAGTAGTGAGATAGTCAGTTTTTGGCCCTTCTTGAGTGATTTACACCTGATTACTGAATCACCTGTCGATTTGAAAGTGACTTCACCTTCATACCATTTTCCGTTGGGCATTATTGAATGAAGGGATCAACGGTGAGGTATCTGAAGAAGATGATAACATGATATCCTCTTCAGGACAAGACACAAATCCATATTCCTTACTAAATATCATACATAGCACAATTTTGTTTGTCTCATTCGTGTTGCAAGGTTGATCTAATTTTTTCTATTTATTTGCTACAACGTATTGTCTATGACCAATATAAACGAGTTTGTGGCTCTAAGAGGATGACATGCATTCTTAGTGCTTCCTGGGATGCTTCTCTTGATTCGCTTTTGCCATAACGTACTGTTCAAATTGGCACCTTTTTACATAAAAGGTTGAGCAATTTTTTTACAATGTAACTAGCATCAGATATTCAGTAGCTAGTGCTCTATTTTGTCTGCTTGAAAAAATCATTGCAATAATTGTGAACACTGGGATGCTGCTGGATAAGACCAAGAAAAAAACTAGCAGACATCTGCCATCACTACATTAGTTGTAAAGCTTGGGATGTATCTAAATACAACAGTTTGTAGGTTTATTCGGAAACTTTTACAATAAGTTAGTAAATAGAGTGGTTGTCTTTTTGTGCATTATCAAGTATTTTAACAATTTTTGGTTGTATTTTACATCCAGTCAAGTCATTAAGGGAGTTTGATGTTGATGTGGATGGATACACCATAATTATGTACATAAAATTCGGTTCCCCGTGTTACTTCCAACACTATGTGTTTGGGATATTTTAAGACTACCAGTTGGTAATGCTGATCTCTAGTTACTAAATTGCATGTGGATGTCATTGAAATTTGATACCCATCTCAAGATGCACAATTGAGTAATTGACTCGAGGAAAGTTTATGTAGTGTGTTCTATTTTTGTTGTATAAGCTGAGAAATGCCTTTTCTTTTTTGTTCCAGGGGTTTGTATCGAGAGATCTTACTGGCACTTTCTGAAGATGGCGCATGGAGTAATAACTAGAATGTGATAGGGCGTTGCTGTAACCTTCAACTACAGCAGTAGGGTTCAAGAACCTTCCATGTGGCTCAGGGATGAGAAAAGGTTGCGGGCGTGGACTCGAACCACCATTTCTCCTTTTAGTAGATCGTGATCTGTCGTCCTCCTCATTATAGTCCTCCTAGAATCCAAGGCATTTCGTCGGAATACATCTTGTCTTTTCACCTTTGTAGTCCTATGCATACACCGACTTCTATGATAAAATGTGGTGCAATTCAAGAAACAGTAAGAGTTCCATTACCAGATGGCGCAAGGAGGAGCTTCAGCTATACGTGGGCTGCATTGACAAAGTTACAGTAACTAGAATGTGCTAGGGCAATTGAGTTGGTTCATTATCTATGTGTAATAATGTAACAAGTGTCTGAAACACCAACTTTTGTAATGTATATAAAGTGCGGTGCAATTCAAGAAACAATAAGAGTTTCATTCCTAGATTACATGAGCAAACCAATATCAGGCCTATACAAACTACGAAGAGACTACGAATAGATCGATCTCTCTATATCTACATCCCGTGAGAGTAGTAGCGGTGGTGATCAATGTCCACTCTTGAGGCCATTGCGTTGCATCGACTCTTCTTGCACTTGACCCAGAATGCGTTGTGACTGTGTGAAGACCGTATATGAAGCTCCATATGAGAAGAAAGGGAGAACAAATTAGTTGAAAGAGCAACCTAATAATTTTGTCAAAAGCAAAATTAAGCAGTTCGAATTTCCAACCTCCTTGAATTCATTGGGAACCTTGCTAAGATCTTCCTTCTCATCCTTGAGGAAGCATGCGAGACAGTAGGTGAGTTTCGGGTAAATATCCTAAAGAGATGAACATGCCGCCAGGTATCGGTGATGCCTTGCTCTACATTTGTTCTCATCGGGTTGATCAAAAAGCCCTCCTTGCCTGTAGAAGAAGTTGTCTACTCCTTGGAGATCATCCAAGAGCCCTAGAGAGGCATCCAAGCACTGATCTCCCAGGGTAGCGGCAGTAGGGGGGCCATGTTCCGGGACAGAGGTCGACAGCCTTGATGGCCGCTGCGGCGCAGCAGGGGCCGATGCGAGGTCTGGCCTCAGATGAGCAGGGAGCGCGGGCTTCTTCTTGCACACCACCAGGTTCCACTCTTCTGTGCTGGACGTGCCCGCGATGCTCAGAGCGGCGCCGTCGTGGTCGCCGACGGGCAGATCGACCAGATGAGGATTCAGTGGCCGTGCGCTTGCGCTCTTGACGGTTTTGGCGCTGGCGTTGTTTGTTGGCGGCGAGTTGGCAAGGCCAGTCCAAACAAAAATTAGGCCCATGGCAAATAAATATATTTTATACTAAACTTCTATAATTATTTAAACATGTACTTATATTTCCTACTCTAGCATTGATAAGTACAAATTTATTTGGTTAGATGGCATAAATAACCATATACAATGTTTGTGAAAAATAGTTATAGTATTGTTTGTTATTTAGTTGTAGTGTATCACTCAATAGTTTTCTTGAGCTAATTTAAATTCTATGTTGTAATTATGCATAGTGTATTAAATCATGCAGTTGATGCGTAAATCTTTCTATCTGTCTGTCTATCAGTATATATATTTTAATATCATTACATATAAATATAGAGATCTTTAAATATCCTAACTAGGGGTGTTTCTAGTGTATTATTTGACTATATATATATATATATCTTACAATTCTCTTGCCAAAAGTTTAAACCATCCTTAAGTTTCTATAAACTATTAGAAAAATCTCACAAACCTAAAGGTTTCAAAATTTTAAAAAATCTCAGGTACTAGAGAGTGAATTTAAAAATTACAACACCATTATAGAATATTTTTAAACAAATAGAGAAACTTTCCCAAAATTGAACTTTAAGAAAAAAGGATAATAACATATGAGTACGTATGAACGTACTTCTAAAAATAAATAAATATATCATGTGTCTACATATTGAGTGGAAACTTAGTGTTGAGAACTTTCTTAAAAGATATGGCTATCAATGATCTGCGTAAAAATCTCAAAATAAGTTACCATACAAAAGGCTAAATAGTTACGAGTTTGCTTTGATTTTTAGGTTTTTGTATAAACTCTCTCGCTTGTTTGTGCCTTGAACCTTCCGATATCCACTTACATACTCAAAATTTAGGGAAATACTTTAATGCCAAGAATAAATAAGAGAATAGTGAATTTAATTTATAGGTTGCATGTGTGCTATTTAAGTAGTATTAAGAAGTAAAAGACACATGTTAACCCAGACGGGCACGCTAAGTTGAAGAATTAAATGCGAATAATTTAAAATTTATTTAATGGAGCAAGATACACTACTATCCTATCAATGTAGTACGTGGTTTGGGGCCCTTGTTGCTAAGGGCCCAAGGTGGCTGCCCCTCTGCCCCATGCTATGGGTCGGTCCTATGAGTTGGGTCTGTCGGTTCTTCGTGTCGAGGTCCGCGGCATGCTTGGGTACGTCGAGCTCCGCCAAGCATTCTTGATCCGAGGAGGCGCTCTTGGGTTGGGAGACGGTGGGCTTTTCCTCGTCGAGCTCCACCAAGGTTTCGCACTCGACGCGACAAAAATCCGAATGCCATGTTCAAAAACATGAAGGTAAGACCCCAGAATTCGTCATGTGTGGCCTGGTAATCGCACAAGAATGCGCTCTACCAGTAAAATATCCGTAGCAACAATACGATGAAAAATCCCGACAGACGGGTTGGGTACCCAATAAAATAGAAACTGGAATTTTATATTTGATAAGCTCGAACTGAATTACACCAGTAGTAAATTCCAAAGTCGAGCCTGGGGACTTGAATTTGATGTAGGACAACCTTCTTTTTGCGCAGGAGCAATTAACTGATTTCCGATCCGTCAGAAGCATCAGACTCGTTGTACCAAACTCCCTACAAAATTAAAAATCAAGGAACAGAAATAAAGGGAAAGAAGGGAAAAAGAAACTTTGAGACTCAACCCGAAACTACCGTCTAGGTAGAGTCTCGGAGCTACTGACATAGGTACGACTACTCGGATGCTTATGATTTGCTACCCTATACTGGGTAAAAGGCTTACGACCCATGAAGATTTCAGATGATAGCCCAAGAAAGCAGCCGACAAAGACTTTGATTGTATTAGAAAAGAGAATATGAACCGACATTGTGTTGGTATTGTAATTGCGCGTATGTAAAACCTATCTGTATACAGCTTTGAGACCCGACCTATTATATATAGGACGGGAGAAGCCCAAGCGAGGGTACCGAAAAACTCCCACGCAACTTGTAACAGTGCGATTTCCAAATATTCAGGCGACTTTGACTCCATTGTTTTCCTGACATCCGATGAAATCCCCAGCATTCTCTTTTCCGCGAAACCCTAAGTCCTTCACCATGGACATTGTCGTGGTTACCCCTCGTCAATTGGTGTCGTCTGTGGGAAACCTGAACGCTGGAACCATGGATTCGGCGGACCGGTCTCCACCAAGCATCAACCCGACAAAAGCAGATCCACACCCGCCCACCCCTGTATTGGTACCCGCCCATTTCAACGGTGGATCCAATCTAATCATCATAAGCTTCCACTTCCAAGTAGAAAACTTGCAAGAATTGCACCCTTCGGTCCTAGTCACATCAGAACCGTCGGTGGAAAAACCTACGCCTACAGCGGTACCAGCATCATCCGCCGGATCCTCCATGGACGCCACAACACAGATGGAAGCAGGCGAAGAAAACAAGCAAATCGAGACGGATCTGGGGGACCTTGATGGTCTTTATGACAATCTCTCCTTCGGATCAAATCCACAGCTGACCCCACCACACAAAGCAAGCCTGAAAAATACCGAACCCGAAGAAAGCAGTGAAAGCATCGAGTTCGGAATTCGGATGGCAGAATCTACCCAGAACAAAAACTGATGGACTTCACTGGTTCACCCGACAGTGTCTCCCTCGATTCATACGATGACGTCACCAGTCCATATATCACTCAACACCAAGTATGCGTGATCATCGGAGACGCCTTGACCCAGCAAGACTCCAACGGTAACCCAATTTTTAACCCCGATGATATTCTTTCAAGCCACAATGCAGGAGATCACGACAACGAAGGAAGCCAAGGAAACGGGGGAAACCCAACAGTCTACCATGTAAATCGAGAAGAAGAAGAACCATGTAGAGGCGAGAGGCAAACTCTCAACTTACTAGCTAGCGCATGGAAAAAAGCAAGGGCAGCAATTTCGGGTGCGGTTCCAATAACAACGGACGCCGCTCACGAAGATTTATTAGCAAATCAGTATTTACTCCATCACAAAAAAAGAGACCTACTAAAGATGCAAAGGCAACTCGACGAAAGTAAAAGATAAGCCGACGAATCTAGCCTACGATGGGCATAGTTAAGCTCCAGTCGAGGATCAAGGAGCATAACAGGAGGAGCATCACTAAGGAGAGGAACATCCCGGTTGCAGAATATCCCAGAAGCAGAGAGCAGCAGACTAATCCAAGACCTTGATCTGTCATTCATGTCAATAGACCGGGCTGGAAACATCAAGGCAAAAATAGCCCAGGCAACCATTGTGGCTGCACAAACATATCTAATCACAACGCAGCCCGCACCCGATGATCCTCGCGTGGCCCTCGACCGCTCTGCCCTGATGAATATCAGCATGGTAGGATTATCTCTCGTGCAAGCAGAGCAAGGAACTACGCGGCACCTCGACAGATTCCCGCGTTGTTGCAGCAGCCCTCGGCAAGGAGGTCACACCCGACAATCACGATCGCCACATCGGGTCCACTTTTCAGAGTCAGAGCTGCGAAATGATGCAAGAAATGATATCACACAGCGAAGGATCGATCGATCCAGAGAAGAGCGTAGCACCCGAAGATACCATGACGGCAAAAGCGAGGAAGAGCAAGAACTATGCGGAGCCAGTTGCTTTACCCGATGGGTTTGCAAGACTCTGGTACCAAAAGACTTTAAATTACCTCAATATCGTCAAAAGTACGATGGTCTCCAAGAACCCGAAGCTCGGCTGACAGATTATCTAGCAACCGTCAAGTTACAAGGCAGCTCCAAAGCTACCGCAATGCAAAGTTTACAGCTGCACCTAACCGGCACGACACGTTCTTGGCTAAGACAACTACCCGAAGATTCTATAAGAAGTTGGAACGATCTTGAGGACAAATTTATCAAGAACTTCTAGTCCACATTCAAGCGACCCGTGTATTTGGAGCAGCTGCGAGCCTACAAGCAAAAGCCAGGAGAAGCAATACGGGCTCTCGTCCAACGGTGGAACATCATAAAAAATTCGGCTGAAGCCATATTCGATGAAAGAGCAATTGATGCCTTCAACGATGCACTTCTTCGGCCAGAATTTATTGAAGAACTAGGACGAACCAAGCCAAAGGCAATTTCTCAGCTAATGGACATAGCCAACCATTGGGCCGATGGAGAGGACGCGGTACACAACAAAAGAGCCTGTTCACCCGAAGAAGATAGGAACATGCGCAATAATGATCAAAGGCGATGAACCAATGATGGGTACAGTACACCAAGTTACGTTGTAGCCAGTTTCTCTGGAGGGGACAACCGACGAAGCAACGACTACAACAACGGATACCGTGGTAACAAGGACAGCATCGGTGGAGGCCAGCTGCAGCAATGATACCAGCCAACGAATCGAGACCCACCTATGTCAGCAGGACAAATGTTGGAAGGACCGTGCAATATGCACTTCTACGTCGACTCAACAGAGAAAAGGCGATCAAATCACCTCCTAAAGGACCGCCGAACATTCTTAAAAATGCAAGAGTTATGCAACACAAGGGCAACTGAAGCAGCAAACCGAGGCTACGCTACCGCACTTTGGCTATCGGCGCGCCACAGCCACCGCAGGGGCACCCGCCAGCAGGACAGCCGCAAAAGACAACACATCAAGATGACAAATATCCTAAGTCAAAAGGAGCAATGTCAATGATCCAGAAGGGACGACCCTCCAACAGAACACAGAAATTGATCACTAGGCAAGTAAACATGGCAGTAACCAAGCCACCTCCTACACCTGACTATCTCCATTGGCCAGAACAAGAAATTACCTTCAGTAGAGCCGATCATCCACTACGGGTCCCTCGACCAGGCCAGTCAACGCTAATAGTATAAGCACAAATCGATGGTTTCGACATGAGCAAGGTTTTCTTGGATGCAGGAAGCAGCATCAACCTGATCTACGCCAAAACTCTACGGGCTATGAACTGGTCCATGACAAATCTAGTATCTACAGATACTACTTTCCATGGGATAGTTCCAGGAAAATCCGAAATTCCATTGGGCAAAGTCCACCTCGACGTAGTCTTCGGATCAAAGAATAACTTCAGACGCGAAAAGCTAGAGTTCAAAGTCATGGACTGGCCATCTCAGTACCACGCGATCCTAGGACGACCAGCTTTCGCTAGGTTCATGGCAGTACCTCACTACGCATATCTGGTGCTAAAAATGCCAGCCCCCAACAGGGTCATAACAGTAAAAGGAAGCTTCAGTCACTCGGACAGCTCCGATCGGGAATTCAACAAAATATCAGAATCTTTCGGGATGGAGACAGAACTTGGAAAGCTAAAAATAGCAGATGAGGAATCACTACACGAAGGGCATACCCACAAAAAGCAAACATCAGAAGAGCAAGCGCACAATGGTCCCGCAAAAGCAACCTATGCGGCCTCCACTATAGGTCCCGCAAAGGAAGACCCACTCGTCGAAAGGCGAGAGCACCACACATACCAACACGGAGCATGCTGAAGAACCCCAAGAACAGAAGCCGAAGTTCCTAAAGAAAATCTTCACTTTGACACACTTTATATTCAATAAAGGCCAACGGCTAGGCGATCATGCCCTCGCAATGTATTTCCATTTATATCAACGAATAAAAGAAGTATTTCATGAGATACAATTTTCTCTGGCACACGAAAGCAGTTATGAAAATGAACATTAGTTCGTCAGGTCCTCAACAAGAGAATACAACATACAATCAAAATCTCGTATAAAACATACGACCTTTTTGACAAATATAAGAAAGATCTATATAGTATTTATTCTACGAGGCACAAGGCTGCATAAGCAAGCAGTCAGATAGCAAAACTAACAAAAAATTCTTCGTTTGCCTCTAAGCATCTTCGAACAATCCTAATGGCGAGTCTACGAGCAGCGGCATAATGAGGCGCCATATCAACAAGGCCACCATCGGAAGGAGGCAGCCCCAAATACAACATCTAAGTACAACTTTGGATGATCCGCATGTACCCAAGAAAGCGCAAGCTTGGCACCCGCCACAAGTTGACGCTTCGCAAGCAAATCCGCCAAGGTCTGAGGCTGAGGATCCCGAGGAAACATGGCCTTATAAACAAAGGCTAGTGATCTGCGGCAGCACTTAACAAACTTCTCTAACTCTGATAGGCGGTCCTGAAGCAACACCACAGCATAAGCACGACGATGATCGGTCCAAAAATCTATCTCAGAAGTTCGGGAGGCAGACACAAGAGCTTGCATTCGATTGCGTAGATGCTGGGTTTCCTCCCTCTCGCACAATCGAATGCCTACAAATCAAGGAGAAAACATTGACTTCCCGCAAAAACCAGAAGGAGCAGTAGAAAAAAGAAGAAGCGGACTTACACAACAACCCTGGAAATTTTCTCCAAGAAAAAAGCTTCGCGATCGAGGGCCTGGCGTGTTTTAGATTGGGTAACATCCACCATTGACTAAACAACCCGAAGTTTTCCTTCAAGTTTTTTCACCTGTTCAATTTTTTCAGCGTACAACGGCGGATCCACCGTACGCACAATGTCGGTATTGGTTGCGCCCACTACAGATGAATATGGAATTGCATCCGACAATTGCATGGACCTAGAAGGAGCCAAAGATTCATTCAAAATATGGCAAGAAACAAAAGATATGAAATGTTCAGCATACAAAAACAAACTCATACGCATATAATCAACAATTGCTTACTTACAAAAAGGAAGCAAAAGGCAGCTGGGTAAGTTAAAGGTTCATTACAGTGACAGCAAGGGAGACACAATAAAACTACAAAACAAAGCCTATGAAGCCATCTTCTCCAAAGAAAAAGTAGCACTAGCAAAAGGTGCACTAGCTACAGGAACGATAGGAGAAGCCGAAGAAGGAGCACCCGTCAAAGAAGGGGCAACTAGCTTCTCCGAGCCTGAGCCTAGGCCCAAAAGCAGCTAGGAATACTTTCTGGCCCTCTTAACATAAGGCTTCAGGTCCACTTCTTGGCCATTGGAAGTGACTGGGACAGAGGAGCTAACCTTCTCCAGTCGACCTTCTCGCTGTGCGCCATCGCCAGTGCCATTGAAGTTTCGGCACCACTCTTCAACTGCATCAGGCTATAACCAACAAGGGGGCTGGGATCAACACCGAAGACAGTGATAAGATCATTCAAGTTGTTCGTCACCTCCTTGGTGGAAAAACTTCAGCATGAAGGCTTTTGAAGGCACGGCAGGAGCGGACAAGAAGGTTGCGCCCACGAACGTTGTTGGCCTCTAAGGTGCTAACAACATCCAACAGAGGATCAACCTTCTTGCCTTCGTGCAGCGTCAGGTTCTAGCCAGTCAATTCTGAAAATAAAAAAGGAAACGATTGATGACCAAAGAAAAGAAATAAAATAAAGCCACACAAGACCAAAAAAACTTACGGGTCAAAGAAGCATTAAGGGTCTCTAGGCACTCCCGAAGATTTTCATCTCGAATAGCGGCTTGCTTGGCCACTTCTTTGACATCAGTTTTCGTTTTCTGCTTGGCCTCCTCCAAAGCCTCCTCAGCAACCCGCAGCTTGGCCTCCAGATCATCGGCACGCTTTATCGCCTTGTCCCGAATAACTCTGGATTCCTTGGCAGCAGCTGCACAATTAAATCATCAAAAGTGGAGAAGAAAACACACAAAGAATTCCCGAAGATGAATAGGATATACCCTTCAGTTCTTCAGCTTCATCACGGATTTTTATAAAACAAGAGGCCATGTCGACCATCTCGCGCATCAAAGGCTGAAGAAGAACATCACAGCAAGGGATATCATAAAAAAAATCAAAAGAAGCTACGGGTAGAAAAACTCTGAAATATAGAGTGACTTACATCTTTCATATCCACATCAACAGAATTTTCATATATCACCACACCTTTACCAGCAGTTTTCTTCCTTTTTTGCGGCGACGGCCTTGACGAAGTGGCAACATCTTTCTGGATAATCTTCTCCACAGAGGACATGAGCATTTCCTTCGCCTCCATTAATGGCAGAGGGGATTTCTTCGCAGAATAGGAAGCAGACGTACAAAGAGGAGACGCTGGAGGACCTTCATCATCATCATCACTACCAAAGAAAAGAACCAAACAATTGGGAAAGCATCAGCAACAGAACTACCCGATAAATCAGTAAAGAAGCAGTAAAAAATTACGAAGATACATCCTGCACAAAGCGAAACAAGTTCATCTGGGCAGGAGCAGCCAAAACTGGAGTAGCATCGAAGGGTTTGGAAGCCGTTGAGGCATCCGAGTCTTCGCCTTTTTCTACAGCGTAAGAGCGCTTACTCTTATCACCAGCATGCTCCACGCGAAAATCCCCAGAGCAAGCCGACGGAAGGGATTGCGTTTTCGATGAAGAATCAGAAGGAGAAAAATCCATCTCCTCATCCGTGGCAGTCCCAGTCACAGGGAGATCGTCAGATACGGAAGAATGGACAGGGGGCTCACAGCTTCTAGGGAGAGGAGGAAGTGAGCTCAAGTGATTAAAGTCCTACACAAACAGAAGACATGGAAAAAGCGCCAGTTATTGATAGAGTAAAAAATTCATCCGCAAATAAAAAGGAGGAAAGATGATTGCAAAGGGAATTTACCTCGGGAAGACGGTTCGTCTTGCCATAGGGCTCCACAAGACAGTTGGAAGGAACCATGCTTTTCTTGGTAAGAGTGGTGAAGTTTCGAACCCTCTTTTCATACACCTTAAGGGTAAGCTCTTCCGGTGAAATCCTCACCGGATCCTTTTTCCCGGTATACGCCCACATACCACAAAGCCAGGACTGAAGTGGTTGGACGCGGATCCTCAAAAAATAGGCAAGAATCTGGAGACCCGACAATTCCTTACCAACTTCATGCCGCAGTTTTGAAATGCGATCAAGATAGGGCTAGATTTCCATCATTTCTTTGGTAGAAGGAAGTTGATCCCTGCTGACTCGTGTACTAACGAGCTCGTTGGGGAACCCCAAGAGGAAGGTATGATGAGCACAGTAGTAAGTTTCCCTCAGTTATGAAACCAAGGTCATCGAACCAGTAGGAGCAAGGAAACACCTCCAAGGTGTTGTTTCCAACTTCTAATCATGCACAACACAACCACAGAACTTTGCCGCCAACTTATAGTGAGGTTGTCAATCTCACCGATTTTGCTGAAAATAAAGGATTAAACGTATTGTGTGGAAGAAAGTAAACAGAAAGCAGTAAACAGTTGTAGATTGATGGTAAAAGAAAAGGACCAGAGTCCATAGTTCACTAGTGGTAGCTCTCCATAAGATAGATGACATGTTGAGTCAATAAATTATAGCGGGGCAATTGACAAACATCGAGAAAGCATATATGCATATACTAATCATCTTGACTCCTTTGAGATTTGATTGGGCATTACAACATTATACATAGACCGTAATCCAACTGCATCTATGCCTAATAATCCACCTTCAGGTTATCATCCGAACCCCCTCCAGTATTAAGTTGCAAGGAACAGATAATTGCATTACGCATTGCATGTAAAGTAAACAATACGATTGTTCTATGAACAAAGGATTGTTGTTTTCTCCCTAGTAGCAATAGCACATCTAGTACCTTAGAGATTTCTATCACTTCCCTAGATTACTAGAGGCATGAACCCACTATCGAGCATAAATACTAACTTTTGGAGTTGTTAGCATCTACTTGGCCAAGATAGCTACTAACAACGGAAAGCATGCAAGATCACAAATAACAAAGACATGATAGAATAAATAATCAATCTGAAATAGCATCTCAATATCCATCGGATCCCCGCAAACACAACATGTAGGATTACAAATAGATGATCTTGATCATGAACGGATCTCACAGATCTAAACATGATAGCACAAAGGAGAAGAATCAACCATCTAGATACTACATGGACCCGTAGTCCAAGGATGAACTACTCACGCATCACACCGGAGGCTTGGATGGTGATGAAGAAGGTCTCCAGGGTGAATTCTCCCCTCCGACAGGATGCCGGGAAGAGCTTCAGATCCCTCCCGATCTAGGGATGGAGATGACGGCGGCTACCGACTCTTTCGTGGAATTTTGATCTGGTACTTAGGGTTTCTGTATCGGAGGCATCTTATAGGCGAAAGGGGAGGTCGAGGGGGTTCCCTAGGTGGCCGCACCACCCCCTGGCGCGAGCCAGGCCTGGCCGCGCAGCCAGGTGGTGTGGTCGCACCCTGGCCCCTCTCCGTCTCGTATTCTGGCTCCGTGTCCCCCTCGGTGAAAAACTGACTTTGGCTTTTGTCCCGTCCAATTCCGTGAATATTCATTTTCTGACTTTCTTGGAACCAAAAACAGCAGAAAATAGGCCACTGGCACTGTGGCATCTTGTTAATAGGTTAGTCCAAGAAAGTGTATAAAAAGTACTCCAAAGTGTGGACAAAACATAAGAAAGTAGGTAAAAACCAAGCATGGAACATCAAAAATTATGGATACGTTAGCAACGTATCAACATCCCCCAGCTTAACTCCTGCTCGTCCTCGAGTAGGTAAGTGATAAAAAGAAAGAATAATTTTTGAGGTGACATGCACCATCATAAACTTGATCAAAGTATTTGTAAAACATTGATAGCTGGGATCATAGTACTTCAACATAGCATGAAAGATAAAGTTCTAACAATAAGACATAACAACTATGTTGTAACATGAAAAGGCACAAACAAAATATTCATGAATAATAATACTTTGCAAGAAGTTTGTTTGTTTCACATAAAGAAAACATAGCATAGTGGCATTCAGCTTGTCCCTCATAGAGTAACAAACATAGATGCACAGGACACCTTCAAAGTTTATAAGGGTGACTAGATACAAATAGTTTAAGAACAAGCAATATCAAAATTATGCATCAATCAACAAGTCTTGGGACAATGCACATAGAACTAAGAATGGACATTATGCTCTCAAAATAGGTGCATAAAGATAGAAGGTGGAGACTCAATATAAAAGTAGAAGAAAGGCCCTTCATAGAAGGAAGCAGGGATTCAAGTTTCATAAAGAGCTTCCAAAAATTATGGTACTTATTAGCTTTCAGCTCTCATTGCCCTATCATAAGCATCTTGAAGTCATTAATGTTAAAGTGAACAAACTATGGAGTATATGCTTAACAAAGTATAAGTTGGAAATCTCACGTCCCTTGAATACGAGGGTCGCTCCTCATGCTACTCAAGTTTAGTTACCGGTAAGTTCTTGTCATAGTAAGTACATGTGTATCATAGAGAACCGCCAACGGGGTACCCCTTGCCCGATGATACGGAAGAATCCCCATATCAAAATGACAAGGCAAGCAGACAACGAGCATCTCAGCAATCTTCTTATTGACCATGGGAAAATGGTGCTTTTTCTCTCTTTCCTCTTTTCTCATATCTCTTTTTTTCCTTTTCTTTTTTCTCAATATCTGACTCTTTTTTATATAAGAAGAATGCTTCATAGACAACTCATTATGGTTACGCTGCAGGTTTCCACCATGACAGCATGGATTAGACCGACGGCCCAGGGGGTTCTCTAACACACATACATAACTCCATGGACTTACAAGCTCCCCTTTCATTTCACACCGACGACATCCATAGACAAAAGAGCATGATATCAACTGGGTACAAAGTACAAGTGCAATGTTGAAAGCGTTCCCCATGATAACATGGTTCTGCTAATCCGCAACATATAAGTGCAATGATATACAACATAGACGACACAATGGTTCAAGTTTATTATGGGCAAGAAAAGTAAAGTGTGCCATCAAGTTCGTGAGAGCTTTAATCACTAGTTTTCTCATAACAAGTTTAATTCGGAAGGTAGATAAAAATATGGATATACTTGGAATAGCAAATGCTAATAGGTAGGTATGCTGGACTCTTTGGAATAACTTGGTTTTAGGAGTTGGATGCATGAGTGGAACTCACACTTGGTTATGGAGGCTAGCAAAAGACTGGGAGCGACCAACTAAGAGAGCAATAATGGCCATAATCATGCAAAGCAACAAAACATCATTAATCAAAGCATAAAGTGATATTAAAATTCGAAAAGTAAAGGATCATAAAGGCTTATGGTGACTTGGGATAGTCATAACATGGTGTGAGCATGCGCCAAGTCAACCCAAATAAAGCATCAAAGGAGAATACCACAATGCTATGCTTTAATATGCTAAAACAACGCATGATTCTTCCAAGGCACATTAAGCAATCTCAGTTGTTTATAACATGTCATGCTACAACAAAGATCACTAAGCATAAAGCCAAAACAATATCAAGCATGGCATGACAAAGCATAGGCCACAGTCAAAAACAAGCTCCTTTTACCACTTAAGCATGAACTTTTCCTACTCTTTTCTAATCCAAACCAAACTATTTGAAAACCAATGCATGAAAGAGGGGGTCCAACCAATTTATTCAAGGAAACTAAGAAAACCAAGTAAACGAAAACGAAAAACAAGACGCTCCAAGAACAACATAATTGTGCATGAAACAATAAAAATGAAGTGTTTGGAAGAATCCTGGGATTTTTATTGATGAAGAAGGGGATGCCTTGGGTATCCCCAAGCTTTGACGCTTGTACCTCTTGAATATTTCTTGGGGTGACACGTGGTGGCATCCCCAAGCTTGATATTGAGTCCATTGTTCATCTCATTACATCATTATCTCCATACACTTGAAATTTTTCCTTCATACAAAACTTCACACAATCTTTATTAGCAACATTAATGCACTCAAGATAATAAGTCTTTAGGTTCAGTTTCAACACAAATAAAACTTTCAATAAAACACAAGCTACTGTAGCACTTCCCTCAGAAAGCTCAATTCCCCAAAAGAACTCAAAAAGGAAAGAACAAGAAGCAAATGCAAATAATGGCAGAAATCTTTCAAAACAGACCAGCAGGTAAAAAACATTTTTTTCGAAGACCTTGAGCTGCTCAAATCAAAAAGTGTTGAACTAACAAAAGTTATATAACAACCTGGGTCAGAAGCATAAAAATTCACGCCTCAAAACGATGTACAGAGATTTTACACGAATATTTACGGTGAAGCACAAAAATCTGTTTCGGGACAGCAACTTTCCCAGTCATTACTTCTCTCTCATTAGAGGTTACTCTTGGCACAAAAGGCAAATAAAAATGATAAGAAGAGGTTATTACAGAGGTAATAACTTCCAAGACTCATCTAAAACTTTTGGGTTATCTCCCAATAAGTACTTTTCTTTAACGCCTTTAAGTTAGGCATAAGAAGCAAGAAAAAGAATCAAGTGTCTCAAATGAAGAAGCATTAAGATTAATATCAGAAATATCTTCAACAAGGCAAGGTATCTCATCAAAATAAGTTCTAGAGGATCCTCTCTCAACACTCTTGGGTTCACTATTTTCATCAAACGGGTTTTCGGAAACAATCCAATCAAGATTCTTTTCTATGGCTTCATGCATTGCTACAAGTTTGAAAGGTATTGGTATCTTAATTTCCTCCCCATTAGGTTCAGTTTTGTTCATCTTTTCTTGTGTACCAATAACATTTACACATGATCCTAGCATATTAAAACGTTTAAAGACTTTTCTAGCTTCCTTGGCAACATCATAAAATTCCTTAAGCAAAGTTTCCAGAATAAAATCTCTCTTTTCAGGGTCCTCAATTTCCTTAAGTTTAAGAAACATTACTTGCATTAAGGGGTTAAGGTTAACAAACCTAGCTTCCAACATGTGAACTAAAGAAGCTGCAGCAATTTCATAATTTGGAGCAAGTTCTGCAAGGGTTCTATCCTCAATATCATCATGCTTACTAACATGATTAAAGAATTCTTCAATATTATCTTTTCCAATTATAGAGCCACTACCTATTGAAAGGTCTTTCAGAGTGAATTTAGGGATCAACATGGTGAGCTAAGGAAGAGGTAACAACTATAGAAATACTTAATTTTTGTGTGTTTTTAATAAAGAAAGCAAACTAGTAAAACTATGTTTTGTGTGTTTTTGATAGAGAAACAAGCAAACAAAGCAAAAATAAACTAAGCAAAACAAAAACAACAAAGTAAAGAGATTGGTTATGAGGGACTCTCATTGTGAAGATGTCCTTGACTCCCCGGCAATGGTGCCAGAAAAGTACTTGCTAACTCGTGTAATAACGAGCTCGTTGGGGAACCCCAAGAGGAAGGTATGATGAGCACAACAGTAAGTTTCCCTCAGTTATGAAACCAAGGTTATCGAACCAGTAGGAGCAAGGAAACACCTCCAAGGTGTTGTTTCCAACTTGGAATCCTGCACAACACAACCATAGAACTTTGCCCCCAACTTATAGTGAGGTTGTCAATCTCACCGGTTTTGCTGAAAACAAAGGATTAAACGTATTGTGTGGAAGAAAGTAAAAGCTTGCAGAAAGTAAACAGAAAGCAGTAAACAGTTATAGATTGATGGTAAAAGAAAGGACCGGGGTCCATAGTTCACTAGTGGTGGTTCTCCTTAAGATAGATGACATGTTGGGTCAATAAATTACAGCGGGGCAATTAACAAACATCAAGAAAGCATACATGCATATACTAATCATCTTGACTCCTTTGATATTTGATTGGGCAATACAACATTATACATAGACCGTAATCCAACTGCATCTATGACTAATAATCCACCTTCAGGTTATCATCCGAACCCCCTCCAGTATTAAGTTGCAAGCAACAGATAATTGCATTACGCATTGCATGTAAAGTAAACAATACGATTGTTTTATGAACAAAGGATTGCTGTTTTCTCCCTATTAGCAACAACACATCTAGTACCTTAGAAATTTATGTCACTTCCCCAGATTACTAGAGGCATGAACCCACTATCGAGCATAAATACTAACTCTTGGAGTTGCTAGCATCTACTTGGCCAAGATAGCTACTAACAACGGAAAGCATGCAAGATCACAAATAACAAAGACATGATAGAATCAATAATCAATCTGAAATAGCATCTCAATATCCATCGGATCCCCGCAAACACAACATGTAGGATTACAAATAGAAGATCTTGATCATGAACGAAGCTCACAAGATCTAAACATGATAGCACAAAGGAGAAGAACCAGCCATCTAGCTACTACATGGACCCGTAGTCCAAGGATGAACTACTCACGCATCACACTGGAGGCTTGCATGGTGATGAAGAAGGCCTCAGGGTGAATTCTCCCCTTCGGCAGAGTGCCGGGAAGAGCTTCAGATCCCTCCCGATCTAGGGATGGAGATGACGGTGGCTACAGACTCTTTTGTGGAATTTTGATCGGGTACTTAGGGTTTTTATATTAGAGACATCTTATAGGTGAAAGGGGAGGCCGAGGGGGTGCCCTGGGTGGTCGCACCACCTCCTGGTGCGGGCCAGGCCTGGCTGCGCAGCCAGGTGGTGGGGCCGCCCCCTGGCCCCTCTCCCTCTCATATTCTGGCTCCATGTCCCCCTCGGTGAAAAACTGACTTTGGCTTTTATCCTCTCCAATTCCGAGAATATTCATTTTCTGACTTTCTTGGAACCAAAAACAGCAAAAAACAGGCAACTGGCACCGTGGCATCTTGTTAATAGGTTAGTCCAAGAAAGTGTATAAAAAGTACTCCAAAGTGTGGACAAAACATAAGAAAGTAGATAAAAACCAAGCATGGAACATCAAAAATTATGGATACGTTAGCAACGTATCAATCCTAGGAGTGAAGTTTGTGGCAAGTTTTCTTAGGATCAAAGGGGGATAAACCGAAAGATTGGCCTTCAACTGGTTGATCCTTGATATAAAACCACTTGGACTTCCAAGATTGGACAGAATTAGTGATCTTAAAATCAAAATAATCTACGTCGGAGCGAACAGAGAAACTAGCGCCACCAACGTCATGAACAATGGTGTCAGTGGCGTTACAGCGAACATAAAAGAAATGCTTTCACAGGCCCCAATGGGGATGAATCCCGAGAAAGCATTCATAGAGAGTGACGAAACAAGGAACATGGAGGATAGAGTTTGGCGTGAGCTAATACAGCCGCACGCCATAGACAAAAAGAAGACCACGAAGAAATTCGTGAACAGGAAGAGGAAGGCCGCGGAAAAGAAAGGAGAGAAACATTACCTCCAACCGGGCTCGGGGATAGGAGCAGCTTCGTCTCCAGGGAGCTTGAAGGTACCCTCCGCCAGATGGCCGGAGTTCCGCGCCTCACGAAGATCCCGCACCATACACTTGCAAGGAACCCATCTGACAGCCTTCTTCCTGGTGGCCTTCACGGCCGCAGTGGAAGGCCCCGCCTTACTTTTGCCCATGGCAGCGAAAGAGAAACACGAGCATAGAGCAGGAGTTCACAAGGGGGCAAGAGCACAAGGAAGAAGATGGAGCAAAGGAAGGTGAGGTAAAACAGTAAAACAAATCTCCTTCACCTTATAAAGAGCAAAGGTATAAAGTTCGGACCGTTCGATGCAAAATTAAACCGATAGAAGATCACATGGTGGTGACACGTGTTAAAGAGATTCTGTAAAGGAAAAAATCTAAAGAAGTTATTGCCGCGGTAAAAACGGGAGGACGGCGCATGACGCCTCGATCTTCACGCAGAGAGGGGACGTGCAGTCAAAAAACTCCGCTAAATACGCTATCAGGCGTCATCATTACTGCCGTATGGTCCCACGTTCGAAACGTCCCGTCAGGACGTGTCTTCTGGAAATCAACATCATAAAATACATCATTATTGATGTCACAGCAAAGACATTGCAGAAACTGCGCCTCACTATAAGAGATATGGCCCGAAGAAATTTAAATTGGAGTCAAAGTAAATTCTGTAGGGCTTCCGCGTATGAAAACAATAAAATTTTACCCTATGCCCCTGAACTCCTGATGCTGCCAGGACCTATCAATTAGTAATACAGTAACGGGACGGGCTTTTCGCGAACTTACCCTTGAAGTCCGAAAAGCGTTGTCAACGCTCAGGAGAGCATGGTTGATGTAGACGAGCCGAACCCGACCTCAAGGTCGTGATGAAGTCCTTGCGCTCCCATGGCTCCAACGACTTGAGTGCCTCAAGTGTGACACCTCGCAGGGAGTTACACACGTCCGGTGCCTGACGATGACTTTCGCTTCCCCGATCTAGCAGCAGTTGCGGAAGTAGAGCTCCTGGATCCACATATCGCAGTGCGACGGCGCTCCGCGGTGAAGATGTCTCTCATTCGCGCAGTCCGAACTTGGGACCACGGTCAAGAGAGAGAGAGAGAGAGAGAGAGAGAATATCAATTGGAGGTCCTCCCAAAAGTGAGAAGCCCTTTATTGATTATTGTGTGTATTTATCTGGCCAAATACCCCCACTATATATAGGGGAAAAGGAGGTACTACCTCCCTCAAAGTCCCGGGGTGGGACTAAAGGAGAGGCGGGGGAGGGGCAGCCGCCGCCCAGCCCTCGTGGGCCCCGTGCGGGAGGGGGGGCTAGGCCCAGCCGGCCACCCCTTGTCCCTTCTCCCTCTCTCCTTTCCCTAATGGGCCCTCTCCCCTCCGGGAATTGGCCCATTAAGCCTTTTGACCTTTTAAAATGATTTTCCCTTTATTAAATAATTATGAATAAATGATTAAATCAACATTCATTCACAGATTATTCAACCTCTATGGTTATGGAACACTTCCACCTCCACTCCGGACATCCTCCGGACTTACCGAAACCCTTCCGGTTTTCTCTCTACAATTCTTTTGCGACTCTACCAATCCTATAAACACTCTCTAAGAATCATCAAGCCCTTAAGCGTGATACCCCATGGTTCGGGAACACTCCAGACATGGTCGGGACACTCCCGCACCAATGATCAACAGAGGGACCTGGATGGCCATGTGGCCCCGATGGCCCAAAATATATCGAGCTCGTTGGGGGACCCCAAGAGGAAGGTATGATGAGCACAGTAGCAAGTTTTCCCTCAGTACGAAACCAAGGTTATCAATCCAGTAGGAGCAAGGAAACACCCCAAAGGTGTAGCTAGCTGAACGATGGTAGGGCGCACTACCGGTGCCAGCAGCAACGTGGAGACCTGCACAACACAACCACAGAACTCTGTCCCCAACTTGCGATGAGGTTGTCAATCTCACCGGTTTTGCTGAAAACAAAGGATTAAACGTATCGAATGGAAGGAAGTAATAGTTTGCAGAAAGTAAACACAAAGCAGTAAACAATTTATAGATTGAATGTAAAAGAAAGGACCGGGATCCATAGTTCACTAGAGGTGGCTCTCCTTAAGATAGGTAACATGCTGGGTGAACAAATTACAGCGGGGCAATTGACAAACATCGAGAAAGCAATACATGCATATACTAATCATCTTGACTCCTTTGAGATTCGATTGGGCATTACAACATTATACATAGACCGCCATCCAAGTGCATCTATGACTAATAATCCACCTTCAGGTTATCATCTGAACCCCCTCCAATATTAAGTTGCAAGCAACAGATTATTGCTTTACGAATTGCGTGTAATGTAAACAAAACAATTGTTCTATGAACAAAGGATTGTTGTTTTCTCCATAGTAGCAACATCACATCTAGTACCTTAGAGATTTGTGTCATTTCCCTAGATTACCAGAGGCATGAACCCACTATCGAGCATAAATACTAACTCTTGGAGTTGCTAGCATCTACTTGGCCAAGATAGCTACTAACAACGGAAAGCATGCAAGACCACAAATAACAAAGACATGATAGAATCAATAATCAATCTGAAATAGCATCTCAATATTCATCAGATCCCCGCAAACACAACATGCCGAATTACAAATAGATGATCTTGATCATGAACAAAGCTCACAAGATCTAGACATGAAAGCACAAAGGAGGAGAACCAGCCATCTAGCTACTACATGGATCCGTAGTCCAAGGATGAACTACTCACGCATCACACAAGAGGCTTGCATGGTGATGAACAAGGCTTCCAGGGTGAATTCCCCTCTCTGGGAGGGTGCCAGGAAGAGCTTCAGATCCCTCCCAATCTAGGGATAGAGATGACGGCGGCTATAGACTCTTTCGTGGATTTTTGATTGGGTACTTAGGGTTTTCATCCCGAGGGCATCTTATAGGCGGAAGGAGAGGCTGAGGGGGTGCTGGGGTCGGCCAGACCACCCCTTGGCGCAGGCCAGGCCTAGTCGCGCGGCCAGGTGGTGTGGCCGGCCCCCAGCCCTTCTCCGTCTCGTATTCTGGCATCTGATGACTTCCGGAAAAATAGGCACTTTGGCTTTTGTCCCGTCCAATTCCGAGAATATTCACTTTATGACTTTCCTGGAACCAAAAATAGCTGAAAACAGGAAGCTGGCACTGTGGCTCTTGTTAATAGGTTAGTCCAAGAAATCATATGAAAAGTATTCCAAAGTGTGGACAAAACACAAGAAAGTGGATAAAACCAAGCATGGAACATCAAAAATTATAGATACATTTGCAATGTATCAACATCCCCAAGCTTAAATCCTGCTCGTCCTCGAGTAGGTAAGTGATAAAAAGAAAGAATAATTTTTGAGGTGACATGCACGATCAAAGATTTTATCAAAGTATTTGTAAAACATTCAAAGCTGGGATCATAGTACTTCAATCATAACATGAAAGACAAAGTTCTAGCAATAAGACAAACAATGATGCAAAATGAAAAGGCACAAACAAAAGATTCATGAATAACAATGCTTTCCAAGACGTTTGTTTGTTTCACATAAAGAAAACATAGCATAATAGTATTCATCTTGTCCCTCATAGAGTAGCAAATATAAATGCATAGGACACCTTCAAAGTTCATAAGAGTGACTAGATACAAATAGTTTAAAACAAGCAATATCAACTTATGCATCAATCAACTAGTCTTGGGACAATGCACATAGAACTAAGAATGGCCACTATGCTCTCAAAGTAGGTGCATAAAGGTAGAAGGTGGAGACTCAATATAATGGTGGAAGAAAGGCCTTCATAAAAGGAAGTAGGGATTCAAGTCTCATAAAGATCTTCCAAAAATTATGGTACTTATAGCTTTTAGCTCTCATTTCCCCTATCATAAGCATCTTGAAGTGATTAAGGTTAAAGTGAACAAACTATGGTGTACATGCTTAACGAAGTATAAGTTAGAAATCTCATGTCCCTTGTATACGAGGGCCGCTGATACGTCCATTTTGCATCACTATTCTATGTCATAATTCACTGTTATTCATTGATATATTTCATATTAAGAGATGATACTTATGTTATTTCATCTTTTTTTGCATGGTTGATGACTTTTGGAGCATGGACCGCTGCAGTCAGGATTCTGATGGAAAAGGTGATGTTTGGAGGCAAAATTCGCGAAGATCAGAAAATCCGGGAAAATATACGGAAAATCCTATTTTTCCAGAAGACGAAGTTTGCCAGAAGGAGTGGAGATGGGCCACAGGGGGCCCACACCACCCCCTAGCGCGGGCCACCCTAGGCCGTGCCACCAGGTGGTGTGGCCGCCTTGGCCCACCTCTAGCTCTCCCCTCTGGCGTATATATTCCTCCCGAAACCCTAAGCCTCGGGGAGCGACCACAGAAAGATTCCACCGCCTCTGCAGGGCGGAAAACACCGAGAGAGAAAGATCTCTCCGGCAGACAGATTTCTGCCAGGGGAACTCCTTCCCGGAGAGGGGAGATCGTCGCCATCAACACCACCATCAAGCTGGACTTCATCGGGATCATCATCATCATCATCACCACCATCATCATCATCAGCACCCTCATCACCATCTCCATATTGCTGTAACAATTGGGTTGAATCTTGCATTAGTTCTTAGGGGAAACTTTCCCGGTGTTGATTACTCTTTGTAGTTGATGCTATTGAGTGAACCATTGAATTATTGTTTATGTTCATATTGTTATACATCATTATTCCATCTCTGATCATGATCCATATGATGTCTTGTGAGTAGTTCTTTTTGTTCTTGAGGACATGGGAGAAGTCATGTTGTTAGTAGTGGAGTTGTGTGGAGAAAGATTCAATAGTTTGATATTTAAGTTGTGGTGTACTTCTTCTAGTGGTGTCATGTGAACGTCGACTACATGAAACTTCACCTATATGGTCCTAGGGGAATGCATTGTGTATTTGGATACTAATCGTAGGGGTTGCCGGAGTGACAGAAACCTGAACCCCCGTTAGGAAACCATTGCACAAGGGACGTAAGGGTCTTAGGGTTTAAAGTTGTGGTTAGGTTTCTACCTTAATTACTTTCTTGTACTTACGGATGTTTGCAAGGGGTATAATCACAAGTATGTATTAGTCCTAGGAAGGTCGGTACATTAGCACAGGTTCACCCACACAACACTTAGCAAGCTAAAGAAGATTAATCAACTATATCAAGCGAAAGCACTTGACAGTCTTCCCATGTGTCCTCGAGAACGTTTGGTCATCTTAAGTAATACAACCGGCTTGTCCTTTGCTGCATATAGGATTAGGCCACTTGCTGCATTTATTCCTACTGTCTTTTATTTACTCGTACTTTGTTTACTTGCTTTATCAAAAACCCCTAAAAATCCGTTTGCTAAGTATTTGCAGAGAATTCCTGATCCATACCACTAGCCAGCACCATCAGCTCCTCGTTGGGTTCGACACTCTTACTTATCGAAAATACTGCGATACACCCCCTATACTTGTGGGTCATCATCCGCTCCTCATGCTACTCAAGTTTAGTCACCGGTAAGTTCTTGTCATCGTAAGTACATGTGTATCATAGAGAACCGCCAACGGGGTACCCCTTGCCCGATGATACGGAAGAATCCCCATATCAAAATGACAAGGCAAGCAGACAACGAGCATCTCAGCAATCTTCTTATTTACCACGGGAATATGGTGCTTTTTTCTCTCTTTCCTCTTTTCATAATCTTTTTTTTCTTTTTCTCTTTTTTCTCAATATAGGACTCTTTTTTTATAAGAAGAATGCTTCATAGACAGCTCATTATGGTTACGCTGCAGGTTTCCACCATGTCAGCATGGATTAGACCAGCGGCCCAGGCGTTTCTCTAACACATATACATAACTCCATGAACTTACAAGCTCCCCTTTCATTTCACACTGACGACATCCATATACAAAAGAGCATGATATCAACTAGGTACAAGTACCAAGTGCAATGTTGAAAGCGTTCCCCATGACAGCATGGTTCTGCTAATTCCCAACAAATAAGTGCAAGCATATACAACATAGATGACACAATGGTTCAAGTTTATTAAGGGCAAGAAAAGTAAAGTGTGCCATCAAGTTCGTGAGAGCTTTAATCACTAGTTTTCTCATAACAAGTTTAATTTGGAAGGTAAACAAAAGCATGAATATACTTCGAATAGCATAAGCTAGTAGGTAGGTATGGTGGACTCTTTGGAATAACTTGGTTTAGGAAGTTGGATGCATGAGTGGAACTCATACTTGGTTGTGGAGGCTAGCAAAATACTGGGAGCGACAAACTAAGAGAGCAATAATGGCCATAATCATGCAGAGTGACAAAACATCATTGATCAAAGTATAAAGTGATACTACAAGTTGAAAACTAAAGGATCATAAAGTCTATGGTGACTTGAGATATTCATAACATGGTGTGAGCATGTGCCAAGTCAACCCAAATAAAGCATCAAAGGAGAATACCACAATACTATGCTTTAATATGCTAAAACAACGCATGATTCATCCAAGGCACATTAAGCAATCTTAATTGTTTATAACAAGTAATGCTACAGAAAATAATACTAAGCATAAAGCCAAAACAATATCAAGCATGGCATGACAAAGCATAGGCCACAGTCAAAAACAAGCTCTTTTTACCACATAAGTATGAACTTTCCTACTCTTTTCCAATCCAAACCAAACTATTTGAAAACCAATGTATGAAAGAGGGAGTCCAACAAATTTATTCAGAAAACTAAGAAAACAAAGCAAATGAAAAAACAAAAAGAAGACGCTCCAAGAACAACACAACTGTGCATGAAACAATAAAAATGAAGCGTTTGGAAGAAACCTGGGATTTTTATTGATGAAGAAGGGGATGCCTTGGGCATCCCCAAGCTTTGACGCTTGTACTTCTTGTATATTTCTTGGGGTGACATGCGTGGCATCCCCAAGCTTGAGCTTTAGTCCATCCTTCATCTCATTACTCATTCCTTCCATACACCTGAAATTTTTCTTCATACAAAACTTCACACAATCTTTATTAGCAACATTAGTACACTCAAGATAATAAGTCTTAAGGTTCAGTTACAACACCAAATAAACTTCCATTAGAACACTAGATACTTTAGTGCTTCCCTCAAAAAGCTCAATTGCCCAAAAGAACTCAAAAAGGAACCAACAAGAAGTAAATGCAGAAAATGGCAGAAATCTGTCAAAACAGACCAGCAGGTAAATACAATTTTTTTCGAAGACCTTCTGTTGCTCAAATAAAAAAGTTTTGAACTAATGAAAGTTAGATAACAACCTGGGGTGGAAGCACCAAAATTCACGCCTCAAAAATACGTTTAGAGATTTTACACGAATTTTTACGGTGAAGTACAGAAATCTGTTTCGGGACAGCAACTTTCCCAATCATTACTTCTCTCTCTCATTAGAGGTTACTCTTGGCACAAAAAGCAAAGAAAAAGGATAAGGAGCGGTTATTACTGAAGTAATAAATTTCAATACTCATCTAAAACTTTTGGGTTATCTCCCAATAAGTACTTTTCTTTAACGCATTTAAGTTATTCATAAGAAGCAAGAAAAAGAATCAAGTGTTCTCAAATGAAGAAGTATTAAGACCAAATTTTGTTTTCATAGGAGGATAAAAATAAATCTTCTCTCTCTTATTGGGGAAGTGTTATATACCTTTATTGAGTGGGAGTTGATATTTAATGGTGCCTTATTTCATATCAATAATGGCACCAACAGTTCTAAGAAAAGGTCTTCCCAAAGTAATAGGACAAGAAGCATTGCATTAAACATCCAAAACATAGAAATCAACGGGTACATAGGCATTGTTAACCATAATAAGAACATCATTAAGACTCCCCATGAGTTTCTTTTTAGCATTATCATCAAGTGGGACATTCAAATAACAATCTTCAAGTGGAGGCAAATCAAGCATATCATAAATCCTTCTAGGCATAATAGAAACACTACTATCAAGATCACATAAAGCTTTGAAATCAAAGTCATTCACTTTCATATTAATGATGGGTTCCCAACCATATTCTTGTTTTATAGGAATAGAAGCTTTATGTTTCATCTTTTCTTCTTTAATCATTATGAGAGCATCAGTAATGTGTTTTGTAAAGGCCATGTTCATAGAAGTAGCATTAGGACTTTTAGCAAGCTTTTGTAGGAAGTTAATAACTTCAGAGATATTGCAACCATCAAGATAAAAATCAAATTTATCATCTAGAGTAGTAGAACTATTACTAGCCTCAACACTAGTGGTGGTGATAGTAGAAACACTAATGTTTCTAGCAATTTCATCTTCTCTTTCCCACTTAGCATGTAATTCAGCTAATAGTCTAACATTTTCATCAATTCTTACTTGTATAGCATTAGTAGCTGCAAAGGGATTATCATTAGTTTCGGGTTTAGCAGCCATTTTATTCAAAGAAGATTGAGCTTCAGCCAAAGATGCTATATTTCTTTCAACATTAGAGAGTTTTTCCTCAATAGTTTTATTGAAAGCAATCTGTTTACTAATAAAGTCTTTAAGCATAACTTCAAGTTTAGAGGGAGCACTCCTATTATTGTTGTAGGAACTTCCATAAGCATTACCATTGTTGGGAGGATATGGCTTATAATTGTTGTTACCAAAATTATTCCTATAAGCATTATTGCCAAAATTGTTATTTCTTATGAAGTTCACATCAACTTGCTCTTCTTGAGCAACCAAAGAGGCTAAAGGAACATTATTTGGATCAATATGGGCTTTCCCATTCACAAGCATAGACATAATAATATCAATCTTATCACTCAAGGAGGAAGTTTCCTCAACAGAATTTACCTTCCTACCTTGTGGAGCTCTCTCAGTATGCCATTCAGAATAATTAACCATCATATTGTCCAGAAGTTTTGTTGCAGCACCCAAAGTGATGGTCATAAAGGTACCTCCAGCAGCAGAATCCAATAGGTTCCTTGAAGAATAGTTCAATCCTGCATAAAAAGTTTGGATGAACATCCAAGCAGTCAGTCCATGAATGGGACAATTCTTTACCAAAGATTTCATTCTTTCCCAAGCTTGAGCAACATTCTCATTATCAGATTGTTTAAACTTCATTATTTCACTTCTCATAGATATAATCTTAGAAGGAGGATAGTATTTTCCAATGAAAGCATCTTTGCACTTAGTCCAAGAATCAATACTATTCCTAGTTAAGGAATTCAACCATTCTTTAGCTTTTCCCCTCAAAGAGAAAGGAAACAATTTCAGCTTAATAATATCACCATCTACATCCCTATGCTTTTGCATCTCACAAAGTTCAACAAAGTTATTTAGATGGGCAGCAGCATCTTCATTACCAATACCAGAAAATTGTTCTCTCATAACAAGATTGAGTAAAGTAGGTTTTATCTCAAAGAATGTATCTTCAAGCACAGGTGGAGCAATAGGTGTGCTCATAAAATCATTGTTGTTGGTGCTATTGAAGTCACACAACTTAGTGTTCTCAAGAGTAGTCATTTTTTGTGTTTTCAAATAAGAAAGCAAACTAGTAAAACTAATTTTTATGTGTTTTTAATAAAGAAACAAGCAAACAAAGCAAAAAGAAACTAAGCAAAAAAAAAATAACAAAGTAAAGAGATTGGTTATGAGGGACTCCCCTTGTGAAGATGTCCTTGACTCCCCGGCAACAGCGCCAGAAAATATGCTTGATGGCCCAAAATATATCGAGCTCGTTGGGGAACCCCAAGAGGAAGGTATGATGAGCACAACAGCAACTTTTCCCTCAGTACGAAACCTAGGTTATCAATCCAGTAGGAGCAAGGAAACACCCCAAAGGTGTAGCTAGCTGAACGATGGCAGGGCGCACTACCGGTGCCAGCAGTAACGTGGAGACATGCACAACACAACCACAGAACTCTGTCCCCAACTTGCGATGAGGTTGTCAATTTCACCGGTTTTGCTGAAAACAAAGGATTAAACGTATCGAATGGAAGGAAGTAATAGTTTGCAGAAAGTAAACACAAAGCAGTAAACAGTTTATAGATTGAATGTAAAAGAAAGGACCGGGATCCATAGTTCACTAGAGGTGGCTCTCCTTAAGATAGATAACATGCTGGGTGAACAAATTACAGCAGGGCAATTGACAAACATCGAGAAAGCAATACATGCATATACTAATCATCTTGACTCCTTTGAGATTTGATTGGGCATTACAACATTATACATAGACCGCCATCCAACTGCATCTATGACTAATAATCCACCTTCAGGTTATCATCCGAACCCCCTCTAGTATTAAGTTGCAAGCAACAGATTATTGCTTTACGAATTGCGTGTAATGTAAACAATACGATTGTTCTATGAACAAAGGATTGTTGTTTTCTCCCTAGTAGCAACAACACATCTAGTACCTTAGAGATTTCTGTCACTTCCCCAGATTACCAGAGGCATGAACCCACTATCGAGCATAAATACTAACTCTTGGAGTTGCTAGCATCTACTTGGCCAAGATAGCTGCTAACAACGGAAAGCATGCAAGATCACAAATAACAAAGACATGATAGAATCAATAATCAATCTGAAATAGCATCTCAATATCCATCGGATCCCCCCAAAAACAACATGTAGAATTACAAATAGATGATCTTGATCATGAACGGAGCTCACAAGATCTAGACATGAAAGCACAAAGGAGGAGAACCAGCCATCTAGCTACTACATGGATCCATAGTCCAAGGATGAACTACTCACGCATCACACCGGAGGCTTGCATGGTGATGAAGAAGGCCTCCAGGGTGAATTCCTCTCTCCGACAGGGTGTCGGGAAGAGCTTCATATCCCTCCCGATCTAGGGATGGAGATGACGGCGGCTACAGACTCTTTCGTGGATTTTTGATCGGGTACTTAGGGTTTTCGTCCCGAGGGCATCTTATAGGCGGAAGGAGAGGCTGAGGGGGTGATGGGGTCGGCCAGACCACCACCTGGCACGGGCCAGGCCTGGCCGCGTGGCCAGCTGGTGTGGCCGGCCCCCAGCCCTTCTCCGTCTCGTATTCTGGCATCTGATGACTTCCGGAAAAATAGGCACTTTGGCTTTTGTCCTGTCCAATTCCGAGAATATTCATTTTCTGATTTTCCTAGAACCAAAAATAGCAGAAAACAGGCAGCTGGCACTGTGGCTCTTGTTAATAGGTTAGTCCAAGAAATCATATGAAAAGTACTCCAAAGTGTGGAAAAAACACAAGAAAGTGGATAAAACCAAGCATGGAACATCAAAAGTTATAGATACATTTGCAATGTATCAGACCCCTGTGCGTTCCACGAAGGTCTTTCATCGTTTGAACCAGGACAGTCGTGTCTTATTCCCTTTGTCTCTCGATACTTGCATTGCCCGAGATCTGATCAATGACATCACCATGTCGTGTTCAATCTCATTACCGAACAAAGCTACTTGACTCGTTCCGACAAGTGATATCCCTGTGATCAAATCACACACTGCACAGCTATTGGATATAACCTCTCCGAGTGGGCCCTTGAGTATCTTCCTGTCACATGGACGGACAAATCCCGCTCTTGACATATATTGCATCTACGGTTTCCTCCGAGTACCTGAACACACCTTTATAACCACTGTATTACCAAGTGGCGCTTGATGCTATCAAAGCACTCTCGGGAGACAGTGATTGATATAGCCTCGCGATCTAAGAAATAGTCTACGAGGATCCATTTCTAATCATCGTAACTTGAACTTCGTGATATGATAGGGTCATGATGTTTAGGTTGGGTATTGGTTCATCATCTCATTCTCAGAATGTGATGACCTCATTTCCAACTGGCATAAATGCCACATGATCAGGAAACATGATCATCTGTTGACCAATGAACGAGTGACTAGAGTTTCATTGGGAACCCCTGGTTGTTTGTATATCACACATGTATTGACGTTTACACTCAATACAGTTATAGCATGATATAAAACTTAATCATAAACTATATGAAATATGATAATAGTCCTTATCACTATTTGTCTCTAGGGCATATTTCCAACGGTCTCCCACTTGCACTAGAGTACAAATACACTAGCTGCATTTGTTCTTAATCATTCGCACCATATATCCGGTAACCTGAACATGCTTGCTCATGGTAGAGGTTGAGTCTTGGGCATGTACTTTACAGTCCCACATCCTTTGCAACTTACTAATGTCACCTTGATTGACATTAATACTTTATCATCACATGATAACATCTGTGTGTATGCATCGTCGCTATGGCAGCAGAACGAGGCCTGATTCTAGGAGCCTACAGTGACTTTAGATCAACCACGAGGGCTTTCTCATGGGCACTGTGCCCTGGGACACATCATTCTACGTTAAAAGCGAACTAGCCCCGCCATAACATTATACAACACTTTAGATGGTACCCTTATCTATTATTATAAATATATTCATCGAAACACGAGTGCACTTTGTGCAACTTTCGAAGTGTTTGTTCACCTCGCTTCCTACTTAACTTTAATCGGTATTTACAGGTGTTTCCAACATATTCCCTTATAACATTACTCTTTATGCTTTAAGATATGTCATCCTTTATGGATTTGGAAAACATGTCTGCAGTTCTCCATTAGACACTGCGGACAAACTTAGCTCAACGTTCTGCGATTCAAACTTAATCACTTTCAAACGTTCCTTATTGGATCATATATTATGTTAAGTTACCATCATGATTTTCTAAGATAGAACCTATGTCTCAACATAGTGGATGATGATCATCCTTTTCTTTCTTTCAACCATTGATGTTCAACTTAATACTATTCCTAATTTGAGTTATTAAGGACCAGTTCCTTAATTAACTTGTATTCTGAAACCCTTTTTAGAATCCCTTAAGGAATACTACATAAAATCATAATACACTTATTATCAACTTCTACACCTTATAAATCATTATTTATTGGTACTTGCGCTTTTATTCTTAACATACTTAAGAATCACTCCTATAAGCTCCCACTCAAAATATGTTCCTACCATATTTGTGTAGGGGTTCCGCGGATGAAAACAATAAATTTTACCCTACGCCCCTGGACCCCTGAAGCTGCCAGGACCTATCTATTAGTAATACAGTAACGGGAGGGGCTTTTCGCGAACTTACCCTTGAAGACCGAAAAGAGTTGTCAACGCTCAGGAGAGCGTGGTTGATGTAGACGAGCCGAAGCCGACCTCAAGGTCGTGATGAAGTCCTTGCGCTCCTTCTGGCTCCAACGACTTGAGTGCCTCAAGTGCGACACCTCGCGGGAAGTTACACACGTCCGGTGCCTGACGATGACTCCTGCTTCCCTAATCCAGCAGCAGTTGCGGAAGTAGAGCTCCCGGATCCGAATCCCGCAGCGCGACGGCGCTCCGCCGTGAAGATGTCTCTCGCTCGCGCTGTCCAGACATGGGACCACGGTCACGAGACAGAGGGGAGAGAGAAAATATCAATTAAAGGTCCTCCCAAAAGTGGGGAGACCTTTATTGATTATTGGGTCTATTTTTCTAGGCCAAATACCCCACTTTATATAGGGGGAGGGGAGGTACTGCCTCCCCTCAAGTCCCAGGGTGGGACTAAAGGAGAGCCGGCCAGCCCCTAGTGGGCCCCGCGGGGGCGCAAGGCCCAGCCGGCCTCCCCCTTGGTCCCTTCTCCCTCTCTCTCCTTTCCCCTAATGGGCCCTCTCCCTCCGGAATTGGCCCATTAAGACTTTTTGACCTTTAATTGATTTTCTCTTTATTTATATAATTATGAATAAATGATTTAATCAATATTTAACATTCATCCACATATTATTCAATCTCCGTGGCCATGGATCACCTTCCACCTCCACTCCGGACATCTTCCGGACTTACCGAAACCATTCCGGTTTTCTCCCTACTTTTCTTCGGCGATTCTATCGATCCTATAAATGCTCTCTAAGCATCATCAAGCCCTTAAGCGTGATACCCCACGGTTCTGGAACACTCTAGACATGGTCGGGACACTCCCGCACCAATGATCAACAGAGGGACCTGGATGGCCATGTGACCCCTGTGCGTTCCACGAAGATCTTTTGTCGTTTGAACCGGGACAGTCGTGTCTTATTCCCTTTGTCTCTCGATACTTGCATTGCCAGAGATCTGATCAATGACATCACCATGTCGTGTTCAATCTCGTTACTGAACAATGTTACTTGACTCGTTTCGACAAGTGATATCCCCGTGATCAAATCACACATTGCGCAGCTATTGGATATAACTTCTCCGAGTGGGCCCTTGAGTATCTTCCCTGGACGGACAAATCCCGCTCTTGACATATATTGCCTCTACAGTTTCCTCTGAATACCTGAACACACCTTTATAACCACCATTTTACCAGATGGCGTTTGATGCTATCTAAGCACTCTCGGGAGACAGTGATTGATATAGCCTCACGGTCTAAGGAATAGTCTACGAGGATCCATTTCTAATCTTCGTAACTTGAACTTTGTGACATGATCGGGTCACGGTGTTTAGGTTGGGTATTGGTTCATCATATCATTCTCAGAATGTGATGACCTCATTTCCAACTGGCACAAATGCCACATGATCAGGAAACATGATCATCTGTTGACCGATGAACCAGTGACTAGAGTTTCACTGGGAACCCCTGGTTGTTTGTATATCACACGTGTATTGATGTTTCCACTCAACAGAGTTATAGTGTGATATAAAACTTAATCATAAACTATATGAAATATGATAATAGTCCTTACTACTATTTGTCTCTAGGGCATATTTCCAACAGTCTCGCACTTGCACTAGAGTACAAATACACTGGTTGCATTTGTTCTTAATTATTGGTACCATATAACCGGTGCCTAGAACATGCTTACTCATGGAAGAGGTTGAGTCTTGGGTCTGTACTTTACAGTCCTAGATCCGTTGCAACTTACTAATGTCACTTTGATTGACATCAATACTTTATCATCACATGATAGCATCTATGTGTATGCATCATCGCTATGACAGCAGAACGAGGCCTGATTCCAGGAGCCTACAGTGACGTTAGATCAACCTTGAGGGCTTTCTCATGGGCACTATGCCCTGGGACACATCATTCTACGTTAAAAGCGAATTAGCCCCGCCATAACATTATACAACACTTTAGATGATACCCTTATCTATTATTATAAATGTATTCATTGAAACTCCCGTGCACTCTATGCAACTTTCGATGTTTTGTTCACCTCGCTTCCTACTTGACTTTAATTGGTATCTACAGGAGTTTCCAACATATTCCCTTATAACATAACCCTTTATGCTTTAAGATATGTCATCCTTTATGGATTTGGAAAATATGTCCACAGTTCTCTACTAGATAGTACGGACAAACTTAGCTCAACGTTCTGTGATTCGAACTTAATCACTTTCAAACGTTCCTTAATTGGATCATATATTATGTTAAGTTGTCATCATGATTTCTAAGACAGAACCTATGTCTTAACATAGTGGATGATGTCATCCATTTCTTTCTTTCAACCATTGATGTTCAACTTAATACTATTCCTAATTTGAGTTATTAAGGACCAGTTCCTTAATTAACTTCTATTCCGAAACCCTTTTTCAGAATCCCTGAAGGAATACTACATAATATTATAATACACGTATTATCAACTTCTACATCTTATAAATCATTATTTATAAGTATTTGCGCTTTCATTCTTAACATACTTAAGAATTACTCCTATAAGCTCCCACTCAAAATATGTTCCTACATATTTGAATTCGAGTCTTATATTGCTCCCACTTAAAATATGTCAATCACATATTGTTTCAGGAAGACTTTCATAGCTCCCACTCAATTTTATGCAAATTGCATATCCACTCACTATTTTGAATAACTTCAAAATCCTTTTGATTAAATATCAAACTTGGAGATTTACTATGAGATACTAGTACTTTACTAGTTTTAAATCCACTGGACATTCAGCACACTTGAATCAAATTCATTTGAACTTGTCCAATACTTGACAAATTGTGCTTTTGTAATTCACCCCTTTTTTCCTACTATGGCTTTGCAGTCATTTGGGAAAATTCAAGTAACCCCTTTTACTTGTGAGATTCAGCAATGAATTGCTTTCTAATCTCAAGTGAATTTTGCTTTTAGGATTTCTCATAATTCTAGTTTACCATTATTTCCTTTGTAGTTCGTAGGTATGTCATATTCCAAAAATCATGACAAGTGATTCACAAATGTCTCCATACAAGATATGGATTTACATTTTGAATCCTACTTCATATAGTGAAAAACAATAGTGGAGGTAAAAACACAATGATCAAAATCATTGATTCTTTCCTTCTATGAGGAGAATCGTTCAAGAACATTGTTCGTTGCGCTTCTCAACACTCTGATGCAGGGCTTTGAATCCTCATCGTGTTTTACACTATTTCCCAGTTGCTCCATAATTGAGAAACATCACTAAAAGTGAGCTTTCTCAAGAATGCACCAAAATCCAAGCAATACAAATCTTGCTTTCCTTTTGGTTTGAGCTATGGGTTTCGTATTCAAAGTTTCCAATGAATACTCTACAAGGACTTATTCGCAATTGTTTTGGTTATATTGAATAACCCCCAAAACTTTCAAGAATTCAAATGGTTTACCAATTCTAATTGAGTGCTAACTATTTCTTAACTAATGGTCTCTACATCTACACTACAACGATTTATTTGGTGCCTTCTATTCAACCCCCTTTGATATCTAATATCACATTGTGATGCTTTGTATTTTGATGCTTCAAAACACTTTGCATTCCACAATTTCTTTCATGCCATTCTTATAAATTTGAATTTCATTACTATTTATCAAATCGTAGTAATTAGATTCTCTTTTATATTTATACCCTTTGTTGATGAAACACTTTGATCAAATCAAATAGTTTCATATTCATGTTTCCTTTGGTAAACTTACTTTACACATTAAAACAATCATTTAATGATAACTACCATTTTTGTTTAAACACAATACATCGAATATTTATTCTATTTAACAATTCATCAAACACTTTGTATTCAAGTAATACACGGTGTTCAAGTTATTTCACCGAACTTAGGCATGATTTATATGTGACAAGAAATCGAATGACTTTCACATATTATCACATTACTCTGAATTTAAACAATGGTTTTTCATTCACTAATGAACATATCATTAAGTTGGGTATTTTAAACAAGGCATTTTAATGTTTTACAAATGTTCATGCATTATCAATTAGTTTCAAAAAACAAGGATAATTCACACATAATCAAACAAGATATGAACACGAATAGAAATCATTCATAAAAGTGGAACAACTGCTTGTTACAAACTGATATGAATAACCGTCTCACGAAGTGCGAGGCACACTAAAGAAGTTCACAATCTCTTGATTACAAAAATCATCCTAAAACACAAACTAAATGATAAATGTCGAGGGAGAGTGTCGTCGGCTGTCATCATCATGCTTGCCATCAGCACGCAACATCACCTCCTCTCCAGTAAGCACCTCTCATGCAAAAGGACCTGTTTTCACCAAAACAGAACAAGTATCAGATATACTTAACACTGCAATGTGTTTGCAAGATTATAACATTTATAAAACTATATATCAAATATATACCTTGGTCATCGATGACCTCTCCGGCGATTGGTTCAACCTTTACGTTTCGGAAACGTAATATGAACTCATGAAAATCCAATGCTTCCGTATCACCACTCATGATGCTACTCCGGACATGTCCTTTGTAGTTGGGAGGTAATGACTGAAGCAATACATCTATCACAAATGGATCAGCCATCCAGTAATCCACGAAGTGAACCAGTCTCATGTGTGCATGAAACATGCGCTCCAAGTGACTCTTCAGACATGTATGCTCCTCCATCTGTATGGAAAGAAACTCTCCAAGCAACTTGTGCTTCCACATGCGCACATGGCCTATGAACTCTGCTCTCAGCTGATCCACCATCGAATATGGGTCAAGATCACCCATGAGCGGATGTAGTTCATCCACCATCCCGTAACACATTATTATCTGAATGTAAGTGGACATCTCTTGGCGATAGTAGCGGTCTGCCAGCTCTTGTGGGGTCTCATAGTAGTCTGGCTCAGTCAAATCCATCGTGTGGCGTATGTAGTCTACCACATGATTCCTAGTAAGGAGATCATCTAGGCGCACAAGCCAACTAGGGAAGTTGGATCCATCAAGTCTAAGTTTTTCACCCTTTACCCAATCCTCAATGACAAAGTAAGCTTCACGTTGAGCCATCTACATTTATAATTGCAAAAGGAATTTAGACTAAGTTTATAATTAAATGAGTTAATAATAACTCCACTCAGAAACACCTATCCCCAAAAGGGTTCCTAGTGATAACACGACCCCTATCAGCGACATCTCCCCCGATCATCACGGCCATCAATTTGGGTTCAAGCGTGGACGCTAAACGTCGGTCACATCATTCATGCGACTCGTGCTGGATCTTTCGAACATCCGCGTTCTGAGGCCATGTTTGTACATGCTAGGCTCACCAACTCAACCTTAGTGTTTTTGCTGTGCAACATGGCTTACACCCACTGTATGTGAACTTAGATATGTCTGACACCCAGGCCTGTAACCCTTGATCGCCTCATACCGAAGAACTTTCTTGGTGGTGCACACTAAGGGGGAACACAATCGTTGGTAATTTTAACAGGGATCATCTTATTAGGCTACCATCGAGTATCTAATACTAGCACACAATAAGACATACAAACAATAACATTGAATGTAAATGCTATGTGATATGGTCCTTCACATCGTGATCTCCATCCGTCGTCGCCGGGTTCCGGCGCTAGGGTTCCAGCACCGTAGACACCAGGGTACCGATGTTATTCCAGCGTGGTAGTTTGTCACCTCCGTGACTATCTACTACTACGTAACAAAAGGTAATCACTTTACCTTTGCCACAACCATATCACAAAGCAATGCCCCCCTGCAAAACAAAGTTAGACGCCTCTACTTTATCTTTGCATGTTTTACGTGGCTGAATGGGCTTTCACACAAGAACCGTTCTTACCTACGAACTTTCAGCACAACTCTAATCAACTAGTTGTCTATACTACACCCCTTTTGGGGCCCTCCGTTGCAAATGGTATACCAACTAATGCGAGAGAGACAGACACCCCCTTAAGCCACTTTATACGGTACAAGCCGTATGTCAAGCATGGACCAGTCTCGTGAATGAACGCGTAAAGTCGGTTGGGGCCGCTTCATCAAGCATTACTACGGTATACACAAGTACACGTGGGAGGGTAAAAACTAAAAGATCAACGCCCACATGCTACATCTCGTGTGTTCTACCCGTACTAGCATTACTACGCATAGATCTAGCTCTGATACCACTGTAGGGGTTCCGCGCATGAAAACAATAAATTTTACCCTACGCCCCTGAACCCCTGAAGCTGCCAGGACCTATCTATTAGTAATACAGTAACGGGAGGGGCTTTTCGCAAACTTACCCTTGAAGACCGAAAAGCGTTGTCAACGCTCAGGAGAGCGTGGTTGATGTAGACGAGCCGAAGCCGACCTCAAGGTCATGATGAAGTCCTTGTGCTCCTTCTGGCTCCAACGACTTGAGTGACTCAAGTGCGACACCTCGCGGGGAGTTACACACGTCCGGTGCCTGATGATGACTCCCGCTTCCCCGATCCAGCAGCAGTTGCGGAAGTAGAGCTCCCGGATCCGAATCCCGCAGCACGACGGCGCTTCGCGGTGAAGATGTCTCTCGCTCGCGCAGTCCAGACTTGGGACCATGGTCACGAGAGAGAGGGGGAGAGAGAAAATATCAATTAGAGGTCCTCCCAAAAGTGGGGAGACCTTTATTGATTATTGGGTGTATTTTTCTAGGCCAAATACCCCACTTTATATAGGGGGAGGGGAGGTACTACCTCCCCTCAAGTCCCGGGGTGGGACTAAAGGAGAGGAGGGGGTGGGGTGGCCGCCGGCCAGCCCCTAGTGGGCCCCACGGGGGGGGCAAGGCCCAGCCGGCCTCCCCCTTGGTCCCTTCTCCCTCTATCCTTTCCCCTAATGGGCCCTCTCCCTCCGGAATTGGCCCATTAAGCCGTTTTGACCTTTAATTGATTTACTCTTTATTTAAATAATTATGAATAAATTATTAAATCAATATTTAACATTCATCCACATATTATTCAATCTCCATGGCCATGGAACACCTTCCACCTCCACTCCGGACATCTTCCGGACTTACCGAAACCCTTCCGGTTTTCTCCCTACTTTTCTTCGGCGATTCTACCGATCCTATAAATGCTCTCTAAGCACCATCAAGCCCTTAAGCGTGATACCCCACGGTTTGGGAACACTCTAGACATGGTCAGGACACTCCTGCACCAATGATCAACAGAGGGACCTGGATGGCCATGTGACCCCTGTGCGTTCCATGAAGATCTTTCGTCGTTTGAACCGAAACAGTCGTGTCTTATTCCCTTTGTCTCTCGATACTTGCATTGCCCGAGATCTGATCAATGACATCACCATGTCGTGTTCAATCTCGTTACTGAACAATGTTACTTGACTCGTTCCGACAAGTGATATCCCCGTGATCAAATCACACGTTGCGTAGCTATTGGATATAACTTCTCCGAGTGGGCCTTTGAGTATCTTCCCGTCACATGGACAGACAAATCCCTCTCTTGACATATATTGCCTCTATGGTTTCCTCTGAATACCTGAACACACCTTTATAACCACCGTTTTACCAGATGGCGTTTGATGCTATCTAAGCACTCTCGGGAGACAGTGATTGATATAGCCTCACGGTCTAAGGAATAGTCTACGAGGATCCATTTCTAATCATCGTAACTTGAACTTCGTGACATGATCAGGTCACGATGTTTAGGTTGGGTATTGGTTCATCATCTGATTCACAGAATGTGATGACCTCATTTCCAACTGGCATAAATGCCACATGATCAGGAAACATGATCATCTGTTGACCAATGAACCAGTGACTAGAGTTTCACTGGGAACCCCTGGTTGTTTGTATATCACACGTGTATTGATGTTTCCACTCAACACAGTTATAGCATGATATAAAACTTAATCATAAACTATATGAAATATGATAATAGTCCTTACTACTATTTGTCTCTAGGGCATATTTCCAACAATTTGGGTATGAGTCAGTACTCTTACTCAAACTATGTTCCTACATATTTGAATTTGAGACTTATATTACTCCCACTAAAAAGTATGTCACTCACATATTGTTTTAGGAAGACTTTCATAGCTCCCACTCAATTTCATGCAAATTGCATATCCACTCACTATTTTGAACAATTTCAAAATCCTTTGATCAAATATCAAACTTGGAGTTTTACTATGAGATACTAGAACTTTTACTAGTTTTAAATCCACTGGATATTAAGCACACATGAATCAAATTCATTTGAATTCGTCCAATACTTGACAAATTGTGCCTTTGTCATTCATTCCCTTTTCCACTATGGCTTTGCAGTCATTTGGGAAAATTCAAGTAACCCCTTTTACTTGTGAGATTCAGCAACGAATTGCTTTCTAATCTCAAGTGAATTTTACTTTGGGATTTCTCATATCCTTAGTTTACCATTATTTCCTTAGTAGTTTGTAGGTATGTCATGTTCCAAGAATGACAAATGATTCATAAATGTCTCCATACAAGATATGGATTACATTTTGAATCCTACTTCATGTAGTGAAAACACTAGTGGGAAAAACACAATGATCATTATCATTGATTTTTTCCTTTGTGAAGAAAATGGTTCAGGAACATTTTCCGTTGCGCTTCTCAACACTCTGATGCATGGATTTGGATCCTCATCGTGTTTTACACTATCTTCCATTTGCTTTATAATTGAGAAATATCACTGAATGCGAACTTTCTAAAAAATGTACCAAAATCCAAGCAATACAAGTTTTGCTTCTCTTTCGGTTTCAGCTATGGATTTCGTATTCAAAGTTTCCAATGAATACTCTACAAGGACTTATTCGCTATTGTTTTCGTTATATCGAATAACCCCAAAACTTTTACGACGATCCATACTAGATATGGAGCCACTTTCACGAATTCAAATGGTTCACTATACATTCTAATTGAGTGCTAACTATTTCTTAACTAATGGTCTCTACACTACACTACAACGATTTATTTGGTGCCATCTATTTAGCCATTTGATATCTAATATCATATTGTGATGCTTTGCATTTTGACATTTCAAAACACTTTGCATTTCACAATTTATTTTATGCCAATCTTATAAAGTTGAATTTCATTACTATTTATCAAATCATAGTAATTAGATTCTCTTTTATATTTATACCCTTTTCGATGAAACACTTCGATCATATCAAATAGTTTCATACTTATGTTTCCTTTGGTGAACTTATTTACACATTTAAAAAATCATATAATGATAATTACCATTTTGTTAAAACACAATACATTGAATATGTATTTACTTTTAACAATTCATTAAAACACTTTGTATTCAAGTACTACACGGTGTTCAAGTTATTTTGCCAAACTTAGGCATGATTTATATGTGATAAGAAATCAAATGACTTTCACATATTATCACATAACTTTGAATTCAAACAATGGTTTCATTCATTAATGAATATATCATTAAGTTGGGTATTTTAAGGCATTTCAATGTTTTACAAATGTTCATGCATTATCAATTAGTTTCAAACAACAAGGATAATTCACATATAATCAAACAAGATATGAAAACATATAGAAATCATTGATAAAAGTAGAACAACTGTTTGTTACAAACTGATATGAATAACCGTCTCACAAAGTGTGAGACACACTAAAGAAGTTCATAATATTTTGATTACAATAACTATCCAAAAACATAAACTAAGTGATAAATGTCAAGGGAGAGTGTCGTCGGCCATCATCATCATGCTCGCCATGAACACGCAACGTCACCTTCTCTCTAGCAAGCACCTCTCATGCAGAAGGACCTGTTTTCAGTAAAACTGAACAAGTATCAAATATACTTAACACTACAAATGTGTTTGCAATATTATAACACTTATAAAATTGTATATCAAATATATACCTTTGTCATTGATGACCTCAGCGACATTTGGTTCAACCAACACATTCCTGAGATGTGTTACGAACTGGTGGAATTCCATTGGTTCCGCGTCGCCTCTCATAATGCAAGTCCTGACTTGTGTTTGGTAGCTTGGTGGCATCGGCCGCAGCACAATGCCATTTGCAAAACAGCCCGTCATCCAGCTATCCAGGAAGTATACAGGCCTCATGTACACATCATGCATGCGCTCCAAGTGGTCGTCAAGTGATGAGTTTTCCTCCATCTTAATAGAGAGGAACTCTCCCATCAGCTCATGCGCCCATATGCGTGCTTGTTCCACGAAATGTGTCCTAAGCTGTAGCATTACCGTACGAGGGTTGACATCACCCACGAAAGGCCACAGCTCGTCCACCATTCCGAAACGCATTGTAATTGAAATGAAGGAGGCCATTTCCTGACAGAGATAGCGGTCTTCCCGCTGCTCTGGGGTCTCTAAGTCAATGGGCTGATCCAAATCCATCCTATCGAGTATGTAGTCGACCACGTCATTCTCGCTAAGGAGAACGTGGAGACGCGCAACCGATATGGAGAAGTTTGATCCATCTAATCTGAGCTTCTCTCCTTCTAACCAATCAATCGTCAACAGGAAAGGTGGCATCAAGGAGAACTTTTCTACATTTACAATTGCAAAAAGGAATTTAGACTAAGTTTATAATTAAATGAGTTAATAATAACTCCACCCAGAAACACCTATCCCCATAAGGGTACCTAGTGATAACATGACCCCTATCAGCCACATCTCCCCCGATCGTCACGGCCATCAATGTGGGTTCAAGGGTGGATGCTAAACGTCGGTCACATCATTCATGCGACTCATGCTCGATCTTTCGACCATCCGCGTTCCGAGGCCATGTCTGCACATGCTAGGCTCGCCAACTCAACCTTAGTGTATTCTATGTGCAACATGGCTTACACCCACTGTATGTGAATATAGATATGTCTGACACCCATGCCTGTACCATGGATCGCCTCATACCGAAGAACTTTCTTGGTGGTGCACACTAAGGGGGAACACAATCGTTGGTAATTTTAACAGGGATCATCTTATTAGGCTACCGTCGAGTATCTAATGCTAGCACACAATAAGATATACAAATAATAACATTGAATGTAAATGCGATGTGATATGGTACTTCACGTCGTGATCTCCATCCGTCGTCACTGGATTCCGGTGCCAGGGTTACGGCGTCGTAGACACCAGGGTACCGGTGTCATTCCGGCATGGTAGTCTGTCACCTCTGTGACTATCTACTACTACGTAACATAAGATAATCACTTTACCTTTGCCACAACCATATCACAAAGCAATGCCCCCCTGCAAAACAAAGTTAGACGCCTCTACTCTATCTTTGCATGTTTTACGTGGCTGAATGGGCTTTCGCACAAGAACGGTTCTTACCTACGAACTTTCAGCACAACGCTGATCAAGTAGTTGTCTCTACTACACCCCTTTCGGGGCCTCCATTGCAAATGGCATACCAACTAATGCGAGAGAGACAGACACCCCCTTAAGCCACTTTATACGGTACAAGCCATATGTCAAGCATGGACCAGTCTCGCGAATGAACGCGTAAAGTCGGTTGGGGTCTGCTTCATCAAGCATTACTGCGGTATACTCAAGTATACGTGTGAGGGTAACAACTAAAAGATCAACGCCCACACGCTACATATCATGTGTTCTACCCGTACCAGCATTACTACACATAGATCTAGCTCTGATACCACTGTAAGGGTTCCGCGTATGAAAACAATAAAATTTTACCCTACGCCCATGAACCCCTGATGCTGCTAGGACCTATCTATTAGTAATACAGTAACGGGAGGGGCTTTTCAAGAACTTACCCTTGAAGACCGAAAAGTGTTGTCAATGCTCAGGAGAGCGTGGTTTATGTAGACGAGCCGAAGCCGACCTCAAGGTCGTGATGAAGTCCTTGCGCTCCCTTGGCTCCAACGACTTGAGTGCCTCAAGTGCGACACCTCGCGGGGAGTTACACACATCCGGCGCCTAACAATGACTCCCGCTTCCCCGATCCAGCAACACTTGCGGAAGTAGAGCTCCTGGATCCGAATCCCGCAGCGCGACGGCGCTCCGCAGTGAAGATGTCTCTCGTTCGCGAAGTCTGAACTTGGGACCACGGTCACGACAAAGAGAGAGAGAGAGAGAGAGAAAATATAAATTGGAGGTCCTCCCAAAAGTGAGAAGACCTTTATTGATTATTGTGTGTATTTATCTGGCCAAATACCCCCACTATATATAGGGGAAAAGGAGGTACTACCTCCCTCAAAGTCCCGGGGTGGGACTAAAGGAGAGGAGGGGGAGGGGGAGGGGCAGCCGCTGGCCAGCCCTAGTGGGCCCCGCGCAGGGGGTAGGGGGGCTAGGCCCAGCCGGCCACCCCCTTGTCCCTTCTCCCTCTCTCCTTTCCCTAATGGGCCCTATCCCCTCCGAGAAATGGCCCATTAAGACTTTTGGCCTTTTAAAATGATTTTCTCTTTATTAAATAATTATGAATAAATGATTAAATCAATATTTAACATTCATTCACATATTATTCAACCTCTATGGTTATGGAACACTTCCAACTCCACTCTGGACATCCTCTGGACTTACCGAAACCCTTCAGCTTTTCTCTCTACAATTCTTCGGCGATTCTACCGATCCTATAAACACTCTCTAAGCATCATCAAGCCCATAAGCGTGATGCCCCATGGTTCGGAAACACTCCAGACATGGTCGGGAAACTTCCGCACCAATGATCAACAGAGGGACCTGGATGGCCATGTGACCCCAGTGTGTTCCATGAAGATCTTTCGTCGTTTGAACCGGGACAATCGTGTCTTGTTCCGTTTGTCTCTCGATACTTGCATTGCCCGAGATCTGATCAATGACATCACCATGTCTTGTTCAATCTCGTTACCGAACAACACAACTTGACTCGTTTTGACAAGTGATATCCCTGTGATCAAATCACACGCTGCGCAACTATTGGATATAACCTCTCCAAGTGGGCCCTTGATTATCTTCCCATCACATGGACGGACAAATCCCGCTCTTGACATATATTGCCTCTACGGTTTCCTCTGAGTACCTGAACACACCTTTATAACCACTGTATTACCAAGTGGAGCTTGATGCTATCAAAGCACTCTCGGGAGACAGTGATTGATATAGCCTCACGGTCTAAGGAATAGTCTACGAGGATCCATTTCTAATCATCGTAACTTGAACTTCGTGACATGATCGGGTCACGATGTTTAGGTTGGGTATTGGTTCATCTTCTCATTCTCAGAATGAGTTGACTCCATTTCCAACTGGCATAAATCCCACATGATCGGGAAACATGATCATTTGTTGACCAATGAACCAGTGACTAGAGTTTCACTGGGAACTCCTGGTTGTTTGTATATCACACGTGTATTGATGTTTGCACTCAATACAGTTATAGCATGATATAAAACTTAATCATAAACTATATGAAATATGATAATAGTCCTTATCACTATTTGTCTCTAGGGCATATTTCCAACAAATTCCTCCATGAGAAGACTTGAGACTATAATCGAATATACAATATTGCGACTGTAGCCTCGGGGGCTACTCCTATCGGGAGCACTGGTCGTGCACCCGACAAAATCTACAGAAACACTGGCGCCATAAATCCAAGTTTTCGAGCCTATGTTCTGATACATACATCCGAACATAGCCTGGGGGGCTACTCCTATCAGGAGCACTGGCGCGCACCTGATAAAGAAACACAAAGGAAAAATTCTTCAACGGATACTCCTATCGGGAGCAGTTACGGAAAACAAAAAGATCTTCAGCCGCCAAAAACAAAAAAATCTCGGATCGCACTCGACGCGACAAAAGTCTGAATGCCGTGTTCAAAAACATGAAGGTAAGACCCTAGGATTCGTCCTGTGTGGCCTGGTAATCGCACAAGAATGCGCTCTACCAGTAAAATATCCTTATAAACGATACGATGAAAAATTCCGACGGATGCGTTGGGTACCCAATAAAATAGAAACTGGAATTCATTATTCGATAAGACCCTAGTGGCTCGAACTAAATCCAGTAGTAAATTCCGAAGTCGAGCCTGGGGAGTGGGAAAGAAGGGAAAAAGAAACTTTGAGAGTCAACCCGAAACTACCATTCAGGTAGAGTCTCGGGGGCTACTAACATAGGTATGACTACTCGGATGCTTATGATTTGCTACCCTATACTGGGTAAAAGGCTTACGGTCCATGAAGATTTCAGATGATAGCCTAAGGAAGCAGCGTACAAAGACTTTGATTATATTAGACTATGAACCGACATTGTGTTGGTATTGTAATTGCGCGTATATAAAACCTATTCGCATACAACTTTGATACCCGGCCTATTATATATAGTACGGGAGTAGCCCAAGCGAGGGTACCGAAAAACTCCTAGGCAACTTGTAACAGTGCGATTTCCAAATATTCAGGCGACTTTGACTCCATTGTTTTCCTGACATCCGACGAAATCCCCAGCGTTCTCTTTTCCGCGAAACCCTAAGTCCTTCACCATGGACATTGCTGAGGTTACCCCTCGTCAGCGAGGATGCGTCGAACGATCCTCATGATCGCCCACTCCATTTTCTTCCTGGTGTTTTCTCCTTGTGTTGCGCTCGGGATTTGCAATGGGAGTATGGGATAGAGAGAGAAGGGGTATTTGCAATGGGACAGAGAGAAGGGGAGGCAACGGGAGGAGTTTGGGGCTATTTAAAGAAGTTGGGCTGACTTTGGTGCCAAAACGAACTGGCCTGAGACTCTAGCCCGTTTCTTTTTTCTTTTTCGTTTGGTTATTTGCTAGTCATCATCTCTGCCACTCACGACGATGGACGGTTCTGGTCCTCCACTTCTCTATCCACATTATCTACAAATAAGTCATCATCACCATCTTCAATATCATTGTCACTGTCCAAAAAATCAGAATCACTAGCACTGTCATCTTCAACTACTTTCTCCTTCACTGGTATTATCATCCTCTAGAAATATTGGTCCTTGTCCTGCAGCTTCACTGGTTCCTTGACCTGCAGCTTCACTGGTAATTCCTATATTAGATGTACTGATCATATCAGGCCTCAAATTTCACAAAAATTGGTACGATCAACTAGACCATAGACTAATCTCTCTTCTCTAGGAGCACTAATCATTTCTACTAGATCTTCCTTATTGCTCAAACAATGCAGGCTATCTCTGACATCCTCACCTAGCTTCAACCAATACAAGTGTAACCTGCCATCAAACTTATAATCCAAATTATTCAGGAACTCTTCCAACCAATGCATTGAAAGAATGCTAGAGTGGCAATAGTCAAATATTCAGTAGTGTCACTAATGTAAGTAAGGTTGTCCTTAAGACCACAGAAAAAGCCATTGTGCTATAATTCAATAGTGAATAATTCTGAATCATTTCCTACAATATGAACAAACTAATGCACTGTTAATAAGATAAACATGGCAACTGCTAACTGTACATATTCAGGCCCAAGATTTTCAGAGAAACGTGACAACTGCTAACTGCACATGGCCCAAAAATTTAGAGAAACAGTGCAAATTATTTAATTGGTGAGAACCACATGTATCAATCCGTGATGTGCATATATCATCAGGATCCACTTCACATTTTTAACAAGTTAAAAAAAGTTCGACAAATTCATCTCAACAGTACCAATCCACGGCATGTGTCCGAACGAAATTCGTCACTCTTTTCAGCAATTCACTGACAGTGGATATTCATACTACTATAGTGAGCCTAGTCTGTTGCCGTTTCAGCAATTTTAGACAACTAATCCCTGGCAATCTCAAGCGCTGTGAACCCTATACCTGGCGATTTCACCACTCATGCGGACAAGCGAATTGGATGAGATTTGGAGGAAATTAACGACGTACCATAGTCCGGCGGCTGGTCCTGCCACTCTCGGTACCGTGGCTCTAGCGGCATCGCGGAAAAATGGACGGCGCGATTAAGGATGACGGTGAGAACCGTGCCGCCAATCGTGGTGTCGAGAAAAAACCGTGGTGCATTAAAACCAGGGGCTCCTGGCATTTATTCAGAGGCAAAATTTGTGGGAGGGCTTCGTTGTGTGACATAGAAAACATAGGGGCCTATATGAAATTTTTGACCGGCATGATCCGACAACTTTTTGACCATCACCGATCTTCATTTATGCCTACCAATGAAGTAAAACTAACCTCCGAGAGCAAAAAAAACTCTAGCCGCTGCCTGTTGTTCACGTCGCCGCTCGATCCTTTTCATCACGTGCGATGAACTCTCAGACAACAGGCTCTGACCACTTTCCGACATAGGGGTTCGGTACCACAACCGGACGCCATCAGAGATGGGCATCAAAGCCACATCACCGGAGCCCTCATCGTTAGTAGAGGCCGCCGAGAGCGGTTCCTTTCCGCCTTCTTCGAAGCACATCATCGTTTCGAGGAGGTGAGCAGCAAAAAATTGCCCTAACTGTTCCTTTCCGCCTTCTTCGAAGCACGTCATCGTTTTTTGCGTCACTGCAATTACATATTTTTTTGACACTCCTCAATTAATGGAGATTGTTGTGCTCTTTTTACTACGAAACCAAAGTTATAACTATACTTGGCCGAATGATGTTAAAGTCCACATGTTATAATATTTATCCGCATTAGAGCAAGTACAATAAGTCCTAGTCAGCTGGCTATAAGGATTAAAATACTATTTCCTTGCCTAGTTGGAAGAGAGAGAAGAGGAGAGAGAAGAAGAGTGGGCTCTTATGCAAGAGCCAGCTCTAGCACGTGCTCCTAGGCACTTTGAGAGAGTGAAAGGTGGGCCATATAGTGCTAAAGTAGCATATTTTTGTAGCTCATTATTATATATGCTAGCTGTAAGTTGACTATAGATGACATGGCACTTGGCTTATAGCCAGCAGCTGGCTATACTATTGTCATTGCTATACTATTGGCTTACAAATGTGGGGAGAAAATAAAATATAAGTTATGTGATAACGCACATAGATTCAACTAGTTACGGTTAATTAATGTGCCATGAGAACATTTTCTTTTTGGGCATGTCTACGCAGCAATTGGTGGCTGGTTAGTCAAAACCAGCCACCGACCGATTAGGATAGATTCCCGTCCATCCAACAACCCCTCAGGCGCGCACTTCCCCACTGATAGCTCCTGCACCAAAGCCGCATGTGCCAAGCACTTCCAAAATCCTAAGAACACGTGACTCTCTCGTCCTCCCCTGTCTCTTCTTTTTCCTCTCCAAGCCAACCATAGTCTCTCTTTTTCCTCTCCAATCCAACTTTCTTTCTTATGCAGATTTCCATTAGAACTTAAATTCTTCAAATTTTCACGAACCAAAAGGCTTAGCCCTAGAGGAACCAAAAAGAGGTAATAAATATCACAGAAAATCTCCTTGACAGAAACACTGCTTACAGAAATATATAGTGCATAGAACAATGCAACTTAAAACTGATATGGGAACAACAATAGGGTTTATACATGCAACATAACAGGAAACAAAAGACAACTTAACTACAACTAGTAGACAACTTAACACTAGAGATAGAAAATTCTATAGGAATACTACAGTTTGAAGTGCATCCATCTTCCCCCCATACAAAATAGCTGGGATGCATAACCATATTAGCAAGTTAGCTACAACAAGTAGACAACGATGCTGAAGTAAAAAAAGGAGCCATTGTTTTGCAGTTAATCTTCCGTCACGCGCGAGGAGGATTTACTGATGCTGCTGTATTTTGGTGCAGCCATAGTCTACAGGTGCGCCTACGTTACTTTTAGGCGCAACCATGCTAGCATTTGATGTAGCAGCCTGATGTCCACTATCTACAACAGTTGGTTGTTGATTAATAAAAGGAAACAACAAGGAAAAATGCATTAGTGTGGAGGTAAAACATGTCATGAATTCCAAAAAATGTGTACCCTCTGTGTCACATACATGCTGATCCACTTGTAATTGAGTTACAGGGACTCCTTCCACATTCTTTAGATTCTGGTAAGTGCATGTTGTGCTTGCGCATATTGAATGTGAGTGTTTGAATGCAAAACCTAAATACGGAAAATAACAATTTGTGTGCATGTTACAAACTAGGTTAAGGAAGCAAAACAAACACCCCTACAAGATGAGACAAGCATTGGATAAAACCCAACTTGGTTGCATGGATTTTAGAAAAGCAACTCAGAAATCACCATCAAACTCAAAATGATCCCTGCTGCAACTTAGGTGTACAGTAAATACAATTAGATGAAAAATCATGTACCCAACTTGATTGCATGGATTTAAGAAAAAGAAACTAACCAAAAATCACCATACAACTCTACATTGTCCCTAATGGAACTTAGACACATATCAAAATACAACTAGATGGAAAATCATGTACCCAAAACTTGGTTGCAGGGATTAAAAAGGCTACTAATCAAACATCATCTTACAACTCTACTTGATCTCTGCTACGACTTAGGGGTTGCAGTAAATACAACTAGATGGAAAACATGTACCACATTGAGTTGCTAGGGATAAAAAAGCAATTAATTAGACACCACCTACTAATTTTGCATGGTCCCATCTACAACTCAATTGGGTATGGCTTCAACTAGACTTAACCTGCAACAAAATGCATGATGATTTGAGCACACGATAGCTAGAACCCCTACCAGTCAATCTTTTTGATGGTTTGATTGATAGAAAAAAATTGTGAAGAAAATAACACTAAAATGATAAGTGGACGCACCACCTGGTGTGCCTTGTACTCGGTGAGGCAACATAAGGTCTAGCAATTGCTGCATTAGTTGCATGTGCAGCATTCGAACCAGTCATGGCTCATGACAATAGGATTCCGAGCATCAATACCTGCTACCTGGAATACAAAACCAAGCTAGACAGATTAATACAGTGGAAAAAATAAAAAATAAAAAAGAACTATATTTAACCTAAGGATTTTCTCCCTCATATGTTGTACCTACCGGTGATGTTGTGCGCATGTTGCTGCACGTCTATCCTATTGCATCATTAGGTAATTGTAGCCATGGAAAACGCTTAGTCATCTCCATCCCTTTGGTGAAAACTAACTTTTATACAACCACCTTGGATAAATTAGTCTAGAGAAGTAGTTTAAGAAAATATGTGCAATTAAATGGTACAACAAAAAAACCCTATTTTATGTAATCAACTTAGTGTAGATGGTGGAAGAAATTTAATTATGTCAGAGAGCACCTTAATCAACTTAATGAACTTAAGTACATTCTACATAGAGAAAAAATTACCTAGGCAAAACACACCTTGTCCAATTTGTTAAAAGTCAACTTAATTAAACACTGAAAACAACCTAACTATGATGAAGTGGCACCTTAATTAACTCCTCCTATCCCAATCCCAGCTCCCTATGACAACTTAGCCTACTTTATGTAATCAATGTAGTGTAGTCTGGAAGCAATTTAACTATGGTGGAAATCAACTTAATTAAATGTTGAAAAACAACTTACATATGGTAAAAACACCTCGATGGTTTTCCCACCCCCCTATACCAATTCAGGGTACAAACTTAGCGCCTACTATATGTAATCAACTTAGCTTAGATGGTGGAAGCAAATTAACTACGCTGACGAGACAACTTAGTCTATATAATACATTCTACAGAAGCAAAATTGATTACTTGGACAAAACAAGGGGAATATATGAAAAAAGAAGAAACCCTAAACCCAACAAGGGGAAATGTATGGGCAAATTCAACTTAAGAGAAGTCATGGATAAGTGTTTTTTTAAGGCAACCCTATCACATTTATAACAATCAACTATCTGGAGGTAAAAACCAACTAACTAAAGTGGGAAAGCAATTAAGTTGTTTATCGGATAGGCATGGAAAAACAACTTGCAAAAGGGTACTAAGCAGCTTAAATGAGATGGAAGAAGTACCTTATTGCAAGGGGATAGTAAACAACTCAATTAATTTCAGTACCCAAGTTAGGCATATTGACAATACAACTTGATTAACCAGAGTAGCCAACTTGTGCATGTTGCTCCAAAACTGTAAAATAAAACTAACTAGACTATAAAACATAGGTTAAGCATGTTGGTAGAACCAACTTAGGCATGTTTTGACAATACAACTTAATTAACTTGAGTAGCCAATTTTGTACATATTTCTCCAAAAATGGAAAATGAAAGTAACTAGACTATGAAATCACAACTGAACCATGTTGGTAGAACCAGCTTAGGCATATTAACAATACAACTTAGTAACCCGAGTAGCTAACTTGTGCATGTTGCTCCAAAAAAAAAACTAACCACTATAAACCACAACTTCGGCATGTTGGTAGAACCAACTTAATTCATCTCGGTAGCCAACTTAGGCATGTAGAAAATACAATTTAATTAACCCAAAGTAGCCAACTTATGCATGTTACTCTAAAAAAAACTAGACTATACAACACAACTTAAACATGCTGGTGGAATCAACTTGGGCATATCGAAAATACAACTTAATTAACTCGAGTAGAAAACTTGTGCATGTGGCTCCAAGAAAGAAGAAAACAAACAAGACTATAAACCACAACTTAAGTATATTGGTAGAACCAACTTAATTTATTTTGCTAGCCAACTTAGACATGTTCACAATACAACTTAATTCATTTCGGTAGCCAACTTAGGCATGTTTGCGATACGACTTAATTAACCCAAACTAGCCAACTTAGACATGTTCACAATACAACTTAATTCATTTTGGTAGCCAACTTAGACATGTTCGCCATACAACTTAATTAACCCACTTAGGCATGTTGCTCCAAAAAAGAAGTAGACTATAAAAAACAACTAAAACATGCTGGTGAAACTGGTGGGACCAACTTGATTCATATCAGTACCCAATTTAGATATATTGGCAATGCAACTTAATTAATACAAAGTAGGCAACTATGGTTAGCTACTGCACCACTCTGAAAAAGACGATTAAGATCCATAGTTCAACATAAATTCCACCGCAGAAAAAAAAGTACTACTATGGGCAGCAACTATAGCAGATTATTAGTCAAACATGGTGATGTCTAAGTAACAGTAGATATTAGTCACCCACTGCACGGGAGGTGGACGGCGAGTAGAAATTATAATATTCACTGCAGTCAACAGCTTACAGAAAAATGCATATTCAAAATGCCTGGAGCAAAATAGTTTCACTATAAGGATTGCATTCATCTCCATATTCCACTATTATGCTCCATATGCATCTCCAAAGCTAGCGAATATTATTATTCAAGTTATTATACCCTTGCAAATTAAGGAGCAAGCCTGCATAAAGTATATTTGTAACGACTACCATAGGTCAAAATAAATCATGCACTTCATAATACTCCCTCTGACCCATATTAGTTGACTTGAATTTTTCTAGATTTGGATGTATCTAGTACTAAAACATGTCTAAATACATCTGAATCTAGACAAATTTGAGTCAACTAATATGGATCGGAGGGAGTACGACAATCAAGGGCTGTAATATATTTGCAAAATTATGGTTAGATCGGTAAGTTGTTCATCAAGTAATATCTTGAAGACACAAACAAAGTTACAGTCCAAAGTTGTTATGACTTAAACTTTACATTGGTACAGCTCTGAGATCAAGCGCAAGATGCAAAAAAACAACACAATATAAGAGCACCACTCAGGTTTCTAACAAGAGACATAAGTCTAACTGTCACACGCACCTGCTTGGCTCCTTGGTAGGTTCAGATTAACAGGTCGCAGCAAAAAACCAAATACAAAGTTCCTGTTACAAACAAGTTGCAAATCTAAGTTGTAGTGAAACAAAAACTCAGCTTTTAGTGAGCCATTGTTTTCAGTCAAATAAGAAACTCAGCTTTTAGTGCAGCGCTTGAGTTCTACATAATATTTCAGTGCACTTCATTAACTTCATCAGGACGGGTAAACACGTATATTATCCTTTGCCTCCTAGGCAAATCACAACTAAAATTGTTTCAGTTCTCATGCATGTTCACTCCTGAATTTTATTCACATTGGAATAGATACTCACCAAGTTCATCTCTTAGGCTGAATCGCTTCCCATGGCTATTGAATTAAACACAAGAAATCTAATCTAAGCATCCACTAACCGCAATGCACATGCAAGTATGGATTATCCTTCATTTATTTCTCACATGGTTTCCGTTAACAAGGAGAAAAATTCACCCAGCAAACACCAACCGAACTGACCTGAACCCAACTGAACTGAACACCAATCAGGCCCTATTTGAGGGCGGCTGCCGCCTTGCAGAACATCCAGATGTCGCTCCCTTTGATCCACTTCTCCCAGTTCCTCCCATAGGCCTTCAAATATACTCCATGTGCGCCAGGGTGCACGGGTCGACGCAGGCCGTGGTGATGGCGATGCTGTTGGGGTTGAACCTCGGGATCTAGAACGAGGACGGGGGGAGAGCATGAAGGAGGACGACCCTCTCCGGCAGTCCACCTCATGGCTCTTGACCATAGGGCGACGCAAACGGAGGCCGGACGCGTCGTCCTCGTCGCTGCCGCAGCCGCTGGACGAGGAGCCCGAGTCCTCCGCGGGCAGCACCACCAGCAGCATCTGGTGGTCCCCCTAGCCATCCCCGACCAGGGACCATCGGCAACAGCGCAGTAGGCCCGGCGGATGGGGCGCCAGCAGCGACGGATATCGTCGGATTGAGGACAAGTACGCCATGAGGGGGTCCTCGAGGCGTGCGGAAGAGAGGGGTGTGAGACGTACGGTGTTTCGGGACGGTGAGAACACAAGTTTACCCAGGTTCGAATCCGCTAGCTTTGGACGGATCCTACTCCTGCTAGCAATCCAGTAATACGGCAGAGCCGGAATATGGGTTACAAGGGTTTCGCCTGTGTGAGTTGAGGATCTAAAGTATTGGGTACCCTAAAGGCTCTCCCTAGGCGGGCTTATATAGATATCCGGCCTAGGATTTACAGGAGAGATCAATCCGGCTACGACTAAGAGTTGGTTACAGAGTACATCTTAAACTACAAGTAACATTATGGGTCTAAGTCGGTAAGTCTTCTGGGCCTCCCCGTAGCCGGATTGGACTCCGTCTTTCTCCATGACTGGGCCGCCCGTGAAGCAAAGCTCTAACCCGAAGTGGGCCACCCTGGTAAGTGAGGAACTGTGAGGATACCTGGAAAGTATATCCCCAACAGCAGCCCCCGGAAGCCTCTAAGATCCAAAGTCGGATTTTATCATCGTCTAGCTTGATCTTCGGCTTGCAGAATCTTGAAGGGTTCCTGAAACTTTACAACAAAAAATACGATCCGGGTCTTAAAAATAAGTCAGACCTATCAACAGGTTACTCGGATTTTCTAGTGCTAAGCTTTTGATCTATGCTTTGCTAGTGCTAAGCTTTTGATCTATTCAGCACTTTTCAGCTTAAAAAATGTTTTGTATGCCTAAAATGTTTACATAAGCACTTGTATTTTTTCGTCTTCACTTATCGTTTATCTGACTTTCCGCCTTGTCCCTTTCGTGAGCCGGCTAAACCTTTCACCGGAAACTTTGCCGAGCAACGGAGCTCAATTGCTAAACCATTTTAAACTCGGAAACAAAGTCGGCTTCCAGTACCAACAATTCACTACTCAGAAAATACCCGCATCCAGCAATCAGACAAATAACCAAAGTAAAGACTAGAAATTTTAGAGTTATACCTGAAGGTAGAAATTTTAGAATTGGAAATCTAAACCAGAACGAACATGAGCATAAAGTACTTTCAAGCATTCTAGGATTTTCGACTATGACATGATCATTTGGAAATAAGATGGTAAAAACTTCTCGGAAAAACTTGAGGCAACCAAAACTTTTATTTCTCAGAACATGTACATATGTATGATTACAAAGAAGGATAAACTAAGAATAAAAGGGACGTAGCTGAGCAATATTCCACGGTCTGTCTAACTCATTCAGATTTGTACTGCCTCCAGCTCTCTTGCTCTTCTTAGTAGCAGGTCTTTCTTTGACTGGCCTCATGTCAGTTAAGTAGTACGATCCATTGTCCAATACTCGACTAACTAAAAAGGGCCCTTCCTATACTGGGGAAAGTTTGTGTTTACTTTGTTGCACAAGCCGGTGAACCAAATCACCTTTATTGAAAGATCTATTTCGGACTCTCTGGCTATGATCCTTGCGTAACTTCTGCTGATAGGCTGTAGATCTCATTTCAGCAACGATGCGAACTTCTTCGACTAAGTCGAGATCATTTTGTCGAGAAATCTCAGCATCCTCTTCGATATACGCGGCCACTCTAGGAGAAGTATGAATTAAATCACTAGGAAGAACTGCTTCTGCGCCATAGACCAAGAAGAAAGGTGTGTATCCTGTTGACCTGTTCGGAGTTGTTCGTAAACTCCAAATTACAGAGGGTAATTCCTCTGCCCAAGCCCCCGCAGCACGTCGTAGTGGTGCTTCCAGTCTCGGTTTCAGGCCTAAGATTAAACCATTTGCCCTTTCGACTTGTCCGTTAGCCTGTGGATGTGCGACTGACGCAATGTCAAGCCGGATATTTTGCTCGTTCCAGAATTCAGCCAGTTCTCCCATAGAAAAGTTACTCCCGTTGTCTGTGATAATGCTATGCGGATAACCATACCGGATTATAACACCTCGACAAATCTTTTGGCTGTTGCTCTATCACAACTAGTGACAGGTTTAGCCTCAATCCATTTGGTGAATTTATCCACCATCACTAAGAGGTGAGTAAATCCACTTGGAGCTCGTTTAAATGGTCCTACCATATCAAGCCCCCAAACCGCAAAGGGCCATGTTATAGGTATTGTTCGCAGCTGATCAGCCGGAACATGAGCTTGCTTGGCGTACTTTTGGCAGCCTTTGCACATCTTGACTAATCGTTCGGCATCTGCCTGAGCTGTAAGCCAGAAAAATCCGTGTCTAAAAGCTTTTGCGACTAAAGATTTGGCTACAGCGTGGTGACCACACTCGCCTTCATGGATTTCCCTTAAGATTTCCACTCCTTCTTCCAGAGATACACAGCGCTAAAACCCCCAGAAACACTCCGTTTATGGAGCTCACCTTTAACAATAGTATAGGCTTTTGCTCGTCGGATAATCTGCCGGCTCAGCACCTCGTCTTCGGGTAATTTGCCATCTACCAAATAATTGAGGTAGGGTTGAGTCCAGCTGGGAATTATAGCCAGAACTGCTATCAAAGGTGAGTCAGATTTGGTCGGATATTCCTCATCTACTCCCTTTATTGAGGGAACTTTGAGGTGCTCTAAAAAAGCGCCATCCGGGACCTCTTTCCGCGCAGAGCCTATCTGAGATAGTGCACCTGCTTCCTCATTTTCTGCTCGAGGGATGTGTTGAACTTCAAACCCTTCGAACGATTTAGATAGATCATCCACGACAGCTTTATATGCTGCCATGTGTTTATTTGCATTACAAATATCCGAGACTTGCTGAGCAACAAGATCCGAATCTCCGTAACACATCAAACGTCGGATGCCAATATCCTTAGCAATCTGGATTCCATGCAGCAGTGTTTCATACTCGGCAATGTTGTTTGTCGCTGTGAAGTGGAGCTGCAACACGTATAAAAGTTTATCTCCTTGGGGTGATTTGAGCACCACGCCAGCCCCCGAGCCCCCTCGAGCCTTAGACCCATCAAAAAAGAGGGTCCAATATTCCGACTCAGGGAGGACCATGTTCTCCTTCGTCTCTGTCCAGTCAGCGACAAAGTCAGCAAGGATCTGGGATTTGATTGCTATCCGAGGTTTATACTCAATATCAAAAGCTGAAAGCTCTATTCCCCATTTGGCGACGCGTCCTGTGGCGTCACTATTGTTGATTATGCCTCTCATGGGAGCTTTGCTCACCATGGTAATTGGATGCTCCTGAAAATAATGTCGTAGCTTACGAGATGCTAGAAAAACACCGTAAGCCAACTTTTGATAATGCGGATACCGCTGTTTGGACTCTGTCAGGACCTCGCTGACAAAGTAAGTCGGACGATGCACCAGGTGTTCCTGATTTTCCTCTGGTCTCTCCACCATCATGACGATACTGACAACCTTATTTGTCACAGCAATGTAAAACAACATCGGTTCCTGAGGTTCCGGTGCTGCAAGGATAGGAGCAGATGAGAGTACTCTTTTCAGATCTTGTGGTGCAGCTTCAGCTTCATCCGTCCAGACAAAATCCTTGGTCTTTTTCAGGAGTTTATATAATGGTGCGGCTCTTTCACCAAGCCGACTTGCAAATCGACTGACGGCAGCAATGCAGCCAGTTAATCTTTGTACGTCCTTCAGGCGAGTTGGCCTGGAAATATTGAGTATAGCCTTGATTTTGTCTCGGTTCACCTCTATGCCTCTTTCAGACACGATGAAACCTAACAATTTTCCGGCTGGTATTCCAAAGAAGCATTTCTTCGGGTTAAGCATGATGTTGTATTTTCGTAGATTGGCGAACGTCTCCTCCAAGTCGGAAATCAGCGTTTCCTTCTTTTTGGACATCACTGCGATATCATCCACATATGCATGTACATTGCGTCCGAGTTGGTCATGGAGGCAACGCTGCATCGTGCGCTGGTACGTAGCTCCTGCGTTCTTCAGCCCAAAGGGCATCGTAACAAAACAGAAGGTTCTGAAGGGGGTTATGAATGAAGTTTTGACTTTGTCAGATTCCTTCATCCGGATTTGGTGATAACCGGAATATGTGTCGAGAAAACAGAGGAGTTCCGAGCTTGCCGTAGAATCGATGACTTGATCAATTCTAGGCAGAGCGAACGGATCTTTTGGACAAGCCGTGTTCAAGGCAGTATAATCAACACACATCCTTAAATCAGTGGTGTCCTTTTTAGGGACCATTACAGGATTGGCCGACCACTCAGTGTGGATGACCTCTTCTATGAATCCGGCTAACTCGAGCTGTGCTAGTTCCTTAGCTATTGCCTTACGCTTTTTATCGCCAAACCGTTGTAAGGACTGTTTGACGGGTTTAGCGTTCGGCTTTACATTTAGAGAGTGCTCGGCAAGTTCCCTAGTTACTCCGGTCATGTTAGATGGCTGCCATGCGAAGATATCTTGATTTGCTTGGAGGAACTTGACGAGCGCGCTTTCCTATGCGTTACTTAGGCCTACACCTATCTGGGTCACCTTGGAGGGGTCATCATCCTTCAACGATGCTTTCTTCGTCTCTTCTGATGCCTTGAACTCCCGATTTGGCTTTGTCACCTCCTTCTTCGTTGCGGGCATCTCGGACGGATCTATGCTCTTCTTGATCTCCTGGTACTCCTGGGCGTGTAGCACGGCTTCGACAAAGGCGGCATTTCCATCCTCGCACTTTCGTGCTTTCTTCGGGTCTCCCCTGATGGTGATCACGCCATTAGGGACCTGGAATTTTCATCATATTGTAAATGTAACACGGACGAGCCATAAAAGCCCAGTAAGCCGGACATCCGAATATAGCGTGGTATGCGCTCTTGAATGGGACCACTTCGAAGGAAAGTGCCTCCGTCCGATAGTTCTTTGGAGTTCCAAAGGTAACATCCAAAGTGATCTCTCCCAGGGAATTAGCTTGTCTTCCTGGGACAGCTCCATGAAAGATCACAGAGCTATGGTTCAGCTGGGTCTCCGAGATCTTCATCCGCGTAGCGTTTCGACATAGAGAATATTGATGTTGCTACCACCGTCCATGAGGGTCTTGGAGAAACCATAACCGTCAATAAGTGGATTGACGATTAAGGCGTATTTTCCTCGCCTGTGCAACTTAGGCGGATGATCAGCGCGGTCAAATGTGATTGCCACTTCCGACCAGTCCAGATATTGGGGGACAGCTGGAACTGTTGCATTGAGCTCGTGGAGAACTGCTTTCTTGACCTTTGCTGGTTGAGATCCGAGGAAGGTGACGTAAGTGTCTTTTTTGGTGGGAAAAGTCTTCTTCCCTTCCGGCTTGGGATTTGAAGCATCAGCTTCCTCCATGTCGGAATCTTTCTTGGTCTCTTTGTCCTTTTCGGGATTTTTCTTTCCCTTCTTCCGCTTAGCTTTGTAGCCCACGGTATCATCTCTTTTGATGTCATCATTAAAACGACACTCAGCGTTGGTGTGGGACGAGCCCCCATTGGCGTCTAGGTGATGCACACATGGGTTATTGGCAATGTCGGCCCAAGTGTAGGTTTTGCCTGGTTGTTGTTCTCCTCTACCTTGGACCCTTGAAGTCCCACGGCCACGCTCGCGGCCTCCGCCATGTCCTCCTCGTCCTCCAGACCCAGAAACAGTAGTAACCACCGCTGTCTCCGCGTTGGGTTTTTCTTCTGAGGTATTTTTGCGCTTCTGAGCTTGTTGCTTTGTTTTGCTGACTGAGGTACAGCCAGGACGTTGAGTAATCCTTCTGCTTCATCGTCAGCATTTGCATACTTGCTCGTTGTTTCTATCATCTCTCCCAAATCAGTGACCTTGTCACACTTCAAGCAGTGACGTAGTAGACCAAATGGGAGTCCTGCGATGAAAACTTCAATCGCGGTTTGATCGTTTACTCCTTCACAAGAGTTCTTGGTGTCGATCCATCGTCCAAGGTAATCCCGGCAAGTTTCTCCGGCTTTCTGGATGCAACGCTGTAGGTCTCCGACCGAACAGGGCCTCAGATATGTGCCTTCAAAATTCCGAAAGAACGCACTTTGCATGTCATACCAGTTATGGATGGTGTTCTCCGGAAGTTCATTGAGCCATGATCGCGCCGTCTTCCGCAGCATAAGTGGGAATATCGGGTTGCGACCAGGCTGTTTCCGCCTTTGGCGATGCAGAAAGCTTGGAAAAAATCCTGTAGCCAAGTGTCTGGTCGAGCAATGCAGTCGTAGGCTTGGATACGCCTTGACATAGCAAATCCTTCCGGGAATCTTGTAGCTCTGATGCGTGGTCCGAAACACTTTGGGCCCATGTACATATCATCGTTTTCATAGCGTCGTGCCTCTATGTTGGAATTGATCATGTGCCTTGCATCGCTCGGGGATAGGGATCGTCCCGAATGTCGGCTGTGGCTGCGGTGCTGATACGTCCATTTTGCATCACTATTCTATGTCTTAATTCACTATTATTCATTGATATATTTCATATTGAGAGGTGATACTTATGTTATTTCATCTGTTTTTGCATGGTTGGTGACTTTTGGAGCATGGACCGCTGCAGTCAGGATTCTGATGGAAAAGGTGTTGTTTGGAGGCAAAATTCACGAAGATCAGAAAATCCGGGAAAATATACGGAAAATTCTATTTTTCCAGAAGACTCGGGATGCCAGAAGATGGAGTGGAGGTGGGCCAAAGGGGGGCCACACCACCCCATGGCGCGGGCAGGCCTAGGTCGCGTCTGGGTGTGGTGTGGCCGCCCTAGCCCACTCCAGCCTCTCCCCTCTGGTGTTTATCATCCCTATGAAACCCTAAGACTCGGGGAGGGACCACAGAAAGATTCCGCCGCCTCTGCGGGGCGGAAAACATCGAGAGAGAAAGATCTCTCCGGTAGACAGATTTCTGCCGGGGGAATTCCTTCCCGGAGAGAGGAGATCGTCGCCATCAACACCACCATCAAGCTGGACTTCATCGGGATCATCATTATCATCATCACCACCATCATCATCATCATCAGCACCCTCATCACCATCTCCATATTACTGTAACAATTGGTTGAATCTTGCATTAGTTCTTAGGGGAAACTTTCCCAGTGTTGATTACTCTTTGTAGTTGATGCTATTGAGTGAACCATTGAATTATTGTTTATGTTCAGATTGTTATACATCATTATTCCATCTCTGATCATGATCCATATGATGTCTTTTGAGTAGTTCGTTTTGTTCTTGAGGACATGGGAGAAGTCTTGTTGCTAGTAGTGGAGTTGCGTTGAGAAAGATTCAATAGATTGTTATTTAAGTTGTGGTGTACTTCTTCTAGTGGTGTCATGTGAACGTCGACTACATGACACTTCACCTATATGGGCCTAGGGGAATGCATTGTGTATTTGGCTACTAATCGTAGGGGTTGCCGGAGTGACAGAAACCTGAACCCCCGTTAGGAAACCATTACGCAAGGGACGTAAGGGTCTTAGAGTTTAAAGCTATGGTTAGGTTTCTACCTTAATTACTTTCTTGTACTTACGGATGTTTGTAAGGGGTATAATCACAAGTATGTATTAGTCTTGGATGGGGCAGTACATTAGCACAGGTTCACCCACACAACACTTAGCAAGCTAGAGAAGATTAATCGACTATATGAAGCGAAAGCACTTGACAGTCTTCCCATGTGTCCTCAAGAACGTTTGGTCATCTATAGAAATACAACTGGCTTGTCTTTTGCTGCATAAAGGATTGGGCCACTTGCTGCATTCATTCTTACTATCTTTTATTTACTCGTACTTCATTTACTTGCTTTATCGAAAACCCCTAAAAATCTGTTTGCTAAGTATTTCAAGAGAATTCATGATCCATACCACTAGCCAGCACCTTCTGCTCCTCGTTGGGTTCAACACTCTTACTTATCGAAAATACTACGATACACCCCCTATACTTGTGGGTCATCAAGACTATTTTGTGGCGCCGTTGCCGGGGAGTGAAGCGTTATTGGAGAGTGGAACTGGTAAATAAAACTTCTACTGTGAGTATTGTTTACTTCTGTTAGTTGCTTTATTTTCGTTATGGATAATTCGCTGAGTTTCTTATTTGGTAATGCTACTACCACTGCTAAGGTAGTAGATAAGCCATCACCTGCTGAGAAAGATGTATTCAAAATACCTACAAGAATTATTGATCGTGTTATGGATAACTACTATGTTGGGGATGGAACTATCCATCCCGGTGATCATTTACTCTTTATACACGAATTATGCGGGTTGTTCAAGTGTGCAGGTATTACTACAGATCAAGTTAAGAAGAAGTTATTCTCATTATCACTGAAAGGAAGAGCTGCGGAATGGTATAAGCTGTTGAAGAATGGTCAAGCTCTGGAATGGGAGGAAATAGTGCCTCTCTTTTATTCAAAGTTTTATCCTCCTAGTGAGATTCATAAAGATCGGAATCAAATATACAACTTTTGGCCTCTTGATGGAGAGAGTACAGCTCAAGCTTGGGGGAGATTGAAGTTACTAATGCTCAAATGTCCCATTCATGAGCTCCCCAACAATATTATTATCAACAACTTTTATGCAAGGCTCCCTCTACATGATAAAGATTTATTGGATGCTTCTTGTGCTGGATCATTCACTCGTATGGAAGAAGAAGCTAAATGGGACCTTCTAGATCGTATTCAAGACAATGCTGAAGCTTGGGAGAATGATAAAGGTAGAAAGTGACGTATAAATTATGATTATGAATGCATTGAATCTTTTATGGGAACTGATGACTTTCAAAATATTAAAAATGCTTATGGTCTAGACTCTCAAGCTATTGCTTCTTATTTTAAGGCTTTTTCTTCTTATATTGAAGTGCCTAAAAAGAAGTGGAATAAGTATCATGGACCTTATAAAGATATTGCTAAGAGTGTTCCTACAAGAAATACTGAAGTTTATACTGCTAATCATGTTTTACCTGAACCTTACATTGAGAAAATGCCTTTCCCCGTTAAGATAAAGGAACATTCTATGATAGCTAGTATGATTATTGAAAGTACAAGTAAAGTTGTTGAACCTGATAAACAAATGGTTGATGAACCTATAATAGCAAATGTGAAAGACTTTGTCACTACGTATGAGGAAGAGGAACACACTATCCTTTGTAAGGATACCTCTAATTTTGTTTCACATAGTAGTGTTATGAGCGCTAGCATTCCCGTGTTTTCTATTAGAATAAGTGATCAGTGCTATGATGGTACTTGTGATAGCTATATTGTTAAGTTTATGCATGATACTGAAAGTTATTGTGAGAGAGGGAAAAAGTGTTCTTATGCATCTCAATAATATCAAGTTTCCTCGTTTTATGCTGAAAGTTTTTATGGTGCACTTCTTTTTCCTTCTTATGCAAGTAGCCTCTGGCTTCAACAACTTGTTTGTTTACAAAATTACCTTGCATAGGAAGTGGGTTAGACTTAAATGTGTGTGTTTTTTCTTCTTAATGCTCTCTTTCACTTCAATTCATATCCCTATGAGAGCTTCATCAAAATTATCATGCCCATCTTAATGGCTATAAAGAAAGAGCTTTATGGGAGACAACCCAATTTGTTTTTTCTTTTAGTTTGTTTTTGTTTCTTTGAGTCTTGGAAGTTATTACTTCGGTAATAACCGCTCCTTATCCGTTTTGTTTGTTTTTTGTGTCAAGATCAACCTCTAATGAGAGAGAAGTAAGATTTGGAGAAGTTGTTGTCCCGAAACAGATTTTTGTGTTTCACCGTAAAAATTCGTGAGAGATCTCTGTATGTCGGATTGAGCTGTAATTTTTTGTCCTTCTTCCCCAGGTTGTTATTTAACTTTCGTTAGTTTTGCACTTTTTGATTTGAGCAACAGAAGATTTTCGAAATAATTGATCTTTACCTGCTGGTCTGTTTTGACAGATTTTGCCAATCTTGCATTTGCTTCTTTATTCGATTTCCTTTTTGAATTCTTTTTGGGTTTTCGGAAGGAGTTGCTACAGTAGCTTTGTTTTGATGGTTTTTAGTTGGAGTTGGACACAAAAGGGTTTATCACTTCACTTATACTAATGTTGCTAATGAGAACTGTGTGAAGTTTTGTGTGAAAGAAATTTCCAGGAAGTGGAGATAATGGTGTAATAAGGAAGAGAAGGGTTTCATGACTCAAGTAATAAGTATATGAAGATGTAGATACTAATGATTCAAGTGATGACTCTGGAAGGATCCACTAAATACCAAATTCAGAGACCTGCAGAGTTCGTGTTTAAATAAGTAACGGTTCTGGTAAGAAAATTTCCACGAAAATACAATCCAACTATATTTTTGCAGTTTTCAGTCAATAAGGAAAGCTACGGAGCAAAAAAGGGACAGAAATGGAGCCAGGGGGCCACACCACCCCATGGCGCGGGCCCACCCCTGGCCGCGCCACCAGGTGGTGAGTCCACCCAGGACTCCGCCTCCGACTCATTTTCTCCCAGTACCTTCCTTCTGATATGAAACTTCGTAATATATAACCCCCCGGATCCCCCGAGGTTTGTATATCGTGTTTTCGTCGTGTTTTTGTTTCGATCTGTTTCTGCCAGGAACTATTGAAGCCTTGAAGTACAATGGTGTCCGCCAAGGATAAAGGGAAGGAGCCCATGGAGGAAGACCTCCAAGACCCCGAGAAGGAGAAGGAAATCAAGAGTGAAGGTGAAGAGGAGGCAAACCACACCGGCACTACCGTTGCAAGCATCGGAGTGGTGGCAAATCCAGCCATTGGAGGGAAGCCTCCTCATCATCGTTCAGATCCCTGGTCACTTCCTCCACGCACCAAGAATCCTTTCCACACTCTTATCCATGAGCATCAATACCAGAATATGCCCAAGGGGAAATTACCCTCCAATTGGGATTTGCCTAGTTCTAGCCATGTAGGAAAAGAAGACTTCAAGGAGTAAGAGTGGGGAAAGAATAGCAAGAGCTGGGATTCTCAACACGACATGATTATGAGCCGCATTGAGCATAACTCAGAGTTGATTCGCACTCTCACCTTCGAGATTGAGGACTTTGGGAAACTTATCAAAGAGATCATCAAGAGGATACCACCAGCACCTAAGGATTAATTCGTCATCAGGTTTGGCATCCCCTTGGTTTGTTCCAAGCTTGGGGGAGTGTCATGGTATCACATCACTATCTTCTGTCTTTTTACCTTATTAGTAGAGTCATATCATGAGTAGAGGAGTTATTATGTAGCATGGTTTGCATTATGGAAGTGTCCCCTCTCTCGTTAGATTTGTATCCCTTGGTGCGAGTTTCCGTTATGAAATATTAATGAGAAGTTCTATCATTCACTCTTTTGCATAGCTTATGTTAGTTTTCAATTCGTGGTTATATGATTGATATTGTTGTTAGTATTGGTAGCACTTTGGGATCATTGAGTTAATTTAGTTGGTTTTGGCAAACCTGGCTCGGTCAGTAGCAACACCTTTTTGAGAGTTGAAAAGAAAAAGATAGAAGTACTCTAAAGAGAAAAAATAATTTCATCATCTTTCTTTCTTGATTTGCTCATAAGTCTAGTATTCTCTAGTTAAGATCTTTTGTGCTTCCAAGGAAGATTGCATGTTTGTTTTTATCACTTGTATATTTGTTTGTTTCCTTCAACTCTTGTACTTGCTACCCAGCCTTGCTAGCCAAAAACCTGTACTGAGAGGGATTTCTTCTCGTGCATCCACCTCCTTTAAACCAAAACCTTTGCCATTTGTGTCCACCATACCTACCTAGTAGCATTATTGCTATTCCAAGTAAAATTCTTGTTTTGTCTACCTCCCAAATTAAACTTGTTATGTGAAAATTAGTGATTAAAGCTCTCACGAACTTGATGGCACACTTTACTTTCTTGCATTTAATAAACTTGAACCATTGGGTCCTTCTTTGTTGTGTATATGCTTGTGCTTTATGAGTTGAAGTTAGCCGAACCATGTATCATGGGGACCGCTTTCAACACTTCATTGGTACTTTGTACCTAGTTGATATCATGTTATTTTGCTTATGGATCCCGGCGGTGTGAAATAAAAGTGGAACTTTTAAGATCATGGAGTTTATATGTGTGTTAGAGAAACGCCTGGGCCGCTAGCCTAATCCATGCTTAATCATGGTGGAAACTTGCAGCATAACTATAGTGAGCATTCTATGAAGCATCCTCAATAAAAACCTATGCAAATAGCAAATAAAAAGATCGCTGAGATGCTCACTATCTACTTGCCTTGTCATTTTGATTATGGGATAGCTCATGTGTCATGTGCAAGGGGTACCCCGTTGGCGGTTCTCAATGATACGCATGTATTTACAATGACAAGAGCTTGCTCATGACTGAAGTTGAGTAGCATGAGGATCGGTACTCATAAGTAAGGGGCATGAGATTTCAACTTATAACTTGTCAAGCATATCCTCTTAGTTGTGTCACTTTAACCTTAACCACCAAAAGATGTCTATGATAGGGGCAATGAGAGCTGAAAGCTAGTAAGTATCATAAATTTTGGGAGCTCTTTATGAGACTTGCAATCCCTGCTTCCCTCTGCGAAGGGCCTTTCTTTTACTTTGTAGTTGAGTCAGTAAACCTACTTCCCTTCTATCTCAGCAAGTATTTTGAGTTGATGTGTTTCATTCATTCATATGATGATTTATGCATTCATGTTTCTTATGTTCCTTGCTTTGCACGCTGCTCTTATCTTGAAGTTTACTACTTTGAAAGCTTTCTTTCAAAACTAGCTATTTGTGAACTCCAGCACATTATCAACTATTCTTCGACCAAGAGCTAAGTTTTCCATTACCAAGTATGATTTACTCTATGTATCTTTATTGTGTTTCTTTTACTCATTGCGAGTTGAGTTATATAATAGTGAGTTGTCTTCTATTATGATCTATGTATTTGATGAATGTGATGCTTCTTGTCCGTATTCTTTTATTGACTCGTCACTCCATTTTGCATCACTATTCTATGTCTTAATTCACTATTATTCATTGATATATTTCATACTGAGAGGTGATACTTATGTTATCTCATCTGTTTTTGCATGGTTGATGACTTTTGGAGCATGGACCGCTGCAGTCAGGATTCTGATGGAAAAGGTGCTGTTTGGAGGCAAAATTCGCGAAGATCAGAAAATCCGGGAAAATATACGGAAAATTCTATTTTTCCAGAAGACTCAGGATGCCAGAAGATGGAGTGGAGGTGGGCCACAGGGGGCCCACACCACCCCATGGCGCGGGCAGGCCTAGGCCGCGCCTGGGTGTGGTGTGGCCATCCTAGCCCACTCCAGCCTCTCCCCTCTGGTGTTTATCATCCCTATGAAACCCTAAGACTCGGGGAGGGACCACAGAAAGATTCCGCCGCCTCTGCGGGGCGGAAAACACCGAGAGAGAAAGATCTCTCCGGCAGACAGATTTCTGCTGGGGGAATTCCTTCCCGGAGAGGGGAGATCGTCGCCATCAACACCACCATCAAGCTGGACTTCATCGGTATCATCATCATCATCACCACCATCATCATCAGCAGCACCCTCATCACCATCTCCATATTACTATAACAATTGGTTGAATCTTGCATTAGTTCTTAGGGGAAACTTTCCCGGTGTTGATTACTCTTTGTAGTTGATGCTATTGAGTGAACCATTGAATTATTGTTTATGTTCAGATTATTATACATCATTATTCCATCTCTGATCATGATCCATATGATGTCTTGTGAGTAGTTCGTTTTGTTCTTGAGGACATGGGAGAAGTCTTGTTGCTAGTAGTGGAGTTGCGTTGAGAAAGATTCAATAGATTGTTATTTAAGTTGTGGTGTACTTCTTCTAGTGGTGTCATGTGAATGTCGACTACATGACACTTCACCTATATGGGCCTAGGGGAATGCATTGTGTATTTGGCTACTAATCGTAGGGGTTGCCGGAGTGACAGAAACCTGAACCCCCGTTAGGAAACCATTGCTCAAGGGACGTAAGGGTCTTAGAGTTTAAAGCTGTGGTTAGGTTTCTACCTTAATTACTTTCTTGTACTTACGGATGTTTGCAAGGGGTATAATCACAAGTATGTATTAGTCTTGGATGGGGCGGTACATTAGCACAGGTTCACCCACACAACACTTAGCAAGCTAGAGAAGATTAATCGACTATATGAAGCGAAAGCACTTGACAGTCTTCCCATGTGTCCTCAAGAACGTTTGGTCATCTATAGAAATACAACCGGCTTGTCCTTTGCTGCATAAAGGATTGGGCCACTTGCTGCATTCATTCTTACTGTCTTTTATTTACTCGTACTTTGTTTACTTGCTTTATCGAAAACCCCTAAAAATCCGTTTGCTAAGTATTTGTAGAGAATTCCCGATCCATACCACTAGTCAGCACCTTCTGCTCCTCGTTGGGTTCGACACTCTTACTTATCGAAAATACTACGAGACACCCCCTATACTTGTGGGTCATCAGGTGCCTTGGAGTCGGACTTCGGCTTCTGCCACCACCTCCTCCGCCACGTCGTCCTCCTTGTCCCCCTTGGGAGCCGTTGTGATGGCTGCTTGGTGGAGAGGGTGGGGAAGCTGAATTGTTTCTGGCTGATTGCCGGCCTCCGTCCGGAGCGTCATTATTCCGGTTCTGGGGAGGATCTTGACTACGACGAGCCCCCTGCCGGCTCGTACCAGCATGGTTTCCGTCGTTCCTTCGTCCATCATTCCCACCACGGTGAGGCTCAGCCGGACGGCTTGCATGTCTAGGAGGTGGCATTTTTTGACGATCCTCCTCCCGACGTTTCTCTTTATCTTCTCTTCTTCGATTGTTGGATTCTCGTCGGGGAGGGTTCTTCGGATTCAGTGCAGCAATGGCATCTTTCTCGGCTTTTGGAGCGACATTGATCCAGTTACGGGTAGTTCTGTGATGCTGTCCTGACGATCCGGTTCTTGAATAATTGTCTTCCCGTTGTTCGGGGTTATGATACTGCGCCCGAACATAATGGGATCTTACGCCAGCCCATGCCGGATCTGTGCGACATTGGTCAGAATCCGAGACCAGTTTTTGACTTCCGGACAGGGCGACCTTTTGCTGCTCCAGTCCCTTGTTGAGGAGTTTGATACCCAAACGGATCTCCTCCGGTCCTAGATTAGCCGATAGAATTTCTCGGGCTGCCATGGTATTCTGTATTGGGTTTGGGTATACCCAATCTCCGTTGCTATCTTTTCGTGGCTTCCCCATCTCATCCCCAAAAAGGACGGCACGGACACGTGGGAATTGGTCATCATTGGTGTGACGCTTCCGTGTCTTCTGATGCAACCGAGACATGTAGTCCTTAGTTGACATGCGTTTCTTCTCCACCTCGATGTTTTTGGCTTCATCAAGGAGTTGTTGACGACGCGCTTCTAGGGCTTGCGCCCTTTCGTCCAGCTCATCCGCAGTAAGTTCTGCAGCTGTAGGGATAGGTGTGGTTAATGCAGCATCGATGAGTTTACGCGCACCTTCGGTGATCACGTGTCCATCCACCGATGCTTATTTTTCGGCTCTTCTAGGATAAGTGCTCCATCCGAGTCTTCCTCGTATTCCTCGGCGATCACCTCCTCTGTGAGAGGGTCTTTTGCTGGGGTCTTGTTCTTCTTGTTCTTCTTCTTTGCTTTCTTGGCAGCGCCGATAGCAAAGACGGCTTTGGGTCCGTTTCCCGGAGTCAAGCTATGATCGGTACTTTCGAACATCTGGACTTCGGGATTATCTCCGACGTCCATGTCATCCTGCGCTCTGGGAGAGTGTTCCTCGGATCCTTCATCCATGGCTTCTCCTTCTTCTGCAGCTTTGGAGTTGTACTCCTCTTCATATTCCGCGGAGAACTTTCGGAAATCTGCCGACGTCATAGACTCATCCGAGGATGCGGGAACGTCGGCGTTTGTTCCAATTGCTTCCAGCACAGAGTCGGTGTTTTCTCCAGCATCGGCAGAGCCGGATCCGGATCCTACGTATCCGACGAAGTGCGTCGCGTGCTTCCTGAGGTACCTGCGACCCTCGCGATCAGCCATGTCGAAACTTTTGATGGTCTCGAGGATTGCATCTGCGCTTTCGCCTTGCAGTATCATACGTCTTAGTGTGTACCTCAGGAAAGGCCTGTCTGTCCCGGCATCATCAGAGCCGGAATCAGTGTCGTTGATATGCTCCTCCTGAATTTCGACTTCCACGGGTGGGTCGATCTGGGATCCGGCCTCTCTAGAGAGATCCACTCCAGATCCAACTTGGACCGCTAGGTCTTCTTCAGGCTCGGATTTCTCCACTATGTCCGCAATTGGTATGGGCTGGGTGGGATTAGGGTTTTCTGAGATCCGAAACTCTGCCGCCTCCGCGGACAAAGGGGACCCAGAAAATTCTTCTGCCTCTATCATCACCGCTGAGGTGGGTTGGGCAGGTTCAGTGAAATCGATGTAAACATCGATCTCGCCGAAAGACATGATTGTGTAGGTAGCCACAACCTCCTTTGCCGGAATCCAAGTCTCGTAGAGAACAATGAGAGGGACGTCGCTGGCGTAGAGGATGCGACCGACGGCGATAGTCTCGCCGATTCCGATTCTTGCAGATTCTGCTCGGAACGCAGATCCGAAGCTCACTTGCCCCACGATGGGCGCCAACTCTCGTCGGATTGAGGACAAGTACGCCATGAGGGGGTCCTCAAGGCGTGCGGAAGAGAGGGGTGTGAGACGTACGATGTTCCGGGACGGTGAGCACACAAGTTTACCCAGGTTCGAATCCACTGGCTTTGGACGGATCCTACTCCTGCTAGCAATCCAGTAATACGGCAGAGCCGGAATATGGGTTATAAGGGTTTCGCCTGTGCGAGTTGAGGGTCTAAAGTATTGGGTGCCCTAAAGGCTCTCCCTAGGCCGTCTTATATAGATATTCGGCCTAGGATTTACAGGAGAGATCAATCCGGCTACGACTAAGAGTTGGTTACAGAGTACATCTTGAACTACAAGTAACATTATGGGCCTAGGTCGGTACGTCTTCTGGGTCTTCCCGTAGCCAGATTGGACTTCGTCTTTCTCCATGACTGGGCCGCCCGTAAAGCAAAGCTCTAACCCGAAGTGGGCCACCCTGGTCAGTGAGGAACTATAAGGATACCCGGAAAGTATATCCCCAACGGAATCTCCTCGGACCGCTCGTCTGCCCCAGCTCCAGCGGCCACCGGCAGTTCCAGCCGTCGGACCCATCAAGTGCCAATTTGAGCCACAAATGAGGAACGGGAAACGGAGAGATAAGAGAGGTGTGTGACTCACTCTGTCAGAACTACACGGACGCGAGCGTGATCAGGTGATACCTGACGGTCTCAAAAAGATGGCTCGATAACGCAAACCGGGGTTCTTTTTTATGAATTTTTTTGCCAATCAATACCACATATATTCATAGTAACAAATAATACATGGCAGAGATACATAAACCGTCTTCAACAACTAGCAAATCTCGAACATCTTTTTTTTTACAATAAATCTTGAAGGTCATTTTCTTTGAGAGATTGACTTATTATTACCCGCAAAAAGAAAGTTGATTGACTTCGTGGGTTTGCAATGGCCCGTGGGCTTAGCGAGGTGCACTTGTTAGACCCCCATGAACCTCCTTCGGCCGCGGCGTAGAAGCAGATGAACACCGTTCTCAAAAGAAAAGAAAAAAGAAAATGAAGCGGCAACTCCATCCCTGATACCGGCGGCGAGCGCCGCCGACGAAGCCCCAGTTCCAGAAACACCGAAGCGAGCGAGGCGTAACGGCGCAGCCGGAGCGCAAAACTACATCTCACCGCAACCTCCCACCTGCCTCCGTCCCAGATACCGCAGCCTCCGCCCCGGTGGACGACGACGGAGCCCCTAGCTCGTCTTCTGCCTTTGCGCTGTCCGGCTACACGATTCCGCTGGTTAGTCTGTTCTTGCTCTGCTTTCGTTGCCGGAACATAATCGGGGTCCGTCTGAGGCGCTGTAGGAGTTAGGGACCAGTCGGATTCGAACTCCGAATCCACATTTTTCTACCAGCAAGCCCCTGGGCACAAAATTCATGTGAAACCAACCTTGATTCGGAATCATCTTCTACTCGAAATAGAGTTGAGGCCTCCGCCGGTGGGTTCAGCTGCCCTATAAGTCCTGCAAGGAGGAGCCACTCCTCTGCCTGCTTCATCCTAGTTAAATTGCTAGTGCGGTTGGTAGCTGGATTCATCTTCCAGAACTGCCGATTTTGCAATTGCCCCAATGGAGGCGTGTAGTGTCGCCAGGATAATGAGCTTAGGGCATCTAGGCTTGAGAATTCTGCCTAAGCTGCTGGCTCTTTCTCTCGGTGGATCACCCAGGAGATTCAGAAAAGACCAGCCACTGATGGAGACCGAGACAGTGGTGGAAAATTATTCGCCGGAGCTACCAGTGGATGTATTGATGGATATCTTTGCCCTTCTAGAGATCCCTGACTTCATACGGGCAGGCTCTGTCTGCTCCGCCTGGCGCTCCGCGTATACCATCCTAGGGAGCCAGCTTGAGCAGTACAAACGACCCCAGACACCTTGCCTCCTCTACACCTCTGAGTCTGTTGGTGATAACGTAGCTTGTCTCTACAGCCTTGCCGAAAAGAGGGTCTACAATATTACTATTCCGGAACCACCCTTCCGTATTAGGCATCTGATTGGGTCCTCCCATGGCTGGTTAGTCACCGCCGATGACAAGTCCGAGCTTCACCTTCTCAATCCGATAACTGGCCAACAGATAGCTCTCCCGCCCGTGATCACCATTGAGAACGTAGAGCCGATCTTGGACAATGGCGGTGCAATCATTGAGTATAAGTTGTGGGATGACTCGGATGTGACAATCTATGCTCTGGATGAGCTTCGTGACTGGCTCTACTTCAAGGCATTTGTGTTTCCTGATCTGTCCACGGGAAGCTACATTGTGGTTCTCATCCTCTTTCCATACCGCCAGCTTTTGTTTGCAAGGGTAGGTGATTGTAAGTGGACCTCGCTGCCACCGGGTTGGGACTATGAACAGTGCGTACACATGGATGGTCTATTGTATGCATTCACGAGAACCGGAGGAGTCGATGCTTTTGATCTCACCGGTCCTACCTTCACGAGGAATATTATTGTAGACGAGATGGCGAATTACATTAGTGGGACGGATGGGGGGATGTATGCTGTTCAGACCCCACGTGGTGATCTATTGCAAGTTTGCAGGAAAAGTGAAGTCACAAAAGAGATACTCATAGAGACTGAGAAAATATTGGTATATAAAACTGATATGGCAGCAAAAAAGCTTGTGGAAATGAATGGCTTGTGTGATCATGTGTTGTTTCTTGGGCGTGGTCAGTCACAATGCCTTAGTGCTGAAGAATATCCTCAATTGAAGGAAAATTGTGTTTATTTCACAGATGACGAGACATACATTTCGAAGTACAAGAAGAATCACCGAGATATAGGTATTCTCAACTTGGAAAATGACGACAGGGAAGAAATTGCATCCAAGCTTTGGTGCAACTGGCCAAATCCCATATGGGTAACACCCAATATCACAAGGATGAACATGGAGTTGTACAAATAGTTAACTTATTGGAATTTTGTAGTTAGCTCGATCGATGCGATTAGAAACTGTTCAGTAGGGCCGTATGGACCAAATTTACTAGTTTTGGCAAATGCTATGAAAACCGAGGCATGTTCCGTTAACTGTTCTATATTTAAAATGGCTTTTCTATTCAGAACTGTGCAACATGTGTTGTTTCATGGTGCACATACTATGTTCTGCATTTAGGACAGGTCCAGCAAAAACCACAGTTTTTCTTTCGCATAACCACATATGTTTTGAGGTAATTCCTTTCATCTAACTCAGTCTAACATTTTGCCACTCCTAACACAAAAACCAACATTTTGACTTCACAAGTCAGCTCATACATGGCACAGAGATGCCATGCAAGCCCAAGCCTATGTGCCAGTTGATCACTGTGGCTGTTGGCCCCTTCTTTGCATGATTCTCTGTGCTACTCAAGACCTGATATGTGTTTGTGTGTGTGTGTGTTTGGGGGGGGAATTTATGACATAGACTAAGTCTAAATATGTGATTATGTTCAGAAAATTACAGAAATTGTGGTCCCGTGTTAGACCTGCCCTAGTTGTTGTGATTTTCTGTAGTTTACTCGTCATATTACTTAAATGGCAATTTACTCTTTTAAAAATCAAGATATATATGGTTTGCAACTGGTTTCCGATGATTATGCAGATCTGCTATGCATATGACCTGTCGACAAATCCAATTTTGAAAATGCTAGGATCTTTTTGGTGTGTGCACGCATCCATTTATTCGATGGAATTCTTGTCATGCCATATTTTAGGAACTTGTACTACTTTGCATTTTCTTTAAAAGATTGGAAGGTTAATAATAGCCAGTCCCCACGTGTCACATGTGCAAGTCCCTAGAACTTTGGATGTTTCAAGAAATAAAAAAGAAGTTTGTAATTTAGACATGCTTAATAATTTGTGCTCAGACTTGCAAATGTTCTTCCAGGTTCATTTATAGAATTTAGCTCAAGGTACATTTTTTTTTGGAAATGGGCACATATATTACTTGAAAGCAATGTTTACACCCGGCCTCTGCACAACTAGGATGCACATAGCCGTTCAACCACACACAATGGGTCCAAAGGTAAAGCCAAATTACAACTCATAGAAATAATAATAAAAAAAGCGCCTCCAACTAATGTTGATCTATACGAAGATCACGCTGCCATCCATGTCGGGACAAAATATCCCTCGCCGTGTCCTCCAATCGCGTACACCCCTCCACAAATAAGTGGCGGAGGTCCATAGGTTGGAGAGAAGTCCATGATCGGAGAATAGCCGTAGCTCGATAGATGACCTGCAAAGAAGAAGACCCAGTGTTATTAAAAATCTTGTCATTCCTACATAGCCATAGCGACCAAATAATGGCAAGCGCTCCCACCCTAAACACAGTCCCATATTTATCATGTATCCCATGTAACCAGTTGCCAAAGACATTGACAACCGATCTAGGGGGCGATAAACCCGAGGCCATTTGGATGATTGACCATATAGAGCGAGCGAATTTGCATTGGAAGAATAGATGTTTAATTGTCTCGTCTTGATGACAAAAAACACATTGGGTACTTCCGTGCCAATTCCTCTTAGCAAGATTATCTCTTGTAAGAATTACCCCTTTACGAAGATACCATGCAAATATTTTCGTTTTCAGGGGTATTTTCATCTTCCAAATTTTACTATTGTTATCGACTGGTATATCGGGTTGAATCAAAGCTCTGTACATCGAATCCACAGTAAATTTACCACTCTCTAGTAAATTCCATTTGAACTCATCCAACCCCTCCGACAACTGTACCGTGTTTAATCGGGCTAAGAGATTATTCCACGATATTAGTCTGGGGCCTAGTAGACTCCTTCTGAAAGTCACATTAGGAGTATTATTTTCCATTACCATGGAAATTGTGTCTCCTTTGTGTCTAACGATCGAGTACAGAGCAGGATATTGTTCTTGGAGAGTATTTTGGCCAAGCCATTTATCCTCCCAGAAACGAATCTGTGAACCATCCCTAATATTAAAAGAACCAAAACGAAAGAATTGTTTTTTGGAGGCCATGAGCCCCGCCCAAAAGTGTGAATCTCCCGGTTTCCAAACCATCCGAGACACCGCTTTGGATCCAACATACTTCCTCCACAGCATGGTTTGCCAAACACCCTCTTCAGTAAGTAGTTTAAATAACCATTTACTTAATAGAGCGGTGTTTTTGACTTGCATATCATGTATGCCTAGTCCACCATATTCTTTAGGTCGGCATACCACATTCCATTTGGCCAGTCGATATTTCTTTTTTTCACTATCCCCTTGCCAAAAGAATCTTGATCGGAAATAATCCACTTTCTTCAAGACCCCTTTCGGCAATAGGAAGAACGAAATCATATACAGTACCATATTGGTGAGTACTGAATTTATGAGAACTAGTCTTCCACCAAGGGATAGTAACTTGCCTTTCCAACTATTTAAACGCTTTTGTAATCTTTCCTCAACGAGTTTCCATTCCGCAATCGTGAGACGCCAATAATGTATCGGTATTCCCAGATAGTTGATAGGAAAGAGCCCTAGACCACAGCCGAATAGATCAGCATATAGTTGGGCGTCGTTAATGGCGTCTCCAAAGCAATACAATTCACTTTTATGGAAGTTAATTTTTAGACCAGAGAGTTGCTCAAATACTGATAGAATTAACTTCAGATTCCCAGCTTTCACTAGATTGTGTTCCATAAATAAGATTGTATCGTCTGCATATTGAAGAATAGATAAACCTCCATCAATCAGATGGGGAACTAAACCTTCAACTTGGCCATCAGCCTTAGCTCTCTCAATGAGGATTGCCAACATATCAGCCACTATGTTAAATAGTATAGGCGATAGAGGATCTCCTTGTCTTAGGCCTTTTTTTGTTTGGAAGTATTTGCCGGTGTCACCATTGACATCTATAGCAACACTGCCTCCAGACACAAAAGACTGAATGAGAGCGCACCACTCCTTCGAAAAACCTTTCATTCGGAGTGTTTGCTGGAGAAAAGACCAATTAACCTTATCATAAGCCTTCTCAAAGTCAATCTTAAACAATACCCCATTAAATTTCTTGGAGTGTAGTTCATGGATTGTTTCATGCAGGATTACTACACCGTCTAGGATGTTTCTTCCTTGCATAAAAGCAGTTTGAGATGGGCGCACCACATGATCAGCAACAGAATTTAATCTAATTGTAGCAACCTTTGTGAATATTTTAAAACTAACGTTAAGAAGGCAGATAGGACGATACTGCTGTATTCGTTCCGCATTATTAACTTTAGGTAATAAAATAATGTTGCCGAAATTAAGACTAAAAATGTCCAACTGACCAACATGTAAAACCTCAAAAAGGTGCATTAGATCCTCCTTAATGACTTCCCAGAATTTTTGGTAGAATTCCGCTGGAAAACCATCGGGTCCAGGCGCCTTATTATGTTCCATTTGGAAAACTGCTCTCGACCTCCTCCTCCGTGAAGGAGGCAGTTAGAAAGTTATTCTCCTCAATAGAAACCTTAGGAATATCAGATGTTTGGGACTCGTCCAAGGAAAATGAATTCTCTTGCGATGCCCCAAACAGAGTCTTATAGTAATCAGTAATATATGATTTCAGCTGTTCCTGGCCCTCAATGGTGCCTTCATCCTGATCAAGAGAGTGAATAAGTTTCTTTTTATGCTTGCCATTGGCGACAGCATGAAAGTATCTTGTATTCGCGTCTCCTTCAAGGATTACATACATGGAAGGAACAAATATGTAAGGACATTATCCTAGCTAGACTGATAACACTATTATCTGGTATGCTCTAAGCTCACTACTAACTTGGCTAATAAAAGTGAAATATGAGCATCAGCAATCATTGAGGTACATGCCCTGCTCTACAATGAGAGAAGATCTAGTGCAACAAGGGCTTCTGGTGTTACCATCTTCTGGCCAGTTCTGGACCAATGGATCCAAACAAACGGATAAGATGGGGTCAGTTAACCTTTTTCATCTCGCACCCGCAAATATCATGTTCCTTGCAAAGACATCCCAAACCTTGTAACGACCTGGTCTCAATTAAGATCCAGATCGTACAGATAACTGGGGAATTGGAGTAGCTGAGATGAGCAGAGTAGGAGGTGAGGAAATAGACAGAAGGTAGTGTTTACTTCATTGATAATTGACAAGGCACTGGTATTTATCTCCAGGCTTCACCCACACACGCACAGGCCACTAGGCCTTACAACACATACGTCCCAATGGCCAACTAACTCATGCTAATTCTCAGTCACACTATACCTCTGAATCCATCGATGTCATAAGCGCCAGCAGGGTTAAGGAGTTCTACCTGCAACGCTGCCGCCTTCTCCTGATTTGGGCTGCTGTCCCCCATTCAGTAACGTTGGCAGATTGCTGGGCATAATAATGGCAACGCGCGAGATACATGGCAGACGTGTTGAACTTCAGCGACGGCACTGTGCTCTGGCAGCCCTAGAGCTTATTTTTGTTCATTCTGGTGTAGAACTGACTGGTACAGTCATGGGCTCATAATTTGTCTGCGGAAAAATGTTACTCTTTGTAGCACTGAACCAATTGTCTCATTCATGTTTGTCCTTTTGAATCTGCTCCGGAAAACTTAAGTTGCACTGTAGTTTGATTTGCAGAAACTCTATACTCTGTTATTTTCCTAACATTTATGCTCAGAATTCATGGACACCTCAATTTCCAAAGAATAAGCATTCTTTTCCCTGTCTAGCCTGAACCTTACTGAAGTTTCTAATTTTTTGTTGGGTCTATGATGTCAATTCAATTGAAGTCCTAGAAATTCATGTATCCTTTTTACGAACTTAAAGTACCTTCAGACATTTGGCTGTATCATGTTTCATACTTTCTCTTGGTTCACATTTTAATAGATACAAAGCAATATTGTGCTTATGCACCAAAGGGAAGTGCGATGAATTTTGAGATCACAATGTATTCTGATGGAGTACACGTTGCATGTGGAAGAAACAGTGAACCGTAGTTCATCTCAAATTTAACCCAAGAACACTCTGAACTTTGAAAAATACATCTCTCTCAATATATTATTTTCTACAATCTCTTCCGGTTTTTATTTGCCTGCTCTTCATCCTTTTTGTACTTAATCGTACACTCGCTTTCCTGTCAACTATTGTTCTAGAAGTTTAACTACTTGAACCGTGTCTTAAACACGAAGTTTCAACATGTCTTGAATATAGAAGTCCCAAGGTATATTCCAAGAGCAAAATTTTGCAGATTTTTATAAAATGTGTTACTGAATAAAACAATGGTGTGGCTAATCTCATAAACAAAACACTGAAAGCCATAAACACCTTGTGACCAGTTCGGCGCATCATGGCCATACATCTTGGCCGTCAAGGTGGAGATACAGTTGCAGATCCAGAACTAGGTGCGGCGGCAGGGATACAAGTATGGGTCCTGATCGAGAACCTCGAGAGAGAGAGAGGATAGTGTGATTTCTTGGGGATATGGGAAAGGGAGAGCAGGAGGGCAGTTGACAGGAAAGGGAGATGGATAATTTTGCAAAGTTTAAAATTGTGATTTTTTGCACTCTAGTTCTGTCAGATTTCTAGGTCTCCTCCTCTGGATGGTCAAAGGTGTTGACCTCTTGGAAGTATGCTCTCTGCTTCTCGATGAAACCTTCTGTTACCATGTGTTTGCCTGCGATTGGCAAGGCTTAAACCTCATTGCTACTATTTTAACTTTTTAAATTTTGCTTCTAGAGTTTTTCCTGTGGAAGCTGTATGTATATGACTTGTGCAGTGGTGTTTCCATAACACTTATGCTCTTTTTACATTCAGAAAATTAACAAGAGTAGTTGTCTAGTGAATCCTACATGTGGAGCTAAACTCATTATCTACAAAGATATATGGACCTAACTCTTAAGCTAGATGATCCATGGCTTACACAACAATATGGAGGCCTAATGGGCATGTTAACAGAACAAGGAAAGAGCTAAGAAGCATTGGCTTTTCATAAAGACAGAAATAAAACGTTTTTATCACCTGCATCAAAACATCATTTACTTTCTTATATAGTAGTAAAGGAGTGAGATAGTCAGTAGTTGGCCCTTTTGAGTGATTTACACCTGACTGTTGAATTACCTGTCAATTTGAAAAACTGTCTTCACCTTTCTACCATTTTCTTTTGGGCAATATTGAATGATGGTATCAGCGATGAGGTATTTGAAGAGCAAGATAACATGATATCCTCCTCGGGACAAGGTACAAATCCATATTCCTTCCTAACATAACACAAATAGTTTTTGTCATTCATGTTGCAAGGTAGATCTGATTCTGTCTATTTATTTGCTACGGCGTATTGTCTATGGCCAATATAAACGAGTTTGGATCTCTAAGAGGATAACAGACATTTTAGTGAGCATAGGGAAACTATATATGCTTCTCTTAGTGCTTGCTCAGATGCTTCTCTTAGTAATTTCTCTCTTAGACATTTTGCAATCAGTCTGTGTGCATTCATGAGTTAGAGCTGCAACTCACTGATGGTTCTTAAACCTTTTCTTGAGATGGGCGTTGTTAGGACTTGAGCGGCTTAATTACTGGGACTTGTTTTGTTAGTCTGTGTTCCAAGAACCCCTTTTTTTTTGTTGCGGGGGTTTTGTATGAGAGATAAACAGAGCGGCTTAATTACTGGGACTTTGTGAAGATGGCGCAAGGAGGAGCTTCAACGGTATATGGATCACTGTATTGTCAGACTGGAGACCAATTTATAGTAGCTCGAATGTGCTCTACCAAAGGTAATTCTGAGAATGGTTTTTTTCAAAAACCGGGTGTAAATGGTTCGGTTTTTACTCTGGCTTCTTCGGTTCTGGTTCTAACGAGTTGGCTCTAAAAATGATTTGGTTCAGTTCGGTTACCCTAAAAGCTGGTTTGGATGTGGTTGGGTATGGGTCCAATGGTTTCAATCCAAACAGGCCTAAACTGTGGTTTACGGCCGGTTCCTCAGATTGGTTCTAGGCCTGCGCTAGCCCGTTCCCTTCTTATCGCTCGACGGTGTAGCCATCGCCTACTCCATCCCGTACCTCGATCTTCCGTCCGTGTCCATCGGTGGCAGCGACGAAGGTGGAGGAAGATTCTTCTCCGGCTACTGCAGCGCAGGCGACTACGAGGAGATCTTTGGTCTGTTCGGACTCGGGGACTTCACGGCGCTGTACGAGGAGCTGTCCGGCCGGCGGGGAGAGGGACTTGCCGTCGCCGGTGGCTGCGCTGGAGGAGATTGCCTCGTCAAGCAGGAGGTCGTCCAGGTTCGTTCCCTTCCTGTCCCACTTCTTGGTCTGCCGCCGGTGGTTAGTAACGACGGCTGATAATAGATTTCGGTAGCTGTGATTTCGGTAGGTTCTGTTCTCTTCTTTTGCAATCCCGGTAGCCACATTCCCAGGGGAATGCATGAGTACAATCTAGTTATTGCTGAACCAAGTAAAATCAGAAACTTGACAATTGATTGGAGACTATTGGTTGGTCCCGAGTGTGAAGTCCCATTCTACTGTTACATAAGAAGGGGTAGGGGATTGATTGGAATTACTGCAATACTACTTATTCATTACCCTGTTTCTTCTTTTACATGCAATACTACTTAATCATTAATCTGTAATACGTTAATATGTTCAGCCTGCGGGTAGAATAGGAACAAGAAAAGGAAGGGCAAGTGGAACAGAATCCTGTCATTTGGCTGAAAATTAAGTTCATTAGGGATGACACTTCTAGGCTCCCTTTCCATATTGTTCCGAGTATGAAGTCACTTACATGATCTTGTCAACTGAAATTCATTAGTGATCTATGATCTGTTCTGCTGATCTGGATCAAGAAAAGTCATAGCTCCTGAATTTAGGATGCCAAAATGAACTTAGCATGAAACTGATTCCGGATAAAATGTGTTATTCCCCTTATCCATTACATGGCATTACCTCCATATTCTAGGTACTGCAGTCTAGTTGATTTATATATATGTGCATGCATTCTAGTTTATCAATGATTTATTAGCACCATATCTAGTTAGCTTCATGACCTGCAGTTGCGGACTGGCATTTCATCTGCTTTTGAATCCATTCCTTATGCACATGTTCATATCTGATATTGTTTACCCACTTTATATAGACCGTTGTATTCTGCTTGGTGGATATCTTCATCATTCTTGGGAAAGCATTTGTTCTGTGTCTGGAAGGGCTTAGCAGCACCCAGCTGCGCCTAGTAACCATCTATGCAAACCGGATTTCACAGGCAAGGTATGGTGCGCCAATTGACGCTAACCAATGAGCTGTAACATCTCTTGTTACACTGTACAAAGATCAAGTCCTTTCTAACTATAATTTTTTATCTGTATATTCTGTGCAGTGTGTGCTTAAAGTTGAGGTGGCCTGATTGTTGAAGGCATATCACAGCTGGACCTATCTCTTGCTATCTAGTCATGTCTAGCTCGGATGGTTCAGAGAGTCTTAGTCTGCAACTATTAAGTAAATATTATTTGCACATGGTCATGTACTGGATTTAGTCTGCTCCATTCCTGCTTGGATTATCTAAATGGAAATTTTCCTCATAAAAGTTTGTTTTCTGTTCCGTTCCTGCTTGGAGCTTATCTAATACTAGTAACGTAGGTATTTTCGTCATTGCGTTTGGTGCATCTTTCTTTCTACTTTTAACTGCTAGCTGTGGCGTACATGTGAGCATGCAGATATATCCGTGGCATACATTTTAGTTCAGCTTCAATTTAACCATGTAGCCAAATGACTTTGTTGTACGCATCTTAATTGACTTTGATTTTTCAGATATATCTGGGTTGAAATTGAGTGAAGGAGCACAATGAATAATGTCTACACTGCATGATTTTTTCACTTAAGAAGGGCATTTCATTTCATTCAGACTACCAGTTTATCAGGAACCAAGTCTTGATGTTTGTAATATTTGTTCAACTAATTCTAGTCAGTTTATGATTGGAGAAACACTGTAACTTTGTACTGAGATGATCAGGTGTTTTCCTGTACAAAAATATAGTATGTGCTTTCTCCTACATATTAGTTGTTTCCTAAGTATGCTGTTTCCTGTGTACTGTAAGTGGACACCTTTCCTATGTACTGCTGTGCCAGCAACTGGCTACTCACCGAAGGAGTATCTAGGTGGGTAACCGTTCTTAAACTGTTGGTCATAACCATAGTTCCTACAGCAGTTTTAGTTCAGTTTTGGTTAAGTTTAGTCTGGGTGTGAACGCATATCCCATTGGGTTGAGTTTGGTTTGGTTTCTCAAAAGCATCCTGTGGGTTCAGTTCAGGTTTGGTTTAATTGTCCAACCAATCTCAGGTTTGAAAGGGCATCGGTTACTTTTATGCATGTGTAATAATGCGGTGTAGTATTAGTTATGCGCACTGCTTGGTGGTTATGTAATGAGTACTTCTACCAAGTACTATGATGATGTTCAGTTCCTCTTCAAACACAAACATTTTGTTATAATGTTTTGCAATTGAAGAAACAACAAGAGTTCCTTCCTCTAGAGTACATAAGCAAATTCAAGAAATAATAAGAGTTTCATTTATCAAATACACAGCTTTCAGAGTTCACGAGGCATATCTAAAACTCATGATGCTACTCTATGAACTACTATGAAAGGTTTGTTCTCTGTAAAACTATATCTGGTGAGCATAATACTCGTGGTTGGTGATGTCTTTGAGATTTGTTGCCATTGCGTAGCACCCCCTCTTAGTACACCTCTTCCAACCACCCTTGTGAGCAGAACTCATGTGCTTGTTGACCTGAGAAGAAATTAAGAAGAAGAAAAATTAGTTACAAGCGTAATTAACCTCGTATCTGTTACAAGCAAAACTAGACCAATTGAGTTCCAAAATACAACCTCTTGAAGTACGTTTGCAATGGGGGGATGTTTCGTCTTGTCATCACTAAGGAAGCATGCGAGACAGTAAATGAGGTTCTTCTTGAGAGAGGAACAGGCCTCCAAGTATTGACGATGCCTTGCTCTGTATTCGTCATCGTCGTCGGGCTCATCAAACATCTTGTAAAAGAAGCTCTTCTCGCCTTGGATGTCATCCAAAAGGCCTGCAGCAGTGGCCGCAGCAGCGAACGGACGATCATCGGGAACATAGGCCGGCGCCCTTGTCCTAGCAGGGCGCCGGGGCGGCACAGCAGCAGGAGGCGACGTTGCCGCGACGGTGAGAGCGGCGCCGTGTAGGCCATCGCGGTGGTCGCCGATGGGCGGAGCGTCGAGGGGCGCGTGGTCGCGGAGGACGATGGACGCGTTCTGGTGCTCGAGGTGCAGCGGCTTCGGGTCGGTGGCGGTGGCCTTGGCCTTGGCCGTGTCGAGCTCCGCGGAGATTTCTTCGCTCATGGCGCCGTTCTTTGCGTCGACGGCCCCGCGCTTGCGCTCTCGTCGGTTTTGGCTGTGGCGTCGTTTCTTGGCCGCGAGTTTGTCCTGTCGGTTCTTGGCGTCGATGTCGAGCTCCGCGAAGCATTCTTGATCCGAGGTGGCGCTCTTGGGGTTGGAGACAGTGGGCTTGTCCTCGTCGAGCTCCACCGAGCTTTGTTGTTCCGAGGCGGAGTTCTTGGAGTCGAAGGCGGTGGCCTTGCCCTCGTCAAGATCCTCTGGGCGTTCTTGGCCGGGGTTGGTGTTGGACGCCGCGCGCTGTCGCTGGCGTCGCCTCCTGGCCGTGCGCCCTGTGGAGGAAGCGGCCGCGTCGACGTCCGCCGAGGAGTTGGGTTCGAGGTCCAGCGCCGAGGTGCCGGAGTTGTTGGAGGGGGGAAGGGAGTCCGGTCGGTTCTTGGTGCCAGAGGAGGTGGTGGCGCGCTGGTGCGGGCTCGTGCTCCGGCGAGGTTTGTTGGCCCCGTCGGGGGGCGGGGAGGAGAAGACGGCCGAGGGATTGGAGAAGCCGATGTCGAGGATGCGTCGGACGATCCTCATGATCGCCCGCTCCATTTCCTTTCTTGGCGTCGCGCTCGGGGATTTGCAACTGGACAGACAGAGGAAGGCGTCGCGCTCGGGACAGAGAGAAGGGGGGAGGCAACGGGAGGAGTTTGGGGCTATTTAAAGAAGCTGGGCTGCCTCTGGCTCCCAAGACAAACTGGCCCGAGACTCTGGCCCGTTTCTTTTTTTTTCTTTTTCGTTTGGTTATTATTTGCTATATAGTCATCGTCTCTGCCGCTCACGGCGATGGCCGGTGCTGGACTGCTGGGCGGAGGACGGACGGGCCGGCTCGCCGGCTTTTCCCGTCCACCGGCTGACGCGGTTAGCTTATCCAGGTCACGGACAGGTGGGCCACCTTCTATTCGATCTAACGGCGCGCTGACGCTTCATCTGACTTACTTGGTCCGACCCGACCGGACCCGTCGACCCCGAGCCGGACCGCAACCTGACATCCTGCCTAACCTAGCCTCCTGCCGCCGCCGGGCGGCGACATCCATCCCCTCCTCCATCCCTCCCCAACCACGACTCCACTGCCATACCTCCAGTTCAAGCGGCTCCACAGCCCGGTGCCGTCCAGCGGTGGCAGACGAGCGGGCCCAGGCGGACGCGATCCATCACCGGCTGCAGTCGAGCTGATCAGAAGCAGGGCACGTGACCGGACCTCCATCGACACAATCCAAGGTGAGCTCACGAAGCTCACAGGATGGTCTCTCAGCTCGCAGTTTCTCTCGGCATGCGCGAGGAGCAACCCTGAGCAGTCGCAGCACTCCCCTGTTTTCTCACTTGAAGCCATTCCATCTTGGATTTCCTCCACCCCCTTCAGAAGCGACCTTCAGATTATGTCCCTTCCCTTGCCCCTCCTGTATCTCCCAATAGTCACCAAACTGCAATCCAAGAGAGCAAGAGCAGTTCTTCAACAGTGTATCCATCAATAGGAGCAGTGATTTGTTTCGTGGTCCTATCCTTGTCAGCTGCAATATTTCCTTGCTAGCGCTGGAGGAAGACTAGCATTGTCTTGCCTTTGTCTTCAAGTAGGCAATTGCAGATAACTATGCTGGAGATAACTATCCTGGAGGTTAGTATGGTGACGAATTGATAAGGGTGCCCTCACATGTGGAGCGGAAATAACTATTGCGTCTACATTGATAAAAACATTGCCTACGGGTGGTCTCCTATATGAAGCGCAATTCAAGAATAAGGTATCTACTTGATCAACAAAAGGTATAACTTGTTTCCTGTTTAATACCTTTTCCATGCCGTAAGATGTTGAGTTTCTAACATAGACATGATGTGGTATTCCAGGTTTGTCGCGGGTGAACCATGAGAATTTCGTGACACTTGTCGGTTACCGTGGAGACGAAATAACCATTTACCCAGATGATGGTGTTTTAGTATGTTTTAAATGGATCACTATTTAAGCACTTGCATGGTAACAGTTCCCAGCTTCATTTTGTTTGTCTTGTTGCCAAGATGGCTCTTGCTACAAGCAGTTATTACTACTCTCCTGTTGTTAATTAATAATAACATTGGAACCTTTTTATTGCAGTAAAAGCAATTGAATTGGCAGTCACGGCCTAGGTACGGTGATGCATCGGAGTAATATACTGTCTGAATCTGGACAACATGTACTAGCGGATATCCTCCTATGATCCTAAGAAATCTAAACTCTTGATGCATATGCCTGACAGAAGACAACGTTGCAAAGGTTTCAGACATCAGTTTTGGTGGTGACAAGAAAGACATCGAAGGTGAATTCGATGAGCCTGACAAGTGTGTATAGGTTTGCCTTGCTTCTGCTTGAGGCGGTCTCTGGAAGGCATCCTTTTCCAATGACAACGGACTCCTGATTCTATGAGCGGGCACAGGCGAAGAGCCCTTCACAGGTATGGTAGACTCGAATCAGCCCCCGAGGAGTAGGTCAGAGCACTCACAGAGCATAAATGATTAACCCCTGGCTGAGATCGATAGTGGCAGAGGTAAACCCAGAAGGATGCAAGAGCTCACCGGGTTTTCTCAAGATCAGTCGATCCCATTGTTTTTTTCGATAAACTAATTGCCTTGCAGCATTATTGGTTTAATGTTCTTGCAAAAAATATATTCGTTTACTCAGTATAGTTTTGGTCTATGATTATCTAGGAAGGACAACGTTGAAAATTTTACTGCTTCTTGTAGGAACTTTACTGCAAGCTCGTTCCTTTGTTTCCCCTACCGTTTAGTTATTTACAATGTACGGACAATGAGGATGTACTTGGTTCTGAAAATAAATAAACAAGACCACCGGGGGAGAAGCCCCAGGGCACATTAATGAAGATAGAAGGTGTGAGGACTGAGGACCGAGCCAAACCCGCAGAATAAATGAGGTTGACTTATTCGCCCTGCAGGAATGATATGCTTGGTTCTGAAGATCATTCTCCAAAGAACGAGGTGCTTGGTTCTGAAAATTTTGTATTAGAACCATCAGACCTGAGCTCTTTTTTCCCAATCCAAGACCCCACCACCCACACCCCCCCACACCCCCCCCCCCCCCCCCCCCCCCAAGAATCATGACCCAGGTTGACCAAGTCATCCACTGTGAGCATCCCAAACCTTTTCCTTCCCTTGCACCTCCTGTATCCCCCAACAATGACCAAACTGCAAGCCAAGAGAGCAAGGGCAGTTCTTCAACGGTGTATGCATCAATATGAGCAGCAATTTGTTCTCTGGTTCTATCCTTGTCAGCTGTGATATTGCTTTGCTACCGCCACAGGAAGACTAGCATTATTGTGACGTTGTCTCCTGGGAGGTTAGTATGCTGACAAATTTTCTTTTTCTTGGTTTAATTTTATTGAATATCATCGTAAACTGCATTCCTATGATTCTGCCGTATTTTGCAAAAGCGTTTTTCTTTTAACCTATGCAACAAAAAGTTGAGTCAACTTCTAACTTAGTGTTTTGCAGGCATAACTTGGTACAGAGGGTCAGAACTGGAAACAGCTTGTGAAGATTTCAGAACCTGGATGTACATTGTACAAGGGAGCCCTCCCATGTGGAGCAGAACTAACTGTTTCTTCTGCATTGATAAAACATGCCTACAGGTGGTCTCCTATAGCTTAAGCACAATTCAAGAATAAGGTATCATGGGAGGGTTAATTGAATTTGCCGTGACGCCTACAGACAGTGATGCATGGGAGTACTATACCGTCTGAACCACAGACACCAGAGGAATACTCTCCTATGATCCTAAGAAATTTAAACTCTTGCTGCATATACCTGACTGAAGACAAGGTTGCAAAGGTTTCAGATATCAGTTTCGGTGGTGACAAGAAAGACAGACAGTGATGAGCCTGACGAGTGAATGCAACATAGTGTATAAGTTTGCCTTGCTTGTGGTTGAGACGATCTCTGGAAGCATCTGTTTTCCATTGACAACGGATTCCTGATTATATGGGCGCACACAGCCGAAAAACCTTGACACGTATGGTAGACTCAACACTTAAATCAGTCCCCGAGAAGCAGGTCAGAGAACTCACAGAGCAAGTAAAATCGTGCATAAATGATAACATACTGAGGACGCAGTGAAATCTTCACGTTACAGAGAAATCTAGTCCATCGTGGAATTACCTTGCTGCAGTAACACTGTCCACTTGATAGAAGGAACATTGAAAATTGTACAGTATGGTGGTTTTACTCATTCGGCAGGGCATACAGTTGCACAGGCACTGCACTCACTTCTCTTTCATTCTTTAGCAGACATTTTCTTCTTCTTCAGTTATACTAGTAGTAAAATCGTCCATATCTTGTAAGTATATGCTAACAACAGTTATGAATGGAGTTTCAAATGCAAAATGATTCTTTTCAACAGTTTAGAGAAGAGATACTATGTGCAGAAGACATTTCTTAAAGCAACTCTGGGACACTTGTACATGTACAGTTTCCTTTGTGGACCGTACTTTGGCCTCTATCCGGTTGGGTCGGGGTGCTCCAAGTGGTCACGACCTATTTTTTTTTTCAAAATACGAATATTAAAGAAACTTAGATATATTACACAAATAGTCTTATTTTACATATAGAAAATAAAAAACATAATTAAAATAAACCCTGGCTATGGCAAGGGCATCTGGCTGCCAGTGGTGGTGGCTGAGGCGGCAGCGACTAGTACACCGGTAGTGGTGTTGAATGCTGGTGTACCGAAGTCATGGGGGCGGGTGGGCGGCGCCTGGAGGTCTCGCTAGGAGGGATTCACCTTGTCCAACTCCTCTCGAGCTCGGTTGAGGCGGGCACGCAGGGCCGGGTCGCCGGGGTTGGCACGGGAGGCGCGCAAGCAGTCGAAGTACACCTCCTGGAGTTCTTGCCGCCGGATGTGATGCAGATAGAAGATGCAATCGAGAACATCGAAACTGAAGCGCTCGCCGGTGTCCCGGTTAACCCCACCTCTGTACGGCAACGACAACCTACAGGGCCGCACCACACCGTCGATGTCCTCGCTGTTGTCGGAGAAGTTGTCGTCGCTATTCTCGATGTCATCGGCAGCGCGGCCATCGGGTGGGTTGTGTGGGGGCAGGGAGGAAGAGAGGGAGGAGAATGGGTGGGTTGCGGCGGGTGCCGGGAGGAAGAGGATGACCAAACATGGTTGTTTTAGGAGGTGTGGTGTTGCGCCTCTACTACATGGGCTCGCCCCCTTCTCGAAGGTGCGGCGGTTGCCGCGTTGCCTGTGGAGGGGCGGGGAATGGAAGGTGGTGTTGTGTGGAGGAGATGGCTGTTGGACGTGTTTAAAAACATGAGAGCATTGGATATCGACACGGAGGTCGATACGCCGACATTGATGGCGAAAGGCCAGCCCAGGCGTTGGGAGCGCGTGCAGCCTAGGCATTAGGCGGTGTGGCCAGGCTAGGAGTCAGCCTACTCCATTGATGGCTTTTGGGTTGGAGGCCAGTGGCCATTGGGTCGCTGCTAGGCGCTCCCTAGAGGACGTGAGAAGACGAGGCAGGACACGCGCGGCGTTCATGACATGTTCACGGCAACACAACCCAGCGCATTTTTGGGCGAGGAATAGGTCGGCCTGGACAAGCGTGGTCGTTTGGGCCGCTGGGCAGGTTTTGGCTGTCCAGGCATCCACGCAGACCGGTCGGCCTGGTAGAGATGCCCTAAGCGTCCTCCGGATGATGGGGTGTTTCCATGGTCTTGATCATCCCAGCGACACGTATCCCCAAAAATCGCCCTAAAAGCCTCCCTTTTTTTCATGCAAACGTTTGTTACATTGTAGAAAAAAAGTTCGGCTTAGAACATAAAAATATTATCCTCTAGCAAAAAAATGTTCTAATATTGTAAAACCGATTTTACCAAAGATATTACTACCACGAGAATGGTCGTTGTGAAAAAAAAAGCTTCGCTCCCACGGGCGAAGGAGCCGCCGCGCCCGACCTCGCTCCCTACCGTCGTCGACAGTCGCCGCCGAGCTAGGCCCACGCGAAGCCCGCGGTGGCAGGCCACTACTTCTCCCCTCCCGTGGTGGCGCTCACGTCGGTCTCTCTGCCGGCAGGAGGTGCGGCTCTGGTGGCTGGGATCAGGCATGACCGGAGCCGTCGTGACGGCAGTCCTGGCGAGCAGCGGCGTGTAGGCTCAGTTGTTGAGTGGCGGTGTAACATAGAAGGGTGGTGGGTGCCTCGTCCGCTCAAAATCTAGGACCTACGGCCCAATCTTGGTTGTGGCGGGTCGTCCTTCCCGCATCGATGGCGCTGCGTCCTGAGATGGCGACGACGGTGAGCTCGAAGAGGTGACGATGGTGATCGTGGCCGGTCTGTTGTAGCATGGTGGTGAGCTTTACATGCTCGATTTGGGCTCGGCTGGACCCTACTAGGACTGGTGTGCCTCCACGGAGGCTTTAGGGGCCTGCTAGGTCCGGTTGGACACATCTTGGACAGGTGTGCTCTGTTGTCGTGTCTGGTCGACTATCCCTCGAGGTGGAGGTTGTTCCCTCCCATCGTTCCATGATACTACTAGCCCCGATTAGCATTACCTTCACCTTTGTCATGCAAGCCTTGTGACGGTTGCTTCGAGGAGACAATGGGGGCGACTTCATGACCGTAGTGGCGTGTGCTGATGGGCGGCGAGTTTGGTGGTGCCGAGGCTTCGACCTTGCGGGGCTCCTGTGCATTGGATTGTCTGAGGGTTGTGGATGGAGTTTTTTGGTAGAAATCCTTGTCGTTTCCACCGACATAGATACGGTGCCACCCTTCCTTATTGGAGGGTGTTGTGGCTACCTATTGTCCACTTCTCCCTGTGTGCCGAGGGAAATCCTAGGATCTTTTGTCCGGGCAGTAGGCATTTCGCTTTTCTTTTTGAAGGTGGTGCTTGGCACTTGACGCTTCGATGATAGGAGCGTGGTAGAACATCTTTGGAGGGCGGGTCACCGTCGCTTAGTCCCTATTTTGTTTCTTCTTTTCTTTTGGGCATGTTGTTTGCCGCTGCCCCATCATTTCTTTTGTCTCGCAACGTTCATTAGCTGTATGGTGTAGTTGCTATATTAATATAGTGGGACAAAAATCTATTTCGATGCAACGACTAGTGCAGAGCATCTAGAGATAGAGAGAGGAGGAGGATAAGCCTCCCATGGAGTTCATCCAGCGCGAGTGGGGATGGGGAGGAGATAAAGGAGACAAAGTGGAGCCAATGGACGTGTCTGTGGTTGAGGCACCCGGACGAAGGAACCGTTCCTATCGTCTAGGGGACGGATGGGGAGGAGATAAAGGAGACAAAGTGGGGCCAATGGATGTGTCTGTGGTTGAGGCACCCGGACGAAGGAACCGATCTTATCGTCTAGGGGACGGATGGGGAGGAGATAAAGGAGACAAAGTGGAGCCAATGGACGTGTCTGTGGTTGTGGCATCCGGACGAAGGAACTGTTCCTATCGTCTAGGGGACGGGGATCATTTTCTTTTTTGCCGTCATGTTGATCATGAAAACTCTAACCTCAGTCATCTTATGTTATTGTCCTTGCGCGTGCCATCCAGCTCGGAGCATTCCTTGCTTCGACGCTGCCGGTGCGCCCAGCCCGGGACTCGACCACTCCATGCTGCCACAGCCGTTGATCGATCTCCTCGTGCCAGTGCGACAGGTCGCGATTCCTTCAACAGTACGTCTTCCAGCGTGTTGCTCCGGAGAGATGGGGAGGCTCCGAGGAAGCCCCGTGCTCAAGGGAACCCGCACGGCCTTGAATGTAATTTACATGCAGGTATCGAGACTCGAGATGCGTATATGCGGGTTAACCATCGGTTGTTTTGGGATCGAACCTAAAGAAACTAATCAGTTTTATGGTTAACCATTTGGTCCATTGGACTCTTTGGTTAAAGGTTTACCAAGTCATATGTAAAGATGTAGGTGCCGGAACGAGATCCTCTAACATTGAGGGAAAAAGTCAGGAAAAACTAAGAAGTAAAGTCATAGTGTAGCTTAAATATTCCATTATGTGCTCTAATTAAACACTTTAGGTAATTATTACTGTAGATATAAAAAATTGAAACTAAATTTTATTTCACCATAATTTTGTCTATATGTAACTATTCTAAATTCATCACATGATTTTGTGTTAGATAAATTAATTTAAGCCATTTTGCTCTTAATCATACTATTTTGAAGAAGGAAATTTAGAGAAATATAGCTTCTCTAACTTTACTTGTGTAAGTTAGAGGATCCGGTTCCGTGTAGGTGCCAGCGGCGTCCAGCAAACCCACTTACACCGCCCATCGAAAAACATGTATGTGGCCGTCGCGGCGAGCCTCCTGCAATTAAGTGGCTAAGAGCATCTCCACTCAGCCCCCCACGGATGCCCAGGACTATTATTTATGCCCCAGGCGAAAATTCTCTCAGCCATGCCCGCAAGAGCTCGAAATTTGCCGAATTGGGCCCAAAATCCATCCAGCGAACTCAGGCCGAAGTCAGCGCCCCGGGGTTCGCCTGGGGGCGGCGGATGGAGCAAAAGCCGAGCGGACCCGAGCTGTCAGCGAGAGAAGCCATTTCCCCCCTTTTCTTTCCTTTCCCTCCTTTTCCCGTCAACCTGACGACGAGCTCTCGTCAACTCCCGTCATCTCTCCGCTTCCCTCCATTTCCCACATCTTCCCCCTGCCGCCTCCCATAGATCCGCTCCGCCATGCCACCGAAGAAATTCAATGGCCCGAGTCTCACCGCCGACACTGTTGTCAAGACGAAGAAGCCGATAAAGTTGACGAAGCCGAAGGAAAACCCGGAGGCATGAGCAACCGATTGGGTGAAGCTTGTGAGCAGGAGGAAGGTGGAAATGATAGTCGCCGGGACATGGAGAAGAAATTGAAGGCAAAGCAGGAGGCCATGGTGCGAGCGGAGGAGGAAGCTTTGGTGTAGGCGTCGGCGTATGGCGGCATGTATCGGCCGCATCACGGCGACCAGTTATTCCTCGGCGGAGTTTGGAGCAGCCAGTCGAGTGTCTCCCTGATACGTCATAAACGTATCTATAATTTTTGATGCTCCATGCTTTTTTATATCAACTTTCTTATGTTTTGTTTACACTTTGAGGTATTTTTATACATTTTTTGGAACTAACCTATTAACAAGATGCCACAGTGTCAGTTTCCTGTTTTCTGCTGTTTTTGGTTTCAGAAAAGCTAGTAAGGAAATATTCGCGGAATTGGACGGGGCAAAAGCCAAAGTCAATATTTTACCAGAAGGAACACGGAGTCCAAAGTGCAGCCGAAGTGGGGCCACGAGGTGGCCACACCTAGGGATGGCGTGGCCACCCCCTTGGGCACACCAGCTCATGGTGTGGGCCCCTCGGCGCCCACCGACCTTGCCCCTTTGCCTATAAAAGTACCCTGATGCAGAAACCCTAAAGACCCAACCAAAAATCCACGAAAGAGTCTGTAGCCGCCGCCATCTCCATCCCTAGATCGAGGGGATCCGAAGCTCTTCCCGGCACCCTACCGGAGGGGAGAGATCATCCCGGAGGCCTTCTTCATCACCATGCCAGCCTTCGGAGTGATGCGTGAGTAGTTCGTCCTTGGACTATGGGTCCATACAGTAGCTAGATGGTTGGTTCTCCTCCTTTGTGCTATCATGTTTAGATCTTGTGAGATCCGTTCATGATCAAGATCATCTATTTGTAATCCTATATATTGTGTTTGCGGGGATCCGATGGATATTTAGATACTATGTCAGATTGATTATTAATTTTATCATGTCTATGTTATTTGTGATCTTGCATACTCTCCGTTGCAAGTAGCTATCTTGGCCAAGTAGATGCTTGTAACTCCAAGAGGGAGTTTTATGCTCAATAGTAGGTTCATGCCTCTAGTAATCTGGAGAAGTGACTAAAATATCTAAGGTTGTAGATGTGATGTTGCTACTAGGGAGAAAACAACAATCCTTTGTCCATGGAGCAATTGTATTGTTTATTTTACACACTTTGCTTAATGTAATTATTTGTTGCTTGCAACTTAATACTGAAAGGGGTTCGGATGATAACCTGAAGGTGGATTATTAGTCATAGATGTAGTTGGATTACGGTCTATGTATTATTTTGTAATGCCCAATCAAATCTCGTAGGAGTCAAGATGTCTAGTATATGCATTGTTATGCTTTCTCAATCTGTCAATTGCCCCGATGTAATTTGTTCACCCAACATGCTATTTATCTTAAGGAGAAACACCTCTAGTAAACTATGGACTCCAGTCCACTCCTTTACCATTAATATACCATTTACTGTTTAGCGTTTATTGTTTACTTTCTGCAAGCAATTACTATCTTCCACACTATACATTTAATCTTTATTTTCAGCAAAACCAGTGAGATTGACAACCTCACTATAAGTTGGGGCAAAGTTCTGTGCTTGTGTTGTGCATGATTCTAAGTTGCCAGGAACACCTTGGAGTTGTTTCCTTACTCCTACTGGTTCGATAACCTTGATTTCATAACTGAGGAAAACTTGCTGATGTGCTCATCATACCTTCCTCTTGGGGTTCCCAACGAGCTCTACATATCTTGAGCCATCACTCCCCCGCACACTACACGCCATGCCCGCAGGCCATGTTCTAGGTAGCCGACATCCGAGCCACTCCACGAACATTGTTCTCACCACCAGAGTACGATGGCGAATAGTTAGGAGGTTTCAACCCCAACACTATCTTCCCGCGGTCCTCTCCGCCAGTTCAGCGCAAGTTCCGTCAGTGCTGGAATCCTGTTTAACAGAATGCCGAGCGACTCTGTCATGCATGACATGATTGCTTTCGTTTTGACTGCCGCCGCTTCGACTTCAGGGTACTTCACCTAGGAGGAAGCTCGCACAGCCGATTACCGGTGCAAACCAAAACTCTGACACCTATTGGAAGAGGATCAAGTTTGCGTATGATGAATGCAAACTTTGTGATCCTCAATTCAATAAGATTCACATGGAGCGCGGCGAGAAGGCCATGGCCACCCATTGGGGACTCATCCAACAAGCCTGCAGCAAATGGCATGGGGTACAAGAGGAGATCGAGAATCACCCAGAGAGTGGCGCCGATTTCGAACACAAGGTAAAATCTCCGCTTGTCGTCTACTTTTGCCCAAGATTGCCACAACCTATGCCTAACCTTACCACTCTATTCGTAGATGAACCACACCTTCGGCCTCTACCGCGACGACTACAATGGCCAAGACTTCAAGTTCCTCCATGTCTACACGCGGATCTCGGCATGCCTAAAGTGGAGGAAGGTGCGTACGTCTCTCGCTAGAGGAAAGGATGCCGTTTACAAGCCAGATGATCTGGTGCCGCCGGTGTCCAAAGGCTAGCTTGAGTTTGGCCGAAAGAAGGACAAGGGACCACCCGACGAAAAGCTCCAAGCTTCTATCGAGAAGTGCATGGCAGACGCCAAGACCCACGCCGCGCAGTGGGACGATAAGTTCGATGAGAGATGGAGGGTGATGTTGCAAAACCAAGGCATCAAGATCGACCTCCTCAAGACCAACGTTGCGGCGAAGAAGAGGAAGACTGATCGGGCGTTCTTGATGGGGCGAACACAGTAGTGATGGACGGCCATGTCAAGGCATGGTACATGGCCGAGTGCAACGCCATCCCGAGTGGCCTACATGCACCGTCCACTGCAGCGCCAACGTTGACGCCGAGCTCTGCCTCAACCCCCTCTTTTGTATCCCAGCCGAGCTCCACGCTTGAGGCAGCGCCAAGTCCTTCGTCCGCCATCATCGAGGAGGCCATCTTCGAGGATCCTATCTTCTGATTCCCCGCTCCTTTATGTAGTTTGACCGCCGTAGTTTGATCACCGAACTCTGTTTTGTGCCGCTGAACTATGCCTGTTTTGTGCCACCGAACTCTTGGACTCGATCGTGTTTTGCTAGCGGGAAGAACAAATTCAAAAAAAATACCGTTTTGTGATCTCTAAGGGCCGGTTCTTGGGGGTTGGCCGGGAGTTGGCAGTCCCCAAGGCCAAACGTTCATCCAATTCGACAAAAAAATACCATATTTTGGCCCGAGGGCTGGAGATGCTCTAGAGAGGCTAAACCCACCTGGACCAGCGGTGCTGGCAGATCCATGCTTGTTACATTCAAGCGTTGAACTGCACCTTAGAACATCTCCACTCGGGGGCCTCAAAGGCCCCCCCATAGAGTTTTGGGGGGCGCCGGCGCGAAATTTCTAGCCTAGCTGCACCCCCCAATTTTTTTGGCACCGACGCAGCCCAGTTATTTACCCGGCGGCCCTAGGCCAAACCCAATGTACAGGGAGGCGAGCAGGAGCACAGGATGGACGCGTGACAGGTCTGGTGGAGGAAGAGAAGGCGGGAGCGCGTGCATCGAACCGCCCCAGTCAAACCTGGCCCGCATGGCAGCCGCATAGAGCCGGTCTTCTTCCTCGCCATCAGCGTCGAGTAATGCCGCTGCTCGCCGCAGCCTTTCCAGCGAGCGGTGCAGCCAACGCGTCCTGTCAATGGGGCGTGGGCGGCGTTAATGCCCACCGCTCGCCTCCCCTTCCCTATTATAAAAACCCGTGGCGGTTTACATTGCCGCCGCACACACATTATCTCGACGGCGAGCTCCACTATCTCCTTCCCCAACCTCCCCCAAGTGTCGTTTCCTTCTCCCTCCGCAATGGCAGACTACGACGGCGTGGCAGCCAACGGCTTTGGCCGCCTCTGGCTCCACGTCGACGAGGCGCAGGCGCTATGGAACGCTGGCTAGCCCGTCCCACCGGCTTTCCGGCTTCCGGCGGGGTGGGCGGTGAGCCGCGGCGGCCTCCCTGTGCCGCCCATCCCCACCGCCACGGCCCACAGGGCCGCGATCTACGAGCACTACTGGGGGTCGCTCACCGACGAGGAGCGCAGCGACCCCCAGTGAGATCCCGACAACCTCCAAGCGTGGGCGGCCTTCTTCGCGCGGCAGCGCGAGGACCGCATCGAGGCCTACGACGGCGTTGGCCCGCCGCCGGCGAACTTCAACAGCGATGGCCGGCGGCGATGGTGGAGTGCTCTGGGACGCACCCTCTCCTGGGTCCTGGACCATATCGCCAATGGCAACAACCCGCCGTTGGTGATGTCATCGCGTATCCCGCGCAATCGCCAGCAGGCCGCTAGCAACTGCTGGGGGCCTCGTCGCGCGCCGTCGACGTCCTCCTCCTCCTCCTCCTCCTCCTCCTCGTGCTCGTCGGCGTCCCCGGCGCGGTACTCGCCATACTCCTCGCCGTCGCCACGTTACCATGGGATGCTCGCGCCGGTGAAGGACGAGCAGGCGAGCCCACCACGCAGGCGCCGCGCCCCTCCCTCGCCGCCTCGCCGCCTTCGCTTGGGCAAGTCTAAGCCTGAGCCCAAGAAGGAGTGGACACCACTACCGGAGTACAACGCGGCAGCGCTCCAGCTAGCGGACGGCGAGGACCAGGAAGAATTTCCGGGTCAGAGGATGCTGGAGCGAGCATCATTCAACGTCGTCCTGCCGGCCACCGACGAGTTCGCCGCCAGGTGGTCCGCGCAGGACTGGCGGCGGGAGCAGGCCGAGCGCGCCAGGCGCCACAGCCTCCTCATCGACATCGACGGTGACAAGGGGGCGGCTGGTCCTTCCACGAGGCCGACGCGCAAGACCAGCGGCGAGGGGTGCAGCCGCCTACCGCCGGCCAACGACAACGCCCAACGGCCAAAATGGTGTTTCTTTGTAAATTTAAACTGTTCGTCTATGTTTCATTGAATTTTGAACTGTTTGTCCAAATTTCTGCTAATTTTAAAAGATTTAAATTTTATTATGGGGACACGGCTGATATCGTGTCGACGTCTTTGTACGGATAAAAAACAGGTCGCCGCCCGAGACCGTAGTGGTTACTAGTGGAGATGCTCATAGGGACGGACAATAACGAGAGTAGGTGCCCAGCATGACGTTCACAGGGCGTGAGAGAGTGAGCCAGTCGGCCGGAAGCTAGTTTTTTTTCTGAACGTACGGTGGTCGCATGGAGTACCTGGTACTATTATACAATGCTCAGGGTCATTATGACATCAGCAAGGCACTGAAAGTTCCACACGCAGCTACTGTAGAAACCCGATGCGTGTGCACGTTGAAGATGTCGATCATCCGTGCCACATCGCCGGACGCAGACTACACGTTCGATATGGTATGTCTGCGCTGTAAGCACGAAGGGCACCATGGCCGCGAATGCCTGAGCGGCGTGCTCCTCGGGCCAGTGGCGCTCTGCCTGGCGTGCGCGCGCTGACACAAGAGAGGGTGGCAGCGGCCCTTTAGGACATTCCGGCGCATCACCAACTTGGACCGCGTGGACAGAACCAAGCGCCGGTGGCAGCTCAGCAGCGCATCCCGACGCACCGCCAACGGGCAACGGCTGGTCGAACGAGTCCCTCCCGCTTCACCGTCGTGGTTGCATCGGCGGGCTCCTAGGGTGCGAGCGCCGATGCATCACTCACCTCCCTCGCCGCGCCCCATGCTCCGAGAGGCTGTTGGCTCTTGCTCCAAGCGGCTCTGTCTTTCCTGTCGTCGATGGCGCGCCACCAGCGTGGCAGACCCCTCACCATCTCGTCCTCGCTCGCCGCCAGGCCGACCGACACCCGTACTACATCGCGGTCAGAGCATGAACCACCCCTGCAGCAGGTGGAACGGTCGTTCCTGCCGCATTCTGCGGAGTTCATCACCGCGGAGGTTGCTCTATATATGTTGGGGACTAGTGGTCTTTGTCTCTGGACGACGCAACTCCGTCTTACCGGAAGAAGCGGCAGCCAATGTTCCAAGAGCACAGGATAACTTCACCGTGCACAGAACCTGCCCGAAAGGCTTTCTCCTAGTCTGTAGCAGCAGGAGTGTGCGTGACGACGAGAATTGCAGGGGAGTAGGAAGAGCATACTGTCGAGCGAGTACAATGATCACACTCAAAACGAGTGATACACGAAAAAACATGGAGCGGTGTCGCGGCACCATTTTGATGGATTTTGTTACATGGAAAACAAAAAAAATTCTACGATATTGTGGAATAAAACCCTAGAACAGATCTATGATATGCTATAGCGATGTAGATTAGATCTACTTGTCCTCGAAGAAACACGAGAATTTACAATCCAATTATCGAGGTTGATAAAGTCATTGACGCGTCAGATCAATCCGATGAAGCACCGCAAGAGCAGCACCTCCACGGTATCCACACGTTCAGCTTGACGACGTCTCTTTCTCCTTGATCTAGAAAGAGAGGGAGAAGTGGTTCACGAGATCCCGACAACACGACGGAGTTGCATGGATATGGTGGAGAGATTTTTGTAGAGCTTCGCTAAGCAACTACGAGAGAGAAGGAACATATCGAGGGGGTGTCGGCCAACAATTGGTGCTACCCCACATGCCTTTCCCCTCCTGTATTTAGGGGTGAGGGGGCGGCCAAAGGAAACACTCCTTTAGGGTTTCCCCTAGTTGGGGCGCATGGGCCTTGGGGCCGTGATGCCCTTCCCCTCCTTTATTTAGGGGTGAGGGGCGGCCAAAGGGAGGGGGAAACTCCCCCTTCCATACACCCCTTGAGGGTTTCCCCTAGTTGGGGTTCATGAGCCTTGGGGTTGTGGTCCCATGACCCATCTATCCCGGGGTACCCCCTTACGGGACCATGTAGCCTCACCTTACAGGTGGACCCCAGAACCTTCTAGGTACAATAACGAAAAAATCTTGAACTTTTTTGGAACCCTGAAAACACTTTCCTATATATGTTTCTTTATCTGCTGACCATTCCAAAACTTCTCGTGATATTTAGGATCCCATACGAGACTCCAAATCAACATTTGGTTACACCTTCTATTATCTCAACAAACCCTAGCGATGTTGAACCATCAATGTGTGACCCTACGATTTCGAGAACATCAAGATATGATTGAGACATCTCTCCGATCAATACCCAATAGAGGGACCATGATGTCCATATTGGTTCCCACACATTCCATGAAGTTCTTTTATCGGTTGAACCACGATATCGAGGATTCGATTAATCCGGTATCCAATTCTCTTTATCGTGTGGTATATTACTTGCCCGAGATTCGATCATCGATATCACCATACCTAGTTCTATCTCGTTATCGGCAAGTTCTCTTTACTCGTTCCGTAATATAGGATCCCCGTGAATAAACACAATAGTAACATTGTTCAAAGTTTTAGGATGCTACATTACCGAGAGGGCCCAGAGATATCTCTCTGTCACGTGGAGGGACAAGTCCCAGTCTTTATTCATTCAACTCAACAAGCACCATCAGATATACCTGAAAGCCACCTTTACAGTCACCCAATAAAGAAGTGACGTTTGATGTCCACAAGGTATTATTCCGGCACCAGGGAGTAACACAATATCATGGTCTAAGGAAACGGTACTTGACATTCACGGAAGCTATAGCAATTAAACTTAGTGACACGATTAGAGGCTATGCTTATTATTGATTATGTCCATTATATCTACATGATTGCCATAGCCCTACCCGAATGGCATATTCCCATCTCCACCACATGTTCCCTCCCCTCTTATATGCATTTAGTATTATGTACGTTGACACTTGTTTTCTATATCCTCTGTTAGCTTTGCGACAAGTAAATAACAAAGAACGACAAATAAAACCACAGCAAGGGGGACACAGTTTTAACGTGGAAAACCTTCTCCAACAAAGAGAGGGAAAAACCACGGGTGCCAGCCAACAGAACTTCACTATACGAGGAGTGTTTACACAACGCTAGGGATTTTACAGATGCAACCTTATCCTAGCCGGCGGCTTACAAGAGGTATATATAGTGGTGGTAACCTAGGTCATCAACGATCCGCTTCGGCCCAAGCCTCCCAGCGACGGGCCTCGCTCTGCTCCGTCAGAAGTTAGCCTCCTTAATAGAATTTGGATCATACTTCAACAAACTCCACCTTGAGACAAATTCCTTCTTATAGCATCAACATCAGTCATCTCCCTGAACAAACAAAGAAAATACTTTCGGTGCCAACAACCACTTGGGCTAAGTAGTTATACCAACTAAGCTTGAGCATAGCTCAAACTATGTAACAAGAACATGCTTTGTCATCATATCGGCAGGATTATCATGAGTTCTTATCTTGCATACCTTTAGTGTATCTTGTGCAACAACATCACAAACATAATGGTACTTGATATCAATGTGCTTTGTTCTCTCATGGAATATCTGATCCTTAGTAAGGTAAATAGCACTTTGACTGTTACATAATAGGTTAATGCAAGAATCATCCTAACAAAGCTCAGCATACAAACCTTTCAACCAAACAGACTCTTTGCAAGCTTCAGCAATAGCCATATATTCTACTTCGATTGTAGATAAAGCAACAACTGGTTGCAGCGTTGCCTTCCAACTCACGGCACATCCACCTACCGTGAACACATAACATGTGAGGGACCTCCTCTTATCCAAGTTGGCAGCAAAATCTGGATCCACATAGCCCGCGAGTCCCTCACCAGTCTTGCCAAACTTCGAGCAAGCGTTGGATGTGACACGGAGGTACCTGAAAATCCACTGAACAACTTTCCAATGTTCTTTACCAGGATTAGCCATGTAACGACTCACCAAACTCATAGCATATGATAAATCAGCGCAAGAACAAACCATGGCATACATCAAGGAACCAACAACACTAGAAAATGGAACTCGTGACATGTACTCAACATCTTCATCAGAACTAGTACATTGCAATGCTGACAATTTAAAGTGAGGAGCAACAGGAGTACGGACAGACTTTGCATCACGCATCTTAAAACGTTGGAGAACTTTCTCGACGTAACTTTACTGACTAAGAAATAGCAACCGAGATTTTTTGTCCCATTTAATTTCCATACCTAGGATTTTCTCTGCAGCGCCAAGATCTTTCATCTCAAATTCACTACTTAGGTGTGCCTTCAAAGTACTGATTTCTTTCATGCTCTTGGCAGCGATTAACATATCATCAACATATAACAGGAAGTATATAGGTGATCCATTAACAAATTTGATATAAACACAACTATCAAACTAAGACCTCTTAAAACCTTGTGAGATCATAAATGAATCAAACCTTGGAGATTGCTTCAAACCATAAAGTGACCTCTTCAATTTGGACACAAAATCCTCTTTTCCAGGAACTATGAACCCTTCAGGTTGGTCCATGTAAATCTCCTCCTCCAGTTCACCATGCAGAAAAGCAGTCTTTACATCTAGCTGCTCAAGCTCAAGATCATGCATAGCAACAATACCAAAGAAAGCACGAATAGAACTATGCTTCACAATCGGAGAGAAAACATCATTATAGTCAATACCTGGAATCTGGCTGAAACCTTTTGCTACTAACCTTGCCTTAAACCTGGGAGACTCATTAGGAGACATGATATCTACGCACTTCTATTCTTGTAGACAGTTGTTGGGCCTCCAAGTGCAGAGGTTTGTAGAACAGCAACAAGTTTTCCCTTAAGTGGATCACCCAAGGTTTATCAAACTCAGGGAGGAAGTGGTCAAAGGTATTCCCTCTCAAGCAACCCTGCAATCAAGATACAAGAAGTCTCTTGTGTTCCCAACACACCCAATACACTTGTCAGGTGTATAGGTGCACTAGTTCGGCCAAGAGATAGTGAAATACAACTGGTATGGATAATTATAAGTGGTAATGGTGATAGAAAATAGCTTGATGGCGTGGAAAAGACTAAAGGCAAACTGAAATAAAGATGGAAGCAGGCAAACATGTAACAAATCTAATTGCAAACGGTGTTTCAATGCTAAGAAACAAGGCCTAGGGATCATACTTTCACTAGTGAACACTCTCTCATATAAATATATTATCTTCATGATACTACTCTTAACTACTCTCCGGTTGGACACTCTAATCAACGGTAGGGCTATAACAGCACACCTCAAAGTAAGCCTTTCCCATCTAGAAAACCCCACACCGTCACCTTGAGTACTAGATGAGTCCAACAAACACCACAATTTCATAGAAACATCCAACTCCAAATATAACTCATAACAAGTATTTGTAATCTCTAGCCTAAGTGCCACCATGGTGAGCACGCTGTCACTTTCACACACATGGGAAGAGCAGAGATTCATTAAAGCATTTGAGTAGCAAGGTAGATCTATAGATTACAAGCTCATGATCTCAATAAGATCACGCATAGAGAGAGAGATGAACACATAGCTACCGGTAGAACCCTTAGCCTCGAGAGAGAACTACTCCCTCCTCATCATGGGAATCAGCAATGGTGATGGAGATGGTGGTGGAGATCGATGGAGATGGCTCCGGGAGCACTTCCCCGTCCAGGCGGGGTGCCGGAACAGAGACTTTCTGTCCCCCGAATCTCCCCTTCGGTGGCGGCGGCGCTGCGGAACTTTTCGTGGCTAGAGGCTTGACTATCTAGGGTTTATGCATCGGGAGGCTTCTTATAGGCCAGAGGGCAAGGTCGGTGGGTGGCCAGGGGGCCCACACCATGCCCTGGCGCGGCCTAGGGGGATCCGCGCCATGGGGTGGTGTGGCCACCCTGTGGCCCCTCTCCGACTCTCCTTCTGGCTTCGTGAGTCTTCCGAGAAAATATCAACTTTGGCTTTTGTCTGGTCCAATTCCGAGAATATTGATTTTGTGACTTTCCTGGAACCAAAAACAGCAGAAAACAGGCAACTGTCACTGTGGCACTTGTTAATAGGTTAGTCCAAGAAATCATATGAAAAGTACTCCAAAGTGTGGACAAAACATAAGAAAGTAGATAAAACCAAGCATGGAACATCAAAAATTATAGATACATTTGCAATGTATCAACATCCCCAAGCTTAACTCCTGCTCGTCCTCGAGTAGGTAAGTGATAAAAACAAAGAATAATTTTTGAGGTGACATGCACTGTCAAAGACTTGATCAAAGTATTTGCAAAACATTGAAAGCTGGGATCATAGTACTTCAATCATAACATGAAAGACAAAGTTCTGGCAATAAACAAAGAAACTATGATGCAACATGAAAAGGCACAAACAAAAGATTCATGAATAACAATGCTTTGCAAGACGTTTGTTTGTTTCACATAAAGAAAACATGGCATAGTGGCATTCAGCTTGTCCCTCATGGAGTAGCAAACATAAATTCATAGGACACCTTCAAAGTTCATAAGAGTGACTAGATACAAATAGTTTAAAACAAGCAATATCAAAGTTATGCATCAATCTACAAGTCTTGGGACAATGCACATAGAACTAAGAATGGCCACTATGCTCTCAAAGTAGGTGCATAAAGATAGAAGGTGGAGACTCAATATAAAAGTGGAAGAAAGGCCTTCATAGAAGGAAGTAGGGATTCAAGTCTCATAAAGAGCTTCCAAAAATTATGGTACTTACTAGCTTTCAGCTCTCATTGCCCCTATCATAAGCATCTTGAAGGTGATTAAGGTTAAAGTGACACAACTAAGAGGATATGCTTGACAAGTTATAAACCGAAATGTCATGCCCCTTACTTACGAATACCGAACCTCATGCTACTCAACTTTAGTCACGAGTAAGATCTTGTCATTGTAAGTACATATGTATCATTAAGAACCGCCAATGGGGTACCCCTTGCACATGATACATGAGGTATACCATAATCAAAATGACAAGGCAAGCAGACAATGAGCATCTAAACGATCTTTTTATTTGCTATTTGCATAGGTTTTTATTGAGGATGCTTCATAGAGTGCTCATTATGGTGATGCTGCAAGTTTCCACCATGATTAGGCATGGATTAGGCTAGCGGCCCAGGCGTTTCTCTAACACACATACAAACTCCATCATCTTACAAGTTCCACTTTTATTTCACACCTCCGGGATCCGTAAGCAAAAGAACATGATATCAACGGGGTACAAAGTATAGGTGCAATGTTGAAAGCGTTCCCCATGATACATGGTTATGCTAATTTCAACTTATAAAGCGCAAGCATATACGCAACAAAGAAGGACCCAATGGTTCAAGTTTATTAGATGCAAAAAAGTAAAGTGTGCCATCAAGTTCGTGAGAGCTTTAATCACTAGTTTTCTCCTAACAAGTTAAATTTGGAAGGTAAACAAAAGCATGAATATACTTGGAACAGCATAAGCTAGTAGGTAGGTATGGTGGACTCTTTGGAATAACTTGGTTTAGGGAGTTGGATGCATGAGTGGAACTCATACTTGGTTGTGGAGGCTAGCAAAAGACTGGGAGCGACAAACTAAGAGAGCAATAATGGCCATAATCATGCAGAGCGACAAAACATCATTGATCAAAGCATAAAGTGATACTAAAAGTTGAAAACTAAAGGATCATAAAGGCTATAGTGACTTGAGATAGTCATAACATGGTGTGAGCATGCGCCAAGTCAACCCAAATAAAGCATCAAAGGAGAATACCACTATACTATGCTTTAATATGCTAAAACAACGCATGATTCATCCAAGGCACATTAAGCAATCTCAATTGTTTATAACAAGTCATGCTACAGCAAAGAATACTAAGCATAAAGCCAAAACAATATCAAGCATGGCATGATAGAGCATAGGCCACAGTCAAAAATGAGCTCTTTTTACCACATAAGCATGAACTTTCCTACTCTTTTCCAAACCAAACCAAACTATTTTAAAAGAACTCACAAAGATAATAATAAATAAAGATCAGTGAGATTGTCTCACAAATCCAAAATGAAGAACTAAAAAGTTCTAATCTGAAAGCACAAGAAAACTAAGGCTAAACCCAGTGCTAGCAAAAGAGAACACTCACAAAACGATAAGAATGAAAACTAGAGTGTTCTAAACAATGAAAACGGAGCGTGTCTCTCTCCAAAAGAAGTGTGTTGGGATCCAACCAACTTATTTAAGAAAACCAAACAAAAGAAAACTAAAAACAAAAACAAAGACGCTCCAAGAAAAACACAATTGTGCATGAAACAATAAAAACGAAGTGTCTAGAAAGACCTGAGATTTTTATTGATGAAGGGGATGCCTTGGGCATCCCCAAGCTTTGACGCTTGTACTTATTATATATTTATTGGGGTGACACACCTGGCATCCCCAATCTTGAGCTTTAGTCCATCCTTCATCTCATTACTCATTCCTTCCATACAAATAATTTTTTTCCTTCATACAAAACTTCACACAATCTTTATTAGCAACATTAGTGCACTCAAGATAAATAAGTCTTAAGGTTCAGTTCTAACACCAAATAAACTCCATTAGAACACTAGCTACTGAAGCACTTCCCTCAAAAAGCTCAATTCCCCAAAAGAACTAAAAAAGGAACCAACAAGAAGCAAATGCAAATAATGGCAGAAATCTGTCAAAACAGACCAGCAGGTAAAGACGAATTTTTTCGAAGACCTTCTATTGCTAAAATCAAAAAGTATTGAACTAACGAAAGTTATATAACAACCTGGGGCAGAAGCACAAAAAATCACGCCTCAAAAGGACGTACAGATATTTTACACGAATTTTTACGGTGAAGCATATAAATCTGTTTCGGGACAGCAACTTTCTCAATCATTACTTTTCTCTCATTAGAGGTTACTCTTGGCACAAAAAGCAAATAAAAAGCAATAACTTCTAAGACTCATCTCAAAATTTTGGGTTATCTCCCAATAAGTACTTTTCTTTAACGCCTTTAAGTTAGGCATGATAGTTTGAGAAGATGCTCACATAAGAAATATGAATTGAAGTAAAAGAGAGCATCAAGAAGCAAATTCAAAACACATTTAAGTCTAACCCACTTCCTATGCATAGGAATCTTGTAAATAAACAAGTCATGAAAGCACAAAGCAACAAGCATAGGAAAGCAAAATAAGTGCAACTTCAAGACTTTCAACATAAAGATGGGAAACTTAATATTATTGAGATGCATACAACCATGTTTTCCTCTCTCATAATAACTTTCAGTAGCATCATGAATAAAATTAACAATATAACAATCACATGAAACATTCTTATCATGAGCCACATGCATAAAAGAATTAATACTCCCCACATAAACATAGTCATTCTTATTAATTGTAGTGGGAGCAAATTCAACAAAATAGCTATCATTATTATTTTCATCACCATAATCATCAAATATAGGAGGCATATTGTAATCATAATTACTTTCCTCCTCAATAGTAGGTGGATTGAAAATATCATATTCATCATTGTAATCATCATATATTGGAGGCATAGTATCATCATAAGCAATAGAATAGCTATCTTCCAAAGTTGGGGAACTAAAAAGATCATTTTCATAAAAACTAGCTTCCCCAAGCTTAGAATTTTCCATAGCATTAGCAATAATGGTGTCCAAAGAATTCATACTAACAAAATTGCTATTAGCATGCAAATAAAGTTCCATAGGTTTTTTAATTTTCTCTTCAAACACTTCATGTCCTAACTCAAGAGAAATATTATAAAGCTCTCTAACTTTTTTGTTGTTTTCCATTAATCCTAACTAGTGAAAACAAGAAACAAAAAGACAAAATTACATAATCTAAAGGAAATAACTTCGAGCACTCACACCGGAGGATGTGAGTACCTTTTACCTTACCTCCCCGGCAACAGCGCCAGAAAATAGGCGTTTGCCGTGGGAGGTTCTTCTTCTTTAATCCTTCGGTGTGAATACCTTTTACCTTACCTCCCCGGCAACAGCGCCATAAAATAGCTTGATGTCTACGCACTTCTATTCTTGTAGACAGTTGTTGGGCCTCCAAGTACAGAGGTTTGTAGAACAGCAGCAAGTTTTCCCTTAAGTGGATCACCCAAGGTTTATCGAACTCAGGGAGGAAGTGGTCAAAGGTATTCCCTCTCAAGCAACCCTGCAATCAAGATACAAGAAGTATCTTGTGTCCCCAACACACCCAATACACTTGTCAGGTGTATAGGTGCACTAGTTCGGCGAAGAGATAGTGAAATACAAGTGGTATGGATAATTATAAGTGGTAATGGTGATAGAAAATAGCTTGATGGCGTGGAAAAGACTAAAGGCAAACTGAAATAAAGATGGAAGCAAGCAAACATGTAACAGATCTAATTGCAAACGGTGTTTCAATGCTAAGAAACAAGGCCTAGGGATCATACTTTCACTAGTGAACACTCTCTCATATAAATATATTATCTTCATGATACTACTCTTAACTACTCTCCGGTTGGACACTCTAATCAACGGTAGGGCTATAACAGCACACCTCAAAGTAAGCCTTTCCCATCTAGAAAACCCCCACACTGTCACCTTGAGTACTAGATGAGTCCAACAAACACCACAATTTAATAGAAACATCCAACTCCAAATATAACTCATAACAAGTATTTGTAATCTCTAGCCTAAGTGCCACCATGGTGAGCACGATGTCACTTTCACACACATGGGGAGAGCAGAGATTCATTAAAGCACTTGAGTAGCAAGGTAGATCTATAGATTACAAGCTCATGATCTCAATAAGATCATGCATAGAGAGAGAGATGAATACATAGCTACCGGTAGAACCCTTAGCCTCGAGAGAGAACTACTCCCTCCTCATCATGGGAATCAGCAATGGTGATGGAGATGGTGGTGGAGATCGATGGAGATGGCTTCGGGGGCACTTCCCTGTCCCAGCAAGGTGCCGGAGCAGATACTTTCTATCCCTCGAATCTCCCCTTCGGTGGCGGCGGCGCTGCGGAACTTTTCGTGGCTGGAGGCTTGACTATCTAGGGTTTATGCATCGGGAGGCTTCTTATAGGCCAGAGGGCAAGGTCGGTGGGTGGCCTGGGGGCCCACACCATGCCCTGGCGCGGCCTGGGGGAACCCGCGCCATGGGGTGGTGTGGCCACCCTGTGGCCCCTCTCCGACTCTCCTTCTGGCTCCGTGAGTCTTCCGGGAAAATATCAACTTTGGCTTTTGTCCGGTCCAATTCCGAGAATATTGATTTTCTGACTTTCCTGGAACCAAAAATAGCAGAAAACAGGCAACTGGCACTGTGGCACTTGTTAATAGGTTAGTACAAGAAATCATATGAAAAGTACTCCAAAGTGTGGACAAAACATAAGAAAGTAGATAAAACCAAGCATGGAACATCAAAAATTATAGATACATTTGCAATGTATCAAGACAAACCTTCATTCTTCTTGTATATCCACTTACAGCGGACGACCTTCTTTTGTTTAGGCAAACTCACAACATCCCTTGTGCCATTCTTTTCAAGCGATTGTATCTCTTCTTGCATAGCAGAAACCCACTTCTCGTGGTCAACGGATGCAACAGCTTCATTGTATGTAACAGGTTCAGTATCATGCTCCATCTTTTCAGCACAACTCAAGGCACAATGAGCAATATTACATTTTTCAATTAAACGATGAGGTGGAACTATGTTACGCCTCATTCTATCAGCAACAATAGACTCCTGTGGTTGCTAGAAAAAAGTAGGTGAGTGCTGAACAACGTGATCATCAACATTTTCCTCATGAGTATCATCAGCCACATCATTATTATCAACAGTTTTCTGCAGGTGCTCCACCAGCACACTAACTCCCTCCTCTCCAATAGCAACAGGAGAGGGATCTGATGGCAAGCTGTCCTGATACATAACGAATTCATTGAAAACAACGTTCCTACTCAACAAAATCTTTTTAGTTTTAGGATTCCATAGTTTATATGCTTTAACTCCTAAACCATAACCAAGGAAAATGCACTTAACAGCTCTAGGCTCTAACTTTCCATTATCAACATGAGCATAAGCACTGCAACCAAAAACTCTCAACTGTGAATAATCAGCAGGCGAACCTGACCATACCTCAATGGGAGTTTTCTTCTCAAGTGGAATAGAAGGTGACCTGTTGATAAGGTGGCACGCTGTGTTGGCTGCTTCATCCTAGAAACGTCTATACCTGCATTGGACAACATATAACGAGCCCTCGAGATGATGGTTCTGTTCATGCGCTCAGCCATGCCATTCCGTTGAGGAGTGTAAGGGATGGTGTGGTGCCTAATCATACCATCATTATTGCACCTTTTCCATCAGAATCCTGACTGCAGCGTCCATGCTCCAAAAGTCATCAACCATGCAAAAACAGATGAAATAACATAAGTATCACCTCTCAATATGAACTATATCAATGAATAATAGTGAATTAAGATATAGAATAGTGATGCAAAATGGACGTATGAACTCCCCCCAAGCTTAGACTTCGCTTGTCCCCAAGCGAAACTGAGCTCAATAAACATGACCTTAGGTTTATGGAGTGAAGAGTCAATAAAAGAATACGGACAAGAAGCATCACATTCATCAAATACATAGATCATAATAGAAGACAACTCACTATTATATAACTCAACTTGCCATGAGTAAAGGAAACACAATAAAGATACATAAAGTGAATCCGAATTGGTAATGGTAAACTTAGCTCTTGGTCGAAGAATAGTTGATAATTTTCTGGAGTTCACAAATAGCTGGTTTTTCAATGAAAGCTTTCAAAGTAGTAAACATCAAGATAAGAGCAACGTGCAAAACAAGGAACATAAGAAACATGAATGCATAAATCATCATATGAATGAATGAAACACATCAACTCAAAATACTTGCTGAGATAGAAGGGAATAGGTTTACTGACTCAACTATAAAGTAAAAGAAAGGCCCTTCAAAGAGGGAAGCAGGGATTGCAAGTCTCATAAAGAGCTCCCAAAAATTATGATACTTACTAGCTTTCAGCTCTCATTGCCCCTATCATAGGCATCTTTAGGTGATTAAGGTGAAAGTGAGGCCCAATCTGAGTTATATGCTTGACAGACTATAAACTGAAAATCCCAAGTCCCTTGAGTACGAGGGTCGCTCCTCATGCTACTCAACTTTAGTTACCGGTAAGTTCTTGTCATCGTAAGTATGTGCGTATCATTGAGAACCGCCAACGGGGTACCCCTTGCCCGATGATACGGAAGAATCCCCATATCAAAATGACAAAGCAAGCAGACAATGAGTATCTCAGCAATCTTCTTATTTACCATGGGAAAATGGTGCTTTTTTTCTCTCTTTCCTCTTTTCATAGTATCTTTTTTTTCTTTTTCTCACTAGCTATCTCTCTCTTTTTTTATAAGAAGAATGCTTCATAGATATCATTATGGTTACGCTGCAGGTTTCCACCATGTCAGCATGGATTAGACCAGCGGCCCAGGCGTTTCTCTAACACACATACATAACTCCATGGACTTACAAGCTCCCCTTTTATTTCACACCGACGACATCCGCAAACGAAAGAGCAAGGTATCAACTGGGTACATATTTACAAGTGTTGAAAGTGTTCCCCGTGACAGCATGGTTCTGCTAATCCCCAGCCTATAATTTGCAAGCATATAACTTTCATGGAGAGTTCACAATGGTTCAGGTTTATTAAGTGCGCAAAATAAAGTGTGCCATCAAGTTCGTGAGAGCTTTAATCACTATTTTTTCACATAACAAGTTTAATTTGGGAGGTAGACAAAACAAGAATTTACTTGGAATAGCAATAATGCTACTAGGTAGGTATGGTGGACACAAATGGCAAAGGTTTTGGTTTAAAGGAGGTGGATGCACGAGAAGAATACCCTCTCAGTACAGGTTTTTGGCTAGCAAGGCTGGGTAGCAAGTACAAGGGTTGAAGGAAACAACCAAACATACAAATGATAAAAACAAACATGCAATCTTCCTTGGAAGCACAAAAGATCTTAACTAGAGAATACTAGACTTATGAGCAAATCAAGAAAGAAAGATGATGATTTTTTTTTCTCTAGAGTACTTCTATCTTTTCTTTTCAACTCTCAAAAAGGTGTTGCTACTGACCGAGCCAGGTTTGCCAAAACCAACTAAATTAACTCAATGATCCCAAAGTGATACCAATACTAACAACAAGATCAATCATATAACCACGAATTGAAAACTAACATAAGCTATGCAAAAGAGTGAATGATAGAACTTCTCATTAATATTCCATAACGGCAACTCACACCAAGGGATACAATTCTAACGAGAGAGGGGACACTTCCATAATGCAAACCATACTACATAATAACTCCTCCATTCATGATATGACTCTACTAATAAGGTAAAAAAGATAGAAGATAGTGATGTGATACCGTGGCACTCCCCCAAGCTTGGAACAAACCAAGGGAATGCCAAACCTGATGACGAATTACTCCTTCGGTGGTGGTGGTATCTTCTCATCTTCGTCCGTCTTCCAGGGTAAAGGCTTCCCATCAACAAAGGACATCGTGGTTTCCAACATCCTGAAACTTGCAGCAGCACTTATGCGTTTAAATCTAGCCTCATACTCACAGTTTTGATTTTGAACGTCATAGAACTGGGCTTGTAGTTCGTTGGTTGTTTGGCGGAGTGAAAGGACTTCGTCCTTGAGTTCAACAGTCTCCTTTTGGTGCTCGGCGATGAGTTCGGAACAAATCTTATGGATGATGTCCACTTCGCGCTCCGCCATCTTCCTGTACCTAAAGACTTCTTGCTCCAGTGCGTCCATCCTGTCCTCCAGACTTCCTTCACCTTTAGGGCCTTGAACCTCCTTAATCCGGACCTCCCCACCTTCGAGCAACAACTCCTTGGGATGAATCTTCAAATCTCTCATGTATGGGTTGATGATATCCTCAAAAGAGTCTCCCTTGGATGATCCGGAGGAAGACATTGTGGCTCCAAATCTGGGATTCTACCTGGCAGAAACAGATCGAAACAAAAACACGACGAAAACACGATATACGAACCTCGGGGGATCCGGGGGGGGTTATATATTACGAAGTTTCATATCAAAAGGAAGGTACTGGGAGAAAACGAGTCGGAGGTGGAGTTCGGAGTGGCCTCACCACCTGGTGGCGCGGCCAGGGGTGGGCCCGCGCCATGGGGTGGTGTGGGCCACCCTGGCTCCGTTTCCGTCCCTTTTTCGCTTCGTAGCTTTCCTTATCGACTAAAAACTGCAAAAATATAGTTGGATTGTATTTTCGTGGAACTTTTCTTACCAGAACTGTTACCTAGTTGGAAACGGACTCTGCAGGTCTCTGAATTTGGTCCTCAATGAATTTCTCTGGAGTTATAACTTGAAAGGCATCAACATCTTCATTGTAAGAATCTCCAGCAATATAGTGTTTGAGTCGCTGTCCATTCACTACTTGTGTAGTATTATCTTTTAGAGAGGAAATTTTTATTGCTCCTGAACGGTATACTTCTTCAATGATAAAAGGTCCTTCCCATTTTGATAGTAGCTTACCTGCAAAAAATCTGAGACGAGACCTATACAATAGAACTTTCTCACCAACATGAAACTCTCTCTTAACTATTCGCTTGTCATGCCATCTTTTAACTTTTTCCTTAAAGAGCCTAGCATTCTCATAGGCTTCACTCCTCCATTCATCTAAAGAACTTAAGTAAAATAATATTTTCTCACCAGCGAGCTTACAATCTCTATTTAGTTCTTTCACTGCCTAGTAAGCTTTGTGTTCTAATTCTAAGGGTAGGTGGCAAGCTTTCCCATAAACCATTTTATAAGGAGACATTCCCATAGGATTTTTGTAAGCCGTTCTATAAGCCCATAAAGCATCATTCAACTTCTTAGCCCAGTTTTTTCTAGACCTATTAACAGCCTTTTGCAAGATAGATTTAATTTCTCTATTTTATAACTCTACTTGTCCGCTAGTTTGGGGGTGATAAGCTGAAGCAATTCTATGATTAACATCATACTTAGCGAGGGTCTTTTTAAAACCGCCATGAATGAAATGAGAACCCCCATCAGTCATGAGATACCTAGGCACTCCAAACCTAGGAAAGATAACGTCCTTAAGCATTTTTAGAGAGGTTTCCCCGGCAGCACTTTTCGTAGGAATGGCTTCTACCCACTTAGTAACATAATCAACGGCAACAAGAATATGAGTGTAACCCTTCGAAGGAGGGAAAGGACCCATAAATTCGAATCCCCAACAATCAAAAGGTTCAATAACTAGAGAGTAGTTCATAGGCATTTCATTGTGTCTAGAAATATTACCAACACGCTGACATTTATCATAAGATAAAACAAATTTTCTTGCATTTTAAAAAGGGTAGGCCAGTAGAAACCTGATTGTAGTACCTTTTGTGCAGTTCTATCTCCTGCATGATGTCCTCCATAGGCGCTCCCATGACATTTACGCAATATTTCTTTTTGTTCATACTCTGGAACACATCTTCGCATAATACCATCAACCCCTTCTTTGTATAAGTGTGGGTCATCCCAAAAATAATGCCTCAAATCATAAAAGAACTCTCTTCTTTGCTGAGCTGTAAAAGTTGGAGGCAAATACTTGGAGACAATAAAGTTAGCATAATCAGCATACCAAGGGCTTCCTCGCGAGCTCACCCCTACTGCTTCTAACTGTTCATTTGGGAAACTATCATTAATAGGCATAGGATCAAAAGAGATGTTTTCCAAACGAGATAAATTATCAGCTACAGGGTTTTCAGCACCCTTCCTGTCTACTATGTGTAGATCAAACTCTTGTAAGAGCAGTACCCATCTAATAAGTCTAGGCTTAGCGTCCTTCTTCGTCATAAGATATTTAATAGCAGCATGATCAGTATGAATGGTTACTTTTGAGTCCACAATATAGGGCCTAAACTTATCACAGGCAAAAACAACAGCTAGGAATTCCTTTTCAGTAGTGGCATAATTCCTTTGAGCAGCATCTAGAGTCTTACTAGCATAATGAATAACGTTTAACTTTTTATCAATACGTTGCCCAAGGACAGCCCCTACAGCAAAATCACTAGCATCACACATTATTTCAAAGGGTAAACTCCAATCAGGTGGTTGAACAATAGGGGTCGTAGTTAAAGCCTTCTTAAGCGTTTCAAAAGCCTCCCTACAATCATCATCAAAAACAAAAGGTACATCTTTTTGAAGAAGATTAGTGAGATGTTTTGATATCCTAGAGAAGTCTTTAATAAACCTCCTATAGAAACCATCATGACCAAGGATACAACGAATACCTTTGATGTCTCTTGGACATGGCATCTTCTCAATTGCTTCAACCTTAGCTCTATCAACTTCTATGCCTCTCTCATAAACTTTATGCCCAAGAACAATCCCTTCATTGACCATGAAGTGACATTTCTCCCAATTAAGAACAAGATTAGTTTCTTCACATCTCTGCAAAACTTTATCAAGGTTGTGCAGACAATTATCAAAAGAAGTTCCATAGACAGAAAAGTCATCCATGAACACTTCTACAATCTCCTCACAAAAACCATGAAAGATAGCAGACATGCACCTTTGAAAAGTAGCAGGAGCATTACATAAACCAAAAGGCATACGCCTATAAGCATAAGTTCCATAAGGGCAAGTAAAAGTAGTTTTTTCTTGATCTTGTTGTTTAACAGCAATTTGAGAGAAACCAGAATAACCATCAAGAAAACAAAAATGGGTCTTTTTAGACAACCTTTCCAACATTTGATCAATAAAAGGAAGCGGGTAGTGATCTTTTTTAGTAACTTTATTGACTTTCCTAAAATCAATGCACATCCTATAGCCTACCACTGTTCTTTGAGGAATAAGCTCATCATTATCATTAGGGACAACGGTAATACCTCCCTTTTTAGGAACACAATGAACAGGACTAACCCATTCACTATCAGCAATAGGGTAAATAATACCAGCATCAAGGAGTTTCAATACCTCATTCCTTACCACTTCCTTCATCCTAGGATTTAAACGTCGTTGGTGCTCCACTACAGGCTTCGCATCTGGTTCTATGTTGATAGAGTGCTGACATATAGTAGGTGAAATCCCTTTTAAATCCTCCAGAGTATAGCCCATAGCTCCTCGATGTTTCCTCAAAACTTCCAATAACCTTTCTTCTTCCTTCCCTGAAAGTTTAGCGCTAATAATAACAGGATATATCTTTTTATCATCAGTATAAGCATATTTAAGATCATCAGGGAGAGGTTTTAGATCGAAAACAGGATCCTTTTTAGGTGGCATCGTGGTACCCTAGTCTTCTACAGGCAAGTCGTGCTTAAGCATCATAGGTTGATCACGGAGAATCCTATCAATCTCATTCCTTTCTTCCATGAAGATTTCACTTTCATGATCTTCCATAAATTGCTGCAAAGCATTGTTAGGAGCAAGAGAAATAGAAGCAAGTTGTTCAACCCTAAAATCTTCACTATGGGTTTCCTTTTCGCAAGGTTCTTTAGCAAATTTTGAAAAATTAAACTCGTAAGATTCCCCATCAAACTTAGTCAAGATTTTCTCCCTCTTGCAATCAATAATAGCTCCACAAGTACTCAAGAAAGGTCTACCAAAAATGATAGGGTAGGTTTTACTAGCAGCCGAACCGAGTACCAGAAAATCAGCAGGGTACTTAATCTTACCACAAAGAACTTCCACATCTCGTACAATACCAATTGGAGAGATGGTCTCTCTATTAGCAAGGTGAATAACCACATCAATCTCTTCCAACTTGCAAGGACTGCTTTCATGCATAATTTCTCTATAAAGCTCATAAGGAATAGCACTAGAACTTGCACCAATATCACATAAACCATAATAGCAATGATCACCAATTCTAATAGAAAGCACAGGAACACTAGCCTTTTTAGTTCTATTGGGATGTGAAACAATATTAGAAGCATCCTCACAAAAGACTATGTGCCCATCTTCTACGCTTTTAGTGACAAGGTCTTTCACAATTGCTACCACAGGTTCAATGTTTATTTGTTTGTCAGGTTTTACAGTTCTTTTTTCACTTTTGGTGATTACATTAGTTATCATAGGATGGTCCTTTACCTTTTCAGGGAAGGGAATCTTCTCGATATAAGGTTCGGGTAAGATGGGATCAATAATGCAATATTCAGCACTTCCAATAGGAGCATAGTCAACAATATCTTTGTAAGGTGCATGGTATTTGTTCCATCCCTTTTTGGAATTTCGATATAGGAGGCAAAAGCTCTAAAGAAATTCGTAATAACTTGCAAATCAAGACCATAAATATTACTAATATTTTGAAAGTCATCAGTTCCCATAAAAGATTCAATGCATTCATAATCATAATTTATACCTGACTTTCTACCTTTGTCATTCTCCCAAGCTTTAGCATTGTCTTGAATACGGTCCAGAAGATCCCATTTAGCTTCTTCTTCCATGCGAGTGAATGATCCAGCACAAGAAGCATCCAATAAATCCTTGTCATGAAGAGAAAGCCTTGCATAAAAGTCATTGATAATAATACTGTTGGGGAGCTCATGAATGGGACATTTGAGCATTAGTAACTTCAATCTCCCCCAAGCTTCGGTTGTACTCTCTCCATCAAGAGGCCAAAAGTTGTATATTTGATTCTGATCTTTATGAATCTCACAAGGAGGATAAAACTTTGAATAAAAGAGAGGCACTATTTCCTCCCATTCCAGAACATGACCATTCTTCAGCAGCTTATACCATTCCTCAACTCTTCCTTTCAATGATAATGAGAATAACTTCTTCTTAACTTGATATGTAGTAATACCCGCACACTTGAAGAACCCGCATAATTCGTGTATAAAGAGTAAATGATCACCGGGATGGACAGTTCCATCACCAACATAGTAGTTATCCATAACACGATCAATAATTTTTGTAGGTATTTTGAAAACATAACGAAAATAAGAAACTCAGCGAATTATCCATAACGAAAATAAGAAACTCAGCGATGTGGTGGCTTATCTACTACCTTAGCAGTGGTAGTAGCATTACCAAATAAGAAACTCAGCGAATTATCCATAACGAAAATAAAGCAACTAGCAGAAGTAAACAATACTCACAGTAGAAGTTTCCTTTACCAGTTCCACTCTCCAATAGCGCTTCACTCCCCGGCAACGGCGCCAGAAAATAGTCTTGATGACCCACAAGTATAGGGGGTGTATCACAGTATTTTCGATAAGTAAGAGTGTCGAACCCAACGAGGAGAAGAAGATGCTGGCTAGTGGTATGGATCAGGAATTCTCTGCAAATACTTAGCAAACGCATTTTTAGGGGTTTTCGATAAAGCAAGTAAACAAAGTACGAGTAAATAAAAGACAGTAAGAATGAATGCAGCAAGTGGCCCAATCCTTTATGCAGCAAAGGACAATCCGGTTGTATTTCTATAGATGACGAAACGTTCTCGAGGACACATGGGAAGACTGTCAAGTGCTTTCGCTTCATATAGTCGATTAATCTTCTATAGCTTGCTAAGTGTTGTCTGGGTGAACCTGTGCTAATGTACCGCCCATCCAAGACTAAATACATACTTGTGATTATACCCCTTGCAAACATCCGTAAGTACAAGAAAGTAATTAAGGTAGAAACCTAACCACAGCTTTAAACTCTAAGACCCTTACGTCCCTTGTGCAATGGTTTCCTAACGGGGGTTCAGGTTTCTGTCACTCCGGCAACCCCTACGATTAATAGCCAAATACACAATGCATTCCCCTAGGCCCATATAGGCGAAGTGTCACGTAGTCGACGTTCACATGACACCACTAGAAGAAGTACACCACAACTTAAATAACAATCTATTGAATCTTTCTCAACGCAACTCCACTACTAACAACAAGACTTCTCCCATGTCCTCAAGAACAAAACGAACTACTCACAAGACATCATATGGATCATGATCAGAGATGGAATAATGATGTATAACAATCTGAACATAAACAATAATTCAATGGTTCACTCAATAGCATCAACTACAAAGAGTAATCAACACCGGGAAAGTTTCCCCTATGAACTATAGCAAGATTCAACCAATTGTTACAGCAATATTGAGATGGTGATGAGGGTGCTGATGGTGATGATGGTGGTGATGATGAGGATGATGATCCCGATGAAGTCCAACTTGATGGTGGTGTTGATGGCGACGATCTCCCCTCTCCGGGAAAGAATTCCCTCGGCAGAAATCTGTGTGCCGGAGAGATCTTTCTCTCTCGGTGTTTTCCGCCCCGCAGAGGCGGCGGAATCTTTCTGTGGTCGCTCCCCGAGTCTTAGGGTTTCGGGAGGATGATATACGCCAGAGGGGAGAGGCTGGAGTGGGCCAGGGCGGCCAAACCACTCCCAGGCGCGGCCTAGGCCTACCGGCGCCATGGGGTGGTGTGGGCCCCCTGTGGCCCACCTCCACTCCATCTTCTGGCATCCTGAGTCTTCTAGAAAAATAGAATTTTCCATATATTTTCCCGGATTTTCTGATCTTCGCGAATTTTGCCTCCAAACAGCACCTTTTCCATCAGATTCCTGACTGCAGCGGTCCATGCTCCAAAACTCATCAACCATGCAAAAACAGATGAAAGAACATAGGTATCACCTCTCAATACGAACTATATCAATGAATAATAGTGAATTAAGATATAGAATAGTGATGCAAAATGGACGTATCAAGTACCTTTACCTTCTTTTGAGTTTGTTTTTCTACCATAACTTTCCACTTCTTAAAAGCATAAAAAACATTAGATTTATGTTTGATGGCTCAATGCACGGCGCCCGAAAAATGCTGGAGCAGTGTTGATGTAGAGCTCGTTGGGAACCCCAAGAGGAAGGTATGATGAGCACAACAGCAAGTTTCCCTCAGTTATGAAACAAAGGTTTAATCGAACCAGTAGGAGCAAGGAAACACCCCAAAGGTGTTACTAGCTGAGCTTTGGCAGGGGGCACTACCGGTGCTAGTAGCAACGTGGAGACCTACACAACACAACCACAGAACTTTGTCCCCAACTTGCGATGAGGTTGTCAATCTCACCGTGTTTTGCGGAAAACACAGGATGAAACGTATTGAATGGAAAGAAGTAAAAGTTTGCAGAAAGTAAACACAAAACAGTAAACAGTTTGTAGATTGTATGTAAAAGACAAGGACCAGGATCCATAGTTCAATAGAGGTGGCTCTCCTTAAGAAAGATAACATGCTGGGTGAACAAATTACAGCGGGGCAATTGACAAACATCGAGAAAGCAATACATGCATATACTAATCATCTTGACTCCTTTGAGACTTGATTTGGCATTACAACATTATACATAGACCGCCATCCAACTACATCTATGACTAATAATCCACCTTCAGGTTATCATCCGAACCCCCTCTAGTATTAAGTTGCAAGCAACAAATTATTGCTTTACGAACTGCGTGTAAAGTAAACAATACGATTGTTCTATGAACAAAGGATTGTTGTTTTCTCCCTAGTAGCAACATCACATCTAGTACCTTAGAGATTTCTGTCACTTCCCTAGATTACCAGAGGCATGAACCCACTATCGAGCATAAATACTAACTCTTGGAGTTGCTAGCATCTACTTGGCCAAGATAGCTACTAACAACGGAAAGCAAGCAAGATCACAAATAACAAAGACATGCTAGAATCAATAATCAATCTGAAATAGCATGTCAATATCCATCGAATCCCCGCAAACACAACATGCAGAATTACAAATAGATGATCTTGATCATGAACGGAGCTCACAAGATCTAAACATGAAGGCACAAAGGAGGAGAACCAGCCATCTAGCTATTACATGGATCCATAGTCCAAGGATGAACTACTCACGCATCACACCGGAGGCTTGCATGGTGATGAAAAAGGCCTCTAGGGTGAATTCCCCTCTCTGGCAGGGTGCCGGGAAGAGCTTCAGATCCCTCCCGATCTAGGAATGGATATGACGGCGGCTACAGACTCTTTCGTGGATTTTTGATCGGGTACTTAGGTTTTACGTCCCGAGGGCATCTTATAGTTGGAAGGGGAGGCCGAGGGGGTGCCGGGAGCGGCCATACCACCCCCTGGCGCGGGCCAGGTGGTGTGGTGGCCCCCTGGCCCCTCTCCGTCTCGCATTCTGACACTTCATGACATCTGGAAAAATAGGCACTTTGGCTTTTGTCCCGTCCAATTCAGAGAATATTCATTTTCTGACTTTCCTAGAACCAAAAATAGCAGAAAACATGCAGTTGGCACTATGGCTCTTGTTAATAGATTAGTCCAAGAAATCATATGAAAAGTACTCCAAAGTTGGAACAAAACACAAGAAAGTGGATAAAACCAAGCATGGAACATCAAAAATTATAGATACATTTGCAATGCATCAATGTTTCAAAAAATATGGCCACACTTTTCTTAAGTAGTCATCAATAATAGTAAGCATGTAATTAGCACCACCAATAGAAGTATTACGGGAAGGTCCCCATACATCAGTACACACATAATCTAATATGCCTTTGGTGGTATGAACAGAAGCATTGAATTTAACTCTTTTATGCTTACCAAAAATGCAGTGCTCACATAACTCAAACTTACTCAAGTTGCAACCATCAATCAGCTCTCTCTTTACCAACTCTGCCATACCATGTTCATTCATATGCCCAAGTCGCATATGCCACAGATTTGTTTTACCACAATCATCAGAATCATTAGATGTAGCAGCAGCAATACCAGACAAAGTGCTACCTCTAAGAACATATAACTTAGTAGAATTCATATCACCTATCATGTGAATAAGAGAACCTTTTGATACCTTTAACAATCTACGCCCACTGGCGTTCTTGTATCCATCAACATCCATGGTACTCAGGGATATCAGATTTTTGGCCATGCTTGGTATGTGCTTCACCTCATTCAACGTACGTGTCACGCCATCATGTGTCCTGATCTTAACAGATCTAACTCCGACAATATGGCATGGGTTGTCATTCCCCACACGTACAAAATCTTTAGTATGTACAAACACATATGAACTGAACCAATCTTTATTACAGCAAATATGAAACGAACATGCAGTATCAAGTATCCATTCATCATCACAAGAAGTACAAGCAGCAAAAATGGCTAAACATTCACCGTTAGAACTATCACCAGAAACAATAGCAGCCTTACCAGTACCTTGATTCTTATCTTTCGGTTGTTAAGTTCTGTTCCTTTTCTCCTTATTCTACAGCTTCGAACAATCATCAATAATATGATTAGATTTCTTATAATACCTGCAGAACTTGTCCTTTCCCTTGGACTTCGAATGACTTCTGCCGTATTTTCTCTTATCTCGGTTGCCATAGTTGTTAAATCGCTGCTCGGTCCTACCACAAACCTACAGAGCTTCAGCCTTGGATGACGCCCCATATGCCTGCACCATAGTTTTCATCTTTTCGCTCTGTTTGAGGGCCTCTTGTACTTCATCAAGGGTTAGTTCATCACGGCTCAACAATATTGTATCACAAAGGTGTGTATAAGAACTAGGCAGCGAGCATAAGAGTAATAGAGCTAGATCCTCATTATTATATTTTACTTCCATAGATTGCAAATCAGAAACAATCTCTCTGAAAATAGATAAGTGATTAATTACCGGTTCACCTTCCTGCAATCTATGCGAGAACAACTTCATCTTCACATGCATCTTACTGGTTAGACCCTTTGACATGTAGATTGATTCTAGTTTCAGCCAAAGAGCAGCAGCAGATTTCTCTGCCAAAACTTCCTGCAAAATATTATTGGACAGATGAAGTTGAATCAAAGACAAAGCCTTACGGTCCTTCCGCTTCTCTTCATCATACCAACTCTTAGCATCCTTTTTCCCAAATCCTTCTAGCGCTTCATCCAGATCTGAAGTTTGGACGCGAATCGCCCGCATCTTCACCTGCCACAAGCAGAATCTTGTGGTGTAGTCTAGCTGCGGTGTAATCCTAGGCGCCGGGGGTACAGTGGGCTGGCTGGATGGGCTTGTCCAGGCCGAAATATTTATCCCTGCTGAATTAGGCCCTTAGGCACCGGGGGTCCACCTGTCAACGCAACAAGCGGAAACCCCTCCCTACCCCCATCTCGATCAGCCATCTCATTGACAAAAAATCTAATCCCCACCCTCAACCCTCACCGTCCTCGCTCTGTCGTCTGCCTCGCCATCAAAGGGAAGGAGGAGGAGGCACCCCCGCTCCGCCATCCGCCTCGCTGAAGGGAAGGAGGAGGAGGGCCTCACCGTCGTTGTCGCCCCTCCAGGTTTGATTCGTCGTCGCCCTCCTTGCCATCATTAGGCGTCAGTAGTGTTGTCCGTCCTTGATAGTGTTAGCTAGGTGTTCATCCTCGATAGTGTCAGTTAGGTGTTCGTGTCCTCGACAGTTTCAGTTAGGTGTTTGCATCCTCGACAGTGTCAGTTTAGGTGTTCGTCCTCGAGAGTGTTAGTTTGATGTTCATTTAGGATTCTGTGACGCGATCTATGCGCGGAGGTCGTTGCCTGATACTCCGGTTATAGTTTCATAAGAATGAACTGCTCCCATGTTTTATGTATGTGTGTCGCTGAATGAATGAACTGCCTGATACTCTGATTATCATTATCTTAATTCACAAAATAGAGTCTGCCTGATACTCTGATTATAGTTTCATAAGAAATTACTGCTCCCATATTTTATGTATGTGTGTAGCTGCTAGTTTATGTATGTAGCCTAGTTCATGTTCAACTGTTAATCACTTGATTAGTCATTGTTGGAGAATTCCTAATGTATGTTCAACTGATTAGTCACTAATTAGCTCCCATTGATTTCTTTCTAATGTATGTACCCTAGTAGGAGAATTCCTCCTTTCCACTTTTCATCAGCAGCACACAAGAACACACTCATTTATTCAGTTACTTGTACACTTGTAATCTACTTCCTATGATTCAGTTACTTGTACGCTGCTTTTGCTAATACGTTGTTTGTTTAAGTATAGTATGGCGCAGTAGGAGCCGAAGTACCGCGATGTGCACAAGAAGTCGACGAGGATCCCCACTTTGGAGGCTAAGATCATCGTCGATTGGATTAGGCGCCACCTTGGGACATGGCAGTCCCCCGAGGAGGCGGCATGTGCCTACGACTACATGGCAGTCCAGCACAGAGGGGCTAGGGCGACCCTAAACTTCCCCGAGGATCGAGATAGGGCCATTCAAAATAGGCCTGTGGGTATGAGAATCGCCACGAGGGCGGAGGAGCAGGAGCACCGACTGGTCGAGAGACAACTTGTTGACCCCTTGGTCCAGACACTGCGCGGATCCTACGGTGATGTCACAGCAGTACGAGGTCCATCCAGGAGGTTGGTCCCTCTAGGTCCGACGGCGTGGGTTCCTCCACCGCGCGGCCTCAAGGCCCATACTACGGGTTTAGCCCCGGCGACTTCACTGTCACACCCACGTCGTCTTTTGACCTAGGTTCCTTAGGTTTTCATCCGATGATGACGACGACGCCTAGTCTAGCTATACTTTGTCATATATTACTTCAGACTTATCCTGGTAGACTTGTTCATATATATTACTTATCCTGCTAGACGTGGATCAGCTACTTGTCATATATTACTTATCTTGCTACTTAATTACTTTATAACTATGTTTACTATGCGTCTTCTTTCTAGATAAATATATAGAATGGATCAAGTGTGCAACAACTATGCACAACCATTGGGGAGGTTCCTGGACAAGAAGTTCCCCATAGTGCTCTCTATCGGGTTTGAGGCTAGGATGGTATGTGCTCTGTGAGATACACAGTATCATGGATGTCTCTATATATATAATCGAAAATAAATCATGGACTTTGTTGTATTGTTATTGTTTTACTCAGTCAATTCCTTGCTCTTGGCGACAGGACTTCATGGACCATTTCCATAGAAACACCATGGATGATGTCGTGTTTTAGGTCACTTTGATGTCAGATGCTGACCTCGACAGGAGTTATGTGGTTACAGTGACCAACATAGCGATCCAGACATCTTTCAGTGGACCTGGCTGGATAAACTTCTTGAATGATCATGACATGCAACACGGACACAAGATACTGATCTTTCTCATTCATCAAGCAGTCGTAATCTACTACATGTACACGCCCCCTGATGATGATATCCAATAGTAAGCTAGCTATGTAGTTGAGACCATCGTATTATATATCGTTTACTTTATACATGCATTCTTTTTTATGTGACTTTCTTATCAATATATGTAGATTGGATTATAGCAAAGAAGAATGCGGAAATTATGGTCAACATAGTTGGCATTGCATGGATAGGAAGATTACCATACCGCTTCCTGCGAACTTTGGTGTTAGGACGGTATGTTCTCTGAAATTCATATGGAGAATGTAAATATATATATATGTTTAATGAAAATCACGACTAATTGTTCTGTCCTATGATTTTACTCAGTCAATCCCTTGCGGTGCACGACATGGCTTCATGGACCATCTCCATAGAAGCATGGATGAGGTTGCCGTGTTTAGTGTCACTTTGGCGCATCATAATCATCCCGATAGGACGTACCAGGTTAGGGTCACCAACAAGGAGGCCCAAACATATTTTAATGGTCCTAGATGGAACAGACTCCTCATCTTGTATGACGACATGCAAGAGGGACGGGAGTTCAAGTTTTTGCTCAGTCATACTTATGGCATCATCTATTTCACTTGCTTTCCTCCCGACTCTTTCGACGAGGGTGAAGATGAGTGAACTCTAGATAATGCTATATGAACCAATTTCCTAGATATATTGAACATTTGGTGGATAGTTCTACTGTTTCCTGTGTTAATATGTATTTTGTTGTCATTATCCTATATACTGTGTATTCTTGTATTCATCTGTGTATTCCATCTTTTTTTTTTGCTCTGATACATAATACTGTCGGTGAACAAATTGTATTACCCTTGGCGAAGAGATGTGCGCTAGTGTTAGCGGACATTATCCCCGACGAATGGGTCTACTCGCTGGTGGTATGCTCAGTTCTCGCCTGCGGATTGTGTAGTTTGCCGGCTGTAACGCATTATGCTGTCGAGATGGTCACCGGCGAACAGGAACTCGTCGGTGGTAGATGATTTTGGTGCGCCGGCGGTGAGCCTTTACCTACTAGTGCTTCTTCGATATTACCATAGTGCTGGCGCCCTTCTTATTCGTAGCACAGAGGAAAGCATTGGGAAACACTTTGAGTACGTCTAGTGCAGTGATAGCCTGCAAGTGCACAGGTTCATCAGAGAATGTTTTCACGGAAGTATTAATTCCAGTTTTTATATCGATCCCAATGTGGAGTCTAGGAAAGTGTTTTTTAATGCGGTGTTTCTGTCGCACCCAAGGTGTCACAGGTCTTGAGTGAATTAACTGCAAATGTTGCTGGTGGAAGTGGTGAGTAAAAGATAGAGGAACTTGCTTAGGAAATAAGTAAATTGCATGAAAGTAAAGTTGTGAAAGGTGTGTAAAGGTCCAAAAGATGAGAAGTTAGGCGCGGAGAGAATCAGTTCATGGTGATAGTGAAAGTGCCGAATGGAATAAGCGGAATAAGTGATAATGATAATTCTTATTTATAAGTGAGTAGGCAAGCAACCCATATACTGACTAGGAGTCCTCATGGCCAATTCTTCCCATTCCCAATGATCCATCTTCCTGTTACCAGGGCCATGGGAGAACATTAATTAAGGTCTTTCGACCGGATCAAGGCTTTAATCTTGATGATTCCTTGTTGTCCTCGAGTAGTGCTAGCTCTTCTTTGATATCAGTCGTGTCACTCGGGGGTCGCTGAATTACTAGCATAGAAGTTCATACCTATGAGATCTTTGGATCATGTTCCATGGGCCCTTAAATTAGATAGCACACATTAGGCAAATATAGATATTCATTCTTACTTTTTAAATAAACATTACAACGATCACAAATGGATGGAATTAAGGGAGTCACATCACATCTCACCAATCCCCTACATCTCCCACGCCTATGGGGATTTACTCAGACATGGGAAAAAGACAAATCAAAGGCATAGTTGTATTGCAAATAGAAATCATCTCCAAGTTATTGTAGCAAACCACAATAGCGATTAAAGATCCAGTCAAATACAAACCGTAGGTAGATCAATGTATCAAACCCTAATCTTACAAGTGCCAATCTCTCTCTCTCTAAGTAATGATGGAATGATGGTGGAGTGTGTGGTTTTAAGGTTGAAGATCGTCGGGGAACGAGGTGAAGCTCTTCTCCTGACGAGGGTTTAACTCATCAATGCCCATTGTTATGGACTTGGGTTTTGGAGAAGGAGGGAGTGCTGGAGACATCTATCGGCTAGCAAACAAGCACACAGGGGACAAAGGATTTACCCAGGTTCAGGCCTCGTAGAGGTCCCTACTCCTGCTTGTCTTCTCGTGGAATTATCAAAGGAGTCGAAAGTTACAATGGTGCGCATATGCAATCTGGCGAGAGTTGTGGAAACTAGGGTTGCGTGTGTCTTCTTCGCTGCCCCCTCATAGCCTTTATAAAGATAGGCTAGGTCTCGGGTAGCAGGTCGAGTCGGTTACAAGTTAGGGTTTTTCCCTTCAAACTTTCTATCTTTAGCTTCTTCTTGTCTCTCAAGCAATCGAGAGTCCGCAGGTTACTCGAGTCCTTTCGTCTGGGCCCTGGCGACACCGTGGGCCTTTACGTATTTAGACCGTATATACCAAGCTCGAGTACCTGTAGGGTATACCCATGTCATCTCCTCTTTCAGATCTAATATCTCCCTCTAGATGGCTTGTGACGGTTGTAACTTCTGTTCTGTTGTTCTTCTCGTCTCTCTCCCTTTACGAAAGTTTCTTGTATTGATATAATGAAGGCGCTGGTGGGTAGTACGGGCAGGCAGTACGGGCGTGCCCCGACTGTACCAGTGGTCGTTATGCATACTGACGCCTCTAATGAAAGTGGATCCAATTGGAGATTTGCTTATTCTGGTGTAATTAGCCCATAAATGCTATTAGATCTTTAATAAATGTTCATTGCTAGAAAATCATCACAAGAAACCAAGGATTCGCTAATTGCGATATTAACATTAGTGGAAAGGGTCAATCTTCAGTGAAATCCGACAATAAACAAGAGGAAAACCAATGGTAAAAAGTGATGAAATTTGGAGTTATCAACATCCCCAAGCTTAGTGGGTGCTCGCCCTCGAGTGACAAAGCTATAATGAATAATAGCGAAGAATTGAATCAAGATAAAAACTTACAAGTTCGAGGTTGTATCATATTCCATCGCCTGAAATCCTGCAACCTTGAACACGAGCATAATATATCTGAACAATTGCACTTAAGCTTGATTCCTAGACGCAAGTAATTCGCTAGCTAATAGTTCTTATAACTCAAATGATATTGTTAAAATTTTGGCGAGGCTTTGCAAATCAATTTCTTTTAGCGCCTCTCTTGTTATGAGAGTGAAAATGTTTTTAAAGACTGCTTAAGTCAAAATTAAGGGTGCACATGTAGATGTCAAAATAAGGATAAACTTAGAGCTTTTTTCATTAATCACCCACGTTGATAATCGCGGCCATCAAATACCTCTTCTTTTCCTTGCTTATCAAGAACTCTAATTGCACATTTTAGGTAGTGACGTGATGCCAATAATCAAAAGTATCAAAAGTGTTTCAACTCATATTTTGATAATGGATCTTTTATTTCTTCTTCTTAAGGATCAACGAATATTTATTTTGTAAACTCCTACACAACCTATTGGGAATACCCATAATGTTTCCCATATAGCGACACGTATGCCACTCATGCCATCAACTCATAGTCGAAATCCAGGGTTATACCAAAGATCATTCAAAAGCTAGCGTAGTTGTTGGCATCCCAAATGTGTGTATTTGAAACAAAGTACTTTTACTTTCTTCTTTTTTTCTATCCTATTTTTTATCAAGTCAATACAAATTTTGGCATCTCCCTCTCCTACTCTAAAAAGTTTGCTCTATCAAGCAATACTTTTTCAGAAGGTTTCATCAAGTCAACGATTAGTACGTGGGGTTGAGCACTACTAAGATTAAGCCCTTAAAACAAAAATATGGCACCAAAGTTGTCGATGGACCTCCTCTTGTCCGTTCATTTGCAAATAGTAATGTGGTACCTCCTCTTGTCCGTTCATTTTCTACTTGAGTCAACTCTTTGCATTTGTCTCATAGCTCGATCACTAGAAGTGAGCAACCTGCAGAAAGAATCAACAAGAGTCGAGAGAAATTTGCATAAATAAAGCTAGAGACTAGTCTAATATTTTTGGGTTTTATTTTATCAAATGCAAAACTGAAAGTAAACATGCATTGAAACAAAAAAACAAAAAAAAAGAAAGAAAAATATGAATTCAAAAAGGTGGGAGGAATTTAACCTCCCCAAGCTTAGACTTTTGCCAAACTAGAATCAGTTGTCGCTACCGTCAGGTGGCGGCTGCTGATATGGGAAGTTCGGGTAGCGGTTTGGAAAGTCGGTCATGAAATATGTGAAGTCTTGAGTGAGGTTAACTATGTTGGCATTCGCATCATACAACATGTTCTCTATGTTGTCAATGCAATGCACCACCTAGTCAAAATCACTCCTCGGGACATAGTCGAATCCCGGCTGTGGTGGAGGCATACCTTATTGTTGGTGTTGGTGGAAAGTTTGCTGCTGATGGTGCTGCTGACCGTAGTTGTCCCATCCTACACCATGCCAGCCTTCTTCTCCTTCATCTTGCTGTTGTTGGCTAGCTGCTGCATTTTCCCAGTTGGGATGGCCACCTGGTGGCGCAGTCCTTCCTGAGAGGATCAGTGCCTGCTAGAATTCCTCCTCAGTGAGGACCCAACTCTATTTACCTGGCAAACCAAAAGCTTGGACAAAAGGAAGCAAGATTTGGTGGAGATCACTGTTAGGTACAAAATAAAATTGTTAAGCATGGAGGGCATGCTCTGCCCTATAGACACCCATGAAATTGGTGCTAGCCATATGAATGTCATACATGTCTTTACTGCCATCCACAACTCTTTCATGTGGTAGGACAAATTCATTTGCGTAGGCGATCTGTGTGATCAATCTGCCACAACGAATGTTCCACGTGGAAGATGACCTTTGGCGGTGAAAGTGTTGGATGAGCAAGGCCCCTGATACGTTGCTAACGTATCCATAATTTTTGATGATCCATGCTTGGTTTTTATCTACTTTCTTATGTTTTGTCCACACTTTTGAGTACCTTTTATACACTTTCTTGGACTAACCTATTAACAAGATGCCACGGTGCTAGCTGCCTGTTTTCTGTTGTTTTTGGTTCCAGGAAAGTCAGAAAATGAATATTCTCGGAATTGGACGGGACAAAAGCAAAAGTCAGTTTTTCACCGAGGGGGACACAGAGCCAGAATACGAGACGGAGAGGTGCCAGGGGCCGGCCACACTACTTGGTCACGTGGCTAGGCCTGGCCCGCGCCAGGGGGTGGTCTGGCCACCTAGGCCACCCCCTCGGCCTCCCCTTTCGCCTATATATCGCCTCCTATACAGAAACCCTAAGTACCCGATCAAAATTCCATGAAAGAGTCTGTAGCCGTATTCATCTCCATCCCTAGATCGGGAGGGATCTGAAGCTCTTCCCGGCACCCTGCTGGAGGGGAGAATTCACCCTGGAGGCCCTCTTCATCACCATGCAAGCCTTCGGTGTGATGCGTGAGCAGTTCATCCTTGGACTACGGATCCATATAGTAGCTAGATGGTTGGTTCTCCTCCTTTGTGCTTTCATGTTTAGATCTTGTGAGCTCCGTTCATGATCAAGATCATCTATTTGTAATTCTACATGTTGTGCTTGCGGGGATCCGGTGGATATTGAGATGCTATTTTAGATTGATTATTGATTCTATCATGTATTTGTTATTTGTGATCTTGCATGCTTTCTGTTGTTAGTAGCTATCTTGGCCAAGTAGATGCTAGCAACTCCAAGAGTTAGTATTTATGCTCGATAGTGGGTTCATGCCTCTGGTTATCTGGGGAAGTGACAGAAATCTCTAAGGTACTAGATGTGATGTTGCTACTAGGAAGAAAACAACAATCCTTTGTTCATAGAACAATCGTATTTTTTTGCTTTACACGCAATTCATAATGTAATAATCTATTGCTTGCAACTTAATACTGGAGGGGGTTCGGATGATAACCTGAAGGTGGATTATTAGTCATAGATTTAGTTGGATTACGGTCTATGTATAATGTTGTAATGCCCAATCAAATCTCAAAAGGAGTCAAGATGAGTAGTATATGCTTGTATGATTTCTCGATGTTTGTCAATTGCCCCACTGTAATTTTTTCACCCAGCATGTTATCTATCTTAAGGAGAGCCACCTCTAGTGAACTATGGACCCCAATCCTTTCTTTTACCATTCAATCTACAGTCAAATTGTTTACTGCTTTGTGCTTACTTTCTTCCATTTGATGTGTTTAATCCTTTGTTTTCAGCAAAACCAGTGAGATTGACAACCTCATCGCAAGTTGGGGACAGAGTTCTATGGTTGTGTTGTGCAGGTCTCCACGTTGCTACTAGCACCGGTAGTGCGCCCTGCCAAGGCTCAGCAGCAACGCCTTTGGGTGTTTCCTTTCTCCTACTGGATTGATAACCTTGGTTTCATACTGAGGGAAAACTTGCTGCTGTGCTCATCATACCTTCCTCTTGGGTTTCTCCAACGAGCTCGATATATTTTGGGTCGTCAATACTCCATAGTTTGTTCACTTTAACCTTAATCACTTCAAGATGCTTATGATAGGGGCAATGAGAGCTGAAAGCTAATAAGTACTATAATTTTTGGAAGCTCTTTATGAAACTTGAATCCCTACTTCCTTCTATGAAGGCCTTTCTTTTACTTTTATGTTGAGTCTCCACCTTCTATCTTTATGCACCTATTGAGAGAGCATAGTGGCCATTCTTAGTTCTATGTGCATTGTCCCAAGACTTGTTGATTGATGCATAATTTTGATATTGCTTATTCTTAAACTATTTGTATCTAGTCACTCTTATGAACTTCGAAGGTGTCCTATGCATTTATGTTTGCTACTCTATGAGGGACAAGGTGAATGCTACTATGCTACGTTTTCTTTATGTGAAACAAACAAACGTCTTGCAAAGCATTGTTATTCATGAATCTTTTGTTTGTGCCTTTTCATGTTGCAACATAGTTGCTATGTCTTATTGTTAGAACTTTAACTTTCATGCTATGTTGAAGTAATATGATCCCAGCTATCAATGTTATACAAATACTTTGATCAAGTTTATGATGGTGCATGTCACCTCAAAAATTATTCTTTATTTTTATCACTTACCTACTCGAGGACGAGCAGGAGTTAAGCTTGGGGATGTTGATACGTTGCTAACGTATCCATAATTTTTGATGTTCCATGCTTGGTTTTTATCTACTTTCTTATGTTTTGTCCACACTTTTGAGTACTTTTTATACATTTTCTTGGACTAACCTATTAACAAGATGCCACGGTGCTAGCTGCCTGTTTTCTGTTGTTTTTGGTTCCAGGAAAGTCAGAAAATGAATATTCTCGGAATTGGACGGGACAAAAGCAAAAGTCAGTTTTTCACCGAGGGGGACACAGAGCCAGAATACGAGACGGAGAGGTGCCAGGGGCCGGCCACACCACTTGGTCGCGTGGCCAGGCCTGGCCCGCGCCAGGGGGTGGTCTGGCCACCTAGGCCACCCCTCGGCCTCCCCTTTCGCCTATATATCGCCTCCGATACAGAAACCCTAAGTACCCGATCAAAATTCCACGAAAGAGTCTGTAGCCGTCGTCATCTCCATGCCAAGATCGGGAGGGATCTAAAGCTCTTCCCGGCACCCTGACGGAGGGGAGAATTCACCCTGAAGGCCTTCTTCATCACCATGCAAGCCTCCGGTGTGATGCGTGAGTAGTTCATCCTTGGACTACGGGTTCATGTAGTAGCTAGATGGTTGGTTCTTCTCCTTTGTGCTACCATGTTTAGATCTTGTGAGCTCCGTTCATGATCAAGATCATTAATTTGTAATCCTAAATATTGTGTTTGCGGGGATCCGATGGATATTGAGATGCTATTTCAAACTGATTATTGATTCTATCATGTCTTTGTCATTTGTGATCTTGCATGCTTTCCGTTGTTAGTAGCTATCTTGGCCAAGTAGATGCTAGCAACTCCAAGAGTTAGTATTTATGCTCGATAGTGGGTTCATGCCTCTAGTAATCTGGGGAAGTGACAGAAATCTCTAAGGTACTAGATATGTTGTTGCTACTAGGAAGAAAACAACAATCCTTTGTTCATAAAACAATCGTATTGTTTACTTTACACGCAATGCGTAATGAAATTATCTATTGCTTGCAACTTAATACTGGAGGGGTTTGGATGATAACCTGAAGATGGATTATTAGTCATATATGCAGTTGGATTACTGTCTATGTATAATGTTGTAATGCCCAATCAAATGTCAAAGGAGTCAAGATGAGTAGTATATGCGTGTATGCTTTCTCGATGTTTGTCAATTGCCCCGCTGTAATTTGTTCACCCAACATGTCATCTATCTTAAGGAGAACCACCACTAGTGAACTATGGACCTCGGTCCTTTCTTTTACCATCAATATACAATTGTTTACTGCTTTCTGTTTACTTTCTGCAAGCTTTTACTTTCTTCCACACAATATGTTTAATCCTTTGTTTTCAGCGAAACCAGTGAGATTGACAACCTCACTGTAAGTTGGGGCAAAGTTCTGTGGTTGTGTTGTGCAGGATTCCAAGTTGGCAACAACACCTTGGAGGTGTTTCCTTGCTCCTACTGGTTCGATAACCTTGGTTTCATAACTAAGGGAAAACTTGATGTTGTGTTCATCATACCTTCCTCTTGGGGTTCCCTAACGAGTTCGATATATTTTGGGCCATCAACCCCCAAGTTTACCTTGTGCTCCATCTCTGGATGCAAGGTCATATGAATTACACTCATTTCGGGGCCTGCCATTACCCCAACATCACCTTTCCCAAATAAAAAATTAACAAGGAAGGTATGAAAATAACATATAGTAGGATTTTGGATAGTGGTGATGTTCTTGTGAAAGTAATCGTTGTTCCTATGGACAGAAATTTGCCCCAAGATTGCATTGCCTCTATGTGCACATTGTCATTAATATCGAGTTCTCCCTCGTGGTAGAATCCGAAACTATTACAAAATTCATAGAAGGTCAAGTTGTGGAGTTGCCCATTGAGTACTAAACTTATAGTGTAATTTCGCTCCTGGGTCTCGAGATCATCGTGGAACGATGAAAGGAACTCGTACGTGGCGAGCTTGTAGGTGTCGACGGAGAGGTAGGAGAAGTTGACCCGCTAGCTTACACTGCCATCTACTCGAAGTCCTCCAGATGACCCTGGCGGGATAGGAACTAACGGTCTACCCACTTGGTGGGCAAAACTTTGCAGTTGCTCACCCTCTCGTAGTCTCGGCTCATGGAAACCCTCAAGCTGTCCACCTCCGAGCGTCTCTTCTTCGAACCCGGCGGCTTGGCGGATTCCGAAGGTCCCGCCGCACCCGAGCCCTTGCCCGAGCGGAACATCCTTCCAATGTTATGCATTATGCTGCGATTTTTTTGAAGAAAACTATAGGCATCAAATTTCTATCATATAAACAAACGATTACAGGTAGAAGTTATAAATACTAACGTGAGGAATCAATAATAATCTCAAAATATGATGAACTCATCTAAATAGCCAATGTGATGAATTCAACCATGGATTTCAGAAAATAGAGTATGGATCGGACGAGAAACTTACCGATGTGAAGATTTCCCAACTCAAAAACTCGAAAACAATTAAGAATCATAGGTTTTAGGAGGCTAGGGTTTGAGGTGGAGAGATAAAGAATAAGGAAGATAGAGGAAGAAGAAGAAGGAGGTTGGCTGCGAGCCAGCCGTCATCGGCCTTTACCTGGCGATGCACGTGGTACGGGCGGGCAGTACGGGCGTAGACCGCCCGTACCGGTGGTCGTCAGCGTTGGATCAACATTAGGATTTAAGATCAAACCTGGTCGACCTGGTACGGGCGCGCGACATGAGCGTACCCCGGCTATACCAGTGGCCATTATCTATTCGGAAGTTGTCGTCAGTTTTGACGATGTTCGGTATGGGCGCAGGGTACGGGCGTACCCCGACTGTACACTGGTCGTCGCCGACACTATTCCTGTTGTAGGTTTCATTGAGACATGGTACATGCGCGCGGTACGGGCGTACTGCGACCATACCGGTGCTCATTATCATTATCTGTACTAGACCCTTTTTCTTTCCTTGATTTTCCCCTTGCTTCAACTTCGTTAAGGTAAATTATCTGAATGAACTAAAAACTCAAAACAAACTTATTAGATAATACAAATAATAAAGTAGTAATCATAAATAAAATAAAACTTAAACTTAAGAATGGGTTAACTCCCATTAAGTGTTTAATTCTAGAGTTTTGACTAATCAAACTCCATATCATCGGTGCTCATCTCAAGCTGCACTTTTTCTTTAGTCTTTGCTGCTTGATCACGCTTAGGTGGTGGAATGTATTTTCCATTGTGCTCTTGTTTCTTAGGAAAGTATCAAACGGTCTGATCATCATATATATTGAAGACAATCTTACCGCTGGAGCAATCTACATTATCTCCAGTTGTACTAAGAAAAGGTCTTCCAAGGATGATAGATAGTTTGTCATCCTCAGGAACATCAAGAATAATGAAATCAGTGGGTATAACATGTTGATCTATTCTAAGTAAAACATCTTCGATCATTCCGACATGTTTGTTTAGTTGTCTTATCCGCCTTTTGTAGTGTTATCGAAGTAGGAGAACACTCTCCAAGATTCAATTTCTTAAATAAGGAATAAGGCATAACACTAACACCTGCTCCTAAATCACAAAGAGCATTGAATATATTAGTTTTCCCTATTGCACAGGAGATGGTTGGTATACCTGGATCCCCAAACTTAGCAGGAAGTTTATCACCAAAGCTTGTCATAACTGCTACAGTCTTGGTTACCTTCCTTTTCCTATTAAGTATGTCTCGCATAATTTTTTTATAAGTAGGAACTTGAATAGCATCGGTTAAAGGAAGTTCTAAACGCAAGCTGCCTAGTGCCTCAGCAAAAGAATCATAAATAGATTTATTTGGTTCGTAATGAACTCGGTTAGAGTAAGGAATTTTATTTTTGGTAGGTATTATCTTTTGTTTTACCTTTGTCATCGTTTCAACATTCTTTTTATTTTTCCTTTCAGATCATTTTTTCTTATTGGCGTGTTCCTCACGTGGGATGATAACCTGCTCTTCTTGTTCCTTTCTGAGATCGGTTTCTTCCCTTGAATCGATAGTCTCAATGTTTGAATTATATGGTTTATGCTTATCCCCCACTTCATCTTCTTCTTGAGTGTTGGAAGCTTCATTTTCCCTTTTCTGGGCCTCATAATCAATGTCGTCCCGGGGGTCGACTAGATCTTCTTCTTCTTGACTCATCTCCTGAGACTCTCTTGCTTTTCGAGCTTGCTCTTCTTGATACCAAGGTGGCCCTTGTGGTTCCTGAGTTTCTATACCACGCCTAGTAACAGTGTTAGTAGAAATAGTATTGAAATTTCCTTGGATCAAAGTTTGAGTTTCATTTATTTGCTCACACTAGGTTTTAATCATACTTAGATATCTATCTAAATGTTTTGTGGCTTGAACCAAGTCGTCAAAGACTTCTGTTAGGTCTCTTATATTCTTTTCTTGTGTCATAAGACATTTATATTTTTTCTCACAGAATTGATTTTGTTGATATTTAAACTTTTGTATTACAAGATTTAAATCATCTTCTATTGCATAAGTTTGAAGAATGTCAACTTTATTTTATTTTACAAGTTCTGAAGCTATACCCTTCTCTTCCATGGACATTTTGGCTTCAGATATAAGATCTTGTGGTATGTGAATCATACCTTTTTGTGGTTCAATATCCTCAACTGGATTATATTGTTTGTCATTAAAGGATCTTACCTCAAAAAGCTTTACACATTTCGATAGTGTCAAGTTACATATTGCTCCTCCTATAGATAGATCAATCATATCTTTTGTTTCGTCATTAAGCCCATTATAAAAATATTGGATAACTAGACTCTCGTGAAAACCATGATTTGGAACTTTCATAATCATTGCACAATATCTATTCCATGCTTGATAAAAGGTCTCTCCAAATGTTTGCAGAAAATTTGTTATACTTCGTTTGATCTCCATGATTTTAGTAAATGAACAATATTTATACATGAATTCTCGGATGCAATCTTCCCAGCTTTTTATAGTATGATTAGGTAATGATTGTAACCAAGCTAAAGCATTATCTTTCAAGGACCAGCAAAAGAGTTTAAGAAGTACAAACTCTATTGGTAAACTTGCTGGTTTAAGAGTAACACAAAGGTCGTGTACCCTTGTTAAGTGGTCACTAGGGTCTTCCTCATCTTTTCCTGCGAAAGCAATTTCTTTCATCATATATATTAGCTCAGTATATATTTCAAATTCCTGGCCTTCAAGTTCAGGATAAAGAATAGGCATTTTCCTCAAGTGCCTAAATGGATTCCCATACTCTCCCAAAGGTAGCTCAAGTTCGACCCCTCGGGTGATGGTCAAATCTGTCATCAATGGAATCAAGCTATTCACGTTTATAATACGTGAATTAGTAAATCTTTCAATAGATTCTAATCGTCTCTCGATCGAAACACGATCAATATACGAAGGTAAATAAGTTTTTCCTGATAAAGTGGTACCTCTGTCTTCAACGGAGATCATGAATGGTATCAACAATTGTTGTTGTCAAGAAACAACACTTAGCGCTTAGCTCCCCGACAACGGCGCTAGAAAATATCTTGATAGCCTACAAGTGCACAAGTTCGTTAGAGAATATCTTCGTGGAAGTTTTAATTCTAGTTTTTAAATTGATCCCAACGAGGAGCCTAGGAAAGTGTTTTTTATGCGGTATTTTTATCGCACCCAAGGTGTCATAGGTCTTGAATGAATTGACTGCAAATGTTGATGGTGGAAGTGGTGAGTAAAATATAGAGGAACTTGCTTAGGAAATAAGTGAATTGCATGAAAGTAAAGATGCGAAAGGTGTGTAAAGGTCATGTAGATGAGAAGTTAGGCATGGAGAGAACCGGTTCATGGTGATAGTAAAAGTTCCGAATGGAATAAGCGGAATTAGTGACAATGATAATTCTTATTTATAAGTGAGTAGGCAAGCAACCAATATACCGACTATGAGTCCTCATGGACAATTCTTCCCAATCCTAATGAACCATCTGCCTGTTATCACGGCCATGATCAGCATATTAATTAAGGTCTTTAGACCGGATCAAGGCTTTAATCTTGATGGTTCCTTGTTGTCCTCGAGTAGTGCTAGCGATATCGGCCGTGTCACTCGGGGGTTGCCGAATTATTAGCATACAAGTTCATACCTATGAGATCTTTGGATCATGTTACCTAGGCCCTTAAATTAGATAACAGACATTAGGAAAACATAGATATTCATTCTCACTGTTTAAATAAACATTACAACGATCACAAATGGATGGAATTAAAGGAGGCACATCATATCTCACCAATCCCCTACATCTCCCACGCCTATGGGGATTTACTCAGACATGAGAAAAAGACAAATCAAAGGCATAATTGTATTGCAAATAGAAATCATCTCCAAGTTATTGTATCAAACCACAATAGCGATTAAAAATCCAATCAAATACATACCGCAGGTAGATCAAAGTATCAAACCCTATTCTTACAAGTGCCAATATCTCTCTCTCTCTAAGTAATGATGGTGGAGTGTGTGGTTTTGAGGTTGAAGATCATCAGGAAACGAGGTGAAGTTCTTCTCCTCTTTCAAATCTGATCTCTCCCTCTAGATGGCTTGCGGCGGCTGTAACTTCTGTTCTATGGTTCTTCTCGTATCTCTTCCTTTATGAAAGTTGCTTGTATTGATATAAGGAAGGCGCCGGTGGGTAGTTCGGACGGACGGTACGGGTGCGCCCCGACCGTACCAGTGGTCATTATGCGTACTGACGCCTCCAATGAAAGTGGCACTAATTGGGGATTTGCTTATTTTGGTGTAATTAGTCCATAAATGCTATTATATATATTCAATAAATGTTCATTGCCTGAAAGCCATCACAAAAAACCAAGGATTCGCTAATTGCGATATTAACATTAGTGGAAAGGGTCATTCTTTAATGAAATCCGGCAATAAACAAGAGGAAAACCAATGGTAAAAAGTGATAAAATTTGGAGCTATCATGTAGCGAAGAGAATAACTATGGCCATGCGCAAGAGGAAGAAGGAGATGGCAAAGAGAGAATGGGGAATTTTTATTGTGCCTTCCCCTATTTTCTTATACTGCCAGCGGGAGTAATCCTAACCAAACTCAAAGACGCATCGTGCACATCCACGATGATACATAGAGGGACGAGAAATAGACCATCACCATAGTAAATCCACTACGCACGCAAATTAAGCAACCGCTATTAAACCCCATTTTTCACGCAATGTGCCTTCAAATCGAGTCAACTTTAATGTCGGGGCCCGCACCATCGCATCCCATCAGCTGCTCGGGCTAACGCTTGAGTTCACTAGGCGTCATCCCCGATGTCATCAACCATTCAAAATCCATCACGTCCTTTAGGAGGACCGGACAAAACATTCGACTGAATACACAAGTACGCCATCTGAGTCGAGCATCTCCTCGGTGCCACAAAGAGATCAACCTTCGATAGGTAACAAGATTTGAGTCTTTGACCAAGTCTACGACTCAACCGAACACTCGAGGGCAACTCCTATCGGGAGTGCCGGTCGAGCACCCGATGAACTTCCGGGTCCATAGTGTCTGCCTATGAGATTATTATGAAAGAAGTGTATCTAGACACATCTTAGTACATATGTTTACTCATGTTTGGAGACAACCTACACACTAAAATGGGTCTAGATACACTCACAAACCTAAAATGTCTAATATTTTGAAATGAAGGGAGTAGTAGAGTACTAGCAGCAGGGTATAGTACTAGGAGCGATGTGTCGTTCGTCGATAAAGTCTGATTGATCGATGCGACACGAGTGGAGTCCCTATGATTGTGATAGTGTATAGATTAATACTCGGAGTAGTATTTTCCCTCTATTTCCCATAGGAAAAAGTCCATTTCGAACCCTGAACTCATAGGAGTTCGGCAGTTCGAACCGTCAAATCAAAATCCCGGCCGTTGGCACCCTAAACTATCTAATCCCGGTCTAAATTAGACCTTGGACCTATTTGACCAAGTTGACCAACACCGCATAGTCAAATTTTCGCAAAAAAGCCCCTAGCATTCGCACTTTGTTCTCTTTTGGATTCAGACAACGGACGTGGCCTCATGCTCGCACAAAATTCTCTCTCTGAAACAATCAGGCTACCAAATTGACGCGGACGTCGTGCTCGCACAAGCTAGCAGTGCCTGAGCCCGCGCGCGCATGGGTCAAATCAAGACTTAGGGAGCAAGCCCATCCAGCTAGCTTTGTTGGATCAAATCAAGACGTAGGGAGCAAGCCCATCTAGCCAGCTTTGTTGGATCAAATCAATGATGAAAAATTAGCTAATTACGTCAAAGATTGAGCAGGGGCTAGGGGATCTGTGCACGCGGGTGGATTCCATTCGGGACATGTACGAGCCCCACCACCATAACCCAGGAATCGGAGGAAATTGGTGTGGCGTATGTGCACACATGCCGTTCGTCGCGATGGACCAGCGTGGCAGAGGAGGCGTTTTTCCCCATCCCTACAGCATGCGGTTGAGAGTTCACGACCGTGTCCGTCAGCGACGAGGTCAACGCCGCAGCTCCAAGCTGAGGCCGGCGGCCCTGGAAAATAATTTTATGGACCTGGTTCACAGGTGGACCAACTTGACTGATTGACACTTGTCAATTTAGATATAGAAAACAGTTTTTAATCCTATTTTTTCCCACTGTTTTGGACACGTGTTTTTTACTGAAATTGGTCCACGCTTCCAAATCCGTGGACCAGGTCCCATAGAAATAATTTCCGACGGCCCTACCCTTCCCTAGCGGGATGTTCCCTGCTTTTGTTCAGATAGGGGAGAGATAAAATGAGATAGACGATGCATATGACATGTGGGCCCGTTTGATCAGTGAGACAACATGAATTCATATCCAGGATTTCTCCTTTTCCCAGTGAGGCAAACAGGTGTAGGGTTATATTTAGACCGAGATTAAATAGTTTAGGGTCCGAATGACCGGGATTTTGACTTAAGAGTCCAAACCGGCAGACCTCTATGAGTTTAAGGGTTTGAAATTGACTTTTTCCTTTTCCCACATGTCTTGGTTTGGGTCGGGGAGAAGATACCGTGGAAGTCAACACGCGGGAAGGCGTCGTCACCAACAACCAGCCCATGTACGCTGCCCTCAGGCCTCATCCCCGCCGGTGTACTGTACCACAACAATGGTTTCTATCCGGTCTCTCCTTCACCGTGGGAAGGTTGTTATTCAAGACCATAATAATCTCTTTCCAAATTATTCCGATAAGTTCATTTTTCTCACGTGCGTGAACGGTGTCAAGCAAATCAGTTGTTTTTCTTTCCATAATAATTTTTTGCGAGACTTAAAATCTAATAAAAATAGAATTTCATTTATTTTCTCTTTTTTTGAGGGAATTTCATTTATTTTCTCTAGTGAGATAATAAAAGTGTATAAATGAGTGCCCGTGGCAGGTCAAAACTCGAGATCGTTTCAGCGGGCGGCAGAAGTGCAGATCCGGAGGAACATCTGTCCAAACTCTTTCTTCTCCCGTCGTCGTCTCCTCCTCCTCCTCCTCTGTCCCTGCGGCGCCTACTTGCAAACCGTCAAAAAACTCCAAACAACACCACAGGGAAAAGCACGCACCCCTTTTCATTTTATTTTTTTTGCCCTTTCCCGATACCATACTTCCTCCTCCTATTCCCCCTATCCGCCTCCACCGCGAGCCCGCCCGACTCGGCGACGACCCGCGTCCTCGCCGCCGGCTCGGAAGCCTCCTCGTCCCCCCTTCCGCGGAGAACCGACGGACACTGCCGCCGGCCGGCTCTGCCCCGTGCCCGCCAGCCCGCAGGCATTCGCCGCCCTGCGCCCGCGCGCCCGTGGAAGGTTCGTTTGGTTCCTTCTCTCCTCGTTTCGTTTCGTTTCGTTTCCTCCATAGGAGGGTAGGTAGGTAGGGAGGGTTGTTCCCGTTGCTCCACGGTATTCTGATCCTGTCTGCTGCTGTCTCGCCTTCCGGCGCCTCCGCAATCTCATTTAGGGTTCTTCCGCGGAGGCGTGATCGGCGGTGCATTGGATGGGCTCGATCCGTGCGCCTCCCCGCTGACCTGCTGCCGCAATGGAGGGGGCTCACCGCGGCTCCGCGCGGCTGAAAGCAGAGGATGCCGCTCCCGCTGCTGTGCCTATGGCCGCCATGCCTCAAGTGCTGGGCGATGGGTTCAGTGACTGGTACCTGTCCACGCAGGAAGATGAAGAGGAACATAAGGTCAAATTGGAACAGTCTGTTTCAGCACCCTTTCAAGGTAATGGCCAGATTGGTTTCAGAATGGATGAGAGGCCTATGAGCATGGCTGAGGATGCCATGGCCGCAACCGCAGCCGCGCCTCAGGTGGGCGATGGGCTGATGAGTGGCTACAAGCCATGGGGCTTGTCCACAGAGGAAGACAGCCTTGCTGTCAAACTGGAACAGCCTGTTGAGGCCATTCAAGCTATTGGTCAGATTGATGAGGACAAGGATGCAACCTTGCTGTCAAATTGGAACATGGATGACGACAAGTTTCTTCTGGAATCAGGGGAAGCTGCTGAGTATGCAGATCTGAACATGTGCCAGGTTGCCAACGGCGGGTTGTCGTCGAGCAGGGCGCTAGATGTTACCTGTGCTGGAACATTCTATTCCAGGGATGTCGTATGTGCTGTGGACAAAGAGGCACAAATGAGCCAATATCAGTGGGAAGGTTTGGTGGGTAACGGAGGTGACTGGGCTGGCATGGTTGATGTAATGGCAAGCAAAGGTGACTCGAAGACGGTTTCCGAGGAAGCACTCTGTGGTAATGAGGGCTTGTTGGATTCAGTTAAACATGGCACGGAGCGATCACCACGTATGGTTGACGGCGTCATGTTTATGGCAGATGGTAATTATGAGCTGCAACGAGATGATTCGATGCCAAATACAGAACCCGGGGTCTCTGGCCTGGCGCATCAATATTCTTCAGTTCCTTCTGTTTCTGGGCGCATCGATGTTTCTTTAAATGGCATGGCAGATCGGGTTGGTGAAATATCCGGTGATCCAGTGACATGCCATGTGACCGATGCTGGGTTGTGGAACAAAGTTTTATTATGTGCCCCTTTTGGTGGAGGATCTCAGGCCAAGTATTCGGGATGCGTGTATGACATGGTGGACAAGGCACCAGAAGCGAGTCAGCGTCAGGAGGCTGGTTTGGCGGCTGAGGGAGCTGTTCTGTTTGATGGTTATAATGACGGCTTTTCAAATTCAGTGAAGTTTGATATCCAGCAGCTGCCACATGACATGGATGCCATGCTTCTGAAGAAAGATGGTAATGGTGAACTGGAAAAGGATGTTTTGCTGCCAAAAATTGAAGCCAAGGTCTCTAGTCCTGCGGACGAAGATTCAGTTCCGTCAACTTTTGGGAGTAACCTTGCTCTTTCTTTAGATGACAAGTCTGGTGGGATCGGTGAAATATCTGAACACAAAACAGGCACTGAGAAAGTGGCTTGTTGCTCACTTGGAGGAGGCATGCTGTCACGTGATAGCGGATTTTGGAAGGAGGAGGCTCTTGGAGACGAGATTCAGTTTTCCAGGATGGATGGATGTCACGAGAATAAGGCCTTGGGCCATCAAGGTTCTTCTGCTATCGAATTGGATTGCCCAAATCATTTGGCACTAGAGCTCAATACATGCAAATCTGTCGTTGACAAACCTTGCTCTGTTGTCTTTGTCAAAAATTGTAATGATGAAGAATTGGAAAATCGAAAGTCAGAATCATCAAGTGTCTCCAGGCGGAGGAATCCAAGAAGATCTGCCTCAGCAAGGAATCCTACTCTTGAGAAACATGATCGAATATACAAAGGAAGCAATAGTGCATGCAAATCTAAGAAGGTCGAGAGTTCATGCTCATTAGTTGAAAGCACCATGATTAAGTTCCCAAACAAAACCACTAAGGCAAGAAGTGGCATCAACAGACCACTGAAATCTACTGCCTGGGGCAGTCTACAAAAGCTAACAGGAGGTTTTGGTCAGAACTGTGAACCTTCTACGTCTAATTCTCATCTGTTCTCCCTTGAAAATGGAAGCTCACGCAAAACATCTGGGAAGAAAGAGCAGCCAAGTATTCGCAAGACTCGAAGTTCAAGATGTTCAAAAAATAAGTTCTCTCCCTTGTCTGCTATTGGATTTGCATCGAATGACCAACCTACCTTTTCTGTTACAACTAGTACTTATGCCTCCTCAGAAGGTTACATAGGAAAATTTCCAAGATTGGATCATCATGCATTGGTCAATGGTTCTAATGATGCTCACAAAACTGCAGAATGTATGCCTATCCAGACTGGCTTGCAGCAGTTAGACAGGTGCTTGGAGAGTGTTACTCAGGAAACATGCCCTGCATACATCTGTGGAGACTTCGCTAAATCAACTTCTGAACCTTCTCTGAATATTGCCGGTGTTGGATTTTCACCTGACTCTGTTTTGGATGTAGCTTCTGCTACATGTGAAAACAACACTTCTGCAAACCATGATGCTAAACTGCGCACAGACCCATCTTGTCCTGCTGCATTGACCGAAAATGGTCTTCATCCATCTGCTTTGCCTACTTCAGGCTCTCGAAAAAATCATGCTTCGTTATCAACAGATTTGGAGCAGTGGGCCCATTCTGTGAGGGGGAATGAGAACAAAAGACATGAAGACATTAATCTGTCTCATGCCATATTAGGTTATATTGGTGAAGGAAAAGTGCAAGTCTTAGAGAAGTCCAATGCAGCGAGGAAAAGTAAGAAAGTGGGAAAGCAAGAACGACAGAAGAAAGATGGAATGATGGGAAAGAACATAAAAGATAGAGGTTCCACAATAATTCCTTCAAAACTCAGGGTCTTCTCTGATGATTCATATTCACTTGCTCCATCAGTTCCCCCAAAGTCCGGTTCATGTTTTGAGGTCGTAGCTTCTGCCACACAGGGTATCAGTATGCATGAGCATGACAGTATGCAGGTTCCTTCTGTAATTGGCAAGGAGAAAACTAGTGCACTTGACAATGTGAAATCACCAAGGTGGAAGAAAAATGATTATTCTGGAGGGAAGAAGGATATGATGTGGGATCCATATGTGAAGGGAAAAGGCATGAATAGAAATATAGCAGGTGACATTTTCCTTCATTCTGGATCGTCTACTTCACCTTCTCAGTTGGTTGCTGACCTGGCAGCATCTCATATGAATGACCAGAGTAGGTCCCCTCTTATTTGAATTTTGTCATTTAATCCTTTTCCACTATCATGTATGAAGCAATTTCAATAGATTGACATTTTAAATTTATTGTAGGTAATTGTACTCCAGCTACTGAATTTACATTTGAGAACTCTGCCTTTATATCTACTGGAATGCCTAGAAATTCTGCTTGCATAACAGATGGGGCATCCCTACCACAACCACCACGTGCTGCATGGGTATGTTGTGATGATTGCCAAAAGTGGCGCTGCATACCAGCTGACTTCGCAGATATCATTGGAAAAACAAATTGCAGATGGTATAGTTTTCCTTCCTTTTACCTTTCAATCAGTTTTCGTGGTTGCACCAGTCTGCTAATGTAATTGAGAAACCATGTACTGGAGTCCGGTAGTGTGTTGTTCCACCCTGCTGGGAATCTTTTTTTGTAGTTCTTTTTTGTTTGATAAGTTTTTTTGTTTTCCAGCTGCTAATCCTGAATCACCTACTTGAAATGAAATAGACAATTTTGCTAAAATGGAAGAGCTCAACTGCTACAATACTGTCATCACACATTCACACTGCATTCCTTCTTATATGCTGTGTAAAGCTGACATTTTGATACTCTATCTTCATGTTATTCTATGAACAGGGGAATAAATGCTCCTTGATTGTTCATTTGTTCCCTGTGCAAACAGCTGTGGAGCTACAACTTTTTTCTTCTGTGGCTTAGGTTCTAATATAGAGCTACACATATCCCTGTTTGGTCTTTACTCTGTTTTTTTTCTAAGGGCGTTTCTTCAAATTCTCATACATATTAAGCTTCACAAACATAATGTGCACGCCCAACAACCTATCATGTTGCTCCTGTACACTTTCAAATCTGTATTTAGGTCTTTGGTTTTTTTTTGGCTCTTCTATATTGTGTTCATTTGTGATATATTATTGTTATGCTGCGCTTATATGCTAATTTCATTTATTCTTAAATTAAATGCTTTATGCTTCTGATCCATCCTTATAACTGAAGGACTTGCAAGGACAGCAAAGACAAGACATTTTCTGATTGTTCGATACCACAAGAGAAGACAAACGCTGAGATCAATGCCGAGCTGGATCTTTCAGATGCTTCTGCTGATGAAGCTGATAATGATGGATCGAACTCAAAAGGTTTTGAATTTCTGCATGTCTTGTTCATTTTCTTCAATACACTTTGTAGTGATATAATGCATTGTGCTTGTGCATCTATGATATCTGTTTTTTATGATGCTCTTTTGCATCATTTCTGTTGTGTAGCTTCTAAAGCACCATCCTGGACACACGCAAGGATTAACTCATTCCTACATCGTAACCGCAGGAATCAATCTGTCGATGAGGTATTTGCTGAACTGCTGATTCACTAACTTCTTTCTGTATTGATAATATTCACCTACTTTTCTTGTTACAGTGGTTCTTTAAGTAGTAATATTCATCCACTTTTCTTTTTACGGTGGTTTTTAACTTTTTGAGCCGTATAGATTCTCATAGTTATTCTATTGGACTCGGTACCTGACAATTTATCAATCTTAACGGGGATGAGTGTGGTGTGCACTTGCTAAATTCAATCTTCTTCCACTTCCACATATTACCACTTCTCGCTTCCACTTGTCAGATGGGCTGGGAAATTTTCTGGCAAAGTGCATAAGTTGATAACATTTGTACTCTTAATCAAGGATGGGGGATTGCTATGTTACATAAAATTAACTGCACGGAAGTGTGGTTAGAAGATATTGTTTTAAATATAACATTTTTTACCTCTACTTGTAGGATGAATGAATAGTGGAAGTTGGAAACATTAAGTGTACAAAAAAGAATATTTTTTATCCTAATCCCTTGTCCCTTTTGTTTTACCATGCATTTGTAATTGTTTAATCTGTTCCATCCTCTTCCCAGTTAATACATTTATTCTCATGTTGCAGTTCTTCTCATTTGTTGTAGATTATACTGTTTGAACTATCACGCAAATATATTGATTGTTTGTTCTGATTCACGGGCTTGGAGGCATGTTAACATTTGAAAAGAATGGCCTATTTCGTTTTCATCTTATGTTCTTTTCCATTCAATAATATCAGAGCATGGTATGCAACTGCAAGCCTCCTCAAGATGGCCGAACGGGCTGTAGAGATGGCTGTTTGAACAGAATGCTCAATATTGAATGCGAAAAACGTACATGTCCATGCGGGGAGCAATGTTCTAATCAGCAGGTCATTTTATGCCTTTTCTTTGTTTAATGCATGCTTTCTGTACTACTTTGGTTTTGATCTTATAAAATATGGGGAACAGTTTCAAAGGCGCAGCTATGCAAAAATTAGCTGGTTCCATTCAGGAAAGAAAGGCTATGGATTGCAGTTGCAGGAAGAAGTATCCGAAGGACGGTTTCTTATTGAATATGTTGGAGAGGTACTAGTTCAGCCTTTTCTACGCCCTCTATTTTCCCCTCCTTTCTTCTCTTGGTGGTGATCTGTCCTACGGAATGGGTTCATGACTGCATGTGTGGTTTTGCTATATTCCTGCTGGTTGTAGTGGTACTTTCCCAAGTGAGTAGGTGTCTGGTGTTGCTGATACCATGGCTGCGCTGATCCCTCAAAAGCGTTATTTTTTGTGGATGTGTTGCTAATACCCTATTTTTATAGACTTAGTTGTGTTAGCTTTGTGCTATTTGTAATGTTTAGGCTCATGTTGAGGTATAGAACTTTGATCTACTTCTGAATTAAGCAGCAAAAAAAAATGTATTCTGTTCATTTTTCTACCACACATTTGATTCTATCAAAGAGAGAAAAAATCAGAATTGTCAATAATTTCATGCTACCAACATACAAATCTGTACATGCTTATGTGCTTAGATGCACATCATCCATTTACAGCTTTAATTGTGACAGCATTTGTTGTCTTTCCATGACACAAACAACTCCCCACTTCTAAGCCAAATATACAACTCACTGGGATACAAATCTTCCTGCTTTTCTGTTCGTTTTAAAGATTCGAAAATATGGTCATGTACCTCGTTTCTTTTCTATAAATCATAAGTGCTACCTGTAAAGAATGTTAATGAGTTTGTTGCTTACGTTGTTCTTTCAGGTCCTTGATATAACGGCTTATGAATCCCGCCAAAGGTATTATGCTTCTAAGGGCCAGAAGCATTTCTACTTCATGACACTAAATGGAGGCGAGGTATGCCTTTTTGATTTCTTGTCATGACAGTTTACCCACCAACTATCTTTTCTATTATAAAGATGTTAGCCCTCCATTTCCAGCCATTCACAGTTTTCTCATATTCTAGATTTCCCTTTATATCCTTCTCCCTGCCTTTAATAAATGATATTACACATAAGTATCCAATCCTATGTTCCACCCACTTTTCTCAAGCCATTCATCATGATTCTAGTATGCAAATAAATCCTTGTTTGAATTCTTCCAGGTAATAGATGCCTGCACTAAGGGAAACTTGGGCCGGTTCATCAATCATAGCTGCAGTCCTAATTGTCGTACAGAAAAGGTGAAACTTATGTTTATTTTCTTTTCATGTTTGTATTGTTGCCCCTGTTTCGTGCCCTGTCAGTTAAAATATCCTGATATTACTTAGTATCTGCTACTCGCACAAAATCAAAATACTGATGGTACTCCCTCCGATCCAAATTAATGTTCTCAAAATTGTCTAAATTCGGATGTATCTAGTCATGTTTTAGTGGTAGATACGTCCGAATCTAGACAAATCAAAGAACGTTAATTTGGATCGGAGGGAGTACTCGAAATAGTATTCTCTTGACAACGTGAGTTTACTAAAATATTTTGACTTGTTTCTGTGAATATAGTGGATGGTCAACGGAGAAGTTTGCATTGGAATTTTTGCTATGAGGAACATCAAGAAGGTAACGTTATCATCAAGAAACTTAGCATCTTTTTAGACATTATAAACTTAACTGTTTACTCTTATTTGTCCATAAGAAAATGGTAATTTTATCTGTTTATAACTTATAAGTAGTGCAAATCAAAGGTCCTCCTCTTATGCATTATCAGAGTTTTGTCCTGTATTCGCCTATATCTACATGCTGTGTGTCAGTGATATTTATTGTCCCACAGGGTGAAGAATTAACGTTTGATTACAACTATGTCCGTGTATCTGGTGCTGCTCCTCAAAAATGTTTTTGTGGCACTGCCAAATGCCGGGGTTACATTGGTGGAGACATATCAGGGTCTGGTATCATTGCCCAAGATGATGCAGAAGCAGGGCATTTTGAACCCATGGTCACTTACAAGGATGCTGATGAAATGCTAGGAAATACGTATTGTTTTCATGGCGCAAATCCAAACATTGTTGAGCATGAAACTTCCATCCAAGGAGAAGACTCAAATAATTGCCCACCTGCAACCCCAGATTTGGAACCTCACCAACAAACTTCGCCTATCTTATCTGACACTAGTGAGCCCGATAATTCCATGGAAGCATGGAGCCCACAGGATGCCGAAGACGTCACCCGTACACCAGTGCATGTGTCCTGTACTATAGAGAGTTCTTTGCAGCAGTTTCCAGTATATGGCAATCAGCCATTAGAATTTTTGGAGAAGACTCCCAACACGATTGATGAATTGACGGCTCCAAATGTGATGAATAGATCAACAGCAAGCTCTGATTTGCGGAGCAGCCTAGTACCTGGTTTCCATGCGAAGAAGAAAAACAGTCTAAAACATCATAGAAATGTAAAACCACCATGTCCTATTGACAATCAGCATACTCTGGGAGGTAAAACCTTGTTGCAAAATTTATCTTGCTTGCCGCTTGACATGATAGTTTTAATGATGTCTGATGTCTCACACCGGTATCTGCAGTTGAAGGGAGACTAAACAGCCTGCTGGATCAAGATGGAGGTATCAGCAAGCGAAAAGTATGTATCTTTATCCATTTTATTGTATAAGTTCTTACTAGGACTGAATATTTTACCATGGTGTTATGGTGACTTGTAATTAGTATGTTAATAAATTGAAAACAGCATACTCCCTCTGTTTCACTGTATCTGTTCTCAGCTCACCATGCACACAGACCAATAAAATAATCAACCAAGTTCAAAATAGACCATTGTTCTCCCTGAAGGAAGAGAACATATTCAATCTACATGCTATTCCACTGCACATATACTATACCAACTTTAGTACATGCATAGATTCATATGCACTACATCACTTCAGTATGGAGCGAATTTTGTTCAGCACTTTCAGTAGCCTCATAGGTGCAGATGTGCAGTAGACCAAATGCCCCTTTGCATGGAACGAGGCTTCTTTAACAGGGAGATGATTGGAAACACAGATAGTCAACAGCTATTGTTAGGGGATAAGAGGGGAAATGATACCAAAATACATTGTTTTCATGCATGGACAGCTATTTCCTCTATCTTAATGTATATACATGCAGCACTCTTGTATGGTCCTGGAAGACAAAGTTACCCGAGGCTGAGGATACATAGTGAAACATGGGGAATGATTATATATGTCGTTGTTCGATGAAAGTTGGGAAGGTGTAGGAGATTAGATAACTTGATGGCATAACATTTCTGGAGAACAAATGCTGAGGAACATAGTGTATGAAAGACATATTAGACTATAGTGGTACTAACATGTCTTCAGTACAAAAGCTGAACTACAAACTGTGTAAAAACTAAAACTACTTGTGATTATTTGAACTTCTAGGATTGTTGAACCTTCTTAGGTTTTAAATGCTTCTTCATTGCTCTGGTCATGTGGATGGCAAAGCATAGCTTGAACTTGAAAGGCTCTACCTTTTGTAGTGCAAATATTAGTTTCTGCTATACCCTTGTCACTCGTTCTAACAGTGATCAAACAATGCGTTCTTCTAAACAGGATGCAACACATGGATATTTGAGGCTTCTGCATATGACCGCAGCAGATGATGATGATGATGATGATGAAGATGCTGGGAGAACCTCTAAAAGGTTTGATTAGCAATTGCCAGTTGGCATGCCTAACCAGTTGTTTGAGTCGCTCTAAATGTGCTACTGTTTTATCTCTTTCAGTATAAGGGATCTTGCATTGATTCTTGAAGCACTTCTACAAACAAAATCAGGAGCCGTCCTCTTAGATATCATCAACATGAATGGTATATTCCTCGCCTTTCAGCAACTTTCACTATGAAAGATAATCTTTTATAACTACAAACTGGTTTTATGTTTTATGACAGGATTGCAAATGCTTCATAATATATTGAAGCAGAATAGAGACCACTTCCTTCGAAGACCTATAATTCGGAAGCTTCTGAAGGTTTGACACTGGTTTGACTTTATGAATAACTGTAATATTCATATGAAACTGTGACCGTTATGATCTCCCATTACCTGTTTTTTTTTTGCTCTACATTTCTTTTGAGAATCACATTTTTGTCACAGCATTGTAGAAATAGAGCTTTATTATTCCATCACCTTCTCCTTATGAACACTGGCATCTTCCTGCAGGTATTAGAGTTTCTAGCTTCGAGGGGAATCCTGACAGCTGAAAAAATAAATGAGGGTCCTCGATCTGAAGGAATGGAAAGGTTAGATTGCTCAAATTTACAACTTATTCTATTTTATTAAATACTCATTAAAGAATTTTATATCTAGTTGCCCCCTGTCATGTTTTAGGCTCATGTTATATGTTTTTCTATTTTGCTTTGTGTAACAGCTTGTTAGTCTAGACTACTACATAGGTTTTCCCCCAAAGGCAGTAATTGAGTTATTTCATTTGTATGTTAGATAATTGAACTTTCTGGTTTCGAAAACATCTTGTTGTATGTTATTGTAATTGCTTATGTCCCAAGTCCTGTTAGACCTATTTCCTAACCCTGTCTTGCGTGAACCATATGCAAGTAAAGCTTCTATGAGTTGATATGAGCAAGTTCTTGACTTGCAGCTATATGTTGTTACAGGTTTTTGGTACTGTATTACCCTGGACCTTGTAGTCTTTTACTAAGCCTTAGCTGGTGGATAACGTGCCAGAGAAAATTCTGAGTTGCCTTATTTTCACTTTTTGAAGATCCGTTTACACAAAATTTAACTACCTTCTTCTGAACCTTCTATTGTTGCAGCTTCAGGGACTCGATGTTGAAGTTGACGTGGCATAAAGACAAACATGTAATGTACTAGTGACCATGCATGCCTTTTCAACTTCTACTTTGGATATGCATTTGTGTGTTGTCTATTTGTTAGAATGCATAGCTGATTCATGGACTAATGCATCAAAGATGGTTAATTTTCTGGTGTAATTTACATATGGAATGAATAAATAGATAATCCAGGAGGGAAATCCCACTGTAAAAGAATAGCGTAGATTAGTGGATATCAGTGAAGTCTTTATAAAAGAAGAGTGTACATGCATGTTACCATACTTTTGAGATTATTTTCGTATTCATAGGTTCCAGTTCCCTGATTGTGTTCCTGCCTTTATAACAGATATAGCTACTTCTGCAAAACCTTGTTTGGTCAAAACAAATCCTCTCTCCCCAGGCACACCTCATTCAAAAAAGTCTAAGGTTTACCAGTTTCTGTCTTAGCTTAGCGTTTTCTCGAATAAAAGTTCCGGTCTTAAATCTTTGCTGCCTAAAAGTGGCTATTTGCCAGTTCTCAGTGTTTATTATTCTCTTGTCCAACCCTGTTTACATTCAATTTAGGTTTCGAATAAGAAATAAGAAATTCGTTACTCTGCATGCATATGCTATGTAGTTCATGAATAGCTGTTGCTTTATCCAATTTTCCTAATATGTAAAGTGACCTGCTTAACTTTTATGTTAACTTTTAACAGGTTCATCCGATTGCTCGAAAATTCTGTGATAAATGGATCCTTCCTTATATGGATGGACCCGCAAACTGTTCTACACATTCATATTCCTCTAGAAGAAAGCGCAAGAGCCGTTGGGATTATCAACCAGAAAGCCACTATAAAATGGTTGGGTTACAAACTGCGAAAGTTCATTCTGGACGCGGACAAATGGATCTTCCGACTAGTTTGATTAGACTTAGGTCGCATGGGAATTGGGTAACAAACATCAATCATAATGATGTTCCTATTGTCGGAAGATCAACAGATGGTGCAGATGATGATGTGCCTCCAGGGTTTGAGCCTCAACGGGAACGTCAGCCTGCACAAGCTTCTTTAGACTGTGGGGTTGCTCCAGGATTTTGCCAGGGGAAGTATTTGCCTAACTTGAGTATTTCATATGGAATTCCAATTGCAATTGTTCAGCACTTCGGAACTCCAGAAGTTGAAGGAACCCAGTGTGGCAAGAAATGGAAAGTCGCACCTGGTGTGCCTTTTAATCCTTTTCCACCGTTGCCTCAAGGGAGTCCTTGCCCTTCCACTTCGTCAACTCAGATGTCTCGTCATCATGGATCATCCACCATGAAACACGACAGTTCAGGATATCGAGGAAGAGGCGTGGACAGAGGTGGAAGAGTACATAGGAATTGGCGGAATGTGGAAAGAACAAGATTTCCTTACGATCATCGAGGAAGGAGATTCCCAAACAATCATAGATTAGAAAGATGACAGCCCCCAAGGCCTGAGGAGCATGATGGTTCAGGGTTTAGGGACAGAGAATGACCCAGTCCTTGCTTTGAACCTCAGTTAGTTGTATACATGGTAATCCTTGTTCATCAGAAGTGTAACAGAAACTGTGCTAGCTTTCAATTCTATTTAACAGAAGTTTTGTGCTATCATTTAATTAGTTGAAGATATGCTACAAATAGGTCATACCATTGCAGTTCTGTTGTACTTCTTAGATTACCCAATGTGTAACTTCATAGGAATAATTGATTTGATTCAAACCTTACAGGCTAAAATGGCTAATTTTGTTCAATCTTCTCCACCTCCATGTAGCGCCTGTTATTTCCTGTTATGTTTTTCTGTGTGCTGCAGCTTCTGTTTGCAGCAAAACGACGTCTGTTGTGAACCTTGATATATTCTGGCTGGCTTAAGCTTTTTCGATTTCAGTATGTACATCTTTCATGGCGACAAGATCCCTTGTTAGCTGTATGTTTACTCCATAGTCACTTCAGTACAGCTGCAGATGTATTACTTTAGTATGGAGCAAAATTTCTACTATCATCTTGTATGGAAGGTGAGAATACATTCTGCTACCTTGTCAAATTTCTAAGGCAATTGCTTGGAGGCTTGTTATACTTGCATTATGGTTCTTGTCTCTGTTCAACTCACAAGCTGATTCCTAGGAAACTGTTGCAGGGCATAAAATCCTAAGACTGGGTTCGTAACTTACCATAATCCTGTTAGTTTTTGCCTATTTTGGTATTTGTCTGCCCAATTTTTTGCATGACTATGTTTTAACAGCAGATTATGAAATAAGCACAACACAGCTCATCAACTGCAACATGGCCTAAATCTGTATCTTGGCATCTCACAATCTCTTGAGATTTATATAATTATTCTTGTTTTGAAGTTCTGGTTGTGTTAATATGCGAGATTTTTTAGGCTTTACGTGAAGATGACCCTGCTGTACCAGTGTTTGCTCTCGACATGGAAAAATGTTTGCCCATCTGTTCCGTCAGTAGTAACACTGGCGGGCGACTTGTCTCGACTGACCGATGCACTGGATGTAAGTCAAAGGAACGATGTCAGGTCTGGTTGGGCATTCCTATATTGTGGGGAAATTAATTAACAAGGTTCCTGCAGAGATTCAGTCGATGTTTCCAACGTTAGCTGAATTGCAATGTTACTGTGAAGTACCTCTGAATTACAGTTGATCCATATGTTCAGTGAATGTTATTGTGCTCCAAGTCAAACTTAACATCGATCAGTTTATTTAGTCACAGTGATATCCATATTAATTGCCTTCAGTGAACATGCAGGAGAATTGAAGCACACAAACTCAATTAAATTTCATATCCTTTTTCGTCTTGGTTTATTGTTTTATTGCTGGTCCTGGCCACTTTCAGAGCCAACTTATCCATTATTGTAGAGATAGTACAGACATTAACTAGTTGCCTGTATAACTAACTATCTATACAGCTCACCGGAATTTCTGCAATGATATCAATTGTGGATTCTCTGCAGACTCCATATTTACACATCACCACGTCCTAAATTGAGAAACATGGGTATCTTTGTACCACATGGTGAATGGCCTTGATCGATATCACGGATTAATGGTAATAAGTTATTCACATTAGTTTCCTTTTATTCTAAAATCATGTGCGCATTTTGAGCTTCCCAGGCCTAGTAGAGGTGCAAAAAACTAGTAACATCAAACTACCTAGAAACTGAAGTATTTCTTGGATTACCAGTTATAATTGTAAACAATATATATATAACTCCTGGTTAACAAGGACTCACAAACAGAAAGGGGAAATCCTAGTCACTTTTTTCTGTCGCGTAAAAAAGTCTTTACGCGAGAGCAATAGCGGTTGGGATACATCATCTCTTCTGAGCAACCTCTTGGATTCTTAAGACCAGTTGATACAGTTGCACACTCTATCAAACTATGAGGCAGACGTAGTCATATATACATTTCTTGCAACTATATGTGACTACATCTGCAAGTTTCACTAGAAACTATGAAACTATGAGGAAAGATTTGAAATGCTTATCTCTTGCAAGTATGACATAATCAGGGGAATACCATGCAAGTTTCATTTATTTACCATCTTTGTTCATGCAGTAACAAAGAGATAATCCACAATACAATATTGATGTAGAAGAGACAAGCATTTCAAATCTTCAACAGGTGGACAAAAACAGGGGGAAATCAAAATTGAACAACAACCGATAACAAGCCGTACACAAAAGATACATTTACTTGCAAAAGAGCAACGGAAATGAAGAGGTGAAATCCAAACAATTTGAACATAGATACTCCCTCCGATCCAAATTAATATTCTCACATTTGTCTATATTCAGATGTATCCAGTCATGTTATAGTGCTAGATACGTCCAAATCTAGCCAGATATGAGAGTGCTAATTTGGATCGGAAGGAGTATGTACTCTCACATTCATCCCACATCAAGAGCTAACAAAGACCACAACGATTAGTACTAGATGCAGCAGATAGATTAAATATCTAGGTTCATTTATACAACTGGCATTACCCACTGCCTAACCAACATTCTCCATGTCTAACCAACATTGTTCAAAGCCACAAAAAAGGCATGCTACAGATAGGAAAGAAGTTGAAGCACATGCATGACTTAGCTAAGCCACTGCCCATATCCAGCAGGTGAATTTTATGAAGGCAATAGTTCCATGATAGGTCCGTGAACCTGCACAGACTTTCAGTGACCATCTGACGGCCAATCCGCAAAGCAGGGAATATAAGGTTGAACGCTCCATAATTTTTTAGAAATGCCGATAACATGCACTTCCCGGTTATCCATATCATATGAGATAGCCTTCTTCTTCCCGTCAGTAAGGAAAATCAAATTACGGTCCGGATGAATTGCAAACATCTTATAGGACTCGTCATCTTTGCGACGATGCCTTCCAAACAGCTCCAGAATGTTAACAGTATGCTTCAAGGTCCAGCTTGCACTACCATATTCCTCAAGTGCCCAAACAAAGAGTTGGCATGTATTAGGATTATCCACATACCAAGCATACAGGCATCCCTGAGAGTGCCCAATGGAAGGATCCGCACAGCTCTGTCGCACGTTGCCTGGAATATCAATTTTCCTGCAAACCTCCCCCTCTGTGTCCACTCTGAGTATTGAAGATTTAGAAGTCAGCAAATGCATAGTGCCATTCAGGAAAACAGATTCCAAATAACCCATGGCACGAGGTTCGAATATCCAGCCGCTCTGCACCACCGTCCACCGTCCGGTGTCTGATGAGTAGATCGCCACTTCGTCCAAAAGATGCAAGAATACCACGAAACGGGAGGGCACGGCTGGGTCGAAACCCAAATACTGTTTAGATTCATCCAGAAGGTGCAATTCTTCCATAGGACAAGGAGGCAGCTTAGTCCACTTCTCTGTCGCAGGATTGCACACAGCAAGATTGAACCCAGCTTCGTCTTCAAATTCTCTAGGATCTGATTTCCAGCACCTGCAGAGGACGAGGCCACCGCAGCAATGTCCGAAGTTGACAACTTCATAGCTCTTGCGCAAGAAAGGGAGAGAGGCGTCGACCATAGGCGGGCCTCTCCCGGACAAATTGCGGAAGCGTACACCATCCATGCCGTGTGTGCGGCGCTGGAAGAAGCCGGACAGGGTCTGCGGCGACCTCTTGCGGATGTCGGGGTCGGAGCAGAGGGCAAGCCACGGCTTGGACACGCACTTGAAGCGGCAGAGCGATCTGTAGGGCACCCGCGAGAGGATCTCGACGAGGTCGTCCTTTGGGAGGCTCCCCAAGGATCTCGACGAGGGGGCCTTCGGGGATGCTTGCCGCGGCCTGCTCCTCCTCCTGCTTCTGCTTCTTCTTCATCTACAAATAGGGAAGACAGCTCAATCCAGGTTCCCGGTTCCCGATGTTAGATCAAAGATCCAAAAAAGAAAGAGCAGCGCAGCAAACGTCGGACGATATCTCGGTGGTGGGGAACGGCGGCGGCGAGCCGGATTGAGGCATGGGAGCGTCCTTATCGCGGATCAGTGCCTCGAGGTCCTCCACTCGACCTTCCCGGGCTGGCGGCGCAGGGGGGACTCGATGGACGGTTTTGGGAAGTGGAAGAGAGTGACCGAGTGTCACCGGAGGCCCGGAATAGAACTTGCGATTTACTGTACTGTACTAGTACTACCTTTGATTTTTCATTCGAGAAGTGGAATGGTCGTCCTCCTTGCGTAATGTGAAAAAGAATTAGCTTCTCTACAACGGTTATTTGGATAATTTTGAAGTACAAAACCACGATGGTAGAAAAATAGCTTATCAACTTCAATATCACATGCATCCAAAAAAAACTTCAATATCACATGCATTCAAAAGAAAACTTCAATATCACATCCCGAAAAAAAAGAGCTTCCTCTGGAAGATGCTGGCCTTCCCAGCGTCCTATGGTTTGCTGACACATGTCCAGTTAGGTCTCTCTAGTCCCACCTTTGTTGTACTCCCCTTTTCTAAATTACTCCGTGCGTTACTGTTCATCACGCAAAATAAGGCGGTTCATTTCTCTTTTATTTTCATCAAAAAAAATTCTATGATTTTTGGAATGGGTAGAGTAAACACAAAGCTACACATCCCAAAAAATCGAGAAGCAAAAATGTGAAAAATGAGAGACAAATCGGCCACCTCGTTTTGTGTGCACTGTAGCACCGCGCAAGGTAAACTGAAACAGAGGGAGTATGTAGAAAAAAAATTCCCGCATTTGCCGCATGTAGAAAGAAAAGTTCATCACAAAACAAAATAAAACAAAATAAAACGACTGGCCCTCGTCCAAGACCTCATAGCAAAAAAAAATTTGACCTATTTTAGCACAAAAAAAATTGACCTATTTTAGCAAAAATGAAATCGCCGGAGACATCGTAGCAAAACAAATTGTACTGTAATAGCAACATCATATAACAGTGTAGCATAAAAAAGTTTGATGCAAATAAAAAAAGGTATGATGCAAAAGGATGTAAATCAGGAAGACTATTGTAGAACAAAAAATTATCATAAGATGCAACCCCGACTACGGTTGGATAAAAATACCTTTCGGAGTATCTCATGCATACTAGCGGCGACAAGATAGAGTGTATCATTTTAGGTGTGTATGCAGACCTTGATGATAGGCATGAAAGAGAGTATTTATGTTCTCGCGCGATATTGGCCACGACGAATGACGAAGCTGACAAGTTGAATGACTATGTTCTCTCTAAGATGAAAGGTGATGAAGGAGTCTTCTCGAGCACCGACAACATTGCCGATGCCAACGACCTATCATTTGGAAGTGACTTGTTGTACCCTTTGGAGTATCTTCACTTCATCAACGCAAGAAACTTTCCACGTCACAAGTTGGAGTTGAAGATTGGAGCTCCAGTCATGCTGCTCAGAATCTTGAACCAGTCTTGTTGGCTTTGCAATGGTACGAGGCTAATCATTATGCAGTTAGGGGACCTAATGGTCGAAGATCAAATTATTACCGGTTCGTCGGCAGGAGACTCTATTTACATTCCACAGATTACTTTGACGATGAATGGGGCCAAAAATTGTTTCGTCTTGAAGAGATGGCAGTTCCCCATAAAGCTATGCTTCGCCGTGACGATAAACAAAAGCTAGGGCCAAACACTACAGATAGTGGTCATATATTTAAAGGAGTCGGTGTTCACACATGGCCAACTATATGTCGTTGTCTCTTGCGTGACGTCTCCGTCTGGATTGAAGATACTTATCCATGGGGATGAAGATTCTTACGTGTCATATACAAGAAATATTGTCTACCAGGACATTCTGGCTATGGTTGACATTGATCGATGTCGAGAAAGTACTTCCAAGGCCAAGGTTAGCGCGTGGAACTTTTTACAACTTGATATGTGTTTATGGACGTTCTTATTTTCTTGTATACTAACGTTTATTTTGTACATGGTTGCTTATCTTGATAGAAAACTTCTTCAAAGATAGGACTGCCCAGAACGCTAACTCCTACACAAGGACCGACCGGCTGCACGTAGAAATTCTACGAGAAAATGTTTTTGCTTCGACGAATCGTCATCAGCACTGCTGCTATGTGCCAGCGTGAAGCTAAATCGTAATTTTATATAACTTCTATGTGTCTCTATACTGTACGTGATGCGAGATTCTTACCAACTTCTTTCTTCACGTATGTAGGAGTGGAACGAAGCAGATATCACGAAGATGTCGTGTGTCGCTTAAGATCATTACATGATCAGTGTATGATGAGTTGCTGCTACAGATAGCTTTTGGAAATAATAGGAGTTTTAGATTTTGTGACGCTTAGCGAGCACCATACTTTGTATCCGTAGATATGAGTTGTATGTTCGGTAAAAACTTATTTGCGTTCTATTTAAAATTTAGGTGTATTTCGTCTACGTTGTCAGACTATTGGCCTATTATATTGCCGAAATGTATTGTCAGCTATAAGAATGTAGTTTTATCATACACGATAGGTCCATACACCATTTTCTCATTAAAAGGAAATCCTAACGGCCGTGCCCAGGGGCGCAAAGAGAAGTCTAGTTTTTGTTGCTTTCATAATTATTTTGCTTTGGATATTTTTATTTTCTAATCAAACAAATGGTTATAACATGCTATCAAAGATTCTTCTTATATTCTATTAGTACTATTGGTGTGAAAGACCCTAAATTTTTCGCAAAGTACAAGTATAATAGCATCCATCCTCATTCATACATCTAATACAACAATCATAAACCGAGAATACTTCAAATATCATAAAGGCTCGGAAATTCATTGGATATAATTATTTCTTTCTCCAATGGAGTTGAATATGCAACTAATAAAAAACTTTGAATTTGACTAATATGCATGCGAAAAAGTAAACATGCTATAACTCTATAAGATACATTACAAGGCATTATAGATCTCCCTAAGCCTGGAATCAAGCTGGGTGGGATCAATAATCCCTTGCGATTATTTGATACTATGGTGCTCCTTTTATTTTGAAGACGAATCCTTTGTATCATGGAGCTTGGTGTAGAGGGTTTTGTTTGTTGCTTCCAAGATCATAATATGGATCCCGCGTTGCTCACTAATTTTCTCCAACGAAGGCACTATTGGAGCTCACCCGTCTTCTTTTGAGTTTTGAGTGAACGAAGACTAATGTCAAGATTGACTTCCAATCCCTTCATTATCTTCTTGTCCATCTAGTCAAGATAGCGACGTAGCAGTTCAATGTGTTTAGCAGATCCTGGGGCTTTTACCTTAATTTTCTTGATGCGGCAGTCAAGACTATCAAGAGAGGCTTGAATCTCCTCGCCCTCTAGCTTCAGTTTCTTGAGTGAGAAACTGTCATCCTCCTTATAGGCCAGGTGCACCTCTTCATTATAATCCTCGTTCCCTACTAGCAGGCTGAACACCTTGCGTCCTTATTTCATCATATTCGTTATCTTGAAACCATCTTTGGACCAAACTGGTCCAAAAAGAGTTCTTCTTACTTCTTCTCTTTAATGGCCTTCTTCTCAAGACCTCTTGAGATCGCGGAAGATTGATTGCCATCCTCCCTTGCTTTAATGGTCTCCCATGGTTGAGACATGGTCACGAGGTTCTTTGCGAGATGTAGTGTTGATGAGATCTTTTTGACATGAGGAGAAGAGAGAGACTCCTTATGGGAGTTTATAAGGGGTTAGGAATAATAAAATCTCGTATTATTGGTGAAGAAACCGAGTAGAAAATAATCCCAACAAAATAGGAAAGAAAAGAAGCAAAATGGGAAAATCAGGATATATAACGACCATTGGTACGGTGGAGCCCGTACCTGTACCTGATGCTTCGACGCAAACTTTCCTTCGGTTACACGTCAGTAAAACTTTCCAAATAACTAGGTACGGGCTGGATCTGCCCGTACCGTCTACCCATACCGAAGGCACCGACCTTCGATAGGCAATAGAAAGATTTTTAATGAAGAGCGAAAGGACGAAAAATAAAAAAGGAGATATAGAGGTTAGCGACCGCTGGTACGAGGGGAAGCACTCATACCGCGCGGTTATACCCACTCCACAGAGGAAAAGAACGAAAGCTCCCAAGTTTATTGGTGGGTTAACGACCATTGGTATGGGTGGGTGTGGTCGTATCGTCCGCTCGTACCAACTTCTAAAAACTGCCATTCAGTTTAAAAACACAAGGACTTCAAAAAGGAAAATGAAAAGGCAAAATAGGTATAAAAATAAAAAGGTTAAATTTAAACTTATCTCACTTACCAGATCTTGAAGGAATGAGTTTAGGGATTTTACCTCCATTTAACTTTTGCATTATTTTCCTCTTCCCCTTGTGTATGGTTGGTTGCAAGAAATTGCTAAATATATTGCAAAATGCGTTAGAAAACTTTTTCTCTGGATATAAGGTAGCTGGGGATATATATTGATGCTACCCTTTCTTCAGCTAACATCTCTTCAATTGAACCTGCTACCTCAGGTGGTTCTTCCTTTGTTTGCATAATCCGCAACTAAAATTATTGCAAAAGAAAAGTCCAACGAATCTTTCTAGGCTTAACATCAGTCCTTTCAATAATTTATTTTAAGCTATCACGATCAGTATGGGCTCTAACTTTTGAGTCAATAATATAAGATCTAAATTTACCACAGGAGAAGAAAATGGCAAATCGTTCTTCTTGTCCATGTGGTAGTTCCATTGGGCATCATTAAGAGTGCGACTAGCATGATGAATGATATTAAGTTCATCACTATCACGCTGGCAAAGAACAGCCCCAATAGATTCATTGCTAGTTTTCACAAAATAAATCAAAAGGCTTTCTCCAATTAGGTGGTTTAACAGTAGGAGCATTTAAGAGAGCTTGTTTTAAAGTGGTAAGAGCAGCGAAACAACTTTCATCAAAACTAAAGCAAGCATCCTTCTGCAAAAGGTTAGTTAATTGTCTAGAAATTTAGAGAAGTTCTTAATGAACCTCCTATAAAAACCAGCATGACCAAGCCAACTTCTTATACCTTTCACATCACATGGATGTGGTAGCCTCTCTATTGCTTCTATTTTTTCTTTATCAACCTATACCTTTATCTGAGATCTTGTGATCGAGCACTATCCCTTCATGTACCATAAAGTGGCACTTCTCCCAATTCAGGACAAGGTTAGTGTCTTCACGGTGCTGCGAAACTTTATTTAGATTGTTGAGACTGTGGTTAAATGAAGTTCTATAGACAGAAAAATTGTCCATGAATACTTCCATGATATTTTCAACAAAATCTGCAAAGATAGTAGTCATACATCTCTAGAAAGTAGCAGGTGCATTGCATAATCCAAACAACATACGACGGTAAGCATATAAATCAAAGGGACAAGTAAAAGTGGTTTTTAATTTATCTTCTAGATGAACAGCAAGTCTCTCTAATGTTTGATCTATAAATGGCAAAGGGTAGTGATCCTTTCTAGTTTATTTATTTAGCTTTCTAAAATAAATGCACATTCTATGCCCAACAATAGTTCGAGTAGGGACTAATTCTTTATGTTCATTTGGTACAACAGTAAATCCTCATTTCTTAGGAACACAATGAACATGACTTACCCAGTCACTTTCCACCACATGATAAACAATACCTACATCTAAGAGGCAAATTATTTCTTTTCTTACCACTTCCTTTATTTGTGGTCTTAGCGTTCTTTGAAAGTCTACAACCGGTTGAGCGTCTTCTTCCGTAAGTATTCGATGGGTGGCTATTGAAGGACCAATCCCTTTCAAGTCATCTATAGAATACCCGAAATCCTTATAGTGCATTCTCAATATTGTCATTAAATTATATTCTTCCTTATCTATAAGATTAACACTTACATAACAAGGTATTTATTAGTATCATCTAAAAACCTGCATTTTATTTCTTTAGGAAGAATTTTGAGTTTAGGGGGTGGAAGTTCCTCATCTTCCTTTCTTTCTGGAACTTCATATTCTTCATTCATGGGAGAATTGATTATGGGAGAGGATTCAAGATACTCATCAATCTCCATATTACTAATGTCTTCGAGGATATCATCGTTTTCAACCAAGCTTCTTTCCAGATCAACATATGGTGCTTCATAAAACAAAGCAGCAAGATGTGTAATAGTATTTTCTTCTTCTTCTTGATCTTCAAATTCTTCAAATGTGGGCTTGTGTTGAACTTTTGAGAAATGAAATTTAATTTCATCTTCCCCAAACTTGAGTGAAACCGGCTCTTTTCCCCAAATGTTTGCCCCTGCAGTACTCAAGAAAGTTTTTCCAAAAATAATTGGACGATAAGCATCAGTAGGCATATCTACTACCATAAAATCAACAGGATATTCATATGGGCCAATGGAAATTGGAGCATATTTAATGACTCCCATGGGAACTCTAAGTGTTTTATCAGCAAGCATAATTTGTCATATCAGTATTAAGGAGTTTCTCCAGTTCAAGTTCATCTTGTATGTCTAGATAAAATTCAAAAGGGATGACATTTATAGCAGTAACTATATCACAAAGGCCATAGTAAGAAGACTCACCGAAGGTGCATGGAAGAACATGCTTACCGACATTTTTAGCTTTTACCTTTCCTTCAACGAATTGGGAAGCTCCGGTGTCAAGTTCAACTACATTGCAGTGTGCAAACATAGCAAATATTTCTTCCATGCTCACTTCTCTTTCCTCTTCTATATTTTCAAGAATAATTTCTTCTAGGTTTGCTACTTCTTCTTGTTCTTTTTGAACTCTTTGTAATGGATTGCACATCTTTGCAATAATTAGTCATTAGTAGCAAGGCTAGAGAGATTCTTGGTCAATTACTTGACTAAAACTAAAGTTTAAACACGGAGAAATATGGCTATTTTCACAGCCATCAACTTCCGCAAAGCTCAAAACTTTATCGCCCTCGAGCAAGAAAACAACAAAACCATAAAGAACTCAACATTTAAACTGAAATAATGAGAGTATGAATTCACTTACGGATGGTAGTCATATGCGTCCAACACTTCTTTCGTTTGAAAATCTCATCAAAGTTAGAGAGATGCTAAGAATACTATACGAGCTTTGTTAACTCAAAGCAATCAAAGTAGAGTTTATTGTAAGTATGAATAACTAGAAGTGTAACAATGGATCCAATTCTTCTAATTAACTCTCAGCCTGCCAAGGAACACTTGAATGTTTTATAATAGCAGAATTAAGAGAGATCATGTCCCAAGTAGCATAACGCTGAAGTATCTTATTGACACCCACATCAGTAAATCAAGACTATCAAAACACTAGTACTCCAGTCATTGTCTTTCAAGAAAATTCATAGAGTAGTAACGAGACCATACCAATGACAGTTTAGTGTGGATCTTTATTTTTCTTCAAAGATCATCAAGTGATTCTTTTAACAAATGGTTTGCACAGCCTTCAAGAGTACCAATACTTTTTGCCCATTATGGTGACAAGTGAACCCATGTCATCAACTCATAGCCAAAATTAGGGGTTGTACCATTGATCGTTCGTAGGCTAGCAGAGTTGTTAGCATACAGAGGTGTGCATTAAAACTTATAAACTTATTAAATAGTATCACAATTTTGATCCATAAGGTTAGCTTTGGCATGAAGCACAATTACCACTAGACTTCATTTCAATCAAACAACTCCCTTCAAGAGTGTCATCAAGTCTATCAACACATATATGGGGTTATGTGTCTTCAAAGGTATACTCTTAATACAATCGATCATCAAACAACTCATAAATTTGAGAATTTTTCTCGTTGCACTTATTTGGCAATATTATTTCTAAGGCAAGACTCGGTTAACTACAAGAACTAGAGAAAAAGCTTCCACAACTACTTACTCATGCAAATAAAAATCTTTGTGATAGCTGTGAGATTCGACACATTTTTTATGGCTTTTATTGATGGTTTTCTCCCGGATTTGATCGTTTTCTAGCTTTACCTAATGCTAATACTTCGGTAGCAAAGAAAACTTGGGTTTTAATGTGTTTTTCAGGTTCTCAACGTGAACATAAGGTTTTAACTAGAGAAACACAATATTCAGGCGAAAACAAGCAAGTCTCTCTTTGGAAGCACTCGAGGGGAGAATACAGAGGCTTTAACGAGCAACTATATGGCGGGAGTATTTTGCTGGCCGTATAGATGCCACTGCCTCTATCTTGTCAAAAGGGACAACTTCCATGAAGAGGCCATATGCAAAACACAACACAGCAGCTGCCATCCATCCAGAGGGGAGAAAGAAGAGATCCGGAGAAGAAGGGGAAGACGTTCTTCATCTCGCTCCACGATCTTTGACCTCCTAGCCAATACACCCCCATAGCCACTACTTGTACTTGAGAGAGAGAGAGGGGGGTCTTCACCATGCAAGACTAGGATTTGAGATTATTTCTTCCTATCTTGAATTGTGTTGGATACTTTTCTATTCTTATTGTAGATCTCCAAGGTAATATCAAGAAGAATTCCCTTTATTTAATTATATCGATGATCCGTTCTTCTCTCATTAATGATTAAGTTCCTTGTGTGTGGGAGCTGTAGGGGATTGGTGAGGTGTGATGCGCCTTCATATATTTTCCTTTAATTTGTGATTGATTCTAATTACTATATTATGTGTGCTTGACTATCTGTGGGATGCCTAATGCTTGTTGTCCAATTAAGGGCCTAGACAACATGATGCTTTGTTCTACATAGATAGGATCTTGTTCGCTAGCAGACCGGCGACTCTTGAGTGACACGGGGATATCAATAGAAAACTAGTAGACTCGAGGATAACGAGAAACCACTGTGCTTATTGCATCAGCCCGATCCAAGGAGCTTAATCGCTAAGCGACCTAAAGGGTCTTAATCGTCTACTGTCTGACCATGGTTTTGGTAACAGACTAGTAGGATTATTGAAGTTGGGATGAAATATACCAAGTGGAGTTCCGGTTAATTATGGGTTGCTCGCCTACACATATACTTATAAGATTATAAATGTTACATGTATCATCCGTCCACCTGGCATAGTCACTATCACCATGAACTGAATCTCCCTGCGCCTTCTTTTGCCATCTGCAGAAAACAACAAACAATCAAGTCGTTCTTTACTTTTATGCTTTATATTTCTGAAATTTACATTTTAGTTTTTACACTCCGTTTAATCAAAACCCCATTCTTATTTCAACACTTGCAGTCAATTTACTTGAAGACCCGTGACAACTTTGGGTGTGACAGAGACTTCACTCATAAACACTTACCTTTGGGCTCCTTGTGGGATAGATATCTATACTTCGAAACTAGCTACAAACAATCTGTGCACTTGCAGACATCAAGCTATTTTCTGGCGCCGTTGCCGGGGAGCTAAGCGCTAAGTGTTTGTCTTTTGATATTTCAGGTGTTGTTACTACAAAATGTTCTCCCTAGGAGACAAAGGGTTTACACGCTCTGGTAGGACCTATCTACCGGATTATATTGAGCGCGTGCCTGCTCAAAGGTGCGAAGGAATTATTGAAAAACTTTTAAGATTGAATAAAGTTGAAGTTGAAAACCTGAGTGATATTATGGAAATCATGTCTATTTACAGGACAACTCCCATGAAACCTGAGAAAACTCTCAGAGAGTATAGTGCTCCAAGTTCTGAATTTCTTATACAACCAATAGAATTCCCTAATCCTGGAGTTAGAGAATGTCGATTTGATGGTGGAATTATTAAAATTTTGCAGGAAAAAGCTTTTAGTGGAAGGGAAGATGAAGATCCAGGAAGGCATCTTAGAGAGTTCGATGATGTGATAACATCGCTTGGACCAAAAGGTTTTCCAAGCGACTTCTCTCGTCTAAAATTATTTCATTGGTCTCTTAAAGGTAAGGCTCTAGACTGGTTATATTCTCTCCCTCGCCAACACATTAAATGCTGGGAAAACTGCATTGTTAAATTCATATACAGGTTTAATCCTTTTAAAAAGGCAACTGAACTAAGAAAGAATATAGGCATCTTTAGTCAGAACGTGGGAGAAAACTACCCACAAGCCTGGGATAGATTCTTTGGAATGATCAATAGCATTCCCAATCATGGCTATTCCGAATCAACTATTTGCTATTTATTTTACCGTGGTCTCAATACTCAATGTAGAGAGTTGCTTGACTTCTCAGCAGGAGGATCGATAAATACTTTAACTATTAAAGAATGTTTGGAATTGATGTCTACTAGGGCTAAGAATGATTCTTTATATAATCCTGATTTTGGCACTAAGCTAGAAAAAGGGATACTTTGGATAACTCCTGATCTTATGCCTGAAGTACGCAAAACTATGAAGGAAAAAGGTATACCTTCTGAACTTGTTAAGGAAAACAAAGCAGACTTGTTACAAATTTTAACTGAAGAAGATGAAACTATAAAAGTTTTTCAAGAATTAAAACATCGACAAGCAAAATCTCATGATAACCTTCATAAGCACTTTCAAAACACAAAAATATTTTGGCAGAACTCACGAAGAATTATGATGAGATTGGCCAAGAAATAAAACTATTTCACAAGTATATTAGTATGATTGAAACCCACTTTGAACAAATAGCATCTGGTTATCAAATTTTTCTTCGAGATGATAAAGATATTCCTATTTCTACTAATGTTGTCACAAGAAAAGGTGTAGTTGTTACATGACCATTAGGACCACCAGAATATGAAGCTGAAAAAGAGCGAAATGAAAAAAGCCTTGCTCGAAGCAAGCCAAGAAGATGATACATTGGTGGATCCTCAAAATGAAACTGCTCAAGAAACACGAGATCAAACCAAGGAGAACCAAAATGATGCATAGGCTGACCATTATGACTCTGATGCAGAGATGGTTGATCCAAGAGAATAAAAAGAGATAAGCAAGGAAGATGAGTTGTTGTAGTAGAAAAGAAGAAAATCGATAAGCAACAACAAAAGAAAGCAACAAAAGAGCCTGTCCCCCCACAAAAGGTAAAAGACAAGAATAAGTCATGTGAGAAAAAGCTTCCTTATCCAGATCGAAAAAAGAAAGCACTAGATCAGGTAATTTATGATTCTTTTACAAAGGCACTCAGTGACCTTCGTCTGGAAATTCCGTTTGCGGATGCAATCAAAGTTCCTACCTATTCTAAATTCCTCTGTGATATTCTTAGTAGAAAGAAAGAGATAAAATGAAACTGTTACCATGGTAACTAGTTATCCTGCTAATGGGAAGCTGTTGTCTAAATCTGGAGATCCCGGAATACCAACTATTTCATGCTCAATAGGCAAAACTGATATTCACAATGCCTTGTGTGATCTAGGTGCAGGAGTTAGTGTAATGCCATACTCCCTCTATAAAAGGTTAGGACTAGCGGAGTATTCTCCTACTACTATCACTTTACAGATGGTTGACAAGTCCACTAAACAACCCATTGGTATGATTGAGGATGTTCTACTTAGAATAGATGAGCATGTTATTCCCACTGATTTTATTATTCTTGAGATGTCCGAAGATGAAAATTATCCATAATACTTGGAAAATAAAGTTCCATAGGTTTTTTAATTTTCTCTTCAAACACTTCATGTCCTAACTCAAGATAAATACTATAAAGCTCTCTAATTTTGTTGTTGTTTTCCATTAAGCCTAACTAGTGAAAACAAGAAATAAAAAGACAAAATTGCAGAATCTAAAGGAAATAACTTCGAGCACTCACACCGAAAAATAGGCGTTTGCCACGGGAGATTCTTCTTCTTTAATCCTCCATTGTGAATACCTTTTACCTTTCCTCCCTAGCAACGGTGCCAGAAAATAGCTTGATGTCTACGCACTTCTATTCTTGTAGACAGTTGTTGGGCCTCCAAGTGCAGAGGTTTATAGAACAACAACAAGTTTTCCCTTAAGTGGATCACCCAAGGTTTATCGAACTTAGGGAGGAAGTGGTCAAAGGTATTCCCTCTCAAGCAACCCTGCAATCAAGATACAAGAAGTCTCTTGTGTCCCCAACACACCCAATACACTTGTTAGGTGTATAGGTGCACTAGTTCGACGAAAAGATAGTGAAATACAAGTGGTATGGATATAAGATAACGGTGCTAGAAAATACTTTGATGGTGTGGAAGAGACTAAAGGCAAACTGAAATAAAGATGGCAACAAGCAAACATATAACAGATCTAGTAGCAAACGGTGTTTCAATGCTAAGAAACAAGGCCTAGGGATCATACTTTCACTAGTGAACACTCTCATATAAATATATTCTTCTTTATGATACTACGCTGAACTACTCTCCGGTTGGACACTCTAATCGATGGTAGGGCTATAACAGCACACCTCAAAGTTCATATTTCCAATCTAGAAAACCCCACACTGTCACCTTGAGTACTAGATGAGTCCAACAAACACCACAATTTCATAAATACATCCAACTCCAAATATAACTCATAACAAGTATTTGTAATCTCTTGCCTAAGTGCCACCATGGTGAGCATGCTGTCACTTTCACACACATGGGGAGAGCAGAGATCTATTAAAGCACTTGAGTAGCAAGGTAGATCTATAGATTACAAGCTCATGATCTCAATAAGATCATGCATAGAGAGAGATGAACACATAGTTACCGGTAGAACCCTTAGCCTCGAGAGAGAACTACTCCCTCCTCATCATGGGAATCAGCAACGACGATGGAGATGGCGGTGGAGATCGATGGAGATGGCTCCGGGGGCACTTCCCCGTCCCGGCAGGGTGCCGGAATAGAGACTTTGTGTCCCCCGAATCTCCTTTTCGGTGGCGGCGACACAGCGGAACTTTTCGTGGATTTCTGGTTGACTCCTTAGGGTTTATGCATCGGGAGGCTTCTTATAGGTGAAGAGGCAAGGTCGGTGGGCGGCCAGGGGGCCCACACCACCTGGTGGCGCGCCACCACATGGTGTGGCCGCCCTGTGGCCCCTCTCCGTCTCGTCTTCTGGCTCCGTGAGTCTTCCGGTAAAATATCAACTTTGGCTTTTTTCCCGTCCAATTCCGAGAATATTCATTTTCTAACTTTCTGGAACCAAAAACAGCAGAAAACAGGCAACTAGCACTATGGCTCTTGTTAATAGGTTAGTCCAAGAAATCACAAGAAAAGTACTCCAAAGTTGGAACAAAACACAAGAAAGTGGATAAAACCAAGCATGGAACATCAAAAATTATAGATACATTTGCAATGTATCAACATCCCCAAGCTTAACTCCTGCTCGTCCTCGAGTAGGTAAGTGATAAAAAGAAAGAATAATTTTTGAGGTGACATGCACCATCAAAGACTTAATCAAAGTATTTGCAAAACATTCAAAGCTGGGATCATAGTACTTCAATCATGACATGAAAGACAAGGTTCTAGCAATAAGCAAAGAAACTATGCTGCAACGTGAAAAGGCACAAACAAAATATTCATGAATAACAATGCTTTGCAATCCGTTTGTTTGTTTCACATAAAGAAAACATAGCATACAAGTATTCAGCTTGTCCCTCAATAGAGTAGCAAATATAAATGCATAGGACACCTTCAAAGTTCATAAGAGTGACTAGATACAATAGTTTAAAACAAGCAATATCAAGTTATGCATCAATCAACTAGTCTTGGGACAATGCACATAGAACTAAGAATGGCCACTATGCTCTCAAAGTAGGTGCATAAAGATAGAAGGTGGAGACTCAATGTAATGGTGGAAGAAAAACCTTTGTAAAAGGAAGCAGGGATTCAAATCTCATAAAGAGCTTCCAAAAATTATGGTACTTATAACTTTCAGCTCTCATTGCCCGTATCATAAGCATCTTGAAGTGGTTAAGGTTAAAGTGAACAAACTATGGTGTACATGCTTGACGAAGTATAAGTCAGAAATCTCATGTCCCTTGTATACGAGGGCCGCTCCTCATTCTACTAAAGTTTAGTCACCGGTAAGTTCTTGTCATTGTAAGTATATGCGTATCATAGAGAACCGCCAACGGGGTACCCTTTGCCCGATGATATGAAAGAATCCCCATATCAAAATGACAAGGCAAGCAGACAACGAGCATCTCAGCATTCTTCTTATTTACCATGGGAATATGGTGCTTTTTTCTCTCTTTCCTCTTTTCATAATATCTTTTTTTTCTTTTTCTCTTTTTTTCTCAATATATGACTCTTTTTTTATAAGAAGAATGTTTCATAGACAACTCATTATGGTTACGCTGCAGGTTTCCACCATGTCAGCATAGATTAGACCAGCGGCCCAAGCGTTTCTCTAACACATATACATAACTCCATGGACTTACAAGCTCTCCTTTCATTTCACACTGACGACATCCATATACAAAAGAGCATGATATCAACTAGGTACAAGTACCAAGTGCAATGTTGAAAGCGTTCCCCATGACAGCATGATTCTGCTAATTCCAACAAATAAGTGCAAGCATATACAACATAGACGACAGTTTCTACTGCCATTTTTCTGTTACAACATAGACGATAGTGCAAGCATATACAACATAGACGACAGTAGTAGAAACATCAATTGAATGAGTATAGAATAAGAATAAAAATAAAAGTTTGAGTTTTTATGTACAAAGACTAAAATTATGCTCTTCATACGCTAATGTTGGTCGACAGTTTGTACTGCCATTTTTCTATTAAAAATAAGGTATTTCGCTAAGTTTTGGGATAAGAAGGTATTCTCGAAGAAATAGAATTTTTTTGATGACTACTGATGGTTTAACGACCAACTATACGACGGGAATAAAAATTCCGGCCGTATAGTTCCGGTCATATAGATATCTTTGCCATCAATAAATTTCCTTCGAAGACACATAGAATTTAATGACCAACTATACAGCGGGAATAAAAATTCGGGCCGTATAGTTCCGGTCGTATAGATATCGATGCCTGTCTTAGAAATTTATCTCAAAGGTACTGACAATTTAACGACCAACTACATGGCGGGAATAAAAATTCCGGTCGTATAGTTTCGGTCGTATATATATCGATGCCTTTTTTAGAAATTTATCTTGAGGGTACAGACGGTTTAACGACCAACTATACGGCGGGATCATTGTGATCCGGCCATATAGTTGTGTCCATATAGCTATGTTCTCCATAAAGGAACCCTAGTTGACGGCGCTGCTGCAACTATACGGGCGGAACAATATATCTAGCCCCTATAGTTCCGGCCGTATAGTTCGGCGCGACCATAAAATCGGGCCGGGGCGGCTAGGTTTCTTCTCCTCCCTCATTATTTCTCTCATATTCTCTCTCCAAACCTCTCAAAACCCACCTAGAACTCTTGATTCTTCGCGGATTTCGTTCGTTTGAGTGGGGGAATCAACATATCGGTATGTTTCTCTCCATATCCATGCTTTATTTTCAGATTTCCATGGTTAAAATTCTCACATTGATCTAGTGGATGAACTCTAGCTTATTTTGTTTTTCCTATTGATTCCTCATGTTAGGATTGAATTTTTCCATGTAGGATGGTTCATATATCATGTAGAAACTATATGCCTAAGGTTTTATGGTGAAATTTTTTAGTGCATCACGATGAACAAAATCGGTAACATCTTTTGCAAGAGCAAGCGCCAACGTGGTGAGGGCTCGGGCTCGGGGTCCCGAGCCGAGCGCAACCCCAAGTTGGCCATGGTTTCATCAAGGAGGGTGATGCCGACACGTCGGGCCTACCATAGCTTTCTCACCGTGGTGGGGTTGAAGACGGACTTCGACCTCATGTGTAACATGGTCGGGCTAACAGTACTTAGCTACGCAAGCCACAACACCTACACCGACCTTACCTACGAGTTCCTTGCCTCCTTCTACGACGACCACAGGGAGAAATGTAATGTGTGCACGGTAAGCTTCACCATGAACCGACAGCACTACGAAATAACTTTTGAACAATTCTGTGATGCTTTCAGTTTCCCTCATGTTGGGGAGCCAACTGTTACTAACCTCTATAACGTCACAAGTGGAGAAACTTGGGAGGCTATTTCTATTAATGGTGGCACCGACTTCTACCAGAAGAAGATGTCCACCATTCAGAACCCAACAATTCGCTACTATGCCTTATTCCTCGCCAACACACTATTGGGAAGAGGTGATACTGGTTCCATGGCTAATGCGGACATGGCAATGATCACCAAGGCTCTTTTTCCCACTGCACCGCAATGCCCCAGTCCTGCAGCTCTACTCATCCAGCACTTTCGCAACCAAAGCAACAAGACGAAAGGTGATATTCGCATTGGTGGATTGGTAACCCACCTTGCCCATGCATTAAACATTACATTACCTGTTATGCAATCTGTTGACAGCTCCAAGCTTATGGACGTTAAGTATTTAACTGCTTGTGGCTTTCTTGGTGTTTACCAAGCTAACCGGAGGCTCTGAGCCTATCAGTTTAGTTATCTTGATAATGCACAGGGTGAGTAGGTTCCGTTGCCCTGTCCCCAAGCCTTCTCGATTCTGGAGAAGGACACTTGGATCCTCACCAAGAACCAAGTGATGCGAATCATGGCTAAACTCTAGCCTGACCAAGAGGAAGATGAAGAAGGACGACAACAGGATGAGGATGAGCGGGAGCATGAGGATGAGAAGGGATACAACCCTGCTTGGGAGGGACAACAGCAGTAGCAGGAAGGGGGAGCTTGGGACCCATGGCCCAACCAGCCGCAATAGGGGTATATCTATGTCCCCTATCAAGAATTCCAGCAGCTCAACCAGCGTGTTGGGGAGATTGACCACACTCTTCAAGGAGTGAACGAAGACATGAGTGCCTTGACTCACAACTTCAGTAACTTCATGACCCACTTCCCCGACTACTACCAGCAGTATCCACACCAGCCACCGAATGACGGCAACAACTTAGTCTGGCAATAGCCTAAGCTTGGGGGAGGTTTGAAAACCCCCAAACCTTGCATTCATGTTTTTATTTCTTCTTTTGATTTATTTCTTCAAAAATTGCATGTTTATTTTCAGTTTACATTCCTAAACTAAAAATACAAAAAAATAGTTGTAACTTTTATTGCAAGTTCGTTTCTTTGTTTCTCTCGGAGATTGCCCAATTTCAGGTGACTTGGCAATATGGAAATACAGAGGGGGTTCGACTCAAATACGAGAATGAAGCAAGCAAGAGGAGGTATCACATTCCTTTCATCACCCTTTCTGCAACCTTAAATTGATCCTATAATTATTTACTCGCTTGGACTGGAGTCACTCCCCACTTAGCTTGTTATCCTCTAAATTATATTCCTTTGCTAGTGTATCCTTTTTAGCTTTGAAACAATAAGCAATGAACTTGGTTAAAAATACTTCCTACATTTTTACAACAAGAAAAAGCATACGAAAGATGACTTGAGTCCATGTTTAGCCCAAAGAATTTGATTTTAGACCTACTCCATTTCATTTGAGCTTAATATAAATAGACTCGATAGTACCCTTGAATGAAATTGTTTGATAAAATGGATGCTTCGAAGTAGTAGAGATTATGCCACTACTTTTTCTAATAATTATCGTAAGATATTGCTTTACACGTGTCATTACAACACCGTTGTGCTCCATGGGGAACTATTAACTCCGCTGACCAACAAATGATCTAAATGTGGGAAACCACTTGATTTCGGCTATTGTGTTATGTAAACGCCTGTAGCAACAATGCTATGATGGGTAATTTTTTAGTCTCCTCATGGTTTCACGTTCGAAGTGAAGTTTTAGTACTCCTCTGACCCATTATGTTCAACAATTATTTATTGGCATGGTCACGAGTGCACAACACAGTCCCAATTAACATGTTAAAAATAGTGGCATGACTTCTCTATGAAAGAGCTGAAGTTTTTGAAAGGGAAAAGAAAGGAAAAAGGTGCTTTGAGAGTCTTGAAATTTGACATGGGAGTAGATGAGTTCTTCTTAAATTGAATGTTTTTGTGCCAACCTGAGTACTCTTAATATATTAAACAAACAAGAGCAAAAAGTTTTCATCTCTCAAGGAAAAGAGACACCAAAAAAAATTGTCTCACTTTTCTAGCTAAACTTTTGACACTTGCTTGGGAATATGATTTATTTGCTAACAAGATATACGTGGTTAGGAAGTGAACTCAGTGCAATCTTGTAAATACTTGTATGATCATGTTTAAGATTGCAGAGATTGTGAAGAAAATAATTTGATACTGATTCAAACTTGTAAGTTCTTTTACTTTTAGTCTCGAATCTCCGCTATTCTTCCTTATTTCCTTGTCACTCAAGGGAAAGCAACATCTAAGCTTGGGGGAGTTGATAGCTATGATATTCAACACATTTTTGATGGATTTTATTGATGGTTTTCTCCTGGATTTGATTGTTTTCTAGCTTTACCTAACGCTAATACTTCACTAGCAAAGAAAACTTGGTTTTTAATGTGTGTTTCAGGTTCTGAACATCAATAGAAGGTTTTAACTAGATAAACACAATATTTAGGTGAGAACAAGCAAGTCTCTCTTTGGAAGCACCCGAGGGGAGCATATAGAGGCTTTAACGAGTAACTATATGGCGGGAATATTTTTCTGGCCGTATAGTTCCTGCCGTATAGCTGCCGCCACCTCTTTCTTATCAAAAGGGACAACTTCCGTGAAGAGGCCATACGCAAAAAAACAACACAGCAGCCGCCATCTCATCCAAAGGGGAGAAAGAAGAGATCCGGAGAAGAAGGGGAAGACATTCTTCATCTCTCTCCACGATCTTCAACCTCCTAGCCAATACACCCCCATAGCCACTACTTGTACTTTAGAGAGAGAGAGAGGCATCTTCACCTTGCAAGACTAGGGTTTGAGATTGTTTCTTCCTATCTTGAATTGTGTTGGATACTTTTCTATCCTTGTTGTGGATCTCCACGGTAATATCAAGAAGAATTCCCTTTATTTAATTATATTGATGACCCGTTCTTCTCTCATGTGTGAGTAAGTTCCTTGGGCATGGGAAATGTAGGGGATTGGTGAGATGTGATGTGCCTTCTTATATTTTCCATTAGTTTGTGATTGATTCTAATTACTATATTATGTGTGCTTGACTATCTGTGGGATGCCTAATGTTGTTGTCCAATTAAGGGCCCAGACAACATGATGCTTTGTTCTACATAGATAGGATCTTGTTCGCTAGCAGACCAGCTACCCCCGAGTGACACGGGGATATCAATGGAAAACTAGTAGACTCGAGGATAACAAGGAACCACTATGCTTATTGCATTAGTCTGATCCAAGGAGCTTAATCGCTAAGCGATCTAAAGGGTCTTAATCGTCTAGTGTTTGACCATGGTTTGGGTAACAGACTAGTAGGATTATTGAAGTTGGGATGAAATCTACCAAGAGGAGTTCCAACTAATTATGGGTTGCTCGCCTATATATATACTTATAAGATTATAATTGTTACATGCATCATCCGTCCACCTAGCACAGTCACTATCACCATGAACTGAATCTCCTCGCGCCTTCTTTTGCCATCTGCAGAAAAAACAAACAATCAAGTCGTTCTTTACTTTTATGCTTTATATTTCTGAAGTTTTCATTTTAGTTTTTACACTCCGTTTAATCAAAACCCCATTCTTATTTCAACACTTGCAGTCAATTCACTCAAAAACCTGTGACAACTTTGGGTGTGACAGAGACTTCACTCATAAACACTTACCTTTGGGCTCTCTGTGGGATCGATATCTATACTTCAAAACTAGCTACCAACGATATGTGCACTTGCAGACATCACTTTGCTCTAACTATTTTGAATTACTCCCACGAGCATAAATTTCAGCAAATCAACTAAATAAGATAAACAATTCAAACTTCAAAAGTGGGAGACATAGGACATACCTCTCGTGAGTGACTTCATATTTCTCTTCCTTATGGGGATGTGTTCCTTCAAAAGTCAAGGTAAAATCACTCTCATAATAATATTGAAGCAAAGAGACAATAGGAAAATACTTTCACGAAAAAGGATAAATGGAAAAAATTGTATTTTTTGAGGATAAGGATTAAAGAATAGAAAAAAACTAACTTGTGACCAAGCAAGGAACTAATAAAAGAAAAACAAACAAATAAAAAATGAAATCAAACGAAAAATAAAATAAAAAGAAAAGTATTGGAACAAACCAACACGAGTGTTTCAATGCTCATAAGGAGCTGAAGTACAACCTCATTATTACAAAAATAAAAATGTCGAGGGACACATCCCCAAGCTCAAGCTTTTGCAATCCCTTTTGTTGCTCATTGTGGTGGTAGTAGTGGATAATCTCCCAAGTTCCATTGGCTGCTCCAATTGGTGAACTGGGTTGAGAGGTTGGTAGTAGCGTCTCGAAGGTTGATGGAGAGGTTGCTCATATTCTTGTTGCTTCCTTCAAGAGAACATATATCATCATAGGCGGTGTATTAGTTTGGTGGCTTCTCATCTTGTTTGGGTCCCTCTTGTTCTACTTCTTCATCTTCTCCTTCTTCATCCACATGTTCTTCTTGTTGGGTTAGTCTTGCTTCAACCTGCGCAACGCAAATGCCCATCCTCGATAGAGAACAAACCATTAGGAAAAGGAGTTGGGATCAAGTGATACGCTCTAGGTATATCAAGAAAGTATCTACCATTGGATTTAGAAATCATACCACAAGCTCTTAGAGTAGAGAAACCGAAACGGCGGTCTCCTGCCAACAGTTGTATATTACCTATGTTGACTTGAAGCGCGCGTGCAAGAACGATGACAACTCCTTATCGGCATATGGGACCACGAGATTGAAGAGCTTGATAATTAAGATAGAACAATAGAAGGGCGCCCAAATTTGGCGTCAAATTATAGTTTGGAATAGCAAATCTTGCGAGGATCATCATATCCTCCTCATTGACTCTAGTAAACTCACAACGTGCCTGCAAAGTGTTAGTAATAATATATAACAAATAATGAATAACAGGGTGATCAATTTGGTTTTCCTTAGGAATGTTTCCATGGATTTTCACTCTACAAAAGTAGTCCAAGGGTGATGGATTAAGAACAAATTTGGTAGGGTGTATGTCGGTGGTTTTGTTGGAAAACCTGAAATGATGATCCCATTGGTCGATTGTCAAGGAATACTCACGGTTCATAAGGTGGAAGTTGATGCAATCAACTCCCGGCATATGCTCCTCGGAGCAGTAGTGTGAACTCACCATATGCGTCAAGGTGCTAAGGAACTCAAGTGTCAAGCGGCGATATGTGGCGACGTCCTGAAAAACTAAGTTATATAAACCAACATTATTGCAAAGGAAATTAAAATCATGATGAATTCCCAGTTGGTTGAGGATGTAAGGACACGCCCAATTGGTGGACTTGATCTCTTAGTGCTTGAGACGGTTGAAATGAGTGAGCCGAAACTCCTCGGTGAACTCGATGCCAAATAACTCGGGGTTAGCGTATCAATGGGTGGTGCGGTTTGTTCTGCAGCCAGTGCACGTGTACGACTCCTTGTATTCATCTAAAACAAAAAATAAAGCTAATTAAAAATTTGTCTAATAGAAACATAATATAAATAATCTTCTACACTTTTTACAAAAGGAACTCCTTTAAAGACAAATCTAGGCATGATTATAATAAAGATTAGCCCAAGAACAAGACCTAAGTCTAGATTGGTAATGGTGAAATGTTGAACAAGGTTTTGATGCATATAAGCTAGGGATTGGAGGATAAACATACCATAGATCGATTCAGTGCAAGGAATCAAAGAAATAATGGACAAAAAATGAAGATCTAATTGAGATATATTGGAGTTTAGAGGAAGAAAAAAGAGAGAATTTGTTATTTTGAAATTTAGGTTTACCTCTCCCTGGGTTCATGTCGTGGCCGGATATGTGGTACGAGCGGGCGGTACGACCGGAACCCGCCCGTACCAAGTGTCCAACTTTGGGTTCGAAGCGCCCTTTCGTACAAGCACTTGGTACGAGCGCACGGTACGGTCACTCGCGTACGTACTACTGGTCGTTATCAACTCAGTACATTTACCTCAAACTTGATGTTTTGCTCGCGTATGCGGTACGGGCGGATGGTACGGTCCACTCCGTTCATACAAGTGGTCATTATCGCCTCTTTGTCCATCAGCAAAAATCTAAGTTTGCATTTTCTTGCACCGACGGTACGGGCGCATGGTATGGTCGCCTCTGGTCGTATCAGTGCTCATTAAGCTCGCAGTAGGCTTTAAAAACTTAAAGAATTAAGTTAGTAGTTTTGTGCGCCTTTGCACAACTTAGCAACAATAAAATAATAGCAAATAAACTTAATCAAAATAGCAATACCTTATGACCATGTGTTAGCAAATATAATAGATCGATGATTACCTTGATTTCTTCTCCTCTCTTCAAAGTATCTTCTTGAACACTCTTTACTAAAAACAAAACTAACACAAGATTAAAAACTTTATTTCACATGGGTTGTCTCCCATGAAGCGCTTCTAGTTAAGGTCAATTAGTTTGACTAAGATGGTGATTATTTAGGCTTTGCAAGTGGAACACCCACTCCAAAATAATTGGCTTTTAAAGTGATTATACCATCTTTATCATTAGGCTTGACCTTGTTCTTTCTTGAAAAGTGGACTATAAAAGGATCTCTAGATGGTAGTCATATTCTCACATTCCCCTCATATATACTGGTCAAAGCTTTGATAGTTTTTAGAAAGAGCCTACCTAAAATTATAGGTGTTATGGGATCTTCAGGTATGTCCACTATAACAAGATCAATAAGAGCGGGATATCCTTTAATTTCAATAACTATATTTTATTTTATCCCAACAACTTGTTTATAGGTCAAATCAGCAAGATGGAGTCTCATTTTAGTAGTTGTAAATGGTTCCAAGTTTATCTTATCAAATAATCTCTTGGAAATTATTGAGACGCTTGCTCTAAGATCAGAAAGAGCAGCTATCACATTAACCCAAATTTTAATTTTAATAGTGAGCTCAAATATATCATCTAGCTTAGCTGGAAGCTTATCGTCTAGTTTCTTATATTCCATTTCTAGTTCACGAACTTTAGATTCTACCTTTTTTATAAATTGTTGGTATGTAGCATCGTTACCTTGTTCTATACCGGGCTTCATAGTGATCATCTTCAACAAATCTTCGACGATATAATCCGGTGATGGCGCGTAGCGATATTCTAACTCTTCATGCTTCATATCTTTATTTTCTGCCAACATCATTTTGAGGTCCTCCGCCGGGTTTGGCTCGGTCTTTCCAGCGAGTATGGGAGCTTGGCTATCAGCTACTTTGCCCAATTATGCCTCCACGGTCTTGGTTCTTTCTTGTAGAGTCTGCACATCATTTCTAATTGCAATGGCTTGGTTGGATAATTTTTCAATACTAGTCTCATGGTTCTCCATAATTTTAATAAACATGTTATTTTGCTCAGCTTGAGCTTGCATAAAAGTTCTAATATTATTTTCAAAAGAGAGATTACCATGATTTTCTCCACTATGGTTATCAAAATTATTATTATAAGGAGCACTTGTAGGATTAGAATGTTGTTTCTGAAAGTTTGAGCCAGAGTTTTGACTCTTCCAAGCAGGATTATAGGATTACGAGCTATAAAATTAACATCATTAGCATCGGTAGGGATAGCATTAATTTGGGTATCTTACTTACCCTTCACAATATTGAGTACTCATCTACCTTTGAGCTCTTCATTATGTTCCTCGATGATGGAATTCACCCTTTTTGAGGATCTTTCTACATGCCAGTGGGCATGGTTGTCTTTGCATATTATCAATTAATTTCTTTGCAACACTCAGTTGCTTCCCCATGATAGTTCCTCCTGCGGCAGTATCTAGCATAGACTTAGATATTAGGTTAATACAATTATAAAATAAATGTAATATAAGCCATTCTTCCATCTCATGACTAGAATAGTTCATTATGGCTTCTTTCATCCTTTCCCAAGCGAGCGCTAGTGGCTCGCGGTTTTCTTGTATAAAGCTTTTAATGTTGGACCTTAGCTGTATAGTCTTAGCCAGAGGGGAAAAATTGTCATAAAAATATTAGTGCAGTCCTCCCAAGATTTAGCAGTGCCTTTAGGAAAAGCTAGCAACCACTCCTTAGCCTTTCCTCTTAAAGAGCAATGAAATAAATGTAATTTAACCACATTTGGATCAACATATTTTATGTGCATCATGTCGCAAATTTCAGTAAAAAAATTTAGGTGCAAACCTGAGTCCTCAGAAAATGAGCCTCCAAATTGATTCTGTTGAACCAAAATTAAAAGGTTAGCCTTAATTTCACAAGTCTCAGCATCAACTGCGGGATGAGTAATATGTGCACAAATAAATTCATCGGTGGGAGTAGCATACTCCCCAAGTTTTTTTTGAGCCACGATTCTTTTCTTTTTGGTGTTTTTGAATAAGGGAAACAAATAAACAAGTAACTAACTTTTTGGATTTTCAATAGATAACAAAAAGTAAACTAATAACAAGAAATAAGCTACAAACAAAAACAAAAGCAAAAATAAGGTCTCTAGTGATCTCACCGGGATAAGCGAATTTTATAGATGAGTAACTTATATACTATAGTTTGTATCACTAGTGTTATGGGTGGGTGACTTTTGTGTCCGCTTTTTTTGTACAAACATCAACATAGGATATAGTTTCGAAAATCTCGTCACGACTAGTCCAACGATAAAAATGGATCCTAAATCAAATTAACGGTTTAACATACAAAACATTTTAAATTTTGTATTTTGGTATTTAATTCAAGTGACATAGATGACATCATCACTTTTTATCCTCCTTTCAGTAGTGTTTCAGAGTCATACGCTTGGGCATGCATGGAGGAGATTTTTTGTCTTTTAGCGATTAGCTAGCACATGAGTTGGTCGGAACACCCGCTAGAAATTGCAATGCATAGAGCGCCCACTACTCGTAGCAAAGTCATTTTTTTAAAACACATGTATCTAGATGTCTTTTAGTGTATATATTTACTCATTTTACTTCGAACTTACGCACTAAAATGCGTTTAAATATATGCTTTTCTAAAAAAACTAAAATATATTGTATTTTGGAACAGAGAGAGTAGTATGTATAGTACTCCATCCAATTTATAATACGTGTGGATGATTTAATATTTTTAGTACAAAGTTTGTAATACATCTCCGACATTTATTTTGAAACGAACTGAGTACCAAAATAGTCTTATATATTTCATACTATGCATACATGCTCTCGAGAAGGATAGATACTATGTAGATTGTACGAGACACACGGTGAGCGTAAGTATGAATAAGCCCAAATTTTATTTTCTTTATAGCTTTCTTGTTTTGTTTTGCTTTCAAACTAAGGCATTCAATCCACGTGATCCACGAGCATGCTCTTCTGAAAAACCATGTGATTCGCTCGTTACACGGGCATGTGTAACACACACTCTTCCCAACCCCGTCTCACCTCTCTCCCCTCGCGCGTCTGGTCGTTGACCGTAGAAGACCGGCCTGATCCCGACCCTTCTCCGGCGTCTTTGTCGGTCGAAGATGGCAAGGGGGAGATGCCAGAGTAGCTAGTAGGATTAGATGTAGGAGTCTCGGCGAGATGCCGATAGTATGGAGTAGGGCGTCGGTCTGTTTGGGATAGATCCGGTGCATCCTGAGCTGGTGGAGATGCGGCGGTGAGCTCCGGCAGTCGAATACATTGGCGGGCGGCACTGCCCGGGGGATCTCCGCAAATAAGCCCATGGTGTGTCTGCTCTTCATCTTCCTCTGCTACTTTTCTCTTCTCTGTCTTCTCGCTCTGGTCGGCCGTGGCGGTGAGGGGAGGGGAGGACCAGAGCTGACCAGTGGCTCTGAAGGTGGAGGGCGGGGTTCTACTCCTCTAGTGCAAAGGTGTTGCTCCAGAAGGTCGTCGACGAATCACGGCATTGAGCTCTCGTGGTGGGAGCCATCGTTGGCAGTTCCTCTTGCATGACCCCATCATAAGCGCTTGCGGCTGCGACTCAGCGGCATCGGCGGTAGTCTCATCAACCTAGCAGACCAAGGAGGCGAGGGGAGAGAGAAGGAGGGGCTCGATGGTGCCTAAGTTTACTCCCTCTGCTACCTCGTCGAGCATCCAGCATGGTGGCCTTGATTCCCACATGCATCCTTGCCCGTGAAGGGCCCATTCCATGCCACGAAGGCGTGTTCTCAACCTCCAGGATGGAGGCCTTCAGGGAGCTCTGCGCTAGGCTTCACCATCTTATTCCTGCCAAGTGGTTCACCCCCAGAGGGATCGAGAAGGCCGGCGGCGAGAGCCCAGCGACGGTGGAGGGATCAAAGGACCTGATGGCTTTTCTAGTAAAACCTTTAGGGACCTCCTTGCATATTCGTAGGACTGTTCTGCAATTAAATTTTTATAAGGGGCCTGCTTGCATATTGTATCCACCGACAGTTTATTAATGGAAGCTTTGGAGTCCTCTCTAACCCCACTTCCGTGAAAAAAGTGATTCGCTCATCTTGGGCAGCTCTCCAAGTCGCACATGACTTGTACTCCACCTCACTACCTCGGGCAATCGCGTCTTAGTTTCGAATATTGTTGTCTCATTTGCACGTTGACCATGTACATGAAATCTCGCTATCGCTCACTACGGCACCATCCTGCTCAAATGAGAAGATATCCAGTGCTACAAGTTGTAGCGGTGGCGAAACGCAACGACGACTGATCCAGATCACTACGGGATTCTGTTCCTTTGCCGTGTGTTAGGAGGACACGACAAAGACCACGAAAATCACGACAAAGGCACTGTCGTGTGGCTGCTCACGGCAAAGAGGGCACGACAACGCAAACGACGACAAAGAGGCTTTGTCATGAGCTTTTCAGGGGACACATGGCAAAGACCTTTGCCATGCGTTTTCCTTGAGCTCGGAAAAGTAAAGGAGATAATGGGCACGGAGTGTTCAGGCGGCGTGCGAATCTCGGTGCCGTGTTGTATCCTTGCCGTGTGCCTCGTCGTTTCCGTGAGGCGGAATGTTGTCGTGTGTCGTGGTCTTTGCCGTGAGGCTCCATATTGCCGTGTGCCTCATCGTTGCCGTGAGACGGCACGTTTCCATGTACCCTGTCGTCGCCGTGAACTGGCCTTCGCCATGTGCCCTCTAGGTATAGCCCACGGCAAAGAGCCCTCTCAGACCCTGTAAGCTACACAGGTGGGCACCACGTGGTTCCTTTGCCATGTGCATGCACACGGCAAAGTGACCAAATGTACTTTGCTGTGTGCATAGACACGGCAAAGACCCCAACCTTTTTTCATTTTTTTGCTATTTCTACTCAATCCCTGCAGTCTATACACAAATATATATAGCATTTTGTCTGGTATATAACCAGATCCAATATACCACACATATCCATAGAAACATAGATAAAGTCCATAACAACATAGATAGAGTCCATACAAGTTCATAGAGTTCACACGAGTCCATGATATACAAGTTCATACATTGAGTCCACATATATATAGTCCACAACATCCACCATTCCACATGTAGCTAGGGCACAACAAGTCCATAATACATGCACATCGTACAAGTTTGAAAGCACAGTCATGAGATCCACAATTCACATGACAAGTAAATAACAATGCAAAAACATGATAGAGATCCACAACTTTCCAATCACAAGTAAAGTAAGAATGTTCTAAATTTTGAAAGGAATTGTTCAAGTGACATGGCATGGATAAATTATCACAATTACATGGAATTGTACAAGTGACATGGCATGGCTCAATTTTCTACAAGTCTAATGACATGGCTACATTTTCAACAAGTGATGAATGTAGAAGAACTAACCTTGATGGTAGCTAACCTTGTCCGTGTTCTTGTCCACCTCCTTCTCCTTCTCCTACAAGGTCAAAAGAAAAATCATGAGATGGCAACATTTTCAACAAGTGGCATGTCATGGCTAACATTTTCATAATAACATGGAATTCTACAAGTGACATGGCATTGCTATATTTTCACATTGACATTGTATTCTACAACCTAGAAGCGCGTTAGGCACAAGTGTAGGAGAACTCACCTGGAAACTACGTCAGGCTCCGGATGATGTTCGGATTGGCGAGGGTATGAGGAGTCATCGGGCACTATCCGAGCGATTCCTGGATGGGCGGCACACTCGATCCACTCGCCGACCCACCTGGTAAGTACCCGGGAAACTACAACATGGAGAATATATTACGAGCATTAAACAATAAGACAAGAGAAAATAGGATGGAGATATTAAGTTAACCACTTACCCATGAGAAGGCGAAAGGAGGAGTAGGAATACTCCCTGGTGGAGCATTCAGAAGCTGCTGGTTCACAAACCAGCTCATCATCTGGTGTTGCTACTGCATCTGCGCCTACCGCTGCTCATACTCCTCACAGATTCTCTGTTCCCTTGCTTCCATCTATGCCTACATTGGGTCGCCACGATGTCATTAACATTGTAATGGAAAACATGTAATTAAGTAGAGGACCGAGGAAGAACATACCCGTAAGCGGTCGATAGATATATCAGAAGCCCGTGGGTGGGTCTGTACCCGAGGCCCGCCACTCTTACAACCACGACGGGCCTGGCGTAGAGATGAAATGGTCATTGGGTCGGTGGACCCATCACCAATCAATAGACGGCCATGCTTGAGGCCTTCTCCCGCCAGCACCGTAACCTCGGGGTCAAACTCCTCGGTGAGTGGATCGGAGTTCTCGCCGTGCTTCTCCTTGTACCCCGTGATGTACGTCGTACACTTGACCTCGGATACATCGTTGGCCCACATGGACCCCGTCTTAGGATGCGGCGTCTTCCTAGTCTTCATCTTTTGATAAAGGCCAAATAAGCTTGGCTTCATGCCTGTTGCAATTTCCTGCGAAAGATAACATGTAATTAAGTGAAGAGGAACACCCTTGCAGAGTAAACAATAACGTGAAAGCAAAGAATGAAGGAAGCATTTGCTCATCTCTCTTTGGATGTGAAGGGAGAGGGGGGTGCTGCCTTGGATATGTGATCCACCTCCCATCTCGTCCCGCTTCTTCTTTGCGTCCTCGTGCTTCTGGAGGTACTTGGGGCACGTCCACCACATTACCATCACCAAAAAGCACCGTATGTCGCTACTGCATACTGAGGAGGGTTCTACATACACAAGATACACCCATTAGTACAACAGAAACTACATGACGGTCAAGAAATTAATAACACAGAAATGCAACTACCTGCAGGTACTACCATGGTGCCATGAGCGTTTGATGAGCCTCATCCTTATCCATCCAAACATGGCGGTTAGCATGCCAGTCACGGACACACTGAACACGTGCCTCATAGTCCATGCCAGTCACCCTCCTCTTGCACTGCCTTTCACGACCAGCAGCCTTCGTGAAGTATCACTAAAACCACGCACATAGGTAAACAAGGGGCCAAAGCCATTAGTGCAACTATATTGTCAACCTCGGAGTATTTGAATGTCGAGTAGTCAAAAGTCACATACCTAGAAAATCTGTGCAACCACCTCCTGCATGTTGTCGCAATCGGTGTCCAGATCCGGGTGTATCTGTAGTGCTTCCAAGTCGAAGCTATGTCGACGCCGCCACTAGGGAGATCGACAAGCCCAGGGAAATTGTGCCTAAGAAGGTCTCCAAGGATTTCTGCGTAGCCACGTCTCGGAAGACGGCCCGGATCCTCATACGTGAACGAACTGCACAATAAAAAGCCAAAATTAGTATGTATGTGATGAAAATTTCAATAATGATGAAATTTTGTTAATGAAAAGCCAAAATCAGCATTTACCTCTTTCCAGCGGGCACGAGAACAACATTTCTATAGGGCCACAATTTTACCTTGAGAGTCTCGTTATCCCATGCTTATACGGCTTCTTGTCACGTGACTTCAACTTTCCGGAGGGTGGCATGTACTCCTCCTCCGCTGGCGGTTCCCAAACTAGGCTATCGTCAGTCTCAAACGGTAAACCCCAGCCCCTCATCCTATGAGTGGTCCTCTAAGTACCCCTCTTGCTCGTCCTCCCCACCCTCCTATTGGGCCACGCAGAGATAAAGAAAAACTTTTACCCTACGCGGTGCACCCAAGATCTAGCTCAGGTGATAGGCCACGAGATTTACCACTAGACACGCAGGTGCGGATTATTGATGAAGCGTGTCAGTTGATGTCGTGCCGAACGATCCCACGTACAACACGTCCAGATCCGCACGACCTCCTTGTCTCCAGGGCCGCACGTGCAACGCCTCTACCGGTATCCACACGTACATGTAGGAGCTCCAGGCAGAGGACTGCTAGATCCTGTCTAGACCGAAATGGGAGTGGAGAACGTGACGGCTAGGTCAGGGACTATCCCTTGTCACTCCACTTATATACACTCCTAGCTGGGCTCAACGCTTGAGGCACATCTAGGTCGTATCTCAATCTCCACATGGATCGAATCCACATAGACTCTTTTCCCTTAAGTGTGTGACCTTATAGGTTCATGTACTGGAGACGACACAAGTCACCACTCCGAGTCGATAGCTGGTATTGGTCTCTAACAAGACATGTCAACTCCCAAGCGCCGTAAAGTCATAAGACAAACCTTTCTCAATGTGACTTTCGTCCAAGTCCCTTTTGCCTCACGATATGCCTTGTCGAACTATAGGCGAATAATTTTCATCCCTTAAATAGTTCGGCTCTCTTTCTCGATCTGAGATAAGTGATTCATCCGACTAACTCTTAGTCGATCGCCTCGGTTAACACTTAACCAAGTCGCGCAAGGCCATGTTTTCCGAATCATATCTTCCGAGAGGGTCCAGAGAATATCTCTCAAGTTGGAGGGGCAAAATCCCATCTTGGTAATCCATGTCATGCAGCTTGCTTCACAACCAACCCGAACTCTACCTTTATAACTGTCCATTTATGGAACAACGTTTGATAGAAACTAAGCTGGCGATCCATAACTCAGATCATGCGATCACCTCAGGTCAAAGGATTCCATTGCTTGAGAATACAAATGACAACATGTTCGTTGCATCTCAACTATGGGTCAGTCCAACTCACTAAACTCTTTAGCCGGGTCCGTGTGAGTCGGAATGGCATCCCCATACCCATGAAAAGTGGAACTGAGTCATCAGCCGACTTTCACATTAGTCTAAGTTGTGTGTCCAACACAACCTCAATGACCAAGGATAATAAGTATGAACAACATTAATATATAATTCCATACTCGAATCACATATTTAATGATACATATTAGTAGTTCATACAAGGACAATAACTTTATGAATACATTGGGAATAATATCATACATGATTGCCTCTAGGGCATATTCCCAACACCTCCTCCTGCTCGTCCTCCCCGCCCTCCTCCTGCTCCTCCTACTCCTCACCCTCCTACTCCACCTCAGCTTCATCAACATCCTCCTCATCTGGAATTCCTGGGTCCTGACCCTAGTCTTTAGTTTTTTTTTGAGGGAAGTAGTCTTTAGATTTGGGGATGGAGAGTTTTTTTCTTTTATGAGCTGGAAAAGGAGCGTTTTGAAGCAGTAGGTTCACGATGGCAGATTTTGCAAGAGAAGTTATTCTTAAGGTCAAACTGCAACGGTACGAGATGGGAGGAACATGTGGAGTTGTATTTCATCCTGGCCCTCGAATCTAAACTGACGGGACATATCAGCCTATAATCGGTAGCACACAGATGTAACATAGCACCAGATGTCCATATATGTTCTTCAAGCTCAAATCACCTCTACGGCTCCACGCCATTCATGCCAACGCACCGGGCGGTCTCCCTAGCCATGTGGTCTAGAGCACTAGAGGTTCTTTCTCTGGTGTGCATCACTGCTCATTCGAGCCGGCTTCTCAAAATCAGGATGTTGAGAGCTCCTCCCAAAATTTTGGAAACCATACTAGAAAATCATTAATTGCTTGTGTTTTTCCATTCAAGTGAAATTTTTAGTCTGAAGTCTGAACTATGGGTGCAGTCACTTCCTGATGGTAGTGCAGACTCTATTCAACCATGAATGGCAAACTAGCAATATGATTGGTTTTGCACAAGGTGGCATGCAATCTCTATTGCGAGGCTCATACTTATATGTACTTGTTCTTTTGTGTTTTCTGGTGAAATAGAATTGTACTTGTTCATTAGTCATTTGTGCAAATAGAATTGCTACTTTTTTTTGCAGGCAATAGAATTGCTACTTCAGACTCTGAGTGCAGCCATTTCAAGATGGTAAAGCTTGGCAGACTACCAATAGGACCGGTATGCATGAGTGTGGCATCTAATCTCTATTATGGGGCTCATATTCATTGTGCTTTTATTTTTTATGTTTCATTCACAAGATTTGATACTTTACAAAAAAGAAATGGTTGCATGCATTAAACGATACAGAGGTTAGATATGCGTTCTATTAATTTTTGTCAAATGCCCCAACCATGAGTTTGATCAGACTGTGTAGAGCAGCCCTTCATGCCTCCTAGTCCTATGTCCTCTGCTCGGCCTCATCAACACTCTAATCGTCATTGCCATCACCCATATATTTTTGTGGAGAATCAGTGCCACCACACATGGCCGTTGATATTGGCATATTGCCTCTCATGCTGTCGAAATTGTAGTTTGGTAAAACTCAGGCTACTCAATGGCACGCCGTGATCCCTTCCTCTTCTATTTATATGCAAAGGTACAAGACGTAATAACTTGGACTCCAAGTTAGATTACAAAAATTGTTACACAAGAATCAGAACGTTGTTGTTAGACGTGGTGGAGGATATCTCCGTAACACGCCCTCGCAGTCTGAACTCGGGGGCTCACCGATGTGAAGACTGGCTCGAAACTCAGTGAGCAATGCAAACGGTAGGCCCTTCGTGAATATGTCAGCAAACTGCACACTGGAGGGAAAGTGAAGTACCTGTAGAGCACTGGGAGCCACCTTTTCACGAATGAAGTGAATGTCAAGTTCAATATGCTTCGTATGACGATGATGCACTGAGTTACCTGAGAGATATACATCACTGATATTATCGCAGTAAACAATGGTAACACTATCAATAGGTCGCCGAAGCTCCTGAAGAAGACTGCGAAGCCAACATGTTTCGGCGACGTCAGTGGCAATAGCACGATATTCGGCCTTTGCACTGGACCTGGAAACGTAGGCTGGCGGCGAGACGATCAAGACACCAAATTGTCGCCCAAGAACACACAGTATCCCGATGTAGACCGGCGAGTATCTGGACATCCTGCCCAATCGGCATCTGAATAGGCAATAAGAGAATCGGAGGTGGTTGATTGAATAGTGAGACTATGATCAAGAGTTCCTTTGACATAGTGAAGGATTCGTTTGATAAGGAAGAGATGAGGCTCGTGAGGATCGTGCATATGGAGTCACACTTGTTGCATGGCATAGGAAATTTCAGGTCGGGTGTGGGTTATGTATGGGAGAGCATCATCTGCTCTCCAATACTTTACAAAAAAGAAACGGTTGCATGCATTAAACGATACAGAGGTCAGATATTATTTTTTGTCAAATTCCCCAACTATGAGTTTGATCAGACTGTGTAGAGCAGCTCTTCATGCCTCCTATGTCCTCTGGTCGGCCTCATCAACACCCTAGTCGTCATTGCCATCACCCATATTTTTTTGCGGAGAATCATTGCCATCACCAATGGCCGTTGATATTGGCATATTGCCTCCCCATACTATCAAAATCACCTCTATTATGGTTTGGCAATGCACGAGGGGCATGTTTGGTCGGCCGCACGGCCGTTTCCCGCACCGAGCTAGAAGAAATAAGGCCGTTTGGAGAATCGCACGGTGAGCCGAACTCGCATTGCACGGGTCTTAAAGCATCCAAAATCTTGGCCCGCTAGGAACGCCAAAATCAGGCGTTCTTGCAGGGACATGCCCTGGGGAGCCAAGAGAGGGCACGCGGCTGCACGCGGGGAGAAGAACAGGAGGGAGCGCGATGCATCGAGAATGCGCGCCATAAATCCCCTCATAGATCGCTCACCACTCCCACTCTCTCCCCATTCACAACTTCTCTTGCTCCCTTCTCACCATCGGTGGTTCCTCTCCCGCCAGAAGATCGAAGACCACCACGGGGACAGCAGATGGAGGCAGATCTAGGCGAGAACTGTGTTTCTCCTGCCTACAGCGGATCTGCTACTGCGTCTGCTTCTTCCCCTTCGTCGGCGAAACCGAAGCTCCTAAACATGCAGCAATGGCGATAAGGCCTTGAACCACCAACTCTCTAAGCCTTTAGTAGCACAGATCTATCTGTTACCGTATGATTCTCCGAGTATGATTGACATGCATGGTAGATTTGTACCGATTTGTGCTAGTTTTGGTCGATTAGATGGGTTAGGGTCTTTTCTTTCATTGTTGTGCCTCCGTACACACTAGATCTGCCATTACATTGGTTCCATCTGTGCTTGTTTGTGGCTAGAAGTATACAGAGTTTTAGTTTGAGGGTTTCGCAGACCGTGAAATTTGGGGATTATTACACTGTTCATGTTCTTCATATAGGTCGATGATTACTTAGCATTCCGTGGCCAAGATCCCAATAGGTTTCTTCATACATGCCTAATATGAGGCACAAAAACTAGTTGTTCATTTATGGGACTGCCAATGATTACATACGCACCACAATAAAATGGAAGCAATGACGGACTTGGTTCTGTCCTCTATTCAAGCTAATGGAACTTGGTACGGTAGGATCATCGCTTCATACTGCAAATGTTGTGAACTATGAGGCAAATGTTGTATATGTTGTGAACCCATCTTATGATGTTACTTAGTACAATATGTTCATAGAGCTGGTGCTATAGGAACCGGATGGTATGCACAATAATATTGATTTTCCACCTCCTATGGATCCCTGTAGCACCAGCTCTACATTGTTTGTGCTAGTTATTCTGAAGCTGGGCATTGGTTAGGTCATTGTGTTTTGCTTTCTTTGGCCGATGATTATAAAGTAGCACAATGAAATGCAAGGGGATCCTCTCCATGAACAAGCTTGTGTGCTAACCAAATTCAGTGTTCATTTGTGTTGCTCATGAGGAGTATCCCTTTGCATCTGTGCCATTCTATATGAGGCCATGTTTGATTATTCATGTCTGATCACCAGAATGTATGTGCTTACATGTGTTGCTTCTTTTTTCAGTGCTCGAAGATGCTGATCGGAGGTGCTCTCCCCACAAATGGAGGAGCATGCTCCAGGAATGCTGGTGAGGGTAGTGCCTCCAAGAGGGCCAACGATGGTGGTGAGTGAAGCGGTGCCAGGAGGCCGAGGGGCAGGCCTCTGAAGATTGGGCACTTCCATGACTAGGTAGGTCCAACCCATTTTGCCAAGGTGATCTTGGCACCTGGGTTGGACCTGCTGCCAATCCCGGATGGCTTCAGGCCTTTTCTCGACACTATGCCGAGGACTATCGTGCTCAAGACGAACACCGGATGCAGCTGGATGGTCAAGATCCAGGATGTCAGCAGTAGGATTTGCCTTGACCAGGGGTGGGCTGGCTTCGCCATTGCCCACCAGATCAAGATCGGGTACTTCATGGCCTTCAAGATGCTGAAGGGTGACCTGTTCAAGGTCACCATCTTCGACTACACCATGACTGAAGTGATGAAGAAGTGCCCGCAGCATGATCCAACCCTCGCCATGATCGACCTGTGAACTTTGTCTGTCTTCGTTGTTATGAACTTTTTATGTATGCCGTGCGGTTGCCTTGCTACAATGTTTATGTCCTACTGCTATATATTGTAGCATTGTTAAATATGTTCTGATGATATATATTTTGCTCGTTTAGTGCATATTGGTGTGTGCTTGTTGTGGATTAGCCTTACTTGTGAGGTCTGGTAAGCTCACCATCTGGGGAAGAGGTTATTATACCACACGAGAATGATGAAACCAAACACGTGCAATCCTTTCTCCCGGGACTAATATAGCCCACCAAAAAACAGGGCCTCGTTTCTGCTCAAGTCCTGAATAGTGTCAATGTGGGCTACCAAATAACTGGGAGATTTTGGCCAATATGCGGATCCGCGCGTGCAGTCCCCGCACGTGCAACTTGCATGCGGGGGGAAAACTCGCACCGGAACCAAACACGCCCCGAGGTGAATCCTTACAATTGTCGCGTCACCGGTGATTCTGGCACGTTGAGCTTGAATATGGCTAATAGAAGAGCCCGCAGCTAGCTCTATGGCAATGCCATGTTACCTAAAAGCCCACTCATATAATAGATTGGCTATAGCATTAAATGCATGAATTAAACGAGACAAGTAATTGGTAGTCAAGGACAAGAGCTAGCCAAAAGCTCTTGCACCGGCTACATGCTGGCTCTTAGTCCTTGTTTTGTGTGTGCAGTCGGGTTGTAGACATAGAGTCCGATTTATTCTCTCTCTTTCATTATATCTCCTCCACATAAGATTTTGCTGACGTGGAGTACACTATAGCCAGCTGACTAGGATGTATTGTACTTAGGCCTGTCTGCTAGCAGTTTAGTTACTTTAAGGGTGTGGCAATTTTCAAACCCCCCCCCCCCCCCCACACACACACACCCCAAGATTTTGTACGATTTGAGCATTTTCTTCCACACGAACTTTTTTTCTCAATTGCAACACACTCGTACCTTGAAAATCTTAGTTGCAACTCACACAACACTGGATTGACAAACTACATTTTATACTACATGAACAATTTTTTCTCTGCTGCAAGCCTGCAACTCATTTACACCAACTATCACGAATCATGATGCAAAACCGACGGCTGAGGATGTGATGTAGTCTTAGCAAAGTTGTTAGTGCTTTAATATGTGCTCTTAACGATCATAGGAAATACTATTTAGTTCTTTGTGTTTTTTTGAGTCGAGTGGAATTGTTGAGCGGCTAATACTGAGCCCAAATCTCGGTCAGCTGCTAGTGGTTGCTAACCGGACACTTGTTTGGCCTCTCCCTGTCCCATGCAAACTGAGCTCTCACACCTCTCTTCTCCTCTCTACGTTCCTCTCTTGAGAAGTTTTCTGACCCTATATAAAACCTCGTGCAGTCCGGCCGATCGCTTCAACTTTCCATAGTGACAAAGATTCCGAAGTAAAAGACCGTCGGAGAAATAAAGATGATCAAGGCGCGCACCACCTCTCCCATGGCCTTGGTGGCGGCGGCCGCAGCGGTCGTCGTCATGTCGGCATGGGGCGCGGACGCGACGATCGAGAGCACGTGCCGGGACGCGGCGGCGCGCGACGGGCGCGTGGACGTGGCGTTCTGCACGCGCCAGTTCCTGGCGTACCGCGGCGCGGCGGAGGCGGACACGTGGGGCCTGGCCAGGGCGGCCGCGCTCATCGGCATCAGCCTCTGCGACGACGCCATCTTCGACCTCACCCACGGGAAGATCTACCCGTCGACCGTCAACAAGAAGGGGCAGGAGGCCATGGACGGGTGCGTGAAGGCGTACGACAAGGTGGGCCTGGCCTTCGCGGAGGCATCCGACGAGCTCAGGTCACGCCGGTACGCGGATGCCAAGCAGGAGGTGGGGCGCGTGGCGGCGGTCCTGCAGCGCTGCGACGGCGGGCTCGCCAAAGCTGGCATCGCGTCGCCGCTGCCGAGGTACAGCGCCGACACCTCGCAGACGGCCATCATCACCATAGCCATCACCAGCCTCATCAAGTGATGCGCTGCATGCACGCACACGCGTCCCCTGCACTGTCGACCAGCAGTCCGGTTCTTAATTAGTTCTTCGCGTGTGAGAAAATAATTAAAGCTCCTGTACTAGTGTAGTATAGCTCCTCGATCTCATCTGTTTCTTACAGGAAACCTAATAAAAGGGCGTATTTTGCCTCTACATTTGGGTTACGTTGATTCTTCAGGTCAACCTGTCACTCTTTAAGATAGCTAGACTTACAGAACGATTTCGCGTCAACATTCGCCACAGACGGTCTAGACAGAATAACTTGTTAAATTTAAATCCAAAAAGGTCTCGCATGAATTCTCATGATCGGCTCGACGAGACTTGTAGCTAGTACTCCCTTCGTTTCAAAATATAAGATGTTTTAGCTTTGTGAAAGGAGTGTATCTAGACTCTTTTTAGTGTGTAGCTTCACTCTAAGTCTAGATGAACCTATACATAAAAAGTGATCCAGATGCACTATATTCACAAAGTTAAAACATCTTATATTTTGAAACGGAGGGAGTACATAGGATCTGCTATATGTTAGTATTAGATGAATAATTTCACTTGACAACAAAAACTAGTACGGAGTACAATTTAAACAAGTAGACACTACAAAAATAGTAACTCCAAGTACACCAATCCGGTGCTATTATAAAATCGCGGTGTAAGAGGAAATATAATGTCACCCGATCGGCCAATTGAGACCCCGGCACACAGAAGGTTATTGATTGTGTCGTAAAGGCCCTTATGCCCACGCCCTAATCGACCCCCCGGGGGAGTATGCGCTTCTAAAAGATCTTTGATACTGTGCCCAATTCCGAAGTTAGTTCGATACATGTGACCGGCAATGAGAAAAATAAATGCAATAGCTAAATGGTGGTGAGCAATATCGGTCAGCCACAAACTTTGTGTTTGTGGATGGAATCCCCCAAGAAGAGTTATTGCCGCGTGTGCTATAGAAGATCGATGGCACCGTAAAAATTCGACACTCTGCCAATGGCTCAGACAGGCTCCTTCACAGGAATATTGCGCGCCCCCATGGTCCATCAACCCTTTAGGGCTTGTTTGATTCATAGGATAGAAAAATGATAGGAATAGGAAAAACATAGGATTGAGATGTCATGCCAACTTGAATCCTATGGGAAGAGGAATCATGTTTGATGTAGCAAAGGAATTTTTCCATGAGGTCCGATCTAATGTTTCTTTCCTATAGGAATTGCACTACAAGATTCCTATAGGATTAATTCATATAGGATGTGTTCCTATGAATCAAACAATTACATAGGAAAATTTTCCATAGGATTCAAATCCTACACAATTCCTATGCAATTCCTATGAATCAAACAAGCCCTTAGGTGATGATGTCAAGGCACCAGGCTCTCGAGAGGGTGTTGCCGCCAACGATACATAGGAATCATGGTCCGGCAATGGTGTGCAATTAAACCTTTGCCCAGCTCTTTTATCTACAAAATGTTCCAACTCTGTAGGTTTGTGCAAAGTAGATAGTCTAATATGAAGGTACTACACGATTCATGCAAGCTTCCTTCTGAACATAGTTACAGATGTACTATACATGATAATATTCAAGCATTTCTTCCTCTCTCTCTACCATTCTCTTTTAAGTTTTTTCACTTCTAAGTTAGTGTAGTAGACATGGACAATTAAACAGTTCAAACCTGTTGTTCCAGTAACATTACTGTGCAATGATGATTTATGTTCTGAAATGAATGGTTTACTTGTTCTCAGGTCTGGGTTCCTGCTGATTTTCCACCTCATCGCCGCCTATGTTCCAACCCAATGGAGAAGTATCCTCTGGATCATGGCGGTGGCTGCGAAACTTGTTTCTCTGTAATAGGGCATCTAATCTAGGACAGTTCTAGTTTTTTTTTTCAATGTCTAAAAAGCTTGGGATTTACTAATATATGAAAATACTCTCTCAGATGAGTATGTATAGTTTGAAGGTAACAGGTTTGGGTTTGACTTATTATTTCCTAATCATACATGCACAGACTTTGCTTAGTATATTTTTGATTGATTATTTCATGGAAGAGTCTGTTATTTTTGGTAAATATTTCATGTATATCTCTATATTCATGATTTATTTTTGTGGCGTCATAATTATTTGGATGAATATGAAGAGTCTTTTATTTTTTTAGTATCACTAGCTACTCCCTCTGACCCAAATTAGTTGACTTGATTTTATCTAGATTCGGATGTATCTAATACTAAAAAATCTAGATAAATTCGAATCTAGACAAATCTAAGTCAACTAATTTGGGTCAGAGGGAGTATAAGTTAAAAAGGAGGTTTCATGAAAGGAAATCACATTCTTGCCAGAAAGCTGATGAATGAAGTAGTGATATATTTTTGTGGCATTATAATTCATCTACCGGTACAAGCAAATGAACAATTGCTAGCTGATCAAAGCTAGCAACCTACGGAGTGTGGCAGACTGTGTCCCATGCAAACCAGCAAACCCACGGGTTCAGTCCGCAGTGTTCACGCGGTGTGGGTGCGGCCGGAGATTTCACGGGGAGCAGTGCGGTGCGGTTAGACAAATTAATGATTTGGATCGGTGCGGGTTGTCAAATTAATGATTTGGAGGATCGGTGCGGATTTGGATCGGTGCGGGTTGTCAAATTAGGTTAATATCGTTCTGTGTGGTCTGGATTTGGTGTGGGATTTGCCCCATTCTCAGCTTGAGATTCAGAGAGTAGTAACAACTGCTTCTTGTAGCACGAGTCATCTTGGCAACAAGACGTCAAGACTAACAAAATGAAGCTGGGAACTTGTTACCATGCAAGTGCTCAGATAGTGATCCATTTCAAACATACTCAAACACCATCATCCCGGGTAAATGCTTCTTTGTGTCCACGGTAACCCACAAGTGTCACGAACTATCATGGTTCACTAGCGACAAACCTGGAATACCGCACCATATTCTATGTTAGAAACTCAACATCTTGCAGCGTGGAAAAAGAACTAAACAGAAAAACCAGTAACTCCTCTTGTTGATCAAGTAGAACCTTATTCTTGCATTGTGCTTCAGCTATGGCAGACCAGACGTGTGCATGGCTTTATCAATGTAGACGCAACAGCTGTTTCAAGTTCAGGTAGCGTACCATTGCACCAATTATGTTGCTGAAATCTTCAGGTATACAATGTACATATATCCAGGAAGTGTACCATTGTACCAATTATGTTGCTGAAATCTTCACATGCTCTTTCGAGTTCTGATCATCTGTACAAAGTTATGCCTGCAAAACACAAATTAGAAGTTGACCTTAAACTTTCGTTTCATTGGTGTCAAGAAACACACGCACTATTGCAAAATATGGCAAAATCCTAGGAAAGCAGTAGTATTGAATAAAACTTAAAAGAGGAGAATGCATGTAAGTAAGCTGTCCAATCTCCGGAAGTAACATGTCCTTCAGCCCAAGATTTGCTAAGTTCCTACAGTAACAGCACACATAACTGTAGGGGAAATCATTAACATACGTAGGATCAATGAGAACAAATTGCAAACATCAAGCATTTAAGAATTCCAAAGGGCCGATGGCCGAACTTTTATTAAGACGAAAGGGAAACATGTACAAGGCATACAAGAGATACAAGTGCATCCAGTGGCGCAAGAACAAAGGCGAGAGGATGGGCTAGAGAAACAGCAAAACCTCACCACTGACACTACAGGCTGCTGCACAACAACAAACTACAGCATCTCTAGAAGGAAGCTACACAGACTGCAGCACACCAAGTATGAATCTCCTCGACGATCTGGTCCAAGACTCTGTCTACCATACTGAACTTGTGTTGGAAGATCAGAGCATTTCGCTCCTTCCAGACAATCCAGTGAACCAGAATCGCCACCGTATCAAACGTAGGGGTTTAGGAGAAGGCCTCAACTATTAAACTGTCCCCAAGATATCTATACCCATCACATATCCATGTACAAGATATACTTACATGGGCTTTTGACAGTCCGATATGACTCTTCCAAAACAAAAACTGTCCAGATTGCTGACCTCAATTGTGCCTGAAAAATACAAGAAGTTGGCTCTAAATTTTTGTTTCATTGGTTACAAGAAACACACACTATTGTAAAATATGGCCAAAAATCGTAGAAATGCAGTTTACCATGGTATTGAATAGAAATTATAAACCTACCTCATAGTAGGTGCAGAGGGAACTGATCAGCCAGAGTCGCCGAATTGAACATGTTACACTCACATGCATATCAACTCCAGTGACAAAATACCCAGGCCAACAGTAAGCATCAAAGATTCTATAGAATGGCTGCCCATATGACCTATCTGACCTTCCGCGTGTGCCCCTGCTGCCAGCTCGAGGACAACAGCGTGTCAATCTAATGGCTTGCAAAAATCAACAGATACTGATCGGCCTGGACTGTAGGCTCTTGATCGGACATACAAAGGGCGCCGAGGCATGCCCTTAAACAGTTGACAGGCGTCAATGGACCGATCACTTGGATAGTTGGATGTAGAACAAGTGCAACAGCTGGCGTCTCCGAGACCTCCGTAGGAGCCATGGACAAAGACAGTGGCACAGATAGGATGAACACAGACGCTGACGCCAAGACGCCACTGTGTGGGCTTCCCAATGAAGACGTGATGGCCGTGGATGCAGCACCCTTGATGGCCTCACCATCGAAGGTTCCGTCGCATGCTGAAGCGGCAGTGAGCACGGGGATGGCGCCGAAGGTGGCCATGGGTGACGGCGGTGCTGCTTCTGCTGCGGTGGAAGCAGGCACCTAGTGTCGCCGCTTGGGCCTTCTGTCGAACAGAATGCAGGCGCCTCGGTGCTGGTGTCACCGGGAATAACAGGAGCAACCACCAGTGACTTCCGTCCGTACATTGTGAAATATTGCAGCTAGATAGGACCGCAAAACAAATCGCTGCTCCTATTGATGGATACACTGTTGAAGAACTGCTCTTGCTCTCTTGGATTGCAGTTTGGTGACTATTGGGAGATACAGGAGGGGCAAGGGAAGGGACATAATCTGAAGGTCGCTTCTGAAGGGGGTGGAGGAAATCCAAGATGGAATGGCTTCAAGTGAGAAAACAGGGGAGTGCTGCGACTGCTCAGGGTTGCTCCTCGCGCATGCCGAGAGAAACTGCGAGCTGAGAGACCATCCTGTGAGCTTCGTGAGCTCACCTTGGATTGTGTCGATGGAGGTCCGGTCACGTGCCCTGCTTCTGATCAGCTCGACTGCAGCCGGTGATGGATCGCGTCCGCCTGGGCCCGCTCGTCTGCCACCGCTGGACGGCACCGGGCTGTGGAGCCGCTTGAACTGGAGGTATGGCAGTGGAGTCGTGGTTGGGGAGGGATGGAGGAGGGGATGGATGTCGCCGCCCGGCGGCGGCAGGAGGCTAGGTTAGGCAGGATGTCAGGTTGCGGTCCGGCTCGGGGTCGACGGGTCCGGTCGGGTCGGACCAAGTAAGTCAGATGAAGCGTCAGCGCGCCGTTAGATCGAATAGAAGGTGGCCCACCTGTCCGTGACCTGGATAAGCTAACCGCGTCAGCCGGTGGACGGGAAAAGCCGGCGAGCCGGCCCGTCCGTCCTCCGCCCAGCAGTCCAGCACCGGCCATCGCCGTGAGCGGCAGAGACGATGACTATATAGCAAATAATAACCAAACGAAAAAGAAAAAAAAAGAAACGGGCCAGAGTCTCGGGCCAGTTTGTCTTGGGAGCCAGAGGCAGCCCAGCTTCTTTAAATAGCCCCAAACTCCTCCCGTTGCCTCCCCCCTTCTCTCTGTCCCGAGCGCGACGCCTTCCTCTGTCTGTCCAGTTGCAAATCCCCGAGCGCGACGCCAAGAAAGGAAATGGAGCGGGCGATCATGAGGATCGTCCGACGCATCCTCGACATCGGCTTCTCCAATCCCTCGGCCGTCTTCTCCTCCCCGCCCCCCGACGGGGCCAACAAACCTCGCCGGAGCACGAGCCCGCACCAGCGCGCCACCACCTCCTCTGGCACCAAGAACCGACCGGACTCCCTTCCCCCCTCCAACAACTCCGGCACCTCGGCGCTGGACCTCGAACCCAACTCCTCGGCGGACGTCGACGCGGCCGCTTCCTCCACAGGGCGCACGGCCAGGAGGCGACGCCAGCGACAGCGCGCGGCGTCCAACACCAACCCCAGTCAACTAGTCAAGAACGCTCACAGGATCTTGACGCGGACAAGGCCACCGCCTCCGACTCCAAGAACTCCGCCTCGGAACAACAAAGCTCGGTAGTCTTAAAATATCCCAAACACATAGTATGAGCAAGTAAATGATGTTTTGATGCAGCTGATGAAAACAACCTGCTACCTGTTCTGTTTCTAGATCATATATCTTGTCTCATCTTCCTCCTCTTGAGTACAGCTTGATAAGTTTTTTTTGTTCCTGTCCTCATGAAGGGCGGATGCTTCTTAGCTCTTTAACATGCCCGTTAGGCCTCCATATTGTTCTGTAAGCTGTTCCGCTGTATGGTCGTGATGTTTTTGGTTCCTTTGTAGTTAATCTGCCACCACCGCTCTTGTACCACATTAAATTGACGAGGAATGGAATACTTGAATCGACAAGTTAGTTTGTTCTCCACTCTACAAGTACAATGAATATGTTGCTACAGCTCCTCCTTGCAGCAACTTCCCAAGGTCCCCATCAGCCGCTGCCACAACATCCATCAATGCATCCATAGAAACACCTCGAACAAAAAAAATCAGCTTTGGCAACAAAAAACAGATAACGAGTTACATAAAGGAAACATATGATCTTTTGTACATTTTCTACATTGTACTTGTATGCTGTAGGTACAATGCAAACTTAAGGAGGCAGTTCATGGATGATCTAGCTTAGGAGTTAGGTCCATATATCTGTTTAGATAATGAGCTTAACTCCAGATGTAGGATCCTGTAGACAACTACTCCCTTGGTTTCAAAATATAAGATGCTTTAGCTTTGTGAAGCTAATGTATCTAGACCCCTTTTAATATGTAGGTTCGGAGAGGTTCGAAGTGAACCTACACACCAAAAGGGGTCAAGATTCGTTAGCTTCACAAAGCTAAACCATCTTACATTTTGAAACGGAGGGAGTACTATTGTATATATTCTGAATGTAAAGATCACAAGTGTTACATTGGCAAGTGATATGGAAATACCAGTCGTATACATAAAGCTTTCACAGAAACAACTCTGGAAGCAAAAAACTTAAAAGAAAAAAGTTTAAACAGTAGCTATGATGTTTTACAGTTTTAGCCTTGCGAATTGCGGGCCAACACAAGCTACCAGAAGGATTCATCAAAGGGCAGAGAGCATACTTCCAGGAGGTCAACGCCTTTGAGCATCTTGAGGAGGAGATGTAGAAATCTGACTACTAGAGTGCAAAAATAAAGCTCATCTGTCGATCATATGCTTACGATACTACTGGAAAGGCGACCGTTTCTGTACATAAATGTAACTGTCAGTCATGGAATAGCAACCTACAGCTAGTGTAGCATGAGAAGTACAAGCCACAGCTTTACTACTGTCTTCTCATCCAACCAGAACCATCAGGTTGGCATGAAGGGACAGGATTACTCAGCAGACTCCACCATCTGTGCATTTGCAATTTGGACCCCCACAATTTTATCCTTTGCAAAATTATTCATCTCCCTTTCCTGCTAACTGCCCTCCTGCTCTCCCTTTCCCCTATCCACAAGAAATCACACTCCACTCTAGAGGTCCTTGATCTGGGCTTATAGCTATATCCGTGCGGCCACACACAGTTCTAGATCTGCAGTTGTATCTCCACCTTCGTGGCCAAAATGTATGGCGATGATGTAGCTGAACAGGTTAACAAGGTGTTTATGAATTTCAGTGTTTTGTTTATTTATGAGAATTGCCACATAATTGTTTTATTCAGTAACACATTTTATTTAAATCTGCTGATTTTTGCTCTTGGAATCTACCTTGGACTTCTGTATTCAAGACCATGCTGAAACTTTGTGTTTAAGACTCAGTTCAAGAAGTACTGAAACTTCTAGGATAACAATTCGACATGAAAGAAAGTGCACGATCCGGTACTGGAAAGAATGAATAGCAGGAAAACAAAAACCAGAAGATATTGTAGAAAAGGAGATATTGAGAGAGATGTATTTTTCAAAGTTCAGAGTGTTCTTGGGTTGAATTTGAGATGAACTATGGTTCACTGTTCCTTCTACATGCAACGTTTACTCCATCGGAATACACTGTGATCTCAAATTCATTGAAATTTCATATGGTGCATATACATAATATTCCTTGTATCTGATAAAATCTGAACCAAGAGAAGGTATGAAATATGAGACAGCCTGGTGTCTGAAGCTACTTTAAGTCCACAAGAATGCACTGGTTCATAAAAAAAGATGCATGAATTTCTAGGACTTCAATTGTGTTGACATTATCGACCCAGCAAAAAGTTAGAAACTTCAGTAAGGTCCATGCTAGACAGGGAAAATTAAAATATTTATTCTTTGGAAATTGAGGAGTCCATGAATTTTTGAGAATAAATATCAGGAAAATAACAAAGTATAGAGTTTCTGAAAATCTTCCAACAGTGCAACTTAAGATTTCCAGAGCAAATTCAAGAGGGGAACATGAATGAGACAATTGGCTCAGCGATCAAATGAGTGACATTTTGCAGCAGACAAATTACGAGCCCATGACTGTACCGTTCAGTTCCACACGATAACCAATAAAACTAAGCTCTAGGGTCACCAGAAGACAGTGCCGTTGCTGATGTTTAACAAGTCTGCCATGTACCCGCGTTGACCATTATTCTGCACAGTGATTTGCTACAGTTACTAAATGGGGGACAGCAGCCCAAATCGGGAGAAGGCAGCAGCATTGAGAATTCTTTAGCCCTGGTAGCGCTTTGGGGAAGAGGTTTGGGATTTCTTTGCAAGGAACATGATATTTGTGGGTGCAAAATGCATAAATGGTTAACTCACCTCATCTTATCCGTTTGTTTGGATCCAACTGTCCAGAACTGACCAGAAGATGGTAATACTCCCTCCGACCCATATTAGTTGACTTGGGTTTGCCTAGATTCGGATGTATCATAGATGTATGATACATCCGAATCTAGGCAAACCCAAGTCAACTAATATGGGTCGGAGGGAGTACCAGAATCCCTTGTTGCACTAGATCTTGTCTCATTGTAGAAAATGACATGTACCTCCTTGACTGCTGATGCTCATATTTCACTTTCATGTAGAATTGCAGTATAGCTGATACTGGTATCTCAAGATGAGACAGGTGGTTCTAGAGCCAATTTATTAGTGACCTTAGATTAACTCTACCAGATCCCGCATATGGTCCCCATCCCCAAAAACTGCCCTCCCATGCCCCATTTTGGAGGGGATGGAGTCCCCCATCTCCCACAAAAACTAAACTTGGGGTATATTCCCCCACGATTCCTCCTCCTCCTCCTTCCCGTGCTCCACCTCGACCCCCAATTCAGGCGTCGCCGTCGCCTCAGGAGCTCACCGCCGAACGCACCCTGCCTCCCCACTCCAGCGCCGGTTCCACAGTCCGCTCGCCGTTCCACTCCCAGGATCTCCCCCGTTCCACCCCCACATCTGCTAGAGTTGCTCTAGAGCATACTGGATATATGGTTATCAGTCTAGCTAGGATAATTCCCTTGCATATTTGTTCCTTCTATGTATGTACCTTGAGCTAAATTCTGTAAATGAACTTGGAAGAACATTTGCAAGTCTCAACACAACTCATTAAGCATGTACGAATTACAAACTAGTACTTTTTATTCCAAAGTTTTCGGGATTTGCATATGTGAACACGTGGGGATTGGCTATTATTAACCTTCAATATTTGAAGGAAAAAATAAAGTAGTACAAGTTGCTAAAAGTAAGGCATGAAAATAACGTCTTCCCATCGAATACATGGGTGCATGCTCACACCAAATATGATTTTCAAAATTGGATTTGTCAACCAATGATTATGAGTCGAACGACTAGTCGAGACTAGTCGAACGACTAGTCCACAAGTCGTAACTCAACTATCGACTCGGTTGGTCGATGCGACTTTTTTTTTGAGTCGACGAGTCGAAAGACTAGTCCTAGACTATCACGACTAGTCGAACCTTTTTGAGTTGAGCGACTCAAGTTTTCACGGAAATATCTGAGGCACTCGGGAATAATTGGAACCCTATCTACTCCCCGCCCGCTACGCTCGCTCCTCCTCCCCTCCCCATCTGGTATGATGTCGCTGCCGCCAACCAGAAGCCGCCGCTGCCAGCGGCCAGAAGGACTACGACGCCGCCCTCCACTGGTTCCACCCCTCTCCTGGATCCGCCCTCTCCTGCTGTGGCAGCTGTGCTCCTCGCCTCCTCTCCTTGCTGTCCTCTTCGGCCGGCTGTAGCAGGTAACCTCTCCATGCTCTCCCTCCCTTCTTCTTGCTTGCTTTTTGGGTTTGATTTTCCCCCTCATCCTTATCTGATTTTCGTTTCCCTTGTTTTAATTTCAAGATCCTGAGGCCTGAGCTACCAGATGCAATGACGAGTCGACTCATAGACGAGTGTATATTGTTATATGTACTACATAGTATATACTAGATATATTTAGCAAGTACATGTCGACTAGTCTATTAGTAGTCTAGACTAGTCTCGACTACTCTATGAGTCGCTACCCTGAACGACTCGTAATTCTTGTTGTCAACAGGTCATATGCATACAAGATCTGTAAAACCCATTGGATACCAGTTGCAAACCATATGTTTCTTGACTTTTAAAGGAGTAAAATATTAATCAGGATGATGACTAAACTATAGAAACCCACAACAACTAGAGCAGGCCTAACACGGAACCACAATTTCTGTAATCTTTTGGACATAACCACATATTGTGACGGAATCCATGTCATTTAATCCAAACCTACTGTTTGGCCAAACATAAAAGGGTATTGATGTTCCCCCCTCATAACAGGTCAATAGTAGCACAGAGAAACACGCAAGCCCGAGAAGGCGCCATCAGCCGCAGCATGTTCAGCCAGTGAAAAGCATTATTATCACAAAACATGTGGTTATGTGAAAAAATAATACCGTAGTTTTATTATACTTGTCGTGAATGCAGAACATAGTCTGTGTACTCTGAAACAACACATGTTGCACACTTCAGAACATAAAAGCCATTTAGAATACAGAACAGATAACAGAACATGCCTCCGTTTTCACAGCGTTTGCCAAGACAAGTAATTTTGGTCCCTATTTAACAGTTTCTAATTCCATCCAAGAAGCTAACTAAAAATTTCTAATAAGTTAACTATTTGTACAACCCCATGTTCATCCTTGTGATATTGGGTGTTATCCATATGGGGTTTGGCCAGTTGCACCAAAGCTTGGATACAATTTCTCCCCTCTCGCCATTTTCCAAGTTGAGAATACCTATATCTCGGTCATGCTCCTTGTACTTCCAAACAAATGCCTCATCATCTGTGAAATAAACGCAATTTGCCTTTAGTTGCGGATATTCTTCAGCATTAAGGCATTGCGTCTGACCACGCCCAAGAAACAACACATGATCATCCAAGCCATTCATTTTCACAAGCTTTTTTGCTGCCATATCAACTTTATATACCAATATTTCATCAGTCTCTATGAGATGCTTATCTGTGATTTCGGTACGCCTGCAAACTTGCAATAGATCACCACATGGGGTCTGAAAAGCATATATCCACCCATCCGTCTCCATAATGTAATTCTCCATCTCGTATGCAATAATATTCCTTGTGATGGTAGGACCGGTGAGATCAAAAGCATCGATTCCTCCTGTTCTCGTGAAAGCGTACAACAGACCATCCATGTGGATGCAAGCTTTATAATAGTCCAAACCTGGCGGTAGCGACGTCCACTTACAATCACCTACCCTTGCAAAAAAAAGTTGGCATTCGAAGAGGAGGACCAGAACCACAATATATCTTCCTGTGGACGGATCAGGAAACACAAATGCCTTGAAGTAGAGCCAGTCACGAAGCTCGTCCAGAGCATAGGTTTTTGTGCCTCGATCACGCAATCCATACTTACAAATTGCACCGGCATTGTCTAAGATTGGCTCTACATGCTCAATGGTGCTTACGGGCGGGAGAGCTATCTGTTGGCCAGTTATCGGATTAAGAAGGTGAAGCTCGGACTTGTCATCGGCGGTGACTAACCAGCCATGGGAGGACCCAATCAGATACCTACTACGGATGGGTGGTTCCGGAAGAGTAACATTCTAGACCCTCTTTTCGGCAAGGCTGTAGAGACAAGCTACGTTATCACCAACAGACTCAGAGGTGTAGAGGAGGCAAGATGTCTGGGGTCGTTTGTACTGCTCAAGCTGGCTCCCTAGGATGGTATACGCGGAGCGCCAGGCGGAGCAGACAGAGCCTGCCCGTATGAAGTCAGGGATCTCTAGAAGGGCAAAGGGGAGTGACTATACATCAGTCGACTGATATTCCGTTAAGTCTCAGTCGATGAGCAACGGAAGAAAAATCGATCTTTTCTTTACGTACGCTCATGTTGGGTCCAAGTGAGCAACATAAAAAATATAGAGGCCTCGTATTGGGCCTATGCAAACGAGAGTGGGAAAAGGCATGTTTAAATTCCCTATAAGGCTCCACGAAGAATTAACATGATTTAAGAGAAGTCTCAGTGCGGGACGGCCATGCAAAATCAGAAAACGTGCAACTGTACCATATACACTAATGCAACTTTAGTGTTTTGAAGAAAAAAACAGTGATAAAAAAATATTTTTGAGAAAAGTATAAGTCATTTAAAAAATCACTTGCTAATTGCACTTTTTTTTAGAAAAGTGCAACTCATATCAAAACAAGTTGAATTACACATTTTGAGAAAAAAGTGCAACTCATATCGAAAACAAGTTGAATTGCACATTTTTGAGGAAAAAGTGCAACTCATATCAAAAGCTTGTTGAATTGCATATTTCTTGAGAAAAGTGTAACTCGTATGTTGCAGTTGCACTTTTCTTATCGAAACCGCTTGATACTTCCACGCTTTTTAACAAGAGTGGAACTTATTTCCATGCTAGTTACCAATTGCAGAAATGTGCAACCCGTAGCAGAAATCGGTTGGAGTTGCATGTTTATTGAGAAAAGTGCAACCCGTTCAAAAACCGGTAGAGTTGCACATATCTTCATAAAAGTGCAACTCGTTTCAAAACCATCTTGATATTTGAACATCTTTTGAGAAAAGTGCAAATCATTTTGAAGATCACTTGCTAAATTGCACATTTCTTGAGAAAAGTGCAACTCGTATCGAAACCTAGTTGCTACTTGCACTTTTTTTTTGAAAAAATGCAACTCGTTTTGAAATCCGGTTAATAATCGCACGTTTCACAATTCGTAACATTCTATGAAAAAAATCACAAAGTGCAACTCTACTATATAAATAGGTGCAACCGTGTGAATTGTAATACATGATAGAAAGGAAAAAAAGATATACCGTCAATAATTCATGATGTGAAAAATTCTGAATAATAAGAAAAAAAGACATAAACATACAAGTTGCACGTTTTGAATAATAATGCGAAACTAAAAAATATCAAGAATGCAACCTTACAAACACAAGAACAGAAGAACAGATAAAAGATTGAAAAAATAAACAATACAGAATAACAAGTTGAACGGCAAACAATTAAAAAAGATATGATAGTAGTTAATATTAGAAGCCGCACTCACAAATTGTACATGAAGTATTTACTACCTCGGTGGCTAAGAGCTGTTCGTCATTCCAAAAGGTCCGAGGAACGAATCTTGTGAGCTGGTATTTTATTTTATTCTACAGCCTGCTCAACCAAACGCGCACGAATCTCAACAAAAAATTAGACGGTCCTGTAGGTCGACTGAGATGTAACGAGTTCTCAGTCACCTGATGATTAGCAAATCCGCAAAGATATCCATCAATACATCCGCTGGTAGCTCCCGCGAATAATTTTCCACCACTATCCCGGTCTCCATCAGTGGCTGGTCTTTTCTGAATCTCCTGTGTGAACCACCGAGAGAAAGAGCCAGCAGCTTAGGCAGAATTCTCAAGCCTAGATGCCCTAAGCTCATTATCCTGGCGACACTACACGCCTCCATTGGGGCAATTGCAAAATATGGTCTTCTGGAAGATGAATCCAGCTACCAACCGCACTTGCAATTCAACCTAGGATGAAGCACGCAGAGGGGTGGCTCCTCCTTGCAGCACTTATAGGGCAGCTGAACCCACCGGCGGAGGCCTCAACTCTATTTCGAGTAGAAGATGATTCCGAATCAAGGTTGGTTTCACATGAATTTTGTGCCCAGGGGCTTGCTGGTAGAAAAATGTGGATTCGGAGTTCGAATCCGACTGGTCCCTAACTCCTACAGCGCCTCAGACGGACCCCGATTATGTTCCGGCAACGAAAGCAGAGCAAGAACAGACTAACCAGCGGAATCGTGTAGCCGGACAGCGCAAAGGCAGAAGACGAGCTAGGGGCTCCGTCGTCGTCCACCGGGGCGGAGGCTGCGGTATCTGGGACGGAGGCAGGTGGGAGGTTGCGGTGAGATGTAGTTTTGCGCTCCGGCTGCGCCGTTACGCCTCGCTCGCTTCGGTGTTTCTGGAACTGGGGCTTCGTCGGCGGCGCTCGCCGCCGGTATCAGGGGATGGAGTTGCCGCTTCATTTTCTTTTTTCTTTTCTTTTGAGAACGGTGTTCATCTGCTTCTACGCCGCGGCCGAAGGAGGTTCATGGGGGTCTAACAAGTGCACCTCGCTAAGCCCACGGGCCATTGCAAACCCACGAAGTCAATCAACTTTCTTTTTGCGGGTAATAATAAGTCAATCTCTCAAAGAAAATGACCTTCAAGATTTATTGTAAATAAAAAGATCTTCGAGATTTGCTAGTTGTTGAAGACGGTTTATGTATCTCTGCCATGTATTATTTTTTACTATAAATATATATGGTATTGATTGGCAAAAAAAATTCATAAAAAGAAAATGTTCTCGTGGCACATTAATTAACCGTAACTAGTTGAATCTATGTGCGTTATCACATAACTTATACTTTATTTTCTCCCCACATTTGTAAATGTAATGCGGATAAATATTATAACATGTGGAATTTAACATGATTCAGCCAAGTATAATTATAACTTTGATTTCGTAGTAAACAAAAAAAGAGCACAACAATCTCCATTAATTGAGCAGTGTCAAAAAAAATTGTAATTGCAGTGACACAAAAACGATGACATGCTTTGAAGAAGGCGGAAAGGAACCGCTGGGACATTTTTTGCTTCTCACCTCCTCGGCGGCCTCTACTTGATGTCCATCTCTGATGGCGTCCGGTCGTGGTATCGAACTCCTATGTCGGAAAGTGGTCAGAGCCTATTGTCCGAGAGTTCATCGCACGTGATGAAAAGGATCGATCGGCGACGTGAACAAAAGGTGTGGGCTGCAGAGAAAAAGCCCGCGCTCCCTGCTCATTCGAGGCCAGACCTCGCATCGGCCCCAGTTACGCCGCAGCGGCCATTAAGGATGCCGACCTCTGTCCCGGAACATGGTCACCCTGCTGCCGCCACCCTGGGAGATCAGTGCTTGGATGCCTCTCCAGGGCTCTTGGATGATCTCCAAGGAGTCGACAACTTCTTCTTCTATAGGCGAGGCGGGCTATTTGATCAACCGAATGAGGACGACAAAGACAGAGTAAAGCACCTTCGATACTTGGAGGCATGTTCCTCGCTCAAGAGCAGCCTTACCTACTGCCTGGCGGGCTTGTTCGTATGCGGTACGAAAGTTGGCGGGCCAGCGCATGTCGGTACCTAAGTTGCTTAAAATTACCGCATTTCGAAAGTTGGGCCGCCAACTACCGAGAGGGGCCATTTCGATGCAAACTCGTCTCACCCCTACCAAATCCAAACATGCCGTGAAACTGCCCCGTGAAGTAGACGGTCGGGACCCTCATGTCAGTAATATTTCCGTGACGCGAGCGCCAACGCGGCAACCACGTAGGAGAAATGAGATACTAAAGGAGCATCGTGCGTTGACCAAATTCACAAATCCACCCTTCCCTCCTTTCGCATGAACCCTAGCACCGACGGCGTCGAAATCCCCTCTCCAACCAGAATGATCTCTTCGGACATTTGACTTCCGGCGCCAAGTTAATGTGCCTACTCGCTGCTACTGAGCTCTAATGCCGAATGTAGTGCCAGCCGTTGCGACGATCTAGCCCGCCTCTACCGTCGACGAGCTGAGCAACGCGGAGGATGGCAGATCCATTTGCCGAGGAAGAAGTACTTCTAGATAATTTCGGGTGAGCTACTCTTCTCTTTGCTATTCGCACTACCTATAACTGCTAGCTGGCTATTGGCATTACAGAGATATATCGAACATAGAATTGTTTGCTAGCACGACGCTGACAAACAATTCTTATCTTTTGTCTCCAATTTTCTGTCAACTAGGATCTCCGCTGAACCTAAATACACAGTTCTCGTGAGCATCTGCGGCTACCTCATTAAATTAGCACATGGGAAGAGCACGTGGAAACAGGCTCAGAGTCTGAAGATGGAAGTAGCGCCTGTGCAGTTATGCATTGTCCCTGGTTTAGTTGCTGTTGTGCGTGAACTTGCTGAAATGAGGCTAGAGCAGACTGCACGGTTCAACGTCGTTGATGAACGAGGCTTGAAGGTTCCTATAGCGTGTGACAGTCAGCTAATTGGGTTGATGAAACAGCATGTTAGGCTTCACGTGTTTATGCTGGTGTGTAACATAGTGGATGAGGAAGCTCCTGCTACAGGGAGTCGCCCAGCTATTATTGGACAGGGAGGTCTAACTTGAACCCCTGCTGTTGTTAAGCAAAATGTGGTTCCTCGTCCGCGACATGCTTCTGTCAGGCAACCTCCTCGTAGGAGTCCCCGTATTGCCATTGTGGAAAACTCTGCTCTGGAATCTGCTGGTACTGGTCGTCCCCATCCCCGTGCCTGTGTTGTTGCGGCTCCTGCTCACCCAATCCTTGCCGCTGTTGAGCAAACTAAGGCGTCCGGAGGCTGCCCCGCTGTTGTTGCCAAGACCGCTGCCTTGTGTGCTGCTCCTCCTCTAAACCGTCCTCTGGAATCTGTGGTCTGGAATCTGCTCTGGAATCTGCTGGTACTGGTCATCCTCGTGTTGTTGTTGATCTGGATGCTGTTGACCCAATCCCTGACGCTGTTGAGCAAACTAAGGCTTCCGGAGGCTGCCCCACTATTGTTGCAAAGACTGATGCCTTGTCTCCTCCTCGAACCCGTGCTCGGGTTCAGCGAGCTGCTGGTCTGAAGCCAGCTCATGGTCTGGACTCTGCTAGGACTCGAAACACTGCTGTTGTGGGAACTGCTCCTGATTGTCGAGGTGGCATGGCAGCAGCTAATCCTATTGTGGCTGTCGTTAGAAGGGGCTGTCGTGGTGGTGTCACGGCAGATGCCTTGGATAGGCTAAAGGTGGGGACTAATACACGCTAGGGGAATCCAGGGAGGGATAGTGGAGTGATTCTCCACACAAAAGTTTGTAATGATTTCCTTCCAAGATTACAAGTGCTCCTAGAGCTGTATTGATGAGAGGAGGAAGAAGGAGCTCTCTTACTCTCACCCACAGTTCACACCTGAAACCCTAGCCCAAACAGAATAGTAGAAAGACCAACCCCTTCTACAGAAGCCACAACCCCCTTTTATAGAGGAGGCCCGGTTTCTGCCTAGGGCATACGTGGAGGCATATTCCTGAGAATATGCCTCCTCCCAAAGTAGCAAGCTGACCGGGGTGCTTTTATCCCGCGTCACCCTTGCTTTAGCTACGTGAGCCTCTGCGGCGCCTGCGTCAGCCGACATGGGCGTCGTCACCCTTGTCGGCCATGCCCTGGTGGTCCTGTCCTTGCTTGCTTCGCTCAGGTAGTGCGTACCGTGGCTTCTTTTGACCAGCAAGATTCCTTCCTTCTCCTGGAAGCTAGATATAGCCCGGATCACGGTTGATCCGGCCACACCTGTTCCTGCATACAAGTAAAACATGCACTTCCGACTTACTGCTTAAGTCGGATGAGACTTAGTTAGGCGAACGCCCCCCGATCCGGGTTACCCCATGATTCGGCCTGCCTCGAGGTGACCCGGCCAGCATCCGCTTTAACCTTGCCGAACCTCGGCTAACTTGGCCTTTATACCCCGGCGTGACCCTACCCGGGGGTATCCCCCCAACATTAGTCCCCGAAGCTGGTGCGGTCTTAGCTGCCTTGGCCGCTAAGGCCACATCAGGTTCAATTTCAAGCTCCAGTCGTTATTTCCGAGTTACCTCTTTACCTCAGATTATATGGATTTACGTTCCCTTTGCACATTCCAAGTTCTCACTTGCCGGCTGGGTTACCACTTTAACTCGGACCTCATGGTTTTACTTTCCCTTCGCACATGCCAAGTTTTCACTTGCCGGCCGGGTTACCATAATCCCATCCGGGCCTTGTTTCCTTCTCTCGTACGCTAGCCCATGTGAAAGGTAATCATTATGTCGTCTTATTTTAAGGGCCTGCACAGTAACCGCCGCAATAATTGTCAGTTATCACTGTGCGCGGGTCACGTCATGCCTGCTTCCTCGTTTCTCGCATCACAGTGTCACGTCATAGGATTCTCTCCGCTCTGTGGCCCTCCGTGTGGCTCCCCGCTGATTGGTCCGGACAGGTGATACATGGCCACTTCGTGTGGTAGGTCCGTAGGATATGATCCCACTCACCGCTGGTGGGAGTGGTGAAATAGCAGAGGGGTGCTTCCCTTAGGGTCTTTCTCCTTCCACGCCCCTCTGCCGGTTCCTCTTTTTCTTCATCTTCCTCGCGCCTGCGCCGCCGCCAGTGATACCAAATAGCAGCGTCGCCGCCGCGCTTCTCTGTCGCACCTCTGCGTCGCCGCCACCACGACGCAAATCTCTCACCACGGGTCCTCGTCAATCTCGGCCACTGTCCCCCGCCGCCTCTAGCGCCAGCGAGGGCCTCGAGGACCAGATGATGGAAGAAGAACTCATTGTTACTGAGCAGGAGATGGAGGAGGACGCCACGGCGGCGGACCGCGGCGCGTGGGCTGGGTCATGGGTCTGTCAAGATGATCTTGACTGGCTTTACCGAACCAGGCGCATCCCCACCGGCGTCGCTGCTCGTCTCCCTTCTAACGAACTGGCCCCCTCACCCAATCCGGGTGAGTTTGTTGTCTTTTTGTCCCACTTCCAACGGGGCTTCGGGTTGCCCGTTAGCGATTTTTTCCGGGACTGGCTCAGTACATACCAGCTCCAGCCGTACCATCTTCCAGCCAACGCCATCACTTCTCTCTCTGCCTTTGCTTCTATGATCGAAGGCTATGCCGGACCGTGGCCCACGAAGGAGCTATGGATCCGGTTCTTCGGCCTTCGTCGCAATGTCATCCCCAACATCCACGCTGATCCAGAGGACAAACAGCTCACTCAATTCGGAGCGGCCTCCATTTCACCCCGGAGGTTTTCTATTTTCCCCCGGGTCACCGGGTTAGAGTCCTGCAAAGGATGGGCCCGGACCTTCTTCTATGTCCGGAATACGGGCACTGAAGACTTGATCCGGTTGCTCCCCTATACTCCGGGTCCACCTAACCCGGATTTGTGAGATGAGATCCCCAAGAAGCCCACTGCCTTGGCCAATCAAGTTAACAAGATGTTCGCGGAGCTGAAGAAGCTCGGGCAGCGCAACGAGGATGCCATGATCACTTTCGTGCGCAACCGAATTTCCCCCCTGCAGAAGCGCACCCACAAGGTGTGCCACATGAGCTTCGGCCGCGATCCCAACCGGACCTCCTCCTTCGAGCTGAGCAACACGGAGATCTATCGCCGGGTTAAGGCTCTTTTTGCCACCCATAAGGACTTCTCCTCCGAGTGGACTTGGGGAATGGAGCATTACTGCCGTGATAGGCTTCCTCCCGTGGTAAGCTTCATGTTGTGAACTTACTCCGGACCAATTATATGTCAGTTATTGTTACATTTTTGACTCTTTTGTTCATTTCTTTCCTCAACAATTTCTTTAGCAGACCATCGAGGACGGCACCGATCCGACCCTTAAGTGGGCGCCGGACCGGGAGAACCCGGATGAGGAGGAGCCGGACCAGGAGATGTTCCTCCCAATGACCGACGCCACGAAACGACCCACGGGTAAATCCTCTTCCATTAGAGATTGGCCCGATGATGAAGATGACTCGGATGTCGAGGTGATTGAACCTGTTGAGGCTGTCCCCCTTTCTTTTGCTTTTCCGCCATCAGCTCACCCCGGTGGTCACATCCACGAGGATCCTCCCCTCGCTACTGGCGAACCTGTTCCGGTGGCATCGAAGAAAAAGCGTGGGGCTTCTTCAAGTTCTTCCTCCGGACCTCCCCAGCCCGCTAAAAGGCGTAAGAAGTCCGAGGACAAAACAGCCTCCAAGCCAGCAGGCGAGGCCCCAGCATGGAGGGCTCGGAAACCTAAGGAGGCCCAAACCTCGGATTCGTACGTCATTCTTTCTTCTGTAACATGTTCTTCCTTACTTCGTTGTAATTTTTCTTCTGACCTTTTTTGATTTTGCAGGGCTCCGGTGGAGGTCCCTCAAAGTGGATCTAGCATCTCTTTGCCTCTCCGACCTAGCCCTTCTCCCCGTCGTGATGACGAATCACGTCCGCTGAGCCCAATTCCAGAGGGTTCTGCGGCCGCTCCGGGTTCTGCTCAACCTCGGCAAGAGGAGGGTAACCTTGGAGCGGGGAAGACCGGCCCGGCTGAGGCGACGGCATGCACCACCTCGGCAACGCTGCAACCAGCAGCCACTGAGGCTACCTCGGCCCCAGCACCAGTTCCAGTACCAGCAACCAGACCCGCACCAACTCCAACTCTGGCATCAGCACCAACTCCGGCTGCTAAAACATCAGCAGCAGCACCAAGTCCAGCATCAACGCCTAGCTCCTCTGCCTCGTCCGAGTCTTCTCAACCTCAGCGAGGAGCTACCCCGGCCGCTCCTAAGGGGAAATCCGCTACAACGGCTTCCTCTTCCCAGCAAGCCAAGGACAAGAAGGCTCCGAACACTAACAAGCCACCATCCGTCGAAGCCGGGCAGCGTACCCTCGTGTCAATGCTTCCCAAGAAAGCACCAGCAGCGAAGGACGCGCCTGCCGAGCCAACTGACGCACAGCAAATGGTTCTGCACACCAGCCCAGCCCTTGCCATGATCGAAAGGAAAGAAGCGCATGCAAAGGGCTTGGTGGCGCCCCATATGCCCAGTGGTGAACGGTACCCTCCGAGCCTGATAGAATTCATCATGAACTAGAATAAGGCGGAGGTCGTTCAAGACGCTGATCTCCCGGAGATGAACACAACTGCAAAGGCAATTAACCTCGCCGGGCATATGATGGAGGTACGTCGCTTCCCATTTACATGTTGTAGATAATAACCATTAGTCCCCGAGCCTCCGGGGGAGTAACTTGTTACTCGGTCGGATGCTCTTTAGAAAACTAACGTAGCTCCATGAGAACTTTAAATATGCACACACCTAGAGCCGGGTTAAGTTCCACTTGGCTCGGATTTTAGTACACTTCGAATATGCACACACCTAGAGCCGGGTTAAGTTCCACTTGGCCTGGATTTTAGTACACTTCAAATATGCACACACCTAGAGCCGGGTTAAGTTCCACTTGGCCCGGACTTTAGTACACTTCGAATATAAACACACCTAGAGCCGGGTTAAGTTCCACTTGGCTCGGATTTTAGTACACTTCGAATATGCACACACCTAGAGCCGGGTTAAGTTCCACTTGGCCCGGATTTTAGTACACTTCGAATATGCACACACCTAGAGCCGGGTTAAGTTCCACTTGGCCCGGATTTTAGTACACTTCGAATATGCACTAAGCTAACTTATGCCTTTGCACTCCTTTCAGGTGACCACTAACCGCCGGAGTGCGGAATTCCAACGCTTGCTGGATACCCACAAGAATCTACGCGCAAAACAGGCTGCACTCATCGCAGAGTACGAGAAAAGGGGTAAATTTCTTCCTTATCACTCCCTTATTTTCCTTCAACCTCCTTTGCCGAACTAATCTGATTGTTTGGTTTCCGCAGCTGGGGTGGAGGCTGAGAACAAGATAATGCGGAAGAACTTGGAGCAGATCAAGGGTACGTCCTTTTTGTCTGTCTTCACTGTGCTTTCTATCTCCTTTCCTCCTTGGCTCGGTAAACATTCATACCTCGGCACCGCCGTGCCAACACACTATTTCAGCATCGCTTGAAGATAGTGTGCTCGTGCCTGATATGATGCTACATTTTCTCGAACAAGCAGGGCAACATCAAGCCGAGCTGAAGAAAAAGGATGATGAGCTCGCCCTCCTCCGGACCAAAGACGATGAGATTGCCAGGCTCAAGGCTGAGATGGCGAAGATGAAGGCGCAGCACCAAGCCGAGCTAAAAAAGGCTGGCCAGGACTACACCGAAGAGCGTGAGCGCCTCAACCTCCAAATTGCTAAGGACCGTGAGCTTCTTTAGGAGGCCGAGGTCAAACTTGAGTCGGCGAATGCCGAGCTTGAGCAGCTTCGGAAGAGGCGTGATGATTGTACCAAGGAACTGACCCGGATTCACAGCCACATCTCACGTAATTTCTCTTCCCTTATCCGCCTTATTTCTCCGGGTTACTTCATATGTCTTGTTTTCTCAGCTTCGTCCTTTGCCTTGTTTCTCAGGCCACTTTCCAGAGGCTACTGCCATTGCGAGTGCTGCTGTTGCCAATTTCCGCCGAGAGAGGGGTACTCCCATCGCCCCTGACGGTGAGAGCATTCCCTTTGACATGGAGGACCTATTGGTCAGCCTGTCCTCTCGCGTGGAAATCATTAAGAACTACGGCAAAGATCTCCTTGACGTTTCAGTCCGAGTCTTCAACATGTTCTGGCCCACTGATGACGCTCCGGAGAGAGTCACACATCTCGCTGAAAAGCTTTCGAAAATCGAGACCCAGCTCGACCTCTGGAGAGAGTCCGCTGGACGTGCCGCGGCTGATACCATCCTTCACCACATTCTGACGCGGTATGAGAAGATAGATCTCAGCCTCCTCACACGCCTACGCACAGGATCCAAATGGACAGACGACCCGGAGTGGGTAGCTCGGCGCCAGGCTTGTGCCTACAGCCTCATTGAATATGCCCCCATTCACGAATGGACTGAGGGTCCAAGCTTCCTGGAAATCGCTGGCGACGAAGAGGTCGAGAATGTTAAGGATGATTCAGATGAGGACGGGGAGGACGATGCCTCGGATATCGAAGAGGGTGAACATGATGCCGAACTTCCTCCTGCTGCTCCTTGAGCGAAAAAAACTCAAAAATTTATCAGATCCCCGGTATGCCGGGTGGAGTTGTATTCTAAACACATGTGATATTTTGCTACTAAGTGCCTATGCCGAATTAACTTGGGCGTAGTCCCCGGGTTTCTTTTTCTTGTTCGTTCAATCTTTTTGGCTCGGATCGTGTCTACCTTGATTCGGTTTTACAACTTACGAATCCGAGCTTCAAAATTGTTTTAACAATACTAGGAAACTTTTAGACTTAGCTCAATAGTAAAACTTCATAATAACTTGAAAATAAATACAGGGTTAGTCCAAAAAACAAACGTTGGCTCGAATAAATTCTTTCCCTTAGCCGTTTTTCATGTGCTACGCAATTCCAAACTTATTCACTTGCTTGCCATGAAGCTAATTCTTGTTGGACAGCAGCAAGTCGAAGAGTTGGGTTTTTGTTGCTACACTACTAATCCGAGTTAAGTAGAATAACTTATTCCAACTGACGCGCAAAAAACAACAAACATTATTAAGGCAGTCCCCGAGTTACTGCTCGAGGTGCCAACATTTCATTGATAAGCTCACTGCCGACATACATACCGACATATGAGATAACTCGGATACATACACTTCTTAGCTAAGTGTAGAAAGGACGAAGTAGAGCTATATTCCATGGTCGCTTGGATTCCTCTCCGGACCTGTCCGCCTTGTTCTTTTCTTATGGCTTTGCATCTATAAGATAGTAAGAATCGTTGTGCAATGCTTTGCTCACGATGAACGGCCCTTCCCATGGGGGGGATAACTTATGCATGCCCGTAGTACGTTGTACCAACCGGAGCACCAAATCGCCTTCCCGAAAGACCCGGGGGCGCACTTTCCGGCTATGATAGCGTCGGAGATTTTGCTGATATATGGCGGATCTGGACAGTGCCAGTTCTCTCGCTTCTTCCAGTAGATCAACATCATTTTGTCGGACTTCTTGCACTTCGGCTTCTGTGTATTGGGTGACCCTAGGCGAATCATGCTCTATGTCGGCTGGTAATATAGCTTCTGCCCCATATACTAGAAAGAACGGCGTATAGCCTGTTGATCGATTCGGAGTTGTTCTTAAACTCCACAGTACCGCTGGTAGTTCTTCTATCTAGCACCCCGCTGATCTTTGCAGCGGCTCAATGAGCCAGGGTTTTATCCCGGATAATACTAATCCGTTGGATCTTTCCACTTGCCCGTTTGATGCGGGATGGGCTACCGAGGCTACATCTAGCCGGATCCTCTTATCCCGGCAGAAACGAGCAAATGCTCCTTCCGCAAAATTTGTGCCATTGTCAGTTATGATACTGTGAGGATAACCATACCTCAAGATGATATCTTTGAGAAACGTTACGGCCGTAGCTCCAACACATTTTCTTATAGGCTTTACCTCAATCCACTTCGTAAACTTGTCCACCATTACCAGAATGTGAGTCATATTTCCCCTTGCTGGTTTGAACGGGCCAACCATATCCAAGCACCATACGGCAAATGGCCAAGTGATTGGTATGGTCTTGAGTTCCGACATTGGCATATGTGTCTTGGTAGCGTACCTCTGACAACCATTACATTTTCTCACCAGATCTTCTGCTTGCTCTAAGGCGTTTGGCTAGTAGAATCTGTGCCGGAAAGCTTTTGCTACCAAGGCTCGGGATGAGGCATGATGCCCGCATTCCCCCTGATGTATATCTCGGAGGATGTCAAGCCCTTCTTCCGGGTCAACACATCTCTGGAGAACATTGGTCACACTTCTTTTGTATAGTTCGGAATTGATGATCGTGTAGGCCTTTGCCCTCCTCTGTGTTTGCCTGGACAACACTTCCTCCGTGGGTAACGTTCCATCTTTCAGGAATTGAAATATAGGTAGTGCCCAAGCTGGTACTGTTCGCACAGGGAATAGATCCTCATCAATCTCCATTTGATCCACCAGCATAACTTCAACCGGATCACGCTGAGCAGTCCCCGGGTCTTGCAGAGCAGTCCCCGGGTTTACTGAAGTAGTCCCCGGGTTTGCCAAGGGAGTCCCCGGGGTTCGCGCACCACTTCCCTTGTCAATGTCCATGGGCACAGCTCCGGATTCCGTGTCCTCCGGGACATATATTGACTCCGATTCTGGGGATGGCCTGATGGATGGTTTCCTGAGGTGCTCTAATGCTACACCCGGTGGAATTGCTTGTCGGGTTGACCCGAGCTTTGACATCATGTCAGCAGCCTCATTTTCCACCTGGGGTACATGGTGAAATTCGCATCCCTCAAAGTAACCAGATATCTTCTGCACATGAAATCTGTACAGTGCCATGTTTGGATCAAGGGCGTCCCACATTCCCACACTTGCTGCACCACCAAATCCGAGTCGCCAAAGCATATGATCCGACGTATCCCAAGTTCTTTTGCTACCTTAAGCCCATGCACAAGTGCCTCATACTCAGCGACATTGTTTGATGCGGTGAAATGGATCTGCAGCACATATTTCAACTGGTCCTTCTTTGGCGATGTGAGTACAACTCCGGCACCTAGCCCGGTTTTGGTTTTTGATCCGTCAAAGTGCATTCGCCAATAGTTCGGATCTGGAAGCGGCGGTTCGTATTGTACTTCGGCCCAATCCAAGAAAAAGTCCGCCACAGCTTGAGATTTGATGGCCTCTCTTCTGTCATATTGTGGCGCATAAGGAGCTAGCTCAATTGCCCATTTTGTAATTCTGCCACTCGCATCCTTGTTACTCATTATCTCGGATATGGGGGCCTCAAATATGACTCGGATAGGATGCTCCTCAAAGTAGTACTTCAGTTTCTTGGCGGCCATGTACACGCCATATGCCACCTTTTGGTAATGTGGATAGTTCTGCTTTGAGGCTGACAACACCTCGCTCAAGTAATATACTGGCCTTTGCACCGACTTACCTTCCTCGTCGCGCTCCACCACTATTACTGTACTTACAACCCGGTTGGTTGCGGCTATCTAGAGCAACATTGGCTCCTTCGATAGTGGTGAGGCTAGCACTGGTGCCATGGCTAACATTTTCTTCAGGTGGGTAAAGGCTTCATCGGCCTGTGGCGTCCAAACGAACTTATCCGATTTTTTCATGAGTTGGTAAAGAGGCAACGCCTTTTCTCCCAATCGACATACAAACCGACTTAACGAGGACAGACAACCTGTGAACTTCTAGACATCGTTAAGACACTTCGGCAGTTCCATTCATTCGATGGCCCGGATTTTGGTTGGGTTAACCTCGATACCTCGGCTGGAAACAAGAAAACCGAGCAATTTCCCAGCCGGGACACCGAAGGTACATTTCTCCAGGTTAAGTTTCATCCGAAACCTCCTTAGGTTCGCAAACGTTTGCCTGATATCGTCAAGGAGCATTTTGCTTTCCTTGGTCTTGATAACCACATCATCCACGTACACATGTACATTTTGACCTATTTGGTCGTGCAAACATTTTTGCATACATCTTTGGTACGTTGCCCCTGCATTACGTAAACCAAACGGCATGGTGCGATAGCAATAGGCCCCATACGGGGTAATAAATGCAGTCTTTATTTGATCATCCGGATTCAGAGGTATCTGGTGGAAACCAGAATATGCATCAATGAATGACAACAGTTCACACCCAGTAGTTGAGTCTATGACCTGATCTATTCTTGGCAGCGGAAATGGATCTTTTGGACACGCCTTGTTCAGGTTCGTGTAATCGATACACATGCGCGAAACCACTGCCACGTTCGGGTCATCCTTCTTCTTTTCCACCAGCACCGGATTAGACAGCCAATCCGGGTAAAGAACCTCCATGATAAATCCTGCAGCTAGCAACCGAGCTATCTCATCCCCAATGACTTTCCTCCTATCTTCGGCGAAGCGGCGGAGAGGTTGCTTCACCGGCTTAGCTCCGGGTCTCACATTCAAAGAGTGCTCGGCCAACTCCCTCGGAACACCTTGCAAGTCCTATGTGGACCAAGCAAAAATGTCCCGATTCTCACGGAGGAAGCTGACGAGCTCGCTTTCCTATTTATCATTTAACCCGGCACCAATTGTTACGATGCGCTCTGGGAACATGTCATCAACAGGAACCTTCTTGGTATCTTTTGTGGCCTGGAAAGAGACACTTCCATGCGGGTTACTCAGCACCGACATATACTGCTGCGCGGACTGAGCCAATGCCGCCACCCCTTGAATTTTCCTTTTTTCCTACGCAATCACAAGTGACTCGGCTAAGTTCGACCCGGCCGACGCACACTCCATCGAACGTCGGAAATCCCCTGCAATGGTTATCACTCCGTTTGGTCCGGGCAACTTCATCTTCAAGTAGCTAATATGACAACTTGCCATGAACTTGTTCAGCGCTGGCCTTCCGAGCAACGCATGATACGCGCTTTCTAAGTTCACCACTTCGAACTCCAGATTTTCAGTTCGACAATTATCCCTCATGTCGAACAAGACGTCAACCCGGAACTTGCTTATGGGCTCACAAGAAATGCCGGGTACAATGCCATGGAAAGTTGTCCTCGTGGCCTGGAGCATGTTCTCCGAGATACCCAACTTGCGCATTGTGTCCGCATACATGATATTAATGCTATTGCCATTGTCGATCAGCACCTTTGAGAATCTTACGTTAATGCTAGGACCAATGAACATCGGATCCAGCACCAACGCATACGAACCAGGGCTTGGCATGGGCTTGGGATGATCCCTGATGCTCCAGGTGATTTCCTGATCGGACCAAGGCATGTACCTCGTCACTGCATGCATTACTGCATCCACCTCCATATGCCTACACTGCAAGCTTTTTCTATCGGTTTCCTTAGTGGTAAACACACAATAGCTCTGATGGTGTTCCCTGTACTCGTTTCTCCCCTCATTTCCGGGGTACCTCTGATCCGGCTGATGCTGATTTTCTACCTAATGCACTGCATCCCTTCTCTCATTGTTATCATACCTCGGCGGAGGGGGAGGCAACATTAGCTGTTGCGTGTTCGCTCCGGAGAGCAGTTGCTGCCGAGGTAACTCCTGCCGAGGTTGATCATTCCGGGGTGCCTGAGCATTCCCCAAACCACCTTGTTCGATCTTGCGCATCAACTCACATTGCCTCGTCGTATGACCCGCTGGGTTGTTCGGATTTGGTGTATGGAACTTACACGGCTGGTCCAACATCGACTCATAAGCATACCTCGGACGGTCTTTCCTTTCTTGCCACTGCTTCTTTTGCTATGGTGTCCAAGTCTTCTTGCCATCGTTTCTCGGAGTCCACTGCCCTCCAGTTTTTTGGCGTTGACTGCCCCCTGCTCCGGGTTGATCTTGACTCACAGCTGCAACTTGGTGCGAACCATATCTATGATCCGGTCTATCATCTCTCCTTTTTCCTCTGTAGTCGTTCCTTCGGGATGATCCGGCCCCATCTCTCTGATAGTACTCATCGTTTGACTCGTTTGATACGAGCCTAGGTTGAGTCGGATCACCCAGAGCATACGAATCTACAATCCGGATCATCTCTGACAATGTAGCTAGCATTTTCCTTTGCAACTTCATCCACAGCTCGCTTCCATACCTACACCCTTGTGCAAACCATGCTATGGCCTGTGATTCAATCACGCCCTCACACGAATTTCTCACAGTGCACCACCGGGTTAAAAACTCCCGATCCGTCTCATTTGGCCTTTGCTTGCACATAGCTAGGGTCCGTGGCCTATTTGGTCTCTGATACGTACTCGAAAAATTGCTGATGAACATCTCCTCAAAATCTATCCAGCAGTTGATGCTTCCTGGTGGCAAATTGTTCAGCCATACCCTTGCCAGGCCTTCCAACATCTGGGGTACATATCGTATAGCCCATCTCAGGTTGCCAGTGGAAATTTTCACAACCGTAGCATAATTAATCAGCCAATCCTCCGGCTTTGTACTGCCGTCATACGTCTTCGTGCCCCTGGGTAGATGAAAGTTCGGTACCGGTGGCTCCTTCATGATCCGGGGTCCAAAACATGCTGGGCCCGGTGGACCTTGACATTCAATTTGTTCCGACCTATACAGTCGATCCAGTTTCAACCTAGCGTTATCCGGCATCAAATCCCTGCTCCCCAATCTTGACCCTATCACATGATAATCCGTCCTTGGGTATCCCGCGTTTGCCATTTCCGAGTCTCCATCATTATACCTGTCTTGCTCTCTTGGAGCACCTTTCTGTTGCATACTCGGCCGGCACTTTGCTCTTGCCTTGGTATATTTCGCTGCTGCGGTTGTCCTACTCCAGCCGAGTTTCGCTGTCCGACATTACCGTTGACAACGTTCCCTTGACCGGCATTGCCTTGGTCGCGGTTACCTCGGTCGGCTTCACCTCGGCTCACACTCCGTCGATCATCATTTTTCTGCGCTTCTTTTCCTTTCCCTGCCCGCGTCGGGTCATACGGGACGATCTGTTTGTTCCGTCTGGCCGAGGTTACCACCTCTTCTCTCCTTGGACCACCATGAGGAGACAATGCGGCTCCAGCGGATTTCTCCGGGTTACCCACCGCCGAATGGAAGATTTTGGAGGCTCCAGCTCTCTCCGGGTTAGCCCTGAGCAGTTCCTCGTTTTGCCTATTCGCAATCCGAACCAGCTCGTTAACCCTATCTTGTTGTCTTTGCCGGGCTTCACCTTTTAGACCCTCCAACTCGGATGCAGCTGCATCCGCTGCTCTGAGGTTCTTTGCCGGGGTACTGTACCTCGGCAGCCCCACGGACAAACAGTTTTCTGATACCTCAATTCCAGTATCACCCTCTCTGTTCATCTCACTCATGAGATTTCTCCCCTTCACTTTTACAGCGTCAAGCTTGTTTGCCTTTGCGTACTCACGCAGCGTCATATTCAACGACTACTGAGCCGCGGCTATTTTCTTTGCGCCCTCTAGGATTTTCTGCCTAGTTTCTTCCAGCTCGGGCTGCGCTCGAGCTGGATCTACCACTGCTACTACAGGGTTTGCCAAGCTATCCATTGCTTCCCTCAACACGTTCTCTGGCCTCTCTAGTGGAGGACCTCTACCTTTCCTCGGTGCCTTATGCGTTACCTCCGGATCTGGCGCCGGATCCTTGCTTGCGCCCGCACCTGGCGCAGTCATCATCACCTCTGCATGGTCCGAGGAGCAAGCGATACGCGTCCCGGGGACCACGGTGAGGGGAGGCTCCCCCGTGTCGACGACGTGATGCGGATGAACACCTAACACGTCCACATCAACGTAGACCTTGTGCGTGCCGAGCCTGACGAAAAGGCCATTGCGCAGAAGAGGGCGCGTGCCGAAGCAGTCAGCGTTGTCGCTGACGAAGTCCCACGCTCCAAAGCACTGAACAAGCCCGGAGACGATGCGTTCGCCGGTGCCGATGATGTTTCTCGTCCGGATCTTGACCCCTGCTAGCGCCGCTAGCCCCACGGTGGGCGCCAACTGTCGTGGTGTTGTCACGGCAGATGCCATGGATAGGCTAAAGGTGGGGACTAATACACGCTAGGGGAATCCAGGGAGGGATAGTGGAGTGATTCTCCACACAGAAGTTTGTAATGATTTCCTTCCAAGATTACAAGTGCTCCTAGAGATGTATTGGCGAGAGGAGGAAGAAGGAGCTCTCTTACTCTCACCCACAATTCACACCTGAAACCCTAGCCCAAACAGAATAGTAGAAAGACCAACCCCTTCTACAGAAGCCCCAACCCCCCTTTTATAGAGGAGGCCCGGTTTCTGCCTAGGGCATATGTGGAGGCATATTCCTAAGAATATGCCTCCTCCAAAGTAGCAAGCCGATCGGGGTGCTTTTATCCCGCGTCACCCTTGCTTTAGCTACGTGAGCCTCTGCGGCGCCTGCGTCAGCCGACATGGGCGGCGTCACCCTTGTCGGCCACGCCTCGGTGGTCCTGTCCTTGCTTGCTTCGCTCAGGTGTGCGTATCGGGGCTTCTTTTGACCAGCGAGATTCCTTCCTTCTCCTGGAAGCTAGATATAGCCCGGATCACGGTTGATCCGGCCACACCTGTTCCTGCATACAAGTAAAACATGCACTTCCGACTTACTGCTTAAGTCGGATGAGACTTAGTTAGGCGAACGCCCCCCGGTCCGAGTTACCCCATGATTCGGCCTGCCTCGAGGTGACCCGGCCAGCATCCGCTTTGACCTTGCCGAACCTCGGCTAACTTGGCCTTTATACCTCGGCGTGACCCTACCCGGGGGTATCCTCCCAACAGGGGCCCTGCCTGTCCACCATGTAATGTAGCTCCCGCTGCTAAGGGCCCTCTCCTTGCTCCTAGTCCTGGTACTTCCATCGAGGTTGATCCAGCTAACGATGACGCTGGTGATGGCGGCGGTGGCATTGGGGCTGGGTCTGATGGTGCCGCTCCATCTCTCGAACCTCTCGGAGGTTTCTATCCTGAAGAACCTGATGATGGCAAAGTAATCGTTCGTATCGGTGTCGCGGATTATACTGCAAAATTAGATGATGGCACAGAAAAATTCTATGACGAGTTTGATGTAATCCTTGGCAGATACGACCCTGAAGTGGTAGAGTTATCTGACTTGATGGCATCGTTTCATGTGAAGGTGTTGTGGGGGTCCTCCTAGGAAGCACGTTTGTTATATTATGTTAAAGGAGCAAAAAGGCTATCGAAGTGAAAGATACCAGGGATTTAGTCGTACCGTTTACAAGGAAACATTATAGAGGTGAAGTTTACTTCCACTTGGTAGTGCTCACGGTTGGAGAGGAATTGGAACTCGACAATAGAGATGATGGACTTTTAGAAGGCATGCATGACCTGATCCATGGCATCACTGGGGCTGGTGCGACTGAGGGTGGTTTCGAACAGAGGAGAGTCTTACAGAGGAGTGTCATAAAGAGGAGCAGGAAGAGCATCCCCAGAAAGGGCACCCCGAAGAAGAACGTCACCAAGGAGACCACGCCAGAGAAGAGGATGCCCAAGAGTCGCATGACAAAAGGCACCACGCTGTAGAGTACACCCCTGAGATCCAGTCAAAATGCCACACCGAACGGTAGCAGCAAAAACACTAAGAGGGCTAGCAGGGTGGTGAACACTCCCAGGAGTGGCAGCAAAGAGGCAAAGATGGCCAGCACGGAGGCTACCACACCCAGTGGGAGAAGAAAAAACACTAATTTGGAGCGGGACACGCCGCTGTCAGGGAATTATGCCAGCACGAAGGAGAACACGCCCAATAGTAGCAGCAAAAGGGCTAATTTGGAGCAGAACACGCCGCTGAGGTTAGGCAATAATGCCAGCACGAAGGAGAAGACGTCCAATAGTAGAAGCAAAAGGGCTAATTTGGAGCGGAACACGCCGCTGGGGTCAGGCAATAATGCCAGCACGAAGGAGAACACGCCCAATAGTAGCAGCAAAAGGGCTAATTCAAAGAAGAACACGCCGCAAAGGTCAGGCAATAATGCCAGCACCCTGGAGCCAACACTCGTGAGGGGAGGCAGTAAGGAGATCACACCCAAGAGCGGCAGCAAAAGTCCTAGTTCGATGGGGAATGGAACGCGGATGTCAAGGCCTACTGATACCATCAGGAAAGATTACATCAGGAAGGAGGATGTACACAGGAAGAGCAAGAGGGTTCTGTACACTAAAGATGAAATTGATTCTGACTGCTGTTTGTCCACTAAAGTACCTGGGATGCGTGCAAACATAAGACCACCCCATGTGCTTGCAGCAGAACCAACCGAGTGTCTTGGAGAAAACAGAGTTGCCGGTGAGGTGGACTGGGGCAATGTTCCTGTCCATCCAGGTGGAGACGATGGTGCAGCCCCACCCATGGGAGTCAGTATGATGTGTGCAGTACTAGGCATTAGAGACGAAGGCGAAGATTCTGAATCAGATGAAGAAGCATGCACTATAGAGGATCAAGAATCTGGTGATGATGAAATAGATGAGGAACTTAACGATGAGGCTAGTATTCCAGTCAATGATTTGGGTGTTGAAGTAGAAGAAATGAAGCATGACCACGAGTATCCTATAATTTTGGTCGGCACCGAGTTTAGGAGCATGCATGAGTTCAGGATGTCGTTTCGGCATTTTTGTATCAAGGGGGAGTTCGACGTTTATCGACTGAAGAACTCTGCCGAGAGGTATGAGGCCGTTAGCAAGTTAACGTGGATGAATGGACGGGCCGAGGTACATTGTCCATGGAGGATCACAGCAAGATCCTTACCTGCATCGACTGCAATTAGGGTATTGGGGCAATGAATGCAGCAAACCATTAGAACTCTCTCTCTCTTTTCACTCTATAACTACAATTGATGTGTGATATCTTTCTGGCAACTAGTCGACTCCGCTTATCTTTTAAATGAATCTGTGTTGCAGGTGAACAAAATGGGCCCTCCACACATGTGTCCGACAGGCAGCAAACTGAAATCCTCAATGGCTGATACAGAGTGGGTGGCTATGCAATCTATGTCCATACTAAAGGATAACCCTAAGGAGACCGCAAAGAATATTGAGACTAGCCTCGTTTCTAAATACAACATTGTCCTTCCATATTACACGGTTTGGAAAGGTAAAGAGAAAGCTCTGGGGGTCTTGCACGGGGATTGGACCAATAGCTTCAGGATGCTGTACAACTTCAAGGCGGAGGTACAAGCTAGGTGTCTGGGGAGTGTTGTGGAGATTGACACCGAATCAGAACGTGGTAAAATATATTTCAAAAGATTTTTCATGGCGCTTAAACCTTGCATCCAGGGATTCAAGGATGGCTGTAGGCCGTATCTGAGTGTAGATAGCACTGTCCTAACTGGCAAATGGAAAGGCTGCATGCCATTTGCCACAGCACTTGATGGTCACAACTGGATGTTCCCAGTGGCATTTGGGCTGTTTGAAACAGAAACGGAGGAAAACTGGGTCTAGTTTATGAGGCAGCTCAGGAGATCAATAGGCCACATGGATCCATTGGCTATATCCACGGATGCATGCAAAGGGCTGACGAATGCAGTGAAGGAGGTGTTCCCGCAAGTTGAAGGTAGAGAATGCCATGCCCATATGATGCTCAACTTGTACTCACACTATGTAGGCAGCGTATTCGTTACGTGTTTCCTGCTGCTAGAGTTTACAAACCTAGTAGCAGCGATTATTTCATGAGCAAGATTTTTGCCGAAGCCCCTGAACTTCCAGAGTACTTAGCCATCCATCATTCGCAGCTATGGAAGAGGAGTCAATTCAACCCTGACATCAAAGTTGATTACATAAACAACAACCTTGCAGAATGCCTGAATAACTGGGTGAAGGACATAAAAGTGCGTCCTGTTCATATCTTGATGGACAACATACGTGGTATGATCATGAAGCTGTTAAATATAAGGAGAGAGATCGGTAGGAGACTTAGAGGACATATGCTACTGCCAGTTGTACATCAACTACACAAGAGAAGCCGAGGACTTGCTCATCTTAAGGTTCTCTCGTCAACCAGCAGAAGCTGTGAGGTGGTCGATATGTCCAAGAGTGGCAAAAGGGATGCTGTGAACATCCAGCTGCGAGAATGCACCTGCTTAGAGTGGCAGCATACCAGGAAACCTTGCGACCACGCCTTGGCCTTCTTGGTGAAGAAAAGAACTCTACCACATTTGGATCAGTATTTGTCAGACTACTACTCTATGGAAAAGTTCAAAGCTGCGTACGCTGGATCCGTCGAGCCATGTACAGACCCATCTCAGTGTCCTCAAGTCCAACTATCTTTCGAGCTTTGCCAGCCAGTTACAAAAAGGGGCAGAGGAAGACCCCAGGTGAATAGGTTTAAGAATTTTCTCGAGAAGAAGGGTTTGGCTTTCTGTGCTACAAAGAAGGGCAAAAATAGATGCAAGACCTGCCCTCTTATAGGCCATAGAGCAGCTGGATGTCCCCTTAATGCTCCCAAACCTAGGTATGAGATGGTACATTCACACAAAAAATTGTTTATAGTTTGTAGATATAAGGTAGTAATCCATGTACTGTTTTTTTACAGGAAGCGCAAGGTAAGAAACAAGACAGCCGACTCAGTGATTTTGCTGCGGGAAGAAAACCAAAATGAGTGGAGTGATGATGCCAGACAAGATTCTGGTGCTGATTGGCCTGACTTCCCTCAGCCCGGAGATGCAGGATACGTGAAGGTAAGAAAATTGGCACCCAGGAAGAGGAAGAAGGCAGGAGATGAAGAAGCCAGTGGACGTGAAGGAAAGAGGAAGAAAGTTGGCACCCAAGCAGAGAAACAGGGCTAGCAGTGTAGCAGCCTAATGATGTATTGAACTTGAACCTATATATGTAGTTCGGTTAAACTCTGGAGCTGTGTGCGTGGAACTTGTCGGGCGAAACAATCTGCCTCCCGTACTCGGAGTAAAATGTATCGCGACTTTAGGATTTGATACGGCCGAGGCCACTAGTTGAATCCAAAACTGTGACTGTGCCACTACTATCTAAACAATCGCGATAGCTGAGCGGTTAAATCCTCTCCAAAATCGATGGGTGTTAGTGGCACAGACATGATTTATTTATAGGTGCTTAATAAATCCCTGCTGTTGGCATTACACTTATGATAAGTTTCTGGGCTGGAAAACAATTTCTTAAGCTGGCCGCTACACTCCATGAAGCAGCAACTTATTTCCGCTGCTGGACAACGACATGGCAACATAAACTGCAAATGCAACAGATAATGCCCAGATAATGAGGAAATTGTGTCCACTATCTGGCCTAATCTTGAGCCCGTCTGTCTCACCACCTCCCTGCCCCTGCCTCCCCTGCACCTGGCGAAGCTCCCGGATAACTCGGGCAGAATCCTACCGTCCACATTCGGCTGACAGGTGGGGGACCTAGCGTGTGGACTTGTTAAAAAAACTCATGCCTTCGTGGTTCAAAAGCCCTGTCGCGCGCATTGGACGAATTTTTTTGGTACCTTGCCCGCGTACATATCACTGGGAGGTCTTGCTCAGGAACCAGACACGCCTGACCCACAATCTTACTCCATCCTAGGAACTTGTCATGGCTCGCGCCAACAGATCCATCCGCTCCACCGCTTCCGGTAGGGCTCGCCGCGGCGGATCCACCCCAAGATCCTACCGTCGCAGTATCAAATGGCCATGGTTTCTTGAGAGGAGCGACGACGCTACGTATGCCAGCTCGGCCCCTCCTACCTATAGAAGGACTGATGCGGCGTCGAGCTCGAGCAGGAGCCGCCAGGCGCGACGATGCTCGGTCCACGCCAACCCCGTCACCTTCGTCATTATCGATTCCAATGTGGAGGACGACATGGACGAAGCTGTGCATAACGCCATTGTTGCCTCCTTGACGAAGGGCAAGCCACGGGCGAGAGTGGATGTCGCCGGGAAGGGCACGGCGGTGTCACCAATCGAGGTGGACTCCGACGACAGCGGTGTGATGTGGGTTTAGATGTTGTTTAGGATGGTTGCAATTTCGGTTGTGTTTAATGCGTAATGTGTTTGTCGAGATATATTGAGAAATATGTGCAATAGCAGAGTGTGAGTGCTTCCACTTTAGAAATTGTGTCTGTGCCATTTGCATGTTGCATTATCAATGTAGATTACATGTAAACAATCCAACGAAAATCACCAGATTACAACCATCGGACGGGAGTGGCAGGATGGAAGAGAAGTTGGGACAGTGGCTTCGAGGGGAAGGAAGAGGGGGGGGGGGGTGACACTGGCAGGTGGGCCCTTGGAACACGTGACACTGACATGTGTGAGCGGGAGCACACAGTATTGCCGGTCTGTCCAGAGAAAGCGAACTTTGCAACATGACAACGGCAAGCGGATTGGACCAATATAATAACTCATCGAAGTATTAAGGAGTACTGAAAACTACAACTGGGGTACATTCACACAACACGTATGCTCTAAGCACCTGAGAAGCATCGCTTAAGTCTAACAGTAACGACAGCAGAAGTACTACATTTGCATGTCGGTCTTCTCGATACAAATGTAGAAATGCATCTACCTGTTCGGTCCAGCACCGACAAGGTACTGAGATGACACGCATAGGATCGACCTTAGGTCCACATACTCCACCTCCTGTAGCGTCGGGCAGCTCGGCGCCTCGGCTAGCACAAGAATGCTATCCGACGACGGCGGCTAGGCGTTTTCCCACATGCGCACCGTGTACACAGGCCAGGCACACGAGACCGACCTGACGCATACGACACCCACGACGGTGGGCCCGGATCTGGTTCGGAACACCGGCGGTGATGGTCAGGACGAAAACAGAGCCGTCCCCCCTGGAAAATTAGCAGGCGGCGTGTCGAGTCAGTGAAATGGCACCTGCTCTTGGAGAAGTTGGGCTTGCCCGTACGAGATCCTAATCACTTCGATCAAGTGCCCATCTGCAATGTGGACGACGAGCTCTGCCGGCGGGCCGGTGTAGTTGCAGCCTGACTCCGTACAGGAGCACGTGCCGTGCAGGCACGCGAGCTCGTGGTAGGAGTAACCGCGAAAGCATCCTGGGTGGGAGCACACGAGCGAGAACGCTGCTGCGAAGTTGCGCGCGAGGATCTCCAAATTCTTGGGCTGCAACATCTTCCACATCTGAAGTTCGTTGAGAAATCGGAAAAAAGTTTGGCGAATAGCAGGAATATATAGGATAAGTTCAAAAGCTTGTAAAATGATTTCTTACCGTGAAGGTAGCGACCGGAGAATTGGCGGATGTCGTCGGCTTGCGGCTACGGTAGGATGGAAGTGAAGTCGGGAAAGTGGCTTCGAGGGGAAGGAAGAGAAGTACGGGGAGGAAGATAAGTAACGGGGACGTGACACTGGGATATGGCCCACTGAACTCGTGAGTCGTAACACTCGCAACATGCCAGTTTGTCCAGAGCAAGCGTGGCCAATCATGCCGCAGAACAGCCTACTTGAGGATCGCTCTCGTGAAGACCATCCCAATCGTCCAAGCGCCCCAATCGAACGGTATGTAACAATCGTCAAGCAGAACAACTGTGTTATGGCGTGCCTTCTAGAAGACTCAGCCTAACGGTGGATCCATTGGGGGGCAGTGCTAGTTTTAGTATAAGAACAAACATGAAATGACTCAAATGGATACATATGTGGTTTGTGGAAAGAACACACATGCAATGACACTGGTTGATCCATGTGTGGTTTGTGGAAAGAACACACATGCAATGACTCTAGTGGTTGATCCATGTGTGGTTTGTGGAAATAACACACATGTAATGACTCTAGTGTTGGTTTTAGTATAAGAACAAACATGCAATGACTCAAATGGATCCATATGTGGTTTGTGGAAAGAACACACATGCAATGACACTGGTTGATCCATATGTGGTTTGTGGAAAGAACACACATGCAATGACCACTGGTTGATCCATATGTGGTTTGTGGAAAAGAACACACATGCAATGACCACTGGTTGATCCATGTGTGGTTTGTGGAAAGAACACACATGCAATGACCACTGGTTGATCCATATGTGGTTTGTGTAAAAGAACACACATTCAAAGACCACTGGTTGATCCATAAGTTGTTTGTGGAAAAGAACAAACATGCAATGAGTCTAGTGGATAAGAACACACATGCAATGACTCTAATGGATCCATATGTGGTTTGTGAAAATAACACACATGCAATGACCACTTGTTGATCCATGTGTGGTTTGTGGGAAGAACACACATGCACTGACAGTGGTGGATCCATATGTGGTATGTGGAAAGAACACACATGCAATGAATCCAGTGGTTGATCCATGTGTGGTTTGTGTATATAACACACATGCAATGACTCTAATGGATCCATAAGTGGTTTATGGAAAAGAACACACATGCAATGACTCTAGTGCTAGTTTTAGTATAAGAACACACATACAATGACTCTAGTGGGTCCACATGTAGTTTGTGAAAAGAACACACATGCAATGACCACTGGTTGATCCATAAGTTGTTTGTGGAAAAGAACACACATGCAATGACTCTAGTGCCGGTTTGTGGTTTTAGTATAAGAACAAACATGCAATGACTCAAATGCATCCATATGTGGTTTGTGGAAAGAACACACATGCAATATCACTATTTGATCCAGACATGGTTTGTGGAAAGAACACACATGCAATTGCCACTGGTTGATCCACATGTGGTTTGTGGAAAAGAACACACATGCAATGACCACTGGTTGATCCATAAGTTGTTTGTGGAAAAGAACACACATGCAATGAGTCTAGTGGATCCATGTGTAGTTTGTGGAAAAGAACACACATGCAATGACTCTAGTGTTGGTTTGTGGTTTTAGTATAAGAACAAACATGCAATGACTCAAATGGATCCATATGTGGTTTGTGGAAAGAACACACATGCAATGACTCTGGTTGATCCATATGTGGTTTGTGGAAAGAACACACATGCAATGACCACTGGTTGATCCATATGTGGTTTGTGGAAAAAAACACACATGCAATGACCACTGGTTGATCCATGTGTGGTTTGTGGAAAGAACACACATGCAATGACAGTGGTGGATCCATGTGTGGTTTGTGAAAAGAACACACATGCAATGACTCTAGTGTTGGTTTTAGTATAATAACACACATGCAATGACCACTAGTTGATCGATATGTGGTTTGTGGAAAAGAACACATGCAATGACCACTGGTTGATCCATATGTGGTTTGTGGAAAGAACACACATGCAATGACACTGCTTGATCCTTGTGTGGTTTGTGGAAAAGAACACACATGCAATGACCACTGGTTGATCCATGTGTGGTTTGTGGAAAGAACACACATGCAATGACCACTGGTTGATCCATATGTGGTTTGTGGAAAAGAACACACATGCAATGACCACTGGTTGATCCATATGTGGTTTGTGGAAAGAACACACATGCAATGACCACTGGTTGATCAATAAGTTGTTTGTGGAAAAGAACACACATGCAATGAGTCTAGTGGATCCATGTGTGGTTTGTGGAAAAGAACACACATGCAATGACTCTAGTGCTGGTTTGTGGTTTTAGTACAAGAACAAACATGCAATTACTCAAATGGATCCATATGTGGTTTGTGGAAAAACACACATGCAATGACTCTGGTTGATCCATATGTGGTTTGTGGAAAGAACACACATGCAATGACCACTGGTTGATCCATATGTGGTTTGTGGAAAAGAACACACATGCAATGACCACTGGTTGATCCATATGTGGTTTGTGGAAAAGAACACACATGCAATGACCACTGGTTGATCCATGTGTGGTTTGTGGAAAGAACACACATGCAATGACAGTGGTGGATCCATGTGTGGTTTGTGAAAAGAACACGCATGCAATGACTCTAGTATTGGTTTTAGTATAAGAACACACATGCAATGATACTAGTGGGTTCGCCTGTGGTTTCTGAAAAGATGACACATGCAATGACCACTGGTTGATCCATATGTGGTTTGTGGAAAGAACACACATGCAATGACACTGCTTGATCCATGTGTGGTTTGTGGAAAGAACACACATGCAATGACACTTCTTGATCCATGTGTGGTTTGTGGAAAAGAACACACATGCAATGACCACTGGTTGATCCATGTGTGGTTTGTGGAAAGAACTGATACATTGCAAATGTATCTATAATTTTTGATGTTCCATGCTTGGTTTTATCCACTTTCTTGTGTTTTATTCCAACGTTGGAGTACTTTTATTATGATTTCTTGGACTAACCTATTAACAAGAGCTACAGTGCCAGCTGCATGTTTTCTGCTGTTTTTGGTTTCAGGAAAGTCAGAAAATGAATATTCTCGGAATGGGACGGGACAAAAGCCAAATGCCTATTTTTCTGGAAGGGATCAAGTGCCAGAATACGAGACGGAGAAGGGCTGGGGACCGGCCACACCACCTGGCCACGCGGCCAGGCCTGGCCCGCGCCAGGGGGTTGTCTGGCCGACCGCAACACCCCCTCGGCCTCTCCTTCCGCCTATAAGTTGCCCTCGGGGACGAAAACCCTAAGGACCCGATCAAAAATCCACGAAAGAGTCTGTAGCCGCCGTCGTCTCTGTCCCTAGATCGGGGAGATCTAAAGCTCTTCCAGGCACCCTGCCGGAGAGAGGAATTCACCCCGGAGGCCTTCTTCATCACCATGCAAGCCTCCGGTGTGATGCGTGAGTAGTTCATCCTTGGACTACGGATCCATGTAGTAGCTAGATGGCTGGTTTCTCCTCCTTTGTGCTTTCATGTTTAGATCTTGTGAGCTCCGTTCATGATCAAGATCATCTATTTGTAATCCATACATGTTGTGTTTGCGGGGATCCGATGGATATTGAGATGCTATTTCAGATTGATTATTGATTCTATCATTCTTTGTTATTTGAGATCTTGCATGCTTTCCGTTGTTAGTAGCTATCTTGGCCAAGTAGATGCTAGCAACTCCAAGAGTTAGTATTTATGCTCGATAGTGGGTTCATGCCTTTAGTAGTCTGGGGAAGTGACAGAAATCTCTAAGGTAATAGATGTGTTGTTGCTACTAGGGAGAAATCAACGATCCTTTATTCATAGAACAATTGTATTGTTTACTTTACACGCAGTTCGTAAAGCAATAATTTGTTGCTTGCAACTTAATACTGGAGGGGGTTCGGATGATAACCTGAATGTGGATTATTAGTCATAGATGCAGTTGGATGGCGGTCTATGTATTATGTTGTAATGCCCAATCAAGTCTCAAAGGAGTCAAGATGATTAGTATATGCATGTATTGCTTTCTCAGTGTTTGTCAATTGCCCCGCTGTAATTTGTTCACCCAGCATGTTATTTATCTAAGGAGAGCCACCTCTAGTGAACTATGGATCCTGGTCCTTGTCTTTTACATACAATCTACAATCTTTTACTGCTTTGTGTTTACTTTCTACAAACTTTTACTTCTTTCCATTCGATACGTTTAATCCTTTGTTTTCCGCAAAACACAGTGAGATTGACAACCTCATCGCAAGTTGGGGACAAAGTTCTGTGGTTGTGTTGTGCAGGTCTCCACGTTGCTACTAGCACCGGTAGGGCGCCCTGCCAAAGCTCAGCTAGTAACACCTTTGAGGTGTTTCCTTGCTCCTACTGGTTCGATTAAACCTTGGTTTCATAATTGAGGGAAACTTTCTGCTGTGCTCATCATACCTTCCTCTTGGGGTTCCCAACGAACTCTACGTCGATCGTCGAGTGCATCAAGACATTTTCTGGCGCCGTTGCCGGGGATTCAAGGACATCTTCACAAGGGGAGTCCCTCATAACCAATCTCTTTACTTTGTTATTTTTGTTTTGCTTAGTTTATTTTTGCTTTGTTTGCTTGTTTTGTTCTTCAAAAACCCCAAAAAGTTAGTTCTACAAGTTTGCTTTCTTATTTCAAAAACACAAAAAATATTAGTTCCTTTCTTAAGTTGCCTTTATGACTAGCTCTGCTCCAATCACTATTTCATTATGGATAGCTCACTCAGTTTCCTATTTGGGAACAGTATTATGACTACTAAGGTAATAGATGAACCACCGCCTGCTAGAACCTCCATGGAAGAAGAAATTGTTGAACCCGAAAGCTCATTAGATGAAAAAGAGGAGGAGAGTGATGGACAAAAGGAGGAAGAATGGATCTACCCATGCCTACCTTCTAATGAGAGTAACTCTTTATCCCTTACATTATTTTATTGTCCCCCATGCTTATCAAAGGAGGGTGAATATTATGTTCCCGAGGATTCTTTTGAAAATGTTTATAATAAAGCTCTAGTGCTTGTAGATCATGAAAAGCATGCCTTATGTGATAGTTATATTGTTGAGTTTATTCATGAGGCTACTGAAAATTATTATGAGAGAGGAAAATATGGTTGTAGAAGTTTTTTATGGTAATGAAACACCTCTCTATGTGCTGAAAGTTTTGAAGTTACTTTTGATTTATCTTCCTATGCCTATCACTTTGTTCTTTGTGCATTTATTTGCATACAAGATTCCTATGCATAGGAAGTGGGTTAGACTTAAATGTGTTTTAAATTTGCTCCTTGATGCTCTCTTTTACTTCAATTCATATTACCTATGAGAGCATCTTCTCAAATTTTCATGCCTAACTTAAAGGCGTTAAAGAAAAGTACTTGTTGGGAGATAACCCAAGAGTTTTAGATGAGACTTGGAAGTTATTACCTCTGTAATAACCTCTCCTTATCCTTTTTATTTGCTTTTTATGCCAAGAGTAACCTCTAATGAGAGTGAAGTAATGATTGGGAAAGTTGTTGTCCCGAAACAGATTTCTGTGTTTCACCTAAAAATTCCTGAGAGTTCTGTATGTTGGATTGAGCTGTAATTTTTTGTGCTTCTGCCCTAGGTTGTTATCTAACTTTCGTTAGTTCAACACTTTTTGATTTGAGCAACATAAGGTCTTCGAAAAAAATTTGTCTTTACCTGCTGGTCTGTTTTGACAGATTTCTGCCATTTTCTGCATTTGCTTCTTGTTAGTTCCTTCTTGAGTTCCTTTGGGGAATTTGTAACAACCTCGGACCCTACGCTCTAAGTTCAAGCCTGGATGAACCAAAAGTGGTTAAAATAGTAGAGTGAGGGCCCAGGGGCCACCCACGTGTAGACCCGTCGGCCGTCCTAACCACTTCCAGAACATCGGGACAAGAGCGAGCGGCATAGGCAACAGGCGAAGAGATCAAATACATACACAAGTGAGTATGTATGCAAGCTACCTTACAACAGTTCTCAGATCCATACCATCTAAAAGAAATAGAAATATTGCAACGCCATACGGCAAGATCCAAATATCCTAGATAGAGTTAATAGTGTAGGATAGCTCCTCATACATCAAACATTAGAGTATCAAGCGGACGCGGGAAACAAACTCTCAGTACGGACAAGAAGCAAATCGGCATAAGATGCCACATAAGTAAGCACATCCCGCCCACAGATCTCACGGATCCCCATCCCCGGAATCTCTACACCGAGTGATCGTTGCCAACATCATCTGTCTCCTCCACCCAGTATCCATCTTGCGAATACACGTGTTCATCTGAATCAAACAATTTATCGTGTGAGACCCTAGGGGTACTCAGCAAGTCTTTATGCCTCTAAAGGGGACATATACCTGGGGTGATGCAATTGCAGCAAAAAGATAATAGCTAACAAGTCTATAGATACTCGCTAACCATCCGCCTAACCAAAGATAGACGGATGTCCGTTAATTAGAAACCACGGTTATAACAGTATAAAGTAACAAATCCATCCTCCTTCTCGCTTACCAACGAGAAAGCAGACGAACAACCCATTCGTTCGAAGTTTTATTAACCATTCCATGAGTATTGCACTATTTACTAGTCAGGTATTTAGTCAAATTAGAAGCGGTACTTTAGTTATACTTGTCTATGATCGAGAAACTGTTCTCCAAGTCGTCCATAACCGCGGACATGGCTTTCAAAAAGATTTACCCTGCAGGGGTGCACAAATAGCAACACACACTCGATCAACCTCGGAAAAACCAACTCAAAACCCAACGAGGCATTCACGACAAAGCGATTACATGATTCATAAAATATTTCAGGGGGGCACCCCATTAAGCTACCCGCAACGAAGTTGGCCGACTCCGAGATGGACCCAAGGTTTGCGCCAATGGCTGTAAACGACTGGGAACCCGAAAGTTTTACTGGGCTTGTCGATACCGCGAAAACACTCCGCAATCCAAAACAGTACAGGTGCTCCACGCACAATCGTAATAAAACAGTAACATGGCATAAGTACATGATAGTAAATAAAACCCCAAACTAGTTTGTGGCCCCAAGAAATAGAAATGAATCACGCTCTGGCCTCCTGGATGTGGATAGTGCGAATAGTCAAGAAACAGGAATCAAGTACTCGGGGTCCTACGGGACACAAGTGAGCATGAAAAACGAAATAGCAGATATTGCTCACCGGTGCCACTTTCATTAGTTATCCCATTACTACTCAAGTTAAGTTATTTAGGTACCTCGTTATCCATCAGACACTCACATACCCTACACATGTTGTCCTACGACTCGCATGGCTCAAACAACTCCTGTAGTAATGGCTCATAGGATGGAGGAACAAGCTTCGGTGGGGTTTAAAAGTAAAGGCTACGCAGTACTTGGGATTCAATTTAATGCAATCGCGACCCAATGATGCAAGAATAAGATAGAGGCAATAGGTACTATATGTATGCAAGCATGTGGTAGTGCTTTCCTGGCAGCTCAGTTGAAGCGAGGGATGGATCTGGGTAGTACTCCTAGGATTCCTGATATTTCCCCTGCTCGGCGTATATCCGAAAGAAGAACCAAACAAACAAGGGCCAACATAAATAAAGTGCACAAGCATATAAATAAAATGCGACAAGCAAACAAGCATGCCATGATGAATGATGCACAATTTACATGGCAACAATGTAGTTTGGCAAGGGTGAGGTGTGGGGACAAGAGTAAAGCATTTTATTAATTGTTTGGTCAAGTTTTATGGCCATAAACAGTTCTGATTTTTAATAATGTCATGATGCATGCTTCAATTCATATCATGAAATGCATAGTTAGAACGGGCTCGTCACGCTGATTGATTTAGACATATTATTTGTCAGATTTGGAGTTATAGAATTAAAGTTATTAATTAATTAAGAAAAAGTATTTTTATTACAATTAAACAATTTCGAAAATTTAAATTAGTCAAACATTATTTTGAATGGCATATTTGAAATCCTCACATTTTTCTGATTTCAAAACATATATTATTTGTATTATTTGGAATTACCAAAATAAAGATATCAATTTCTGAATATTAAAAACATATATGCATTTTCTGGAATTATTTTTATTTGGAAAAGGCTCACAGAAACTTTTTGTACTTAGGTTGTTCTAGGCCGAGTCACTGACGAGTGGGCTAGGCGCTGACTCAGCAACAGGTGGGTCGATGTGGTCCACGCGGGGCTTTTCTCACCGAGGGGAAATGCAGCCACAGAGGATGACTAGTGGGCCTCCGGGCGGCAGGGCCACCGCGCGGGCGCGCCAGCCGGGGTCGGACACGTGGAGGATCCGTGGGACTACGGTTGGAGGCGGGAAAACTACATGGGCTTTTGTGGAAAAACTTCTGGGAAGCTGCTGACGGATCGAGCCAAAATCGAAAATATAGCTAGCTGAAGCCCATCTTCCCGAGACGATGACGACGAATCCGCTGCATATCTCGTGATTCCCGAAAATGAAAATTGGAGAGGATTCAATGTTCTACATCTTTCGTTTAGGAGGTTTCGTTAGAGGTGGACTAGGTTGGCCGGGATCTTGTGATGAACAGAGGCTAAACACAAGGCGCTGGGGGGACTGAATTTATGTGAGACAAATGTGAGGTGCATCAAACTTGTGATAGAGATTCCCAAGGCTGTACTTGATGGTTTTAAACGTTCTTTACGTCGATTTGAAGAGGGGTCCGGGATCTACAACTTACGTTCAGTGTAGTTCGAAGTCAAGCACCATAGAGATTTCTAGGACGCGAAGAACAAAGGCGGAGGTGGTCTGTCGCTACTGCTGCGCGCGCTGCTGTTGGTGGCTGAGATCTGGCCAACTTTGCGGGTCATTTGCGAGAGATTTAGGAAACCAACTGGAACGTCGTTTGACCCTCGTGGTAGCTGGTTGTTTCTACTTCGTCAGGGTATGCTGGTTGTTGACGGAGAGGATCTGGAGATGCCGGAAAAAGAGTACGAACAGAGGGTTAGATGCAGACTGCTGTTGTTGTGCGCGCGGGTGACAGCTGGCGGTGCGCGTTGGCGGCGGAGTGCTGCGGTGACCGAATTAGATGGAGGAGAGGTTCTAGGGGTAGGCGACGATGAGAGGAGGCTAGGGGGCATGCAGGTGCAGGACAACAACCTCGACGAGGGGCGGATCATGGCGGCAGCAACTAGGAAAACCAGAGTAGCAGAGAAGGGCGAGGTCAGAAGAAGTGGCTCACCATCGTGCTCCTGATTGAGCTGCGCTTGCTGGCGTGGAAGAGGTCGGCAGTGCAACGGCAAGGACGGAAACGGCGATCAGTATCTTCTCCTCCTCGCTCCCTGTACCGTACAACTGCAGGAGCATACCGCGGTGCTCTGGCTGCGGCGATGGTTTGCTTGGAGAGGGGAAAGAAGAGAGGGAGGAGACCTCGATCCCGACCTAGAGGAGTAGTTGGGGAAGGACGAGGATGGCCTGCCCGGCTGCTGCCGCTCGCTTTATGGCCAGAGAAAAACGTGGTGAGAGGATCACGGGCTTGGCATGGCCAGGGACACGACTCTCACGTGCGAGGCAAAGGGGAAGAAAAACAGTGCGGGCGCTTGCCGTCCACTGGGTTTGATCGAGCCAGAGAGAGGGGAGGAACCAGATAGGTGGAGAGATGGTGGTGGTGTATGTGTTTACCACACACACGGGTTGCTTTAGCTAGTCTAGACTAGAGAGGGAGAGAGATTTAATGTGCGTGTATGTGTGATTGCATGCACATCTCGGTTAGGATTTTTAGAGTAAAGTTTGAAGTGTGTGTGGGTGTGTCACATGCATGGGTAGATGTAGGTTTGATAGATTTAGATAAAACCAAAACCGGAGATTGAATTCAAACACACAGACACAAAAGAAAACAAGTAGGAGTAATAGGGAGATGGGGTTTGGCTATTATTGCATGTCACATGCAATATAGTCAAACTATAAAGCAAAGGTGGCATATGATCAAGGCCATGAGTAGAAGTGTAAAATAAACCTAGGAGTTGATGGATGACATAGGAAAGATTGGATCCATACATATTACACATGGGCAAGAATTAGAGCAACAACAGAATAAGAGCCCACATATTCATGCATGGCAGATTAATATGTCAAGATGAAATATGTCATGGTAGTGGGTAGAAGGATTTGAAGAGAGATGCCCCCAACTCAATTTGGGCATGTAACATTATATCAAGAACCAAATACAATATATCAAGAGGCAAATACAATTAACAAGGCCAATGCATATGAAGAAGAACCAAAAGAAAGGGGTTTCATATGATGCTCAAATGCAATGTGGCATGATGACATGAGCATGATGTAATTATGATGCAACAATTATATGTAATAAGTAGCATATATGTAGACTAAGTTAGTAGCATTGCAATTGTTAGACAATTGGGATGCTACAGAATTGAGCTTTTTGAGGGAAGTGCTACAGTAGCTAGTGTTCTAATGGAAGTTTATTTGGTGTTAGAACTGAACCTTGAGACTTATTTATGTTAAGTGCACTCATGTTGCTAATGAGATTGTGTGAAGTTTTGTATGAAGGAAAAATTTCAGGTGTATGGAAGGAATGAGTAATGAGATGAAGGATGGACTAAAGCTCAAGCTTGGGGATGCCACGCGTGTCACCCCAAGAAATATCCAAGAAGTACAAGCGTCAAAGCTTGGGGATGCCCAAGGCATCCCCTTCTTCATCAATAAAAATCCAGGTTTCTTCCAAACGCTTTATTTTTATTGTTTCATGCACAGTTGCGTTTTTCTTGGAGCATCTTCTTTTTCATTTTCGTTTTGGTTTTTAGTTTGCTTGGTTTGCTTAGTTTTCTGAATAAGTTGGTTGGACCCCCTCTTTCACACTTTGGTTTCCAAATAGTTTGGTTTGGTTTGGAAAAGAGTAGGAAAGTTCATGCTTATGTGGTAAAAAGAGCTCGTTTTTGACTGTGGCCTATGCTTTGTCATGCCATGCTTGATATTGTTTTGGCTTTATGCTTAGTATTCTTTGTTGTAGCATGATTTGTTATAAACAATTGAGATTGCTTAATGTGCCTTGGATGAATCATGCGTTGTTTTAGCATATTAAAGCATAGTATAGTGGTATTCTCCTTTGATGCTTTATTTGGGTTGACTTGGCGCATTCTCACACCATGTTATGACTATCTCAAGTCACCATAGCCTTTATGATCCTTTAGTTTTCAACTTGTAGTATCACTTTATGCTTTGATCAATGATGTTTTGTTGCTCTACATGATTATGGCCATTATTGCTCTCTTAGTTTGTCGCTCCCAGTCTTTTGCTAGCCTCCACAACCAAGTATGAGTTCCACTCATGCATCCAACTCCCTAAACCAAGTTGTTCCAAAGAGTCCACCATACCTACCTACTAGCTTATGCTATTCCAAGTATATTCATGCTTTTGTTTACCTTCCACTTGTTATGAGAAAACTAGTGATTAAAGCTCTCACGAACTTGATGGCACACTTTACTTTACTTGCCCTTAATAAACTTGAACCATTGTGTCGTCTATGTCATATATGCTTGCACTTATTTGTCAGGAATTAGCAGAACCATGCTTTCATGGGGAACGCTTTCAACATTGCACTTGGTACTTGTACCTAGTTGATATCATGCTCTTTTGTATATGGATGTCGTCGGTGTGAAATGAAAGGGGAGCTTGTAAGTCCATGGAGTTATGTATATGTGTTAGAGAAATGCCTGGGCCGCTGGTCTAATCCATGCTGACATGGTGGAAACCTGCAGCGTAACCATAATGAGCTGTGTATGAAGTATTCTTCTTATAAAAAAAGAGTCCTATATTGAAAAAAAGGGAAAATAGAGATACTATGAAAAGAGGAAAGAGAGAAAAAAAGCACCATATTCCCATGGTAAATAAGAAGAATGCTGATATGCTCGTTGTCTGCTTGCCTTGTCATTTTGATATGGGGATTCTTCCGTATCATCGGGCAAGGGGTACCCCGTTGGCGGTTCTCAATGATACACATGTACTTACGATGACAAGAACTTACCGGTGACTAAACTTGGGTAGCATGAGGAGCGGCCCTCGTATACAAGGGACATGAGATTTCTGACTTATACTTCGTCAAGCATGTACACCATAGTTTGTTCACTTTAACCTTAATCACTTCAAGATTCTTATGATAGGGGCAATGAGAGCTGAAAGCTACAAGTACCATAATTTTGGGAAGCTCTTTATGAGACTTGAATCTCTACTTCCTTTTACAAAAGGCCTTTCTTCCACCATTATATTGAGTCTCCACCTTCTATCTTTATGCACTACTTTGAGAGCATAGTGGCCATTCTTAGTTCTATGTGCATTGTCCCAAGACTAGTTGATTGATGCAAAACTTGTTATTGCTTGTTTTAAACTACTGTATCTAGTCACTCTTATGAACTTTGAAGGTGTCCTATGCATTTATATTTGCTACTCTATTGAGGGACAAGCTGAATACTAGTATGCTATGTTTTCTTTATGTGAAACAAACAAACGTCTTGCAAATCATGTTATTCATGAATCTTTTGTCTGTGTCTTTTCATGTTGCATCATAGTATCTTTGCTTATTGCTAGAACTTTGTCTTTCATATTATGATTGAAGTACTATGATCCCAGCTTTGAGTTTTTCAAATATTTTGATCAAGTCTTTGATGGTGCATGTCACCTCAAAAATTCTTTCTTTTTATCACTTACCTACTCGAGGACGAGCAGGAGTTAAGCTTGGGGATGTTGATACATTGCAAATGTATCTATAATTTTTGATGTTCCATGCTTGGTTTTATCCACTTTCTTGTGTTTTGTTCCAACTTTGGAGTACTTTTATTATTATTTCTTGGACTAACCTATTAACAAGAGCCACAGTGCCAACTGCCTGTTTTCTGCTGTTTTTGGTTCTAGGAAAGTCAGAAAATGAATATTCTCGGAATTGGACGGGACAAAAGCCAAAGTGCCTATATTTCCGGAAGGGATCAAGTGCCAGAATACGAGACGGAGAAGGGCTGGGGGCCGGCCACACCACCTGGCCACGCGGCCAGGCCCTGGCCCGCGCCAGGGGGTGGTTTGGCCGACCCCAGCACCCCCTCGGCCTCTCCTTCCGCCTATAAGTTGCCCTCAGGACGAAAACCCTAAGGACCCGATCAAAAATCCACGAAAGAGTCTGTAGCCGCCGTCGTCTCTGTCCCTAGATCGGGGGGAACTGAAGCTCTTCCCGGCACCCTGCCAGAGAGGGGAATTCACCCTAGAGGCCTTCTTCATCACCATGCAAGCCTCCGGTGTGATGCGTGAGTAGTTCATCCTTGGACTACGGATCCATGTAGTAGCTAGATGGCTAGTTTCTCCTCCTTTGTGCTTTCATGTTTAGATCTTGTGAGCTCCGTTCATGATCAAGATCATCTATTTGTAATCCATACATGTTGTGTTTGCGGGGATCCGATGGATATTGAGATGCTATTTCAGATTGATTATTGATTCTATCATGTCTTTGTTATTTGAGATCTTGCATGCTTTCCGTTGTTAGTAGCTATCTTGGCCAAGTAGATGCTAGCAACTCCAAGAGTTAGTATTTATGCTCGATAGTGGGTTCATGCCTCTGGTAATCTGGGGAAGTGACAGAAATCTCTAAGGTACTAGATGTGTTGTTGCTACTAGGGAGAAAACAACGATCCTTTGTTCATAGAACAATTGTATTGTTTACTTTACACGCAGTTCGTAAAGCAATAATTTGTTGCTTGCAACTTAATACTGGAGGGGGTTCGGATGATAACCTGAATGTGGATTATTAGTCATAGATGCAGTTGGATGGCGGTCTATGTATTATGTTGTAATGCCCAATCAAGTCTCAAAGGAGTCAAGATGATTAGTATATGCATGTATTGCTTTCTCAGTGTTTGTCAATTGCCCCGCTGTAATTTGTTCACCCAGCATGTTATTTATCTAAGGAGAGCCACCTCTAGTGAACTATGGATCCCGGTCCTTGTCTTTTACATACAATCTACAATCTTTTACTGCTTTGTGTTTACTTTCTGCAAACTTTTACTTCTTTCCATTCGATATGTTAAATCCTTTGTTTTCCGCAAAACACGGTGAGATTGACAACCTCATCGCAAGTTGGGGACAAAGTTCTGTGGTTGTGTTGTGCAGGTCTCCACGTTGCTACTAGCACCGGTAGTGCGCCCTGCCAAAGCTCAGCTAGTAACACCTTTGAGGTGTTTCCTTGCTCCTACTGGTTCGATTAAACCTTGGTTTCATAATTGAGGGAAACTTTCTGCTGCGCTCATCATACCTTCCTCTTGGGGTTCCCAACAAACTCTACGTCGATCATCGAGTGCATCAAGACATTTTCTGGCACCGTTGCCAGGGAGTCAAGGACATCTTCACAAGGGGAGTCCCTCATAACCAATCTCTTTACTTTGTTATTTTTGTTTTGCTTAGTTTCTTTTTGCTTTGTTTGCTTGTTTTGTTCTTCAAAACCCCCAAAAAATAGTTCTACAAGTTTGCTTTCTTATTTCAAAAACACAAAAAAAATTAGTTCCTTTCTTAAGTTGCCTTTATGACTAGCTCTGCTCCAATCACTATTTCATTATGGATAGCTCACTCAGTTTCCTATATGGGAACAATATTATGACTACTAAGGTAATAGATGAACCACCGCCTGCTAGAACCTCCATGGAAGAAGAAATTGTTGAACCCGAAAGCTCATTAGATGAAAAAGAGGAGGAGAGTGATGGACAAAAGGAGGAAGAATGGATCTACCCATGCCTACCTTCTAATGAGAGTAACTCTTTATCCCTTACATTATTTTATTGTCCCCAATGCTTATCAAAGGAGGGTGAATATTATGTTCCCGAGGATTCTTTTGAAAATGTTTATAATAAAGCTCTAGTGCTTGTAGATCATGTAAAGCATGCCTTATGTGATAGTTATATTGTTGAGTTTATTCATGACGCTACTGAAAATTACTATGAGAGAGGAAAATATGGTTGTAGAAGTTTTTATGGTAATGAAACACCTCTCTATGTGCTGAAAGTTTTGAAGTTACTTTTGATTCTTTGTTCTTGTGCATTTATTTGCATACAAGATTCCTATGCATAGGAAGTGGGTTAGACTTAAATGTGTTTTAAATTTGCTTCTTGATGCTCTCTTTTACTTCAATTCATATTACCTATGAGAGCATCTTCTCAAATTTTCATGCCTAACTTAAAGGCGTTAAAGAAAAGTACTTGTTGGGAGATAACCCAAGAGTTTTAGATGAGTCTTGGATGTTATTACCTTTGTAATAACCTCTCCTTGTCCTTTTTATTTGCTTTTTGTGCCAAAAGTAACCTCTAATGAGAGTGAAGTAATGATTGGGAAAGTTCCTGTCCCAAAACAGATTTCTGTGTTTCACCGTAAAAATTCCTGAGAGTTCTGTACGTCGGATTGAGCTGTAATTTTTTGTGCTTCTGCCCCAGGTTGCTAGTTTTAGTACAACAACACACATATAATGACTCTACTGGGTCCACATGTAGTTTGTGAAAAGAACACACATGCAATGACCACTGGTTGATCCATATGTGGTTTGTGGAAAAGAACACACATGCAATTTCTCTAGTGCTAGTTTTAGTACAACAACACACATACAATGACCCTAGTGGGTCCACATGTGGTTTGTGAAAAGAACATACATGCAATAACCACTGGTTGATCCATAAGTTGTTTGCGGAAAATAACACACATGCAATGAGTCTAGTGGATCCATGTGTGGTTTGTGGAAAAGAACACACATGCAATGACTCTAGTGCTGGTTTGTGGTTTTAGTATAAGAACAAACATGCAATTACTCAAATGGATCCATGTGTGGTTTTTGGAAAATAACACACATACAATGACCACTGTTAGATCCATGTGTGGTTTGTGGAAAGAACACACATGCAATGACCACTGGTTGATCCATCTGTGGTTTGTGGAAAAGAACACACATGCAATGACCACTAGGTTATCCATATGTGGTTTGTGGAAAGAACACACATGCAATGACTCTAGTGCTAGTTTTAGTACAAGAACACACATACAATGACTCTAGTGGGTCCACATGTGGTTTTTGAAAAGAACACACATGCAATGACCACTGGTTGATCCATAAGTTGTTTGTGGAAAAGAACACACATGCAATGAGTCTAGTGGACCCATGTGTGGTTTGTGGAAAAGAACACACATGCAATGACTCTAGTGCTGGTTTGTGGTTTTAGTATAAGAACAAACATGCAATTACTCAAATGGATCCATGTATGGTTTTTGGAAAAGAACACACATGCAATGACCACTGGTTGATCCATGTGTGGTTTGTGGAAAGAACACACATGCAATGACCACTGGTTGATCCATATGTGGTTTGTGGAAAAGAACACACATGCTATGACCACTGGTTGATCCATAAGTGGTTTGTGGAAAGAACACACATGCAATGAACACTGGTGGATCCATAAGTGGTTTGTGGAAAGAACACGCATGCAATGGCCACTGGTTGATCAATAAGTGGTTTGTGGAAAGAACACACATGCAATCGCCACTGTTTGATCCATAAGTGGTTTCTCGAAAGAACACACATGTAGTGACCACTGGTGGATCCATATGTTGTTTGTGAAAATAACACACATGCAATGAACACTGGTGGATCCGTAAGTGGTTTGTGGAAAGAACACACATTAAATGACTCTAGTGCTAGTTTTAGTACAAGAACACACATGCAATGATTCTAATGGATCCATATGTTGTTTCTGAAAATAACACACATGCAATGACCACTTGTTGATCCATGTGTGGTTTGTGGGAAGAACACACATGGAATGACTCTACTGCTAGTTTTAGTATAAGAACACACATGCAATGATTCTAATGGATCCATATGTGGTTTGTGAAAATAACACACATGCAATTACCACTTGTTGATCCATGTGTTGTTTGTGGGAAGAATACACATGCAATGACAGTGGTGGATCCATGTGTGCTTTGTGGAAAGAACACACACGCAATGACTCTAGTGGTTGATCCATGTGTGGTTTGTGGAAATAACACACATGCAATGACTCTAATGGATCCATAAGTGGTTTATGGAAAAGAACACACATGCAATGACTCTAGTGCTAGCTTTATTATAAGAACACACATATAATTGCTCTAGTGGGTCCACATGAAGTTTGTGAAAAGAACACACATGCAATGACCACTGGTTGATCCATAAGTTGTTTGTGGAAAAGAACACACATGTAATGACTCTAGTGCCGGTTTGTGGTTTTAGTATAAGAACAAACATGCAATGACTCAAATGGATCCATATGTGGTTTGTGGAAAGAAGACACATGCAATGACACTGGTTGATCCATACGTGGTTTGTGGAAAGAACACACATGCAATGACCACTGGTTGATCCACATGTGGTTTGTGGAAAAGAACACACATGCAATGACCACTGGTTGATCCATCTCTGGTTTATGGAAAGAACACACATGCAATGACAGTGGTGGATCCATGTGTGGTTTGTGAAAATAACACACATGCAATGACTCTAGTGTTGGTTTTAGTAAAAGAATACACATGCAATGACTCTAGTGGGTTCACATGTGGTTTGTGAAAAGAACACACATGCAATGACCACTGGTTGATCAATATGTGGTTTGTGGAAAGAACACACATGCAATGACACTGCTTGATCCATATGTGGTTTGTGGAAAAGAACACACATGTAATGACCACTGGTTGATCCATGTGTGGTTTGTGGAAAGAACACACATGCAATGACCACTGGTTGATCCATATGTGGTTTGTGGAAAAGAACACACATGCAATGACCACTGGTTGATCCATATGTGGTTTGTGGAAAAGAACACACATGCAATGACTCTAGTGCTAGTTTTAGTACAACAACACACATATAATGACTCTAGTGGGTCCACATGTGGTTTGTGAAAAGAACACACATGCAATGACCACTGGTTGATCCATAAGTTGTTTGTGGAAAATAACACACATGCAATGAGTCTAGTGGATCCATGTGTGGTTTGTGGAAAAGAACACACATGCAATGACTCTAGTGCTGGTTTGTGGTTTTAGTATAAGACCAAACATGCAATTACTCAAATGGATCCATGTGTGGTTTTTGGAAAAGAACACACATGCAATGACCACTGTATGATCCATGTGTGGTTTGTGGAAAGAACACATATGCAATGACCACTGGTTGATCCATATGTGGTTTCTGGAAAAGAACACACATGCAATGACCACTGGTTGATCCATATGTGGTTTGTGGAAAAGAACACACATGCAATGACTCTAGTGCTAGTTTTAGTACAAGAACACACATACAATGACTCTAGTGGGTCCACATGTGATTTTTGAAAAGAACGCACATAGAATGACCACTGGTTGATCCATAAGTTGTTTGTGGAAAAGAACACACATGCAATGAGTCTAGTGGATCCATGTGTGGTTTGTGGAAAAGAACACACATGCAATGACTCTAGTGCTGGTTTGTGGTTTTAGTATAAGAACAAACATGCAATTACTCAAATGGATCCATGTGTGGTTTTTGGAAAAGAACACACATGCAATGACCATTGGTTGATCCATGTGTGGTTTGTGGAAAGAACACACATGCAATGACCACTGGTTGATCCATATGTGGTTTGTGGAAAAGAACACACATGCAATGACCACTAGGTTATCCATATGTGGTTTGTGGAAAGAACACACATGCAATGACTCTAGTGCTAGTTTTAGTATAAGAACACACATGCAATGACCACTTGTTGATCCACATGTAGTTTGTGGAAAAGAGCACACATGCAAAGACCACTGGTTGATCCATAAGTTGTTTGTGCACACATGTAATGAGTCTAGTGGATCCATGTGTGGTTTCTGGAAAAGAACACGCATGCAAGGACTCTAGTGCTGGTTTGTGGTTTTAGTATAAGAACAAACATGCAATTACTCAAATGGATCCACATGTGGTTTGTGGAAAGAACACACATGCAATGACTCTGGTTGATCCATATGTGGTTTGTGGAAAGAACACACATGCAATGACCACTGGTTGATCCATATGTGGTTTGTGGAAAAGAACACACATGCTATGACCACTGGTTGATCCATAAGTGGTTTGTGGAAAGAACACACATGCAATGAACACTGGTGGATTCGTAAGTGGTTTGTGGAAAGAACACGCATGCAATGGCCACTGGTTGATCCATAAGTGGTTTGTGGAAAGAACACACATGCAAGCGCCACTGTTTGATCCATAAGTGGTTTGTGGAAAGAACACACATGTAGTGACCACTGGTGGATCCATATGTTGTTTGTGAAAATAACACACATACAATGAACACTAGTGGATCCATAAGTGGTTTGTGGAAAGAACACACATTCAATGACTCTAGTGCTAGTTTTAGTACAAGAACACACATGCAATGATTCTAATGGATCCATATGTTGTTTGTGAAAATAACAAACATGCAATGACCACTTGTTGATCCATGTGTGGTTTGTGGGAAGAACACACATGGAATGACTCTACTGCTAGTTTTAGTATAAGAACACACATGCAATGATTCTAATGGATCCATATGTGGTTTGTGAAAATAACACACATGCCATTACAACTTGTTGATCCATGTGTTGTTTGTGGGAAGAACACACATGCAATGACAGTGGTGGATCCATGTGTGGTTTGTGGAAAGAACACACATGCAATGACTCTAGTGGTTGATCCATGTGTGGTTTGTGGAAATAACACACATGCAATGACTCTAATGGATCCATAAGTGGTTTATGGAAAAGAACACACATGCAATGACTCTAGTGCTAGCTTTATTATAAGAACACAGATATAATGACTCTAGTGGGTCCACATGAAGTTTGTGAAAAGAACACACATGCAATGACCACTGGTTGATCCATAAGTTGTTTGTAGAAAAGAACACACATGTAATGACTCTAGTGCCGGTTTGTGGTTTTAGTATAAGAACAAACATGCAATGACTCAAATGGATCCATATGTGGTTTGTGGAAAGAATACACATGCAATGACACTGGTTGATCCATACGTGGTTTGTGGAAAGAACACACATGCAATGACCACTGGTTGATCCACATGTGGTTTGTGGAAAAGAACACACATGCAATGACCACTGGTTGATCCATGTGTGGTTTGTGGAAAGAACACACATGTAATGACAGTGGTGGATCCATGTGTGGTTTGTGAAAATAACACACATGCAATTACTCTAGTGTTGGTTTTAATAAAAGAACACACATGCAATGACTCTAGTGGGTACACATGTGGTTTGTGAAAAGAACACACATGCAATGACCACTGGTTGATCCATATGTCGTTTGTGGAAAGAACACACATGCAATGACACTGCTTGATCCATATGTGGTTTGTGGAAAAGAACACACATGTAATGACCACTGGTTGATCCATGTGTGGTTTGTGGAGAGAACACACATGCAATGACCACCGGTTGATCCAGATGTGGTTTGTGGAAAAGAACACACATGCAATGACCACTGGTTGATCCATATGTGGTTTGTGGAAAAGGACAAACATGCAATGACTCTAGTGCTAGTTTTAGTACAACAACACACATATAATGACTCTAGTGGGTCCACATGTGGTTTGTGAAAAGAACACACATGCAATGACCACTGGTTGATCCATAAGTTGTTTGTGGAAAATAACACACATGCAATGAGTCTAGTGGATCCATGTGTGGTTTGTGGAAAAGAACACACATGCAATGACTGTAGTGCTGGTTTGTGGTTTTAGTATAAGAACAAACATGCAATTACTCAAATGGATCCATGTGTGGTTTTTGGAAAAGAAAACACATGCAATGACCACTGTATGATCCATGTGTGGTTTGTGGAAAGAACACATATGCAATGACCACTGGTTGATCCATATGTGGTTTCTGGAAAAGAACACACATGCAATGACCACTGGTTGATCCATATGTGGTTTGTGGAAAAGAACACACATGCAATGACTCTACTGCTAGTTTTAGTACAAGAACACACATACAATGACTCTAGTGGGTCCACATGTGATTTTTGAAAATAACGCACATAGAATGACCACTGGTTGATCCATAAGTTGTTTGTGGAAAAGAACACACATGCAATGAGTCTAGTGGATCCATGTGTGGTTTGTGGAAAAGAACACACATGCAATGACTCTAGTACTGGTTTGTGGTTTTAGTATAAGAACAAATATGCAATTACTCAAATGGATCCATGTGTGGTTTTTGGAAAAGAACACACATGCAATGACCACTGGTTGATCCATGTGTGGTTTGTGGAAAGAACACACATGCAATGACCACTGGTTGATCCATATGTGGTTTGTGGAAAAGAACACACATGCAATGACCACTGGTTGATCCATATGTGGTTTGTGGAAAAGAACACACATGCAATGACTCTAGTGCTAGTTTTAGTACAAGAACACACATACAATGACTCTAGTGGGTCCACATGTGATTTTTGAAAAGAACGCACATAGAATGACCACTGGTTGATCCATAAGTTGTTTGTGGAAAAGAACACACATGCAATGAGTCTAGTGGATCCATGTGTGGTTTGTGGAAAAGAACACACATGCAATGACTCTAGTGCTGGTTTGTGGTTTTAGTATAAGAACAAACATGCAATTACTCAAATGGATCCATGTGTGGTTTTTGGAAAAGAACACACATGCAATGACCACTGGTTGATCCATGTGTGGTTTGTGGAAAGAACACACATGCAATGACCACTGGTTGATCCATATGTGGTTTGTGGAAAAGAACACACATGCAATGACCACTAGGTTATCCATATGTGGTTTGTGGAAAGAACACACATGCAATGACTCTAGTGCTAGTTTTAGTATAAGAACACACATGCAATGACCACTGGTTGATCCACATGTAGTTTGTGGAAAAGAGCACACATGCAATGACCACTGGTTGATCCATAAGTTGTTTGTGCACACATGTAATGAGTCTAGTGGATCCATGTGTGGTTTCTAGAAAAGAACACACATGCAAGGACTCTAGTGCTGGTTTGTGGTTTTAGTATAAGAACAAACATGCAATTACTAAAATGGATCCACATATGGTTTGTGGAAAGAACACACATGCAATGACCACTAGGTTATCCATATGTGGTTTGTGGAAAGAACACACATGCAATGACTCTAGTGCTAGTTTTAGTATAAGAACACACATGCAATGACCACTGGTTGATCCACATGTAGTTTGTGGAAAAGAGCACACATGCAATGACCACTGGTTGATCCATAAGTTGTTTGTGCACACATGTAATGAGTCTAGTGGATCCATGTGTGGTTTCTAGAAAAGAACACCCATGCAAGGACTCTAGTGCTGGTTTGTGGTTTTAGTATAAGAACAAACATGCAATTACTCAAATGGATCCACATGTGGTTTGTGGAAAGAACACACATGCAATGACTCTGGTTGATCCATATGTGGTTTGTTGAAAGAACACACATGCAATGACCACTTGTTGATCCATATGTGGTTTGTGGAAAAGAACACACATGCAATGACCACTGGTTGATCCATAAGTGGTTTGTGGAAAGAACACACATGCAATGAACACTGGTGGATCCGTAAGTGGTTTGTGGAAAGAACACGCATGCAATTGGCACTGGTTGATCCATAACTGGTTTGTGGAAAGAACACACATGCAAGCGCCACTGTTTGATCCATAAGTGGTTTGTGGAAAGAACACACATGTAGTGACCACTGGTGGATCCATATGTTGTTTGTGAAAATAACACACATACAATGAACACTGGTGGATCCATAAGTGGTTTGTGGAAAGCACACACATTCGATGACTCTAGTGCTAGTTTTAGTACAAGAACACACATGCAATGATTCTAATGGATCCATATGTTGTTTGTGAAAATAACACACATGCAATGACCACTTGTTGATCCATGTGTGGTTTGTGGGAAGAACACACATGGAATGAGTCTACTGCTAGTTTTAGTATAAGAACACACATGCAATGATTCTAATGGATCCATATGTGGTTTGTGAAAATAACACACATGCAATTACCACTTGTTGATCCATGTGTTGTTTGTGGGAAGAACACACATGCAATGACAGTGGTGGATCCATGTGTGGTTTGTGGAAAGAACACACATGCAATGACTCTAGTGGTTGATCCATGTGTGGTTTGTGGAAATAACACACATGCAATGACTCTAATGGATCCATAAGTGGTTTATGGAAAAGAACACACATGCAATGACTCTAGTGCTAGCTTTATTATAAGAACACACATATAATGACTCTAGTGGGTCCACATGAAGTTTGTGAAAAGAACACACATGCAATGACCACTGGTTGATCCATAAGTTGTTTGTGGAAAAGAACACACATGTAATGACTCTAGTGCCGGTTTGTGGTTTTAGTATAAGAACAAACATGCAATGACTCAGATGGATCCATATGTGGTTTGTGCAAAGAAGACACATGTAATGACACTGGTTGATCCATACGTGGTTTGTGGAAAGAACACACATGCAATGACCACTGGTTGATCCACATGTGGTTTGTGGAAAAGAACACACATGCAATGACCACTGGTTGATCCATGTGTGGTTTGTGGAAAATAACACACATGCAATGAGTCTAGTGGATCCATGTGTGGTTTGTGGAAAAGAACACACATGCAATGACTGTAGTGTTGGTTTTAGTAAAAGAACACACATGCAATGACTCTAGTGGGTTCACATGTGGTTTGTCAAAAGAACACACATGCAATGACCACTGGTTGATCCATATGTGGTTTGTGGAAAGAACACACATGCAATGACACTTCTTGATCCATATGTGGTTTGTGGAAAAGAACACACATGCAATGACCACTGGTTGATCCATGTGTGGTTTGTGGAAAGAACACACATGCAATGACCACTGGTTGATCCATATGTGGTTTGTGGAAAAGAACACACATGCAATGACCACTGGTTGATCCATATGTGGTTTGTGGAAAAGAACACACATGCAATGACTCTAGTGCTAGTTTTAGTACAACAACACATATAATGACTCTAGTGGGTCCACATGTGGTTTTTGAAAAGAACACACATGCAATGACAACTTGTTGATCCATAAGTTGTTTGTGGAAAATAACACACATGCAATGAGTCTAGTGGATCCATGTGTGGTTTGTGGAAAAGAACACACATGCAATGACTCTAGTGCTGGTTTGTGGTTTTAGTATAAGAACAAACATGCAATTACTCAAATGGATCCATGTGTGGTTTTTGGAAAAGAACACACATGCAATGACCACTGTATGATCCATGTGTGGTTTGTGGAAAGAACATATATGCAATGACCACTAGTTGATCCATATGTGGTTTCTGGAAAAGAACACACATGCAATGACCACTGGTTGATCCATATGTGGTTTGTGGAAAAGAACACACATGCAATGACTCTAGTGCTAGTTTTAGTACAAGAACACACATACAATGACTCTAGTGGGTCCACATGTGATTTTTGAAAAGAACGCACATAGAATGACCACTGGTTGATCCATAAGTTGTTTGTGGAAAAGAACACACATGCAATGAGTCTAGTGGATCCATGTGTGGTTTGTGGAAAAGAACACACATGCAATGACTCTAGTGCTGGTTTGTGGTTTTAGTATAAGAACAAACATGCAATTACTCAAATGGATCCATGTGTGGTTTTTGGAAAAGAACACACATGCAATGACCACTGGTTGATCCATGTGTGGTTTGTGGAAAGAACACACATGCAATGACCACTGGTTGATCCATATGTGGTTTGTGGAAAAGAACACACATGCAATGACCACTAGGTTATCCATATGTGGTTTGTGGAAAGAACACACATGCAATGACTCTAGTGCTAGTTTTAGTATAAGAACACACATGCAATGACCACTTGTTGATCCACATGTAGTTTGTGGAAAAGAGCACACATGCAAAGACCACTGGTTGATCCATAAGTTGTTTGTGCACACATGTAATGAGTCTAGTGGATCCATGTGTGGTTTCTAGAAAAGAACACGCATGCAAGGACTCTAGTGCTGGTTTGTGGTTTTAGTATAAGAACAAACATGCAATTACTCAAATGGATCCACATGTGGTTTGTGGAAAGAACACACATGCAATGACTCTGGTTGATCCATATGTGGTTTGTGGAAAGAACACACATGCAATGACCACTTGTTGATCCATATGTGGTTTGTGGAAAAGAACACACATGCAATGACCACTGGTTGATCCATAAGTGGTTTGTGGAAAGAACACACATGCAATGAACATTGGTCGATCCGTAAGTGGTTTGTGGAAAGAACACGCATGCATGGCCACTGGTTGATCCATAAGTGGTTTGTGGAAAGAACACACATGCAAGCGCCACTGTTTGATCCATAAGTGGTTTGTGGAAAGAACACACATGTAGTGACCACTGGTGGATCCATATGTTGTTTGTGAAAATAACACACATACAATGAACACTGGTGGATCCATAAGTGGTTTGTGGAAAGCACACACATTCAATGACTCTAGTGCTAGTTTTAGTACAAGAACACACATGCAATGATTCTAATGGATCCATATGTTGTTTGTGAAAATAACACACATGCAATGACCACTTGTTGATCCATGTGTAGTTTGTGGGAAGAACACACATGGAATGACTCTACT